>CM062820.1:317152544-317752544 GCA_031772625.1 Pinus tabuliformis | reverse complement strand
CCTTTCCCAAGCTTTCCTTCCTTCCGCATCACATCTGCACAACCAAACCCTAATAAGCACAAAATCACAATCACTCCATCCACTTAAAGAAAAAATACAAAAACATGTCTTTTAAGATGCAAGTAGATTAGATTCATGCATTTTCACTTATTAGAAGTAATGGCATCATTGGTAGAAGTTTCCTTCACATTCTTTGCATCATGGAGGTTAGACTAGTTAAATTAGGGTTTCCTAGGGTTTCCATGTTTTGATTTGCTTTCAGTTCATTTTTGCCAAGTAGATTAGTCTTCTTTGAGCTAGCTTTCGTCCATCATTGATAAAGCTTCTTCTGTGAGCCTATAGAAGTTGGCTTGAGCCCTAGCGGACTTGTGCCAGCTGACCAAGTGACAGCTGCGACAAGAGCTAGTACTTGTGCATACAGCACCGTCGCTTCCAAGTTTGTACGAACTACCGGGTTGATAAAATTAAGAGACAGGAAGCCCCAGGAGTTGTAGCATTATTGCTACAATACTGGAGCTCACCATCTTTTTGGCGCCATTGCCGGGGAAGCGGCAGAGTATTAGTAATTGTTGCTTTTCTTCTACTTTCTTACTCTTGCCTCCTGCTAGTAGTTTACTTCATTTCCATTCTGCAAAAGTAGCATAGACATTTCCTGCTTTCATAGATTAGCATTTCCTGCTTTCATAGATTAGCATTTCCTTTTTGCAAGCGTAGACTAGCATTTCCATTCCTGCAATTTCATTTGAGCAAAGTAGATTAGTCCTTTCCTGCTTTCAGTTAATTTTGCATCTTTCATAGTTAGTTGTAGATCAATCTGTCTCAGTTTTGCAGGTACCAAAAGAAAAGCAAAGCAAAAGCAAGCAAAAAGAAAAAGAAAGTCTTTTCCATTTCATGCCTCGTAGGAACCGAGATAGATCAGGAAAATTCCTACCAGACACCCCCACCACATCACTGAGTCACCCTTCTCTCTTCTTTGGTGACAGTGACCCAGAGGAACCTATAGGTGAACAACCTGAGATATCCAAAGACCCTATAGTAGAAGAAGAGTTAGAGACCAATCCATCTGAAGCTATGGCTGACAATAGAAGAGAAGATGAGAGAATAGAAGGTGCCTTCCCCATCCGAGAGACCAATGGAGAGATGAAAATGAAAAACATTAGCCCCTCTGCCTTACCTCACTTCCATGGGTTGACCACTGAAGATCCAGATACCTTCCTGTTTGAGTTTGCTGTCCTTTGTAGAACCTATGACTATACTGAAGATGAGCAAAAGTTGAAACTTTTCCCTTCCACCCTTAAGGATGCAGCACTACGCTGGTTCATGGGTTTACCTGGGAATAGTATCACTACTTGGGCTCAGATGCAGCAAGCTTTCAACACCAAGTACCGGGATTACTGTAGGTCCAAGGAAACAAAGGGGGAAATCTTTCGGATGTCCATGGGAAATGATGAGTCCTTAGAGGATTATGAGGAGAGGTTCCAACTAAGCTATAAGCGGGCCAGGTGCACACTTGACCCTGAATCCCTCAAGTTGGTCCTACTCCGAGGAGTCCCTGAAGACCTCTTAGATACCCTTCACATGTTAGCTGGGGGGGACATTTACCAACTGCCTTATGAGGACATCAAGACTGTATTTAGAAACCACTCCAGGGCAGCTCGGAAACGAGGTAGAGGAAACCACCTCTCAACTAGTGTCCCTTTCTCCAAACATGAGCTTGCAAACCAATTAGAAGATATTAAGAGTGAGGTGAGACAAACCATTGCCATGCAGCTTGATACATTCAGGATTCAGCAAAAGAAAGAAGAGGCTGAGAGAGCCTTGGCTGTCTTCTGTCCTAGGTGCACAAGGAGGCACCCTAAGAACGAATGTCCATTGCATTCGGTTGAAGTGTGTTTCGTTTGTGAGGAGGACCATCCCACAAATCAGTGTCCAACCTTACCTGGGTTTAAAGCCATGTACCAAGGGACCGAAGCTCCCACAGAGCCTCTCTATTACCTCAACCAAAGGAGGCCACAAGGATCTAGACCTTATCAGCAGGGGATGCAAGGGGCATCTCAAGCTTATTACAACCCCAACCAGTCAACTCCTATGCCTTCCTGGGGCCCCCCCTGCTCATCCTTCATGGTCCATGCCTCCTCCATGGTCTTATCCACCTCAGTACCCCACTCAACCTACTTCTCATCCATATCACTCACATACCCAGCCACAGCCTCAATGGAATGCACCTCAGTCGGGGTGGAGGCCCCAATACAACACTCCTCCTGCCATTTTGCCTCCACCACCAGTGCAACCTCAACCCTTACCTCCTGCTCCTCCAAGGCAACCTCAAATGCCTGCTCAACCGAACCCGAACCCCAACAATAGACAGGCCCAGCAGGTATACACTGGGGAAACCTCATGCCCTACCTATGCTGTGGAGATCCAGGAGATCAACCTTCGATCTGGAAAGACTCTTCCAGATCACCAGCCTCCTCCCCCAGAGGATGAGGAAGACCATCAGGAGAGTGAACCAAAGCCTATTCCACCCTTTCCTTAGAGACTAACAGCCACCACACAACCTAACCCAGAAGAAGATGAGCTTTTGGGTGAGCTCAAGCAGTTGTGTGTAAAAATCCCACTTCTCCAAGCCATCAAGGATGTGCCAATATATAACAAGCTGATTAAGGAGAAGTGTTTCAAACACCCAGGCAGACGGAAGAAAGATGCCTCAACTATCAATGTCATAGGACAACTGTCTAACCTTATGCTAGGACAAGTCATCTGCCCAAAGTACCTAGATCCTGGAAGTCCTGTAGTAGATATTCACATCAATGGCACCATTATCCCCCACACCTTGATTGATCTGGGGGCGGCCATCAATGTGATGACCAGGGATACCATGCTTAAACTCAATCTTCAGGGTTCCTTGAGGAAGACCTCGACAGTACTGCAATTAGCAGATCACTCCACCGTGACTCCCGAAGGGATTGTGGAGGATGTCATGGTCTCCATTGATTTTTGGGAATACCCTGCAGACTTCCTGGTTCTGCAACCAAAGGCCAAGCTTACTGGATATCCTCTCATTTTGGGAAGGCCTTGGTTAGCTACTGCAGATGCTTACATAAGTTGTCGGGCAGGAAACATGACCATCAAAAATGGTCCCATGTCCAAGCAACTAGTCCTATACCCTCCTGCCCAACCTTCTTTAGAGCATGATTTACCACTCTGGTTGGAAGAAGGAGAAGAAGACGAGGTGTACTCAGCACCTCTGTGCACCTTAGATACCACTAGAAAAGACCCCCCAACCGAGGATGACTTGATCGAGACCTTGATCCAGAATCCACCTTCCAGTGCACTACCCTTAGAGGAATTGGTGGAGGATGCCCAAGCTAGCACCCTAGTGGATCTCTGTACAACCAACCCTGTTATTCCCAGAGTCAAGAACGTGGAGTTCGGCCCTGAGAAGGCATTGAAGATCAGCTCCTCCCTATCTCCTTCCGAGGAAAAGGAGCTGTGTAGTCTGTTGGCCAACCACCTACATGCTTTTTCTTGGAGCTATAAGGAAATGAAAGGAGTCCATCCTTCGGTCTGTACCCATCATATATACATCAAAGAGGACTGTAAACTGGTTAGGCAACCGCAGAGGAGAATGAATCCTGCCCTTAAGGACATTGTCAAGGAAGAATTGCAAAAACTGTTGGATGCCGGATTCATCTACCCCATCTCAGATAGTGAATGGGTGTCCCCTCTAGTGTTGGTTCCCAAGAAGAATGGGAAGTGGAGAATTTGTGTGGATTACCGTGAGCTGAACAAAGCTACCAAGAAAGACCATTTCCCTCTACCTTTCATAGATCAAGTGTTGGATGGACTGGCAGGAAAGAAGTTCTTCTCTTTCCTGGATGGGTTTAGCGGGTACAATCAAATCCAAATCAGCCCGGAAGACCAAGATAAGACCACCTTCACTTGTCCTTGGGGTACCTTTGCCTACCGAGTCCTTCCCTTTGGGCTATGCAATGCTCCTGCTACTTTCCAGAGAGCTGTCTTAAGCATCTTCTCGGAGCTGGTCCATGATGCAGTGGAAATCTATATGGATGACTTTACTCCTTATGGGGCCAACTTCCAGGAAGCATTGTCCAATCTGGGAAAAGTCCTAGCCAAATGCATTGAGATGAACCTGTCCCTCAGTCCTGAAAAATGTGAATTCCTGATGACTGAAGGGACCGTGCTAGGCCATACCATTTCTTCCCAAGGATTGCAGGTGGATCCTAACAAAATTGCTCTCATCAAGAGGGTTCCACCTCCTCAAAAGGTACGGGATGTCCGGAGTTTCTTGGGATTAGCGGGATACTACCGGAGATTCATTAAGGACTTCAGCAAGTTAGCCTCGCCATTGTTTGGTCTGTTGGCAAAAGATGTGGAGTTTAAATGGACTGACGATTGTCAGAAGAGTTTGAATGAGTTAAAGGACAAGTTGGTGTCAGCACCAATCTTGAGAGGTCCAAACTGGGCCCTACCTTTCCACATCCACACTGATGCCTCGAACAAAGCCATAGGTGCAGCTTTAGGACAAGTTGAGCAGAAACTTCCATATGCCATTTACTTTGTTAGCAAAAACTTGTCCAAAGCTGAGCTGAATTACACTGTAACCGAGAAGGAATTCTTGGCTGTGGTCCATGCATTGAACAAGTTCCGACATTATATTACTGGTTACCAGACCTTTGTACATACTGACCATGCTGCTATTAGATATTTGATGAATAAACCAGATGTGAATGCTCGTATTATTAGATGGTTACTTTTGTTGTAGCAGTTTGATTTAACCATTGTTGATAAACCAGGTAGAGAAAATGTTGTTGTTGATTTTTTGTTTAGATTGGATTTGTCTGCAGATGAA
This sequence comes from Pinus tabuliformis, assembly GCA_031772625.1. Lineage (NCBI taxonomy): Eukaryota > Viridiplantae > Streptophyta > Pinopsida > Pinales > Pinaceae > Pinus > Pinus tabuliformis. Next base: position 317,747,671 of record CM062820.1, on the reverse strand, counting down.
GATGGGACGGTGGATGACCAGATGCCTGATGAGCATCTGTTTGCTATCTCAGTACTCTCTCCATGGTTTGCTGATATAGCAAACTACCTTGTTTCAGCTCAGTTCCCTCTGCACCTCTCTTCAAAAGAGAAGAGCAGAATCATCAGAAAAAGTGCCTCATTTACTTGGATCGGGGGCAACCTGTTCAAGCTTGGCCCCGATCAGATCTTAAGGCGTTGTGTAAGGGAGGAGGAAGTCTTTGATATCCTCCTCACTTGTCATGATGGGCCTTGTGGAGGGCATTTTGCAGCAAAGAGAACTGCCTTCAAGATCCTGCAGGCAGGCTACTATTGGCCCACACTTCATCAAGATGTCAGAAGATATGTCAGTCAGTGTGACCAATGCCAAAGAATGGGGAAACCGACCCAAAGGGATGAGATGCCTCTCCAACCTCAAGTGACTCTTGAGCCATTTGAGAAGTGGGGCATGGACTTTGTGGGCCCAATCAACCCCTCTTCGAGGCAAAGGACTTACATCATTGTGTGTACTGACTATTTGACAAAGTGGGCAGAGACCAAAGCAATCAAAGCAGCAACAGAAGAGAAGGTGGCCGAGTTCCTAAGAGAGAACATCTTCTATAAGTTTGGCTATCCAAGAGAGCTGGTCACCGATCAAGGGAGCCAGTTCACCTCCAACCTGGTTGAAGATCTCCTAGCTCATCACAAGATCAAGCACAGGACTTCCACCCCTTATCACCCTCAAGCAAATGGGCAGGTGGAAGTCACCAATAGAGCACTAGAAGGGATCTTGACCAAAGTGGTGAGCAGCAGCAGAAAAGATTGGGCAGATCGCCTGGTTGAGGCCACATGGGCCTACAACACCACTTGGAAGACCACCACCGGTTTCACACCATATGAGCTGGTCTATGGGAAGAAAGCTTTGCTATCCATTGAGTTTGAGTATAACACTTTGAGGATGGCAGCTCAGCTGGACCTAGATCTCAGCCATGCACAGCAAGAAAGGTTACTGCAGCTGAATGGCCTGGACGAGCACCGCATGCAGGCCCTCCTTCACTCAGAAGTGGTTCAACTTCAGAGGAAGGTGTGGCATGACCAACATCTCCATGACAAGCAATTTCAGCCGGGAGATTGGGCTTTGTTGTATGATTCCAGATACAAAGATTTCAAGGGGAAGCTGAGAACCAGATGGCTAGGACCATATACAGTGGAGAAATGCCATGACAATGAATCTGTCCTCATTCGAACCATTGATGAAGAAGCCATTCCCATGCTTGTCAATGGGCATCGATTGAAGATCTACAGGAGACCTATCTCAAGACAAGAGTTTATCAAAACTATGGAGAAATCTGTATTGGTCATAGAGAAGGGTTCTGCCTCTGCCTCTGGCACACCCTGAAAGAAGATCTGAAAAAAAAAATAAAAAATAAAATAAAATAAAATAAAAAATAAATATCCTTGGGTGAAAACCTCTCTGAGGCGCCCAAGGCAGGTAGTAGGGGTGAAAACCTCATTGAGGCGCTCCTATTGCTTTTTCAAAAAAAAAAAAAAGAGAAAAGGTTGAAAAAGATCCTTGAGTGAAAACCTCTCTGAGGCGCTCAGGGCAGATGACACGGGTGAAAACCTCCTTGAGGCGCCCCTGTTATCTTTCAAAAAAAAAAAAAAAAAAAAAAAAAAAGAAAAAAAAAGAGAAAAAAGAAAACACAATAAGCAAAATATGGTAAAAATTGCAGGTTGCAGATGCTCTATGGAGAAGAGGAAGCCCTTCAACTCACAGCCAAGGGTCCTTATCATGCTGTCAAGGAACCTCATCAGTACCTCCACCAAGAGCACCCATGTTTTTCAAGGTATGTGCAATTTTATCATGGTTTGAATCTTCTACAGGAAGCTGTTGTCTTTCTACAGGAAGGCGCAGTCTTTCTACAGGAGGGCGCAGTCTTTCTACAGGAAGGCGCGGATTTTCTACAGGAAAGTGCAGACTTTCTACAGGAAGGCCGAACTTTCTACAGGAAGCTCTGTGTCTACAGGAAACTTCCTGTAGAAGTTTGGGACGGCCAAAAATTTGTTTCAAACGGAGATCTAGCGGCTGAGGAATGGGTTGGATGCATGCATGCCACTGTTGGCACCCCTGAACATTGCTGTTACCTTGCTCCACCATCCTCGTCGCCATGCAACCAAGATCCCTGCACCAGCAAACCAGATCAATGAGTTCTCGTGGTAAAGCCATTTGTCAAAAAAAAAAAAAAAAAAAAAAAAAACAAGCACCGAGAGCTCATACCACATCCATGTCGAGCATCAGAAGCTCCGGGAGCGTGATCAGAAGATTCTATCCATCGTCGTGCAGCATGCACCCAAGGAGGCGAGACTGTTACAAGGCACCCCGCGGGAATCCTGTAACAGTCAAACGTGCATGAGTGGATACCATTCACAGCACCGCCCTCTGCAAGCAACACACGGGCGCAGGCAACCAGAGCATCCACTCCATCGCCAGCATCCTGTAACCATGAGCCTCCGGGACTGTGCAAGCCGCATGCAGCAGGTAGATCCGCTCCCCGTCGTCCAAAAAAACCGAAAAATCGTGTGCAGCCGCGCGCAGGTAAGTGTCTCAACCCTTCCTTCCACCAAATCGCATGAGTATTACTTTGATTTGTTTGCATGGCGTAGAAATGAATGGTTGAGCGGCCGTATGGCCAGTTGACTGGCCACGTCGGCTAGTTATGGTATAGTCGGATGCTTGGGTGGCAGCCACGACAAAGAAAATACGCAGCACGCACGTGGGGATAGTCCCGTCAACCGAGAAACGAGTTTAACCGAAAAGGGCGGCGGCAGATTTGTGGGAATGAATGCGGCAGCGAGTGAATATGCAGGCGAATGATGGGTGACGTCGCCCAACGGTCCGACGGGGATAGCTCACCCCCCGCGCCACGAGCTGCGCCGATTCAAAATCTAATCGGCTAGATTATGCGCATATATTCATCAACCTCCACTTCAAAACTCGAGTGGCTCTTCTGATTTCCTCTGCACGTTGATACGCCGAGCTTTCGGCTACCAGAACGCCGGTGAAGCACATCTCGACCGCTGGCCAACTACAGTCCTCCCCGAAGTTTGCACACTGCTCCTACAGGAACAGTTTCTACAGGAACGCAGTCCTACAGGAAGCAGTCTCTACAGGAACACAGTTCTACAGGAAGGTGAATTCCTCACGTAAGAAAAGGTGGCAATAAAAAGGTAACCCTGAAACTCCTTCCGCAATTGGCTTTCAAAGGTGGCAAGATCATTATTCACAGTCTGGTCATAAAAATATCGGATTGCTATGCCTATACTATCGCTTCTACAGGATAACAGTATAATTAGACTGTGTTTTGTGAATTGTATGCATGCTCTGCCTAAAATAGACCGAATCTCCTTTGCATTTGTCACCTTTAGTCAAAACCCCCGTGTTCATCATGCCGGGTGGGTTTATCAGGCGAGAACCCACAGATTCCACCAAATTAAGAGAAAATCAGGAGGTGGTAGAACTATTCACAAGGGTTCAATGGATGTCTTTTTGTGATAAGCTGCAGGGCTACGATGATGAAGTAGCCGAGGAATTCTTGCAGGCTTTGAAGCCTAAATCCCAGACACTGGCCACAGTAAACTTCAGAGGTCTAAGCCTCAAACTCACCCCAGAACATATCAGTCGGATCACAGAACTTCCTATGGGTCTGCCGTGGGATAAAGAGGAGAGAAAGCTGAGTCAGCAGGCAAAGAAGGAATTCTTTCCACCTGAGGAAGAATTCTCGGAGGATAAAAACGGGGTGAGAAGAACGAGCCTATCACCACCTTGGAATGAAGTCAGTTTGCAAATCATGAAATATATTACTTGTGAAGGTCAGTTCAGCATCGTGTATGCATATCACTTTCGGCTACTCACTGAGTTGAGGCACCGAATTGACCTTCCCGTAGAGCAAAAACTGAGCATCCCTTATTATCTCCTGCAGTCCCTAATGGAGTGTGCTACGAAGCTAAGAGAGGGCATCCCAGATCAGGTGGCACACCATGGGCTGATCAAGTTGCTTGTGGAGGATGCACTGCACTCATATAAAGTTCCCCTCTCCTGGGAGTCATTTAGGAATCTAACACGAGATGGGGACATAAAAATTCTAGTCGAAGATAGTGGCTCCTCCAGCAGTGAGGAACACGAAGCAGTGGCTGAAGAACAAAGGAAGAAGCATGAGGAAAAGAAGGACCAAGAAAAAGGTGGCACACCTATTCTGTCAGCGAGGGAAAAGAGGATGAAGGGCAGAATGGACAAAACAGAGGTGGCCCACGTCAGCCCAAGTACCTCAACAGCACCTGCACCCAAAGCAAAAGCAAAACTCAAGCAGGCAAGCAAGCGGAAGTGGAGACACCTGTGTCTATAGGAAAGCAAAAACAGGCTTCCATTGGAAGCCCGAAAATCACTAAGGAACAGACTTCTACAGGAAGCCCAAAGACTCAAGAAAAGGCTCCTACAGGAAGCCCAAAGCTGCTAAAGGAAAAGGCTCCTACAGGAAGCCCAAAATCGGTCAAGAAAGGGTCTTCTACAGGAAGCCCAAAAGTGCTGAAGGAAAAGGCTTCTACAGGAAGCCCGAAATTGCAGAAACAGGCTTCTACAGGAAGCCCCAAAAAGGTAAAAACCAAAGAAAAGGAGGTGGATATTCTGGCATGGGAGGTAGCAGCTGTATTAGCTGGCCTCAATACACCACCTAAGCCAAAAGACAAGAGGAAGAGGGAGACTCCTTTGTACTTTAAGGCTCGGAGAAGTGTTAGGATAAAGGCGGGCAAGCCACAGGCCCAATCCAGCAGCCCGATCCTCATCGAAGATACACCTACTTCTCCCAAAGAAAAGTCACCCTCCAAGGTCACAGTCACCTACGAGAAGGGGAGTCCAAAGAAAAATACATGGCAGGAAAAGTTAGAAAAAACTTAGTTACAGGAAGCAGAAAACGTTCTACAGGATACTCTGGCCCGGTTACAGGAAACAGAAAAGAGGGAAGGAGAAGGACCCTCATCACCAAGGGAGGGTGAGGCAGAACTGCCTGAAGAGATAGCAAGAGAACACATACCAGAACCTAGCCCTTCGCCCAATCTGAATTCATATTACACCTTTTTAGAGGCGGGCAAAATCATACCGCAGAAATTCACCGTGCCTCTATTTTTTGAACTAGAGAAAGAAAGAGTCCGTTCCCACACATGGATGAAGATCGCCAAATCAAAGGGTGTGGCAGACATAGGCCCTCTATAGGATCAACTCAGGGAGGTCAGGAGTGAATTCACCATGGCTAAACATGTGGCTAGTTGCCAGCAGGCACTTCTACAGGAAGAAAATCAGAAGTTACGGTTGCAGCTACAAGAACTAAAGGCAAAGGCAGGAACATCCTCCAAGGACATCACAAATGAACAAGAAGGCAAAAAGGAGCTGACCACCAGTCTTGAAGAGCCAATGACACTTCTACAGGAGGCAGAACAGCAGACAAGAATTGAAGTGCAAGCCTTAAAGGAACAACTGCAACAAAAGGAAGCACAATTGGCCTGCATGGCCAGTTGGGCCATGGAAGCAATTCAGTGCAGAACGCCCGCAAAATCCTATGGATTGTTTTTAAAAGATCAATGGCTTCAGTTCCAAATAAACACCTTGGCCCAAAGAGGTATTGCACACATCGAAAACCCACAACAATTTTCTGAATTATGCACTACTAGTTCGGCAGAAGACAAAGCCAAATTGGCAGAGTTTTACCTCCACAACTTGGCTTTGCCTAATGAAGTCTCATGGGATCCCAACATTGCCTTGAGTGATATGCAATTGATGGCCCTCGCCTCATGGTTAAACCATGAAGATCAAAGAGCAGCTGAAGCAAAATCGGTCATGAACCGAGAAGTGATCGAACCACTGTTCATTAGGCCGGAACTAGAGGACCCGGTGGCACTCATCTCAACCCACCAACAGTTGGCTACGGATCCCACAGCTTCCTTGAGGTTTAAGGACCAACAAGCCCAGGCCATAGCTCACTTTGAAGACATGGAAAGGTTGTTGGGAGAAAGTGCTGCCCAGGCTTGTGCACACAGATGGAATACCATGGCCCATAGCTTGAAAATCCGAGAGTACCATACCCCCATCCGGATGAGAGAAGCTTTGGCAAGGGTTTACCTTTACAAGAAGTCCATGCAAAGCCTCCAGGCCAGCTGGATTGGCCTTAAACTCAGCCCACCGCTATTGCTAGGATTGACTGAAGGAAATACAAAGGAAGATGACAGTCAACAATGGGAAGAGGTAAACAAAAAAGCAGGGTTTCACATCTACAGAGAGGACCCTACCACAGAGCCTTGGGATGCAAGAGGAGCAGTGAAAGCAATGAACGATGAGGACTTGGACTAAGTTGCTCAAGGATGAGCAAATAGTTTAGCTGGGGGGTGATGATGAGCCCCAATTTTTGGTATAATTTGGGCTCATTTGGCCTACTTGCTTTGCTCAAACCATTCACTTTTTACTGCTTATGCATGCATTTCTTAGTTTATTCGTGTTGTTTGTAGGAAGAAGGGTAGACATTTTATCTAAGTGACTAATGCATTATGATTCCCGGTTTTTGCATTAAAAGGGAGAAAAGACCACGTGAAAAGGAGACAAGGAGACAATGAGGTGGCACTGCTGGTTTTTAGGAGAGGATGTCCACAGTCTTGGGACCCTCCTCGTGATTCCCACCATAGCTTCGAGCTCCAATCCATCTCCCCACCGAGCTTAGAAGCAGCCAGCTGTTCTACAGGAACAGCAGTTATAACTGTTCTACAGGAACAACAATTATGACTGTCCTACAGGATCAGCAGTTTAAACTTCAGTTGGACAGCCGAGCTCCTAAAATCAAGGACACCTGTTGGATGATCGTTTTTGCATAAGTATGGAGGCCGTAGCCTTTGAGAGGTTGTTGAAACTTTCACATTACTATTGTAATTTTTGAGCACAGCTCGGTGTAGTTCTTTTTGTAAGCCAATTTGGCATGACATCAGATTATGAATAAAGAAGGCAGATTTTGATCTAGTTATGAGTTTTCTCAAGGAGCTATAGCTCTCAGGTTAGGGCCCAACCTGAGAGCAATAGATCTCCTCAGTGTTGTAATGTGTTTGCATTTCGTTCCAGCACTTTGAGTTTGTTTATTTTCACATGCAATTCGAATTCACAGTTTGGTAATTTAGTCGTTTTCATGAGCATAGATAGGAATAGTTTATGGTGATTTGCTTTCAGTTGCTTAAGTTTGGTAGGAGGATAGATATAATCTCTTGGAGCTCCAGCAAAAAGGTTGAGGAAGTCTCCACTGCCATCTCTGTTTGGAGATTGGAGTGCAGCCTATACCAGCCACAAAAATACGCAGTTCTTCACTTTATACATGCTGCAACATAGTCTCGTTTATGATAGATCTTTCCATGCACTTCACTCTTGCACCATACACCTTCATCACCGCTTCATGCACATTTCTCTACACGCTTTATCTTGCTGTTCATTGAGTTCAGGTAGCTTAGGTTAATGAATTTTCATCTTGGTGACAGTCATAAGCCATTTGTTTCATTTACACTGCTTTTCATCATTCTATTACCTCCTTCTTCGTCTTGATCACGCATACAACCACATCCTCGACCTCTGCTCCGCTCTGTTATCTCCCAAACTCCTCCACTCCTCACGTAACTTCATTCTTTAGACATTTCGCTGTTATAACCTTCCATCCATCAACCCACTTCATACACTCGTTCTCCATCCTACTTCTCCACTCCTGAGCCATCACCAGCCTTATTCCTACCTTACACATCTCCCCCTACCATTCCATCACTCCACCATCACTTCAAACACCCACGGTAGGTTATCCTGTAGCAATTTGTAGACTTCATGTAGAAACCCCTGCAGACATCCTGTAGGAGGCCACTCACTCGGTTGCTGAGCCTCTGAACATGAGGAACCTCTGTGGACTGATGCTAAGGATCTTTGGGAACCTCTCCTAGCCTCCCCAACCTTTCCCAAGCTTTCCTTCCTTCCGCATCACATCTGCACAACCAAACCCTAATAAGCACAAAATCACAATCACTCCATCCACTTAAAGAAAAAATGCAAAAACATGTCTTTTAAGATGCAAGTAGATTAGATTCATGCATTTTCACTTATTAGAAGTAATGGCATCATTGGTAGAAGTTTCCTTCACATTCTTTGCATCATGGAGGTTAGACTAGTTAAATTAGGGTTTCCTAGGGTTTCCATGTTTTGATTTGCTTTCAGTTCATTTTTGCCAAGTAGATTAGTCTTCTTTGAGCTAGCTTTCGTCCATCATTGATAAAGCTTCTTCTGTGAGCCTATAGAAGTTGGCTTGAGCCCTAGCGGACTTGTGCCAGCTGACCAAGTGACAGCTGCGACAAGAGCTAGTACTTGTGCATACAGCACCGTCACTTCCAAGTTTGTACGAACTACCGGGTTGATAAAATTAAGAGACAGGAAGCCCCAGGAGTTGTAGCATTATTGCTACAATACTGGAGCTCACCAGGTGGAGAGGCAGTCCCACTTGGACATGTAACCCTGGAGTACAAACCCTAGAAGTGTTCACAAATACACATAAAGAAAGAGCCAGGGGCTAAAGATTAAGCACCAGGATGCGGTTTTGTGCAAAATTGTGATTGATGGCATGGAAAAGTTTATAGTGTTAAATAATCCCTCAGGGATATAACATAGAAGGGTTCAATGGAAGGCTATGTGTGGTGGTTTTTGGTTAAGGCCTTCAGGCTTATGGATGAATGAGTCAACAACCTGTAAAATTTGGCATTTTATGCCAAACAGACGCTGCATATAATTGGAAAAATAAGGCATGAATGAGTTGGAAGGTCAAACGTTGGCATGGACTATTTGGAGACAGATTTAGCAGTATTTGTAACAACCCATTAATAAAATTTTAGACTTTAAAAAAACCTTATAAATATATATATTTATATATATGTATTAAATTTTATAAAGTATATGGTTAGACTTTATAATATGAATTTATAAAACATATCATTAAACTTATATAACATATATAAAGAAATGTTATAAGACATATTACTTAACTTTATATCATATATTATTTAAATGTTATAATATATATATCTTAAAACTTTATAGCATTTATAATACAAACGTTATACAATGTATCATTAAACTTTATAACATTATAATGTAAGTTATAAAGGTATCAGTTATAAAACTTATACGTAGGCTGGAAATGTTATAATGTAAATATCAGCTGCCCTAAAAATCTATACGTATCCCAGCCATTAATAAAGTGGGTGGAACCAGATAAATAGTTATTACTGAGCGCCAAGGACATTAAGAAAGATTGGAGAGCCATGAATGCGTGGGAGGCGGTGGCTGCAAATGGGAGGGCGGCCACCGCCAGGCCAGCGAATAAATAACGGAGGCCTGAACCTGAAGAGGGGGGAAAAAAAACAGAGAAGTATAGATTCATCAGCAAGAAACTAGGAGAAGAGACTTTTCAGTGGAAGAGCTTTGAGTGATCTGAGTTCTGGGCACGGAGGGACAGAGAGCCTCTGTGGAGAGCTTTCTGGATTGAGCAACCAGGTTTCTCTGTCTGGTTGGGTGGTATCGGCCATCTCGAAATTGGGTCAAATCAGCCAGCAGTTCAGGACAGTTCGGTAGCAGAATCGGAAATCAGCCAGCAGTTCAGGTAGGTGCAGATTACAGTTTTATGCATTATTGTTTTCAAATTTTATGAGTATTTATATGGTTGCTGTAATTCGAAACTAGGGCACTACACATGGTATCGGAGCCTGCGTTCAAAACCTTCGGGACCTCACAGGCCCTACGCAGCGGAAACTTCGTATAAACCCCTGTCTGTCCGAAAATATTTATTTCCTTTCACATATTTATTTCCTTTCACAGACTGGTCAAGTTCCGGAAACCCTATATTAAAGCCCTTCCCAATACAAGAACTTCGGTACATAAAACATACAGTCTGCGGTTGCAAAAGATTCGGGCCTACATCATAAACACGCGAGTGCAGACAAAAGAATTTACAGAAACGTCATAAACTATAGTAATAATCTGTAGCATATTATAATACGATTTTGACGTTGCTCGTCTCCTTCTTTTCTTCCGATTTGCGGTGCATAGTTGCTGTGTTTGTGGTTCCGTAAGATAATTGTGTCCCTTTCTGCGGTTAAAATGTTTATTGCACAGCCCCGTTTGTCTTCCAGTGCCGCTCATTTTATAGCCACCAAAAGGTATACCGGCACCAAAAAAAAAAAATGTGAAAGCAATTAATCCAGATTGATCTTGCACGTAACGCGCGAGTGAGGGTATTTGCGGTATCCATACTCTTTGTAAAGACTCCCGCTGCCAAGCCATAATCAGTACCATTAGCCCGCTTTATTACTTCGTTTATATCTTTGAATTTCAAAATTGCTTGTATAGGGCCAAATATTTCTTCAGTGGCAATGGGCATGTCATCCTGAACTTCTGAGAAAACGGTGGGCATAATGTAGCGGTTCGCATTTGACGTACTTGGCTGTCAGGACGGCCCTCCGAAGCAATCTTGGCAAACACGAGCTTCCTCTAAGTCAGAATCGAAAAAAAAAAATAGGAGATCTTGGGGAAGGCAACACGCTTAAATATCGTGTGCTTAGAGCCGGGAATTTCCTTTCGCAATCCAACAAAACCGAATATCATCGAGTTTGGCCGCAATGAAATTCGGATGGAGATTGGCCGCAATTGAGAGCGGATCCAAGACGCTGCAATGCCTCTCACGTACCTCTGTTAGCAAACCAGATTTATGAGAAATTGCATAGGGAGCTCAGATTTTCTTACAGAAGGGATGTAGGACAGACGCAGATAAGTTGTGAATGATTATTATGGCTTACCTTTATTCAGCCAACAGGTTTAGCAATCAAAAAAAAAAAGTGCTAGAATTGAGTCCGTCGTTTCATTAGCTTGTCATTACTAGCGAATGAGTTTGACTGTTGACATTTTATCTGATCGTGCGGGAATTACAAAACATGTCACACAATCCTAAATAGACTACGACTTTATGAATTTACACTTTGCATCTTTCAAATCACCTTTTGCTTTTTCTCACATATATACTGATACAGATTAGGTTTCTCTGATGGTTTCAAGCATGTAAGTAACCTTTTGATTCGGACTGTGATATGGAAGTTGGAAATCGATTTATCATTCTGTGGAGTTTCTTTATTTTAACTAATAAGAAATTCGTGCATGGAATTGCATGAGCTGATTAAATAAATGGTCGTTAATAATAAACTCTATCATACGTAGAGATACTTGAGGAAAATGGCATAGAAACATAATTTATTTACAGGTACATATTATACTTGATAAAATTAAATCAATGTTTGCATCTTGTGAAGAGTTTGACGAGTAAACTCTCAAGAGTTGGCCGGGGTAAAATGGTTGCCATCTTTTCCTTCCTTCAGGCCATGCATTTACCTTGTGCATGCCAGAAAGACTGGTTTGGCAATGAGAAACCCAGCCCAAAATTAATCAATTGTGAGAATCGTAAGACAGTACTACCTATTTCTTAAATCTGAGGATCCTAATACGTTCTGGCTTGAGTGATTGAAATCAGATTTATTTTGAATCTTGATCCTAGGAAACCCTCATTGAATTGTCATTGCTTGCATAATTATTTGTTTAGATAAATCTGAAATAAACTAGATTTCATTGTAGCCTTTACAATCCTAACATTTTAAACCCTGTGCAAAGTCATAGTACCCTTAGGGATTCCCCCCTTGTGCTGGAGAAGAACTGGCCAAAAGTGAGTTGAGATATACCACAGTGATATTGGGCAGCTCTCTTTAGTGCCCCTAGGGTCTTACTTGAGCTTTAGGACCTTCATCACTGAAGCAAGAGTTGAGTAGTAACAGCTAGTATCCTGAATTGGAGAAAAAGCTAGTTTACCATGTCAAACTTCCCTACAGAATGGTTATCATGCTCTTCAAAATTCTTACAAGAAACGCAAAATGCTGAATCATTTAAAAAAAAACAACGAATGTATAGTCCTACAACCTCCTCTATACTGTTGTCATTTGACAGATAATATCCTCCATTGATAAATTTTATATTTTCAAAAAGAATATAAAGAGAAAAAATAATATATATATATATATATATATATATATATATATATATATATATATATATAAAGGTTGATTCAATTTAACCTCCAAGAAATGGTGTTTCCATCACAGTTACACCACTGCTGCACCTTCACTAAAATCATCCATGTTGTACCTTTATTGAGGTCACCATTGCTGTACCTTTATTGAGATCATAACAATGTGGTCTTTATGAAAGCTACACCGAGATAGGGATCAGGACCTTGTCTTCATAAAAGAACAAGATCATGACTGCTATTTCACCAAGATCTTGACTGTGTCTAGAATGCCAAAATGTATAACTGTGAGGTCACAATCATGCCGAGATTGTGACTATGTAATGCTAAGAGTGCCATATACTTAAATAAATTAAGTTTAGCAATTAAATTGAGTATGCATAATGGTAGCCATTAAAAACTATATGTTATAATAGTGGTTCATGTTTTAATCCATGGCCAGCTCATATCACTCATTAGGTGTTTAATATTAATATATCAAACTGTTGTGAAATAATATATATTTTAATGTGCTATAAAAGTGCCTCAAATTCCTCTGCCCAGAGCAACTGTAGTGTTGATCTGTGCAAGCATTAAAATCAGTGCTCACCTGTATAAGGGTGTGACATTCTGCCCTTAGGTTTTTGTCATGGCAGGAAACCATAAGTTAGCACACTTCCATCACCTGAAGGAAGAACTACTTCTGAGTTGATTACTTCTGACTTTTGGAATTTCAATTAGCTAATACATGCTCCAATCAGTGGAGGCACCAACATGTTAGAACCAATAGCAACTGCTTGCAATTTATTGCCAAAGTTGTCAATGCTGGTAATCATACAAGCTAAAGATTTAATCCATACCCTTGTAATTTATTCGGGGTATGGATACAGATGACCCCCTTAAATGTTATAGTCAGGTTGAGGTATGACAGTTATGTTACCGATGTACATTGTAAACGAAAAAGCTAACATTTTCGTTTTGGGGATGTTATTAGGTAAATAAACTTTGAATGTCTTACCTTAGGGGCTAATAACCATACACTTATGCATTATTCATTTTTAGAAAACCCTGCATTAAGATAAGGAGGTCGCGTGACCACCCTCCTTGACCTCGGTACCAGTAAGATCCGCCTAGCGGGTAAAAATAGCAAAACTATACCCGTTTTTAAATGTGAAGTTGCAAAGAAATTGGTGTGTTAAAATTCGGTTATCCGCCTCAATTTTTTTTTTCTTTTTATATATATACATTTTATTTGTGTTCAGGGACCATTACTATGGTAAAGACGTATGAGCGACGACGACGTGACCAGGCAGCATCATCACCATTAATGCCGCCACCGTCGCCATCGCCATCCCCATCACCCTCGTCACCACCAAGGCAACCGTCAACATCAAACGCTCCAACGCCAGAGTTAACTGTGATAATGAACTCTTTGGAGGCCTTATTGGAGACATTAAAGGAATCAGCTAAGGCTAAAAACAAAGAGGAATTTCAGCATGTAGCCACCAGTTCAGCAGAACCACATAATTTGGAGCCCAGAGGATCGAGAGAAGACATCTCTAGAGAGCTTCAGAAAATTAGACTCCCAGAATTTTCGGGAGGTCGAGCTGGTGAACGCGCTGAGGCATGGTTGGAAGGGATGAACCGGTGCTTTAGGTTAAGAGAATATTCGCCTTCAGCAAAAAAAAAAATTGTCGTGTTTCAACTAAAGGAAATTGCCCTGATTTGGTGGGGAAACCTGGAAAAACAGCTACACCTTACATCAGATAACGTTCCTTGGGATCTGTTTGAGGAAAGGTTCCGCGCAAAGTATTTACCTCCATACTTTCAACAACAGCAAGCCAGAGCCTTTCATACACTAATTCAGGGAAGTAAAATGGTGGAAGAGTACGAAATAAGGTTTATGGAGCTGGTAAAATACATTCCCTACTTAGACTCTGATGAACGTCAAGCTGAACGCTTCATATTTGGGTTAAACCCTCGCATCAGAGCCTTGGTAAGTATGTGGAAACCATCATCGGTAGCCGAGGCAGTCGAATGTAGCCGTTATGCAGAAGAACACCTTGGAATCAAAAAGGATATAGGGCCAGCAAGGCCTTTACAATCAGGACTTCCAGGGAAGGCTCCCCGGAACTTTTTTAGAGGAGGCAGCTCGAGGCCACCTTACGGCAACAGGTTTACCCCAAGTATGGGGACAAGAGTTCCCATGGCTGTAAACACTATAGCTGCGGAATCGTCCAATACCAGACCATGGGCATCGCGAGGGACTACCGGTAGAGGAAGGGGTGCGAGAGGAACCAACATGGGAGGACGCGGCTCGTTCTCTAGAAATTCACACCCCGATTCAAGAGGATCAACGCAGCTCAATTGTTGGGGATGTGGGGGGCCGCATTTCCAGCGTAACTGCCCAGAAGCGTCATCGGACATATTGCAAAGCACTGGGAGGGAGCCGATATCAGCCAAGCGAAGTAATCATATGATTCATGCAGTAGTCAACCACGACCAAGCAGCCCATCAATCCACTGTAGTGGAATCTTCAGGTATTATCAATGGTGTAAAACTCAAAATCTTATTTGATACTGGTGCCATAGATAGTTTCATTTCGTCATATGCATTAAACAAATGTGGGCAGGCAGCTCGTAAACAAAATGATTTCCACCAAGTGGAAATGGCCTCAGGAGAACTCCAAACCGTGGGCTTGAGTGTGGATCAATGCAAAATTGACCTAGGGGTCTGTTCGACTAAACTAAAAGTCTATGTCACAGCCCTAGGGACGTATGATCTTATCATAGGTATGGACTGGCTGGAAGCTCACCAAGCGTGGGTAGATTGTTATGGAAAAAGGATTTTGGGCTTAAATGATGAGGAAGAAGTAATCCAAATTCAAGGAATCAAGAGAGAAATTTCTTTGCGCTACATTTCGGCAATGCAGGTGAAGCGTTGTTTAAGAAAGGGTTGTCAGGCTTATGCAATTCACGAAGTAAGCCAGGAAAAGGGAACATCCTTAGAACAATATCCGGTGTTAGCCGAGTTCCCGGATGTATTTCCAAAGGAACTACCTAGATTACCCCCGGTAAGAGAATTGGATCTCACTATTGAGTTAAAGCCAGGTACCCAACCGATCTCTAAAACGCCTTATAGAATGACAGCTCCGAACTTCAGGAATTGCAAATCCAGTTGAAGGAACTACTCGATATAGGGCTTATTCGGCCCAGTACCTCACCTTGGGGCGCTCCTGTAATTTTTGTGAAGAAGAAAGATGGATCCTTAAGATTATGCATAGACTATCGGGACTTGAATCGAGCTACAGTAAAGAATCAATACCCTATGCCGCGGATCGATGATCTTTTCGATCAAATGAAAGGAGCTTCTGTCTTTTCAAAAATTGATCTTCGATCAGGGTATCATCAGCTAAGGATTTCGGAAAATGATATCTCTAAGACAGCATTCCGGACACGTTTTGGGCACTATGAATTTACTGTGGTACGATTTGGGTTAACAAACGCGCCAGCTGTATTCATGAATCTTATGAACAGTGTTTTCCGTCAGTATCTTGATAAATTTGTACAAGTCTTTTTAGATGATATTCTCATCTATTCCAAGAATGAAGAAGAACATAAGGAGCATTTGCGGTTAGTATTGTCCTGCCTTAGAGAACGTCAGTTATATGGAAAACTGTCCAAGTGTTCCTTCTTTCAGGAAAAAATTCATTATTTGGGTCACATCATATCAGGTGAAGGGATTTCAGTAGATCCTGAGAAGGTAAAAGCGATCATGGAATGGCCAATACCGAAAAATGCACATGAGATACGAAGCTTTATGGGCTTAGCAGGTTATTACCGGAGATTTGTGGAGGGATTCTCCAAAATCGCGAAGCCAATCACAACCCTCCAGCGTAAAGGTGTTAAGTATGAGTGGACCGAGGAATGTAATAATGCATTCTCTGAACTCAAAAGACTACTCACCAGTGCACCAATCCTAAGAGTCCCTGATATGGGCAAAGACTTTACGGTATGTACTGATGCATCCAAGCAAGGGCTGGGTGCAGTGTTAATGCAGGACAGGGGAGTGATAGCTTATGCTTCCAGAAAGCTAAAACCTCATGAAGAACTCTATGCTACTCACGATTTAGAATTGGCCGCTGTAATGCTAGCTTTAAAGATCTGGAGACACTATTTGGTGGGACGAAAGTTTACACTTAAAAGCGACCATCAAAGTCTACAATATTTGTTCACCCAAAGAGACTTAAATGCCAGGCAAAGGCGATGGAGTGAATTCCTAAGTGAATATGACTTCGGAATATCATATATTAAGGAAAAAGAAAATGTAGTAGCCGATGCCTTAAGCAGGAGACCCCGGATATTTTCTCTCATACCCATTAAAGTGGACTTAAGACAACGAGGACTGGATCGTCTTATAAAAGACAACTGGTATTTAAAGGTGAGGGCAAGTCTTGAGGGGATTAAGGCAAAAGAATCTAAGTTCGAGGGTTATGAATTAGAAAGCGATGGGATCTTGCGATTCCATGGAAGGATGTACATTCCTGATGATAAAGATCTTCGAGATACCATCCTCAGGGAAGCTCACAAAGCCGTATATTGTGCTCATCCTGGAGTAGGGAAAATGTATGCGGATACCAAGAAACTCTTCTTTTGGGCAGGCATGAAGCGTGATATCACTCAATTTGTTGCAAAATGTATGGAATGTCAGCAAGTAAAGGCAGATCATTGTCACCCAGCGGGTCTCTTACAACCCCACGACATACCTATGTCTAAATGGGAGACCATCTCTATGGATTTTATCACTGGACTACCTCTTACTTCTCAAAGACACAATGCCATTCTGGTAGTGGTGGATAAATTAACAAAAAGCGCCCATTTTATTCCGGTAAGAGATACTTATGATGTTGCTGACGTGGCTCGAGTATTCATAAACGAAATTATCAGATTTCATGGAGTACCTAAGAAGATTATATGCGATAGAGATTCGTGATTCACTTCCAGATTCTGGACGTGCATGCAGACAGCCTTAGGTACTCAGCTAAATTTAAGCACTGCTTACCATCCTGAGACTGATGGGCAAACTGAAAGAGTAAATCAAGTACTTGAAGACATGTTGCGAATGTATGTAATGGATCAGCAATCACTCTGGGAAAAGTATTTACCCTTGGTTGAATTCACATACAACAACAGTTACCACAGTTCGATTGGGATGCCTCCATTTGAAGCTTTATATGGCAGACCGTGCAGAACACCGTTAAGTTGGGACAGGTTAGAAGATCAAGTGATAATAGGACCAGAATTAATCCATGAAATGGAAGTGCAGGTCAGACAGATTAGACAGCGATTAAAGGAAGCACAGGATAGACAAAAGAGTTATGCTGATGCTCACCGATCTGATAGGAGGTATGAAGTAGGGGACCAGGTCTTCGTCCGCATCAAGCCAAATAAAAGTACTATTCGATTCGGAAAAGGGACAAAGCTGTCACCCCGATTTATAGGACCGTTTAAAATCATGGAAAGAGTTGGACCTGTTGCCTATCGTCTTGCCCTGCCACCTCACCTGCATAGAATTCATAATGTATTTCATGTTTCTGTATTACGACATTATGTAGCTGATCTATCTCATAACATCCAATGGAAAGAATTGCAGGTATCAGATGAGGGAGTCATAATGGTCGAACCGTTACGTATACTGGAACGTAGAGATCGACAGCTGAGGAACCGCCTGGTGGACCAAGTTAAGGTCCAATGGGACAAGTATAGTCCTGGATCAGCAACTTGGGAAGATACAGAAGACATATGTCAGAGATACCCTAGTTTATGTCCATTTTGAAGGACTTTACACTATGTTTAGTATATTTACTTCACCACTGTCAGAGACCCAAAAACATTTGAATGATTAGTGATAAACATGAAACTTGTGGCATAATATATGTTTAAATTCCTGCTGGTACGTGGATACCAAAATAATATGTGTTTAAATTCCTGCTGGTACATGGATACCAAAACAATATATGTGATTATTTTACTAAAATTATAAATGTTGAAGTAAAGTTAAGGCCGTTAAATGATTTTACTTCTGGTAGAAATTGAAAACAATATAAATCTGTTTTATTTATGCATGTCAAAGATGAGCATCTGAAATGGAAGATATGAAGTGAATACATCCTAAAGAAAAGTCAGAATACATGCATAGAAAAT
Organism: Pinus tabuliformis; assembly: GCA_031772625.1. Taxonomy (NCBI): domain Eukaryota; kingdom Viridiplantae; phylum Streptophyta; class Pinopsida; order Pinales; family Pinaceae; genus Pinus; species Pinus tabuliformis. The sequence continues at coordinate 317,729,317 of CM062820.1, read as the reverse complement.
GACAAAATTATGTTATGTTGTAGTATCATATGTAAATAATACATAAGTTATTTCGAATATACTGATGCACATTTTACAAATACATGGGTGAGTGTAAGATTGCAGATAAACAGGCAGATAAACTATGATTGCAGATAATTGATCCAATTTTCGAGATGGCCACGTGATGACAGAACCTCAGATCAGTTAAAGCTCAAAGTGATTCTATGATAGGGTAGTAGCCCTAATTTTACTGGAGGGGTGGAGGTGTTACCCACCGTTTATCCTCCGAATCCTGGAGTCATGGGAGGACTGTGCGAGTCACGCTCCCCTAGACGTGTGATGATGACTGCCGGATGCCTACTGGGAATCAGGTCGGTATAGCCGACGCTGTTACCTTTGTGTTATGAATGGTTAGGTCAGTAAATTGACGCCATGGCATACTCTAGTAGAGGACGGATAGGATAGGAGCAGAAGAGATTAGGGAGGATAGGATGAGTTTGAATAGCTTGGGGACCTGGATAGAAAAGGTCATGTCCATTAAAAACCTCGAACCTAAAAGCTCTAACTTCGGGACGAAGTTTTCAGAAGGGGGGATGTATGTAACAACCCATTAATAAAATTTTAGACTTTAAAAAAACCTTATAAATATATATATTTATATATAAGTATTAAATTTTATAAAGTATATGGTTAGACTTTATAATATGAATTTATAAAACATATCATTAAACTTATATAACATATATAAAGAAATGTTATAAGACATATTACTTAACTTTATATCATATATTATTTAAATGTTATAATATATATATCTTAAAACTTTATAGCATTTATAATACAAACGTTATACAATGTATCATTAAACTTTATAACATTATAATGTAAGTTATAAAGGTATCAGTTATAAAACTTATACGTAGGCTGGAAATGTTATAATGTAAATATCAGCTGCCCTAAAAATCTATACGTATCCCAGCCATTAATAAAGTGGGTGGAACCAGATAAATAGTTATTACTGAGCGCCAAGGACAGTAAGAAAGATCGGAGAGCCATGAATGCGTGGGAGGCGGTGGCTGCAAGTGGGAGGGCGGCCACCGCCAGGCCAGCGAATAAATAGCGGAGGCCTGAACCTGAAGAGGGGGGAAAAAAACCAGAGAAGTATAGATTCATCAGCAGGAAACCAGGAGAAGAGACTTTTCAGTGGAAGAGCTTTGAGTGATCTGAGTTCTGGGCACGGAGGGACAGAGAGCCTCTGTGGAGAGCTTTCTGGATTGAGCAACCAGGTTGCTCTGTTTGGTTGGGTGGTATCGGCCATCTCGAAATTGGGTCAAATCAGCCAGCAGTTCAGGACAGTTCGGTAGCAGAATCGGAAATCAGCCAGCAGTTCAGGTAGGTGCAGATTACAGTTTTATGCATTATTGTTTTCAAATTTTATGAGTATTTATATGGTTGCTGTAATTCGAAACTAGGGCACTACAGTATTGGGTAAATTTGGAGTCAAGAAAATTTAGAAGTAACACTGCTAAACCCTGTAAAATGTCTTGAATTGCAAAAGTGGACAAATAACTCAGCTTTACTCATAAAGACAAGTAGAAGAGATAGAAGACTTAGTTCACATCAAGAGAACATTTTAGAAGCAAAAAAAACAAGAAGTTAATGAGATCAAAACCTCAATGAGGTGAAATTTAGTGCAAGCTGAAAAACTAAAAATATTTGTCTAAATTTCTACATAAGCATAATCAAATTATTGAAGAGGTATGGTTGTAGAGTTGTTGGTGTGTATGGCGGTTTGATTAATGATTAGAGATTCTTGAAGGTGATTTCATGTTTTTTTTGTGGTGAGTGATTAACGTGAGAAAATCTATTTGTTTAGGTCAGCCCTATGATCGCATGCTTCGAAGCTGTGTATGCGTATGGACAATGTCCTCCTATAACACTTGCAACACAAAGAACATTTCTGGTTTACTGTGATTACCGTCGCTGTGGTCCATTAAAGCTCAGATTACCAACACAAGAAGCCGCTGCATTAAGCTCTTCGTTAGACATTGTTGGGGAGCGAGATGGGTAGTTCGATGACAGGGAGAAGTGATGAAACAAAATCAGTACCAGCGACTGCAGGCCTAGGAACGTTTACATATACAAGAGGGGGATAGGCAAACTTAACCAAAGTAGAGTCAAAATTAAGACGAAGCTTGCAACCATAGAAATTAACGTATGGTCACGTGATTTTGGTCTGAGTGAGGTAATAATAAAATAACTTCTGCAGCCATGTGATTCACCATCACTTACTAAGTGTAAAATCGACCCTACCATGTGTACGAAGTGCTATCAAACTATGGAAGATGCTCTCTTTTAACGTTATATTAATTCATTAATATGCTTTTATGCTTGACCCTACCATGTGTATTAAGTGCTATCAAACTATGGAATATGCTCTCTTTTAACGTTATATTAATTCGCTTACAAAAAAAGGTGATATTAATTCATTTTTATGTTATAAAATTTTAATTAATATGCTATTATTATCGACCCTACCATGTGTATTTGTCACATTAATTCGCTTACCAAAAAATGTTATATTAATTCATTTTTATATTATAAAAAAATTAATATTTTATTAATATTTTTAAGAATAATTTATATTCCTCTTAAATAAATAAATGTATTTTTAAATTTTAATTATTTTATATTTTAATTAATAAATATTTTTCCCAAAAAAATTATTCAGTTAAATGATTTTTTTTTTAATATAGATTTTTTTTTTTGAATTTAGGTTTTTGTGATTCATATTAGGATTGTTGAGTTATTTTTCTCTTAAAATCATATATTATGATTCTTAAGCTATCTTTAGTTAATCATATAGGAAGCTTTTTGTCTATGCTTTTTGTACCATCTAGTGTGGTTGTGATCCATATTATGATTGTTGAGTTATCTTTCCGTGGAAAATCACATATTATGATAGTTCACTGTGAAGATCACATGTGAAATTTTTTGTCTACCGAACCATTAATACTTGAGCGTGAACATCACATGGGAATTTTTGTCTACCCAACCATCTAGTGTGGTTCATTGTCAGGACAAGAATCGAACCATCTAGTGCACTTTTGATCCATATTATGATTGTTGAGTTATCTTTCCGTGAAAAATCACATATTATGATCGTTTTGCGTGAAAATCACATGGGAATTTTTTTGTCTACCCTGCCATCTAGTGTGGTTCATCGTCAGGACGAGATAGAGAGAGATCAATGTAAAGACCATCTAGTATGGTTCATCGTCAGGACGAGATAGAGAGAGATCAATGTAAAGACCATCTAGTGTGGTTCATCGTCAGGACGAGATAGAGAGAGATCAATGTAAAGACCATTAATATTTTTAACGGTTATGATATAACAACTAGTATTGAATTTTTTTTAGAATATTTGGGTCAAATAATAAGATTTAGATCTAGTCAAAATTTAGATTAAAATATAAAAATAAGAATAAATTAATTTAATAATATTAAAATCAATTTTTAGAATGCTAAAGTGGATTTGGCATAAATATTAAGATTAAGATTAAGTCAAAATTTAGATTAAAATATAAAAATTAAATTAATTTAATAATATTTTAATGTATAAAGTTAATTATTTAGATTAAAATATAAATAAATAGGAATTAAAATAGTTATTAAGTCTTCCTCAAATATTAAATCAAATATTTAGATTTAGATCAAGTGAAATATTTAGATTAAAATATAAACAAATAAGAAAGAATCTAAATTAATAAGAGTATAAAATGAAATATTCTATTAAAATAAAAATAAATCAAAATTACAAATAATTAAATAATAAAGTGGTGTATAATAACTTTCGCAAGTTATTATTAAGTAAACAAAAAGTATATTGTTAATTTAGTTTACACATGTCATAGGATGAGTTTGAGTTTGATTAGCTTATATTGATTATAATTTTTTATAAAAGTGTTATATAAAAACTTTTACATGTTATTATCAAGTAAACAAAAAGTATCTTGTTAATTTTCACAAATGATATGATGAGTTTGATTAGTAATGAGTTACTCTTAATTTTTAAGAATAATTTAATCTTATTTCTAAATTAAAGTGGAAGTGATTTGTTAAATAACAAGGCGTTGAAGCGTCGAATTTCATTGCCACAATATGGGGGATAACCACCTGTTTCGGACCTTGAAAACCACTCCTTTTTTGTTTGGTATAGTGGCTCTGACTGGGGATAATGGGACTAGTTTCTTTAGAGGATTGATTTGATAATGATATTGGGGTGATATAAGATATAACGAAAAATGATTTAACTAAGAATGATCTAATCTAAACAATAAACATATGCACCTACTAATTCTATTATTTATATTACTATATATTTACTTGGGAATAATATAAGATATGTGATCTATAGAGATGTCTCAAAGAAAATCGTAATGAATATTATTCAACTGCTAAAAGAAATTAAATCGTAAATGATAATTGTTTTGGCTAAATAGTTAGACAAAACAATTGAGAAAACTTTATCGCATATAGTAATTGTGTGTGTATTCAATAAGGAATTAGAGCTGAAACACCATACAAAAGTGCAATAATGTAGAACTGTAACTCAGATTTCCTACATAACACAATATTAGAAAAAGTATTGCTAATTTACAAATAAAACACGATCATAAGATAAAAGTACCATATATGAAAGGTCCTACTCACGGGCTCAGCAATATTGATCCACTTTCTTCCAATCAAATACACTCTAAGAATATAGAAGTGCAATTTCAATAGAGTATGCTTCAGTATTCAAGAAAATTAGATCGTGTTTCAATTTTTTAATCAAAACCTTCATTAAAGTATAGAAGTGCAATCTCTTGCAATTTGCTTTTGATAAAATTTTGGACCCTTCTCTAAATGCGTGAGAGGGGTTTAAATACTATAATACATGTTTCAAAATGAGGAGGTTTCAAACAACTTTCCTCAGAGTAAGAAAAAATAAAAACTAAAAATTAGAAAATAAATTGATGACAAGCTTCTTTCAAATTGAATTATCTTAGTCAGTCATTTGATCCTTGAGATTGTAGATACACATCTTTGGTTTCACTTGGGGTGAATCGCCAATTGTAGATTTTAAATGTTCTGCAAATATGGCATCTAAGAGAGTCGACACCATTTTTTGTGCAGAACTAGTTAAGCATCGTAGAGTCATCCACTAGCTATGTGGTTTTACTAGATATTGCAAGTATGTCTCCCAATCAAGTTTGGACAGTTGTTTGATTGTTTCCTATTTGGTTTGCGCTGTTTATTTCCACTATTGTTCTAGTTGTCTGATGTCTAGGAGAGCCCCTGGTATGCATTCTTTAACAAGGTTGGCACTATGAAGATTTTCATTCTTGACCTTAATTATGTTGTTTGTTGTACCTACTGCTGTCGTTATTTCCCTTTTTGCCTGCTTTAACTATGTATCACAATCTTCAAATAGAATTTCTTTATGAGATTCTTCTATCTTTGGTAAATCAACCTTTCTTCCTTCACCATATTCTTGCCAGGTAATAAATTCTGAAATATTTTTATGGATTTCTTCATATTCAAATATTAGATCAATCACTTGGTTAGTCAATTTATTACTTGTTTCATAATAGAGATTGATCTGTGAGATCTTTCGGCAGAACATCTCTTATTGTTGTGTCAATAGGGAATTTAGCTTGATTGCCTCTTTAATGAACTTGTCTATCTGAGGGTTATCTTTGAATATGTCTACCATGGCCTGCATTTGGAAAATCTATGAGTCGTTCTATGAAGTGTTGTAACCTCATTTTCTCGAATTCCCCTTGAAGTTGAGCTACCTATTGTTCTTCTTGCTGATTGGTACTCTGTTTCTCTTGTTCCAATTGTTATTCCAATAGTTGTATTCTTTGTTATTTTTCTTTAAGCAACAATCAGACTTTTTTTTCTTTACCAATGGTTGTAGTGGCATAGATACCTGCAAACTGTGACAACTTTGCAAGGTTCTCATATGTATCAATAGGAGTGTCCTTCCATACAACTTCCATTGATTCATTCTCAAGAGTTGCAACATCCATTGTGTCTAACTTCCTCTTCTTTCTTTGTCATTTTACCACAACCTTATGTGTAGGGCTATAAAATATGTTGAGCGGAGGTATTTCTTCAATTTTTAAGATAATTTGAGAAGTGGGGAAAGTCGAGATGACCTAAATATCTTGAGTGTTTGTGACTGCCTGCTTTTTTACCTCTAGATATGTTCCCTATTGAATTTGTTTCAGGGTCTGAAATCCAAATGTATCCTCAAGACTTTACATGTTTGGAGTTTTTGATTGACTTTCTCCCATTCCTTATCTAGGTTAATAACTGGAATCTTGCCTATTTGAGCTGATGTGGAGCCAACCTCTGTATGTTTCTTGGCCAAGGCTTGTTCAATCATTTCCTCAGTATTTCCTTCTTTATTTTTCTCAGAACCTTTATTGGGACTTTCTTCTCCATTATGATATTGTTGCTCTGAATGTTATGACTCCTGAGTTGATTTTTCTTGCGTTTCTTCATTAAAATTTTACTTAGAACTTCCCTCCAGGCTCACGCTAGGAGTAGGTTCTCTTATTTGTTCAATTTTTAACAGGTCCAATGGGACCTTGAATAATCCTTTATTTTGTTATACATGAAAAGAATTGATATCATCTGGGCTTAACTGTAGTGATGCTAAATGTAGGACCTGTGCAAATGATTTGGCTCCCTAAAATAAGTCATAAAATGGATCCTCTTCATGAGTAAACTATCTAATTTTAACCATGGTAGTGAAGTCTTTAGCAACTTGATTTGGGTCAAGTTGTCGACCTGTAACCATGGGTAGTTTTAGAGATGTAATATTCTTTATTTTTTTTATTGCATGTCAATAATCATTGGTGAACTAGGTGCAGGTGTAATGGATAATCGTTCAAATCTAGAAATGATTTCTTCAAGTTCAGGTGGAACTTCCTCTTGGATTTCCTTTGGAGTATCAGTCATCTACCTCCGAACTTGGTTATTCTACTAAATTAGCAGAACTGCTTAATTTTACCCGCAATATGACAACCTTTCAATTGCCATGGAATCAAAAGGAATTCAAACCTTTGGTTAATTCCTTATCGCGTCCACTTTTTCCACAAACATTATCACGTTACTTTTTTGCCATTGATCTTACCTTTTAATCCGACGGTTGGTGGTTAACTCGATCAACAGCCTAATCGATGATCCTCCACCGTTGATCAAAACACACTAGATCCAACGGTTAACAACAATATCGGACAGGGATCTTGTGCAATGTTTACCCACCCAATAAAGTGGTTTTCTCTCTCCACCCAAGTGCCACGTTTTGGTCGATAAATGGAACTGCTTAGAATTTCAAAAGACAGCTTACCACCTTTTTTCCACCCGATAAACAACTTCACAGATAAACTACCTTTCTTCCTTGACTAAACACACGAGCTTATTGACGCGTGATGACTGTTAGATCTATTGGATCTATAGATAAGACGGTTCTAGACTCCTTTAGGTTAACGTGATTTTGTCAGGTTTTCTTTTCTCTGTTCTGCCAAACTTAACACCTCCGCTACATTTAACTTGTCTCAAACCATATTCTTCGATGTTTTTAATCATAACAAAATTATTTCAAAACATGGAAAATGCAAGATTGGTGATGCAATATAGATTTTACAAACTCTAATTCAAAAGTCAAATAGGAAATTAACAGAAATCAGAGATATTTCGAAGGAATAGAACGCCTCCAGGATTGACCAATTATACACAAAAATAAAGAGATACAGTTTCTGTAACTTAATCTTACTCGGCCTAATCAAGCCAAATCAGTCAAAAGTCCCTTTACAATCATCCAAAGCTTACATAAATACCATTCCATTCTAACAATCAGATCCTTCATCAATGGATCGAATCTGCCTAATCTTAGACAATATCTAATCTAGTTGATATTCTCCTTGAGAATCTCAACTGAATCTAAACAGCTTGAATTAATTATAAAATCACTCAATCCCTAAATCCTAGCTCAAATCCTATCTAGAAAACTTTGTAAATTGACAACTAAAGGATCCCACTCCTTTGCTTGTAAACTTTTTTTGTATTTTTGGAATAAATTTGAAGCCTCTTGTCTTCAAGCCTGATGCTCCTACATCAAACTCCTGAGGAAAAAACTCTTCATAGGCTCCTGTCCATGAGCTCTTCTATTAGACTGCCCAACTTCTGTAGCATGGCATCTGTCATCCAAGTAGCTTCAACAATTGGTTGATCCTTCCATTTGACCAAATACTGAAAATACTCTTATCCTCTTGTCTTCTTCAACAATTTCTTGTCCAAAATCCTCTTTGGCTTCAATTCCTTTGCTATAGGTAACTATTTTACCCAATCAATCTCTTGTTCTTCTTGATCCTCTGCTGTGTCATCTGCATTTCCACTTTCATACCTATACAAACAGGGAAAATTTTAAGAAACCCCCCTAAATTTACATGTATAATAAATGGGCGAATCTCCATGGTATATAGGAAAAATGGAAGGCGATTTTATCAATAATATGATATGTATATATAATTTTTTGGCAAATCTCTCACCAGGCATGGCGAATATTTTACTCAATTATAAAATCTTGTGCTTATTGAATACACAAATGAAATCATTGGATTTCTTTAAAATATCTTTTGAAATCAAAATTACCGAAATTACATATTGATAACCTAGTGGGTGTAGGATAAAATTCACCCGTGCCATTCACAGAAAGCATGAGAAAAAAACCTAATACTATATAAAAAACCAATAAAAATTCAGATTCATCACTTCTAGGGACCTCGTAACCACCCTGCCAATACACAAATATGTTCCTGTTTGTAATTAGAAAAATTACCCAAATTACAATCTGTTTACTCCAGCATATGTTGGAAAGTTATAGAAGGATGACTAGTGCAATCAATCCATTCCTTTTAGCCATGGGTTTGTTTCAGTTTAAAACAGAAGTATACAAATATACTTGTCCAATGTCTATGCTTTAACCATTCACCTTAAGATGTTTTTACAATATAATTTCCTAAGTCTATTTAATATCTTCATTATCATAAAAACCAACCTATATTCATCTTAACTCCACATCTACCACTCTTATTGGGATGAAATCTATTTATCCCTCTGAGCACTTGGTAGACCGAGAATTAAGATGGATCTAAGATGATAGAATTTTCCCTTTAAATAGTCTATGCTCACATGAATACCATGGTATTACCATGGTTCAATACCATGGGTTATCATAAACCTGGAGCTTAAAAATTACTATTAGTAATTTATAAAAATTAATAGTTGATTTTTATTTTATTTTTTGTTTTAACCAAGCTAAAATGTTTAAAATACATTAAATTACAACATCCATTTTTACTCTTAATCAGATCAAATATTTTTTCACTCTATGCTAGTTTGCATATCACGATATTTGATACCTCTCGGGGATTAGTAGATCCAGAGTAAAGATGGATCTATGTTGGTTTAATTCCCCCATTTAAATAGGCTACATTCCAGGTGAATACCATGGGTCAATACCATGTGCCATTTTGGTGAATACCATGGGTCAATACCATGTGCCATTTTTATTTTTATTAATACTAATATTAGGGTTAATAATGTTTTTTTGCATGGTATTAATAACAATCTAGTCCATGGTATTAATAACAATCTAGTCCATGGTATTTGTCCCATAGTATTTTGCCCATAGGTTTCACCTAAATATAATGCATTTTTTGAGTGTTCGTAAATATAAGGTGACTTATGGAGTAAATATAAAAAAATGTTTTATTTGTTTACCATACCTCTCGTTTATTTATATTTTTATTAATTTACCATACCTCTTTCACAAATATGGTATTTGGCCCATAGGATTCACTTAAATAAAGCCTCTTTTTTGGGCCTTCATAAATAGAACGAGGGTTATGGACTAAATATAAAAAGAGGTTTTATTTATTTACCATGCGTCTAGTTTATTTATATTTTTTACCATACCTTTTGAGTATGTATAAAAAGACGTTTTATTTATTTACCATACCTCCACTTATATTTTTATTTGTTTACACCATTGCATGTATATAAGGTGACTTATGGAGTAAATATAAAAAATGTTTTATTTATTTACCATACCTCTCATTTATTTACATTTTTATTAATTTACCATACCTCTTTTATAAATATGGTATTTGGGCCTTTGGCCCATAGGATTCACTTAAATAAAACCTATTCTTGAAAATGGGCGAATGGATTCACTTAAATAACACCTATTCTTGAAAATGGGCGAATGGAAGGTTGTAACTCCTAATTTCAAGGGCTAAATTTACCTTTTTTACCCTCTCCCTTAAAATAAGGTGGGCTATTTGAGGTGATTTGTAAAAATGTACTATGATACAAAATATTCGCCCACTAAAAATTTAAAACCTCTTAATTTCACCAAAGGGCGAACATTCGCCCCTAAAATTTTCTATGTATACAAATCAACAACACTAAAAATTGGAGATATTCCAATATCCAGGGGTAAATCAATTTCATATGCATTTGCAAAAAAATTTCTCAAGACTTTGCATGGTCCAATTTCTTAAACTTTAACTTGTTATACTCCCTTTTTGGAAACCTTTCCTTCCTCAGGTGTGCTAAAACCAAATCTCCAACTTCAAAATTAACTTCTCTCTTCTTCAAATCTGCTGTATTTTATGTTGCTTTCCTGTAATTGTTGTTTCACCTGTTCATGTATTGCTTCAACTTCTATAACAAAATCTTCTCCTTTAGCACTTCTCATTTTAGCTTTTCCCAAGTCTCTCAATTCAGACACTCCCCTTGGGTGCATTCCATAAACTATACGGAATGAACTCTGCCCTATACTCCTATTAGGAGAATAATTATAAGCATATTCTTCCTGTGCCAATACTTGATCCCACTATTTTGGATGTTCACCTGCAAGACTTCTCAAAAGATTACCCAAGTTTGTGTTTACAACTTTAGTCCGTCCATTAGTCTGAGGATGATAAGCAGAACTGAAATTCAATTTAGTTCCAAGCTTCTTCCACAATGTCCTCCAGAAATGTCCAACAAATCTGGTGTCTCTATCTAAAACAATGCTCTTAGGTAACCCATGTAATCTTACAATCTCCTTAAAAAATAGATTAGCAATGTGAGTAGCATCACTGGTTTTATAACATGGAATAAAATGTGCCATTTTTGAAAATCTGTCAACCACAACATAAATTGAATCATGTCCCCTTTGAGTTTTTGGTAAACCCAAAACAAATTCCATACTTACCATATCCCAAGGCCTATCTGGAATAGGTAATGGAACATACAAACCTGTGTTTTGGCTCCTTCCCTTTGCATACTGACAAACTTTACAATTTTTCACATACTTTTCCACTTCAGACCTCATTTTTGGCCAGAAATAAAACCTGTTCAACTATTCATAAGTCTTGTCTGCACCAAAATGTCCTCCAAGTCCTCCACTATGTTTCTCCTTGATTAAATTCTCCCTCATAGAACAACTTGGTATGCACAGTTGATTTCTTTTAAACAACAATCCCTCTTGCAGGAAATAATCCATCCACTTGCTTCTGTCTAACAAAACAAGATTTCTACAAGCTTCAAATGCCTCTTTAAAATCTAGATCTTTCTCATATAACTCTTTAAGAAAATCAAAACCTAACACTTGAACTTGAATTTCTTGAACAAAAATGCTTTTTCTACTTAAGGCATCTGTTACTTTGTTTGATTGACCAGTTATATGTTTTAACACAAAATTAAAACATTGAAGGTATTCTACCCATTTTGCATGCTTCTGGTTAAGCTTTGGCTGTTTCATAATGTATTGTAATCCATGGTTATCTAAATACAGTATGAACTCCTTGGACATCAAGTAATGTCTCCACTTCTTCAAAGATTGCACCACTGCATAAAACTCCTTATCATATGAAGAATATTTATTCATTGACTCATTCAACTTTTCACTAAAATAAGCTACGGGTCTGTCCTCCTGACTCAAAACAGCTCCTATGGCTTCTCCACTGGCATCACACTTCACTTGAAAAGGTTTATTAAAATCAGGAAAAATCAAAATAGGCTTCTAAGTAATCTTTCTCTTCAACAACTGGAAGTTCTTTTCTGCTTCATCAATCCATTTAAATGGTTGTCTATCCTTCTTAATTGTGTCAATAATTGAAGCATTGATCTTACTAAAATTATTTATGAATTTCCTATAAAAACTAGCAAGACTGTGAAAACTTCTTACCTCGAAGACACTTCTTGGTGAAGGCCACTCCATGATAGCCTTGATCTTCTCTGGATCCATGTTTAACCCCTCAGCAGAAATAACAAAGCCCAAATACACCAACTCCTCCTTCACGAATGAACATTTCTTTAAATTTAACATTAACTTCTCTTGTTGTAGCCTCTGTAAGACATAATTCAGATGTCTCGCATGTTCCTCTTTTGATCTGCTATAAACTAATATATCATCCAAATATACTATTACGAATTTATCAATAAATTCTCTCAAAACTTCATTCATGAGCCTCATAAATGTACTAGGGGCATTCGAAAATCCAAAAGGCATTGCCATCCATTCATACAATCCTTCATTGGTATTAAAAGTAGTTTTCCACTCATCTCCCTCTATAATTTTGATTTGATGATAACCACTCTTTAAATCTAACTTTGTAAAATATCTAGCTCCAATTGAAAAATCCATCAAATCTTCGATTCTAGGTAAAGGAGATCTGTACCGAATTGTTATCTTATTGATTTCTCTTGAATCAGTGCACATTATCCAGCCTCCATATTTCTTTGGGTTCAACACTGTTGGCACTGCACAAGGACTCAAACTCTCTCTAATCAGTCCCTTGTCTAACAGTTCCTGAACCTGTTTCCTGATCTCTTCATTCTCTGTGGGAGTCATCTTGTAAGCTGCTTTATTAGGTAGATTTGCTCCTAGAATCAAATCTATGTGATGATTGATTTTTCTAATGGGTGGTAACTCATCAGGCAAATCATCTACAATGATATCACAATAACTGTCCAACATCTCTTGAATTTCAATTGGTAAATTAGAAGCTTTTCTAGAAGTAATTGTTACCTTGGGTTTGAAAACCAACATAAAACTTACCTCATCTTCTTCCATCTGCTGCAAGTACTCCTTTCCACTCAACAAAAGGGTCTTTGGATCAGGTTTCTTTGATGTATCATCTTCTTCTATTGGCAGCAATGTATGATTGACACCATCTTTGCTAAATTCACGTGTTCTTCTTTCCATCATGCATAGATCCTTTGTCATACTACCAAGGTCTACCCAACAATATATGACACACATCCATAGGAATCACATCACACAAAATTCTATCTTTGTATTTACCCAACTGCAAATCCACTTCACATTGCTCATTCACTACCAACTGATATCCTTTTGAAACCATGACACCTTGTAAGGTGTTGGATGTTTCTTTGTTTTCGATTTCAACTTCTCCACCACTTCTGTGGACACCAAATTATCTGTACTACCACTGTCTATTATCATCTGACAACACTTCCCTTGAATCTTACACACAATCATGAACAAGGTTTTCCTTTGTGCTGGTTCAACAATTTCCTTAGCTAGTTTTAACAAAATTTTGTTGATTAACAAAGATTCCCCTTTTTTTGGTACATTCTCTTCCTCTATTACATTTGTTACTTCCTCTTCAACTTTTGCAACAGTTGCATTCCTCTGATTCATTTTTATACTTTCTAGGCACTCATGAGCTCTGTGTCCCAACTTGTTACATCTGTAACATCTTATTTCTCTTCCTCTTCCTCTACCTCCTCTTCCTCTAGAAAACCTCCCCCTGCCACTTGCATCACCTCCTGTGGGTGCATGCTGACTTGAGATGCTGCTAGCTCCATCTCTAAGTGCTGTAGATATTCCTCTACCACCTTGACTTCCCCTTCCTCGGAAAGTACCTCTATTTTTGGTAGACTTCTTCCTCATGAGTTTTTCTTCATCCTTAAATACCATTTGATAAGCCTCTTCTACTCTTTTAGGAGACAGTACACTTATCTCATCTTGGATCTCCATTTTGAGACCATTCACATATCTTGCAACCTTCTCATCTGTATCTTGGATTTGTCTTGCTCTTATACTCACTTTGTAGAATTCCTCTGTGTATTCCTTTACTTTCATAAACCTCTGTCTAAGATTTTGAATTTGTCTAAATAAAGTTTGCTGATAATCACTTGGAAAAAACTTATTTTTCAGTTTTGTCACCATCTTGTTCCAATTCTTAATTGGTTGTTTTCCAAGTCTTCTTCTTTCTACCTGCACTCCATCCGACCAAAGTGCTGCATGTCCTTTTAGTTTTGTGATAGCAAAATTCACCTTCTTCCTTCTTTTGTTTCTTCATAATCGAATAATTTCTCCATGTCATTTATCAAGTCTATCAACTCCTCACGGCTTAAGCTTCCTATGTAGATTGAAACTTCAAGTCTAGGCTTGGATGTGGATCTCAATAATGACTTAAAGAATCTCATTTTAGGAGTTACATCTATAGGTTCTTCTTCTTCTGTAGCTCCAACTTTAGGTTGACATCTCCAGCATCTGCATCTCTTCCCATTTCCATTGCTTCCAATCTATCTTTCATCTATTGCATAGCTTCCAACACTTCAACAATTGCAAATGGTCTTCCTCTTCTTTGACCACCACCTCTTCCTCCAACTCTCAAAGCCATGTTAGATTTCTTTTTCTGATCCTTGAGATCCTGTTCAGTGTTAGTAGGATACTTTGATACCACAAATGGTGAACTGAGTGCAGGTGTAATGGATAATAATTCAAATCCAGAAACGATTTCTTCAAGTTCAGGTGGAACTTCCGCTTCGAAAAGGAATTCAAACCTTTGGTTATTTCCTTATCGTGACTGATTTTTCCACAAATATTGTCACGTTACTTTTCCATTGTTGATCTTACCTTTTAATCTTACAGTTGTTGGTTAATCCGATCAACAACCTAATCGGCGATCCTCCACCGTTGATCAAAGCACACTTGATCCAACGGTTAATAACAATATTGGATGGGGATCTTGCGCAATGTTTACCCACCCAATAAAGTGGTTTTCTCTCTCCACCCGAGTGCCACGTGTCGGTCGATAAATGGAATCGCTTAGAATTTCAAAAGACAGCTTACCACCTTTTCTTCACCCGATAAACAACTTCATAGATAAACCACCTTTCTTCCTTGAGTAAATACACAAGCTTATTGACACGCAATGACCGTTAGATCTATTGGATCTGTAGATCAGACGGTTCTAGACTCCTTTGGGTTAACACGATTTTGTCAGGTTTATTTCTCTGTTCTGCCAAACTTAACACCTACGCCACATTTAACTTGTATCAGACCATATTCTCTGATGTTTTTAATCATAACGAAATTATTTCAAAACACGGAAAATGCAAGATTGGCGATGCAATATAGATTTTACATACTCTAATTCAAAAGTCAAATAGGAAATCAACAGAACTCAGAGATATTTCGAAGGAATACAACGCCTCTGGGATTGACCAATTATACACAAATACATTGAGATACAGTTTCTGTAACTTAATATTACTCGGCCTAATCAAACCAAATCAGTAAAAAATCCTTTTACAATCATCCAAAACTTACATAAATACCATTCCATTCTAACAATCAAATCCTTAATCAATGGATCGAATCTGCCTAATCTTAGACAATATCTAATCTAGTTGATATTCTCCTTGAGAATCTCAACTGAATATAAACAGCTTGAATTAATTATAAAATCACTCAATCCCTAAATCCTAGCTCAAATCCGATCTAGAAAACTTTGTAAATTGACAGCTAAAGGATCCCACTCCTTTGCTTGTAAACTATTTTTGTATTTTTGGAATAAATTTGAAGCCTCTTGTATTCAAGCCTCATGCTCTTGCATCAATCATGCAGTGTAAAAGCACCACACTGCAGCAGAAAGGTTGGCCAAATAAGATTTCTCATTTCCTTTAGGACTTTGGTTAAACCATCCCCTGTTATGTGGTAAGCTATCTCTCTTGCTAGCAGTTTGTTTGGAACATAATATGGGAGGACATGTGGAGCTACAATGATCCCAAAAATCTGATATAAGTGAATGTTTCTTCACTAAACCATCTCGCGACTAACAAGATGTCTATATTTTCCTCTTCGGAAAGCTTGGGGGTTGTTTTATCAAAAATGATTTTATAAATGGGTGACATAATACCATGGAAAATTTTGTAAAAATGGGAACTGAACTGGGTTTCCCACAATATTTTATGATACACATGGATGGGAAGAGGGTTCTATGTAGTCCACTTCCAACCCATGTTTGAAAATCATGAGTAAAAACAAATGGCGTCAATTACATAAGCGCTCATATAAAAAGGGGGAATAGTTCTTAATGAGATAATTCTCTTTTGTGTGTATTCCCTAATAGCCATAGCTTAATTATCTGACAGAATATGACACTAATTCATAATCACTGCATTAACTACTGCATCAATCAATGGAATCCACGCTATAACAAATTTGGTACTATCAGCCTTCCCAAATAGTTTACATATCATCGCAGCTACGAAATTATATGGAGCCGAGAGGGATGAAATTGGGTACATACTGAATTTCTCCCATTTGAATTTGTGGGAGCCTAACCTCCAATTCCATGTAACATACATTGGGTCCTTGTTCTCTTTGGAAAAATGTTCAAGGAAATATTTATCATAGAGATTTTGAGGCTCTAGTAGATGGTACATCTGGCACAAATTTTCTGGCGTGAAAGACCCCATAACCTCATGTCTTGAATTTTTGAAAGTTTTGTCTAAAATATTCACATTATCAATTACCCATTTCACCATATCTGTGTATGGTAATATCTTGGGCTTGCAGCTATTCTGTGTAGAAACAAACATGCTGCCTCAAAGTACGAAGCCTCATATGATACTTCGGCATAAACTATCACCTTAGTTTCTAGTGGTCTGGGTTTTTCTTCCTCTAGTAATTTATACATGGCTTCCCACGATGTGGTTCCTTCATCTTTGTTGCAGGTGGTATCAGAGAAGAGTGGGGTCATGTTTGATTTCTTAGCCGTAGTAGCTTTTCCTTTCTTTGTCATTTTTTCAAACATTGTTTCCTTCAGAGGTTCCCTAAAATTGAGCAATGGAGATTATCAGATAAACACACAGAGCGAAAATGACAGTGAAAATGCAATGATACAGTTAATTCTGAAAGATGACAAGGAAGAAGCTTTTATTTGAAAATACAGATGAAAGATATCAAATCTTGTTGAGCCGTTTTAAATGTAAATGCCATTAAAACTCATTAATTACACACTAAGGTCTTTTCATTATTTCCTTTATGACTCATTTAAACCATCGCATCACAAATTTGTAAGTGGTACTTCAAGTTGATGCATTAAAGCATGCGATACCGATTATGCGATTGCGATTAATGGTAATTATCGCAATATCGCAAATTGCAACATTGCAATATCGATTATGTATTATTTTGAAGTTATTTAGTATTTTACGATATGCGATGTGAGCAGCATACCTTTTATCCTTTTGAGCGCATTTTGTTTGAATGAATAATTATTGCATAAAGTATCTATTTACTAAGCGGCAGACCTGATCTAAGTTATAACAATTTTCACATAATTCCATCGGATCTGGGTCACATCGCATTTTTCAAATTTTCATGGTTCACAAGTTTGGCCTTTGTGTAAAAGCTGCGATGCGATGAGTGTTTGACTTGTCATGTCCTAATATCGTAAATCGTGTATCCTAAAGGTTTTGTTTATTTGTGCTTTTATGAATGCCGCTTATGCGATTGCGATAGGTACTTTATTTTGTAAGAAATGATTTAAGCCTTAGTTTTAATGAGAAGTTTAATGATACCATAAGTCTATTATAGTGGTCCCTTGTATCGCAATTTGCAAAATTTCAATTGTCCATTAACCTTTGTCATGCAAGGTCCAACGATTTGCGATTAAGCGAGAATGCCTAGTCATAAAGGGATTTTGGCTTGATATCTTGAGTTTATTCAAAATTTTATTTCTAATAATTCAAAGAGAAGGAAGATCTCATTTTCTAAGTTTTTTGAAAAATTTTAAAGGGTCCCCATTTATTAATAGAATATTAACTATTAAATCAATAAATAGGGGGGTTGTTGAATAGTACAACAATTGGTGATTCACTGGAAGAACCAGTTATCTCTGACATTTTTGAAACTTCTAAAACTTCCAAAATAAAGATAGTTCAGGAAATAGGAATTACATGAAATTTAAGATAAGTAACATTTCTCTGAATAAGAAAACAAACTCACCTAATTATCATTCACTTGATATCCTCTTCAAAATGAAAATTCCTTTATCTATATCAGTCTTTACTTAGTTTAAAGATAAAGTAGGGGGCTCTTGTAGATTAGCTTTTAGATGTACTCATTTGTCATAGGTAGAGCCTCTGCTACCAACATGCGTCCATAGCCTCAACAGGGTTACCTTTTAACCATCAATGATTCAGTATCCCATCCATATAAGAGTGCAATTTTTAGAGATAAATTCAGAATCATATACGTATTCTCTTCCTTTCTTTTTTTAAACAATTTATTTTTCTTCTAATTTTCTTTTTTTCTTTTTTACTACTTAAAAGTCATTGTATTGGTTTGGTGGCCAAATAGTGACAATGCCATTCATTGGTTGTAATTCAACTGAACAAGCTATCTTGTGATGAGACCCCTTGTCTTTTGATTAAAATAATCTCAAGCCATTACCCTGTTTTGATGTGCAGTATTGGTAATGTCAGTCTATTATTTCCCTATGAACATGGTAAGCCAACTTTTGATGAGACCTCTTATATTTTAAGTTTTAGTATATTTTAGAATTACACTCTAAAAAGAGAAAATTTTATTGGATGGGGAGAATCATTGACTCCTTAAGAGTTTCTGGATGACAATTATAGAGTTAAAGGCACTTATCTGCAGAGAGTCTTTACTTTGTTAGGGATACTTTTCTTGACTGATAATAGAGCAAAAGTCTCTTTATAAAGTTGGGGTTTCACAAAGAATAAATAATTTTGGTGGAAACAAGAAAATTTGAAAGAGATAGAACTTATCTTATTTTCAAATGTCATAATTATTTCCTTAACAATATCTACTTATACAAGAGAAAACTCAAAATATTTGAAGAGATTTTTTATTGTAAGGCTAAAAGTAAATATCCCGGATGCGGGTGGCTTTAGTGCGTAACAGGTTAGTGGCTCGTCACATGGGCATGTGTCAGCCCGGACGAGCCACGTATTCCAGGACCGGGGATCATTTAAGAGCGGCGGCGAATGTTCATCTGCGAGACTTAAGACGAGTCCTTTCGGCATTTACTGCTCTCCTTGGTAGCGGGAAAATGGAGTTACAAAGGCATGGCACCTCTGTCATTCTCCCGCAGTTCTGCATAAGGTTTGGGTGCTCGGAGGTTGCGTTGGCTCACTCTCTGGTTCTGAGGGAGGTTACGAAGGGGTACTCCTGCTCTTTGAACAATTCGGGGATGCAGCGTGAGCGCCAAAGGATGATAAGCAGGCGCGGAAGCTCCAGAGGTCGTGCTTCGTCACAGAGGCAAGCTCTTTCCCCCTCTTCCTCAATTGAGGTTTCATCCGACCGCAGTCGCTCCAGAGGACGTGCAGTTGGCCGAGGTAGAGCAGCGGAACACCGAGAAATTATGGAATGTGGGCACTCTGCGCATCCCATGGTGAGATATCGTATTCCATGTACTCTGTCAAATTCAACTTTTATAGTTTCGGTTTCGGTGGAGCATTGTAGCAATCCTGGTGGTCAAGAAGAAGCTTTACAGGCAAGCCCTCCTCGGATTCCTGGGTTGGCTCCCACAGTCGACATGCAAGTTCCTGCTGTAGATATGCTGCGCCCCGTCAAAGAAAGTTCCTCCCCAGATCCTCGGGCAGGCCCAAGTGAACCTGCGCAGCGGAACACTCTCCCCGAACCGGACATCCCCAAGCAATTCAGATGCAAAGCGGAGGAAGATCCGCACACCACAGATGATGACTAACTCGATCTGCAGTTCGCCACAAGTCTCTGAGAAAGGAAATTTTTCACTGTTTGCTCTCACCGCTATCTTGTATGTGTCAGGACTTAGTCCTTATGTATTTCAGTCCTTATATGTTCCAGTGACGGATATCCATATATGTTCCAGTCCTTATGTGTTTCAGTTTCGGCTATCCATGTATGTTCAGTGTCGGTCTTAGGTACTGTCGATATGGTTCAGTGTCGGTCTCATGTAATTTTGGACATGATTATTCCTGAACATTATGTCATTCTCTCGACAGGAAACACAGGGCTACGACTCTGTTGTAACACAGATGATGTAAATTTTGACTTTTTTGTAATATAATAGATTAGTCTGATTCAGAAAAAAAAAAAAAAGGCTAAAAGTAAATACTATTTAACTTTTATTTTCCTAGGAAAATTAAATGTGATAGTGTACAAGGGATAGAAGAGGTTATCTTCTATGAAAAATATTTCTTCAAAATCTTCCCATTCACAGGTAGATAATCTCTCTTGCCTAATAAATCTTGCAATAGAAACATTGATGGGCTGATTTGTTCTGTAATCTGAAATGGGCCAAGCCACATTCTTTGGAATTTGGTATGCTTACCTTTTTCCTCGTGTGCTTTATCCCACTTCAATACAAGGTCTCCAAGTTGAAAAGATTTAGGACTTACAGAATTTGCATCAAATGAATATTTAACTAACTGTTGATGATGTGCATGTATGATTTTGGCTTTCTCTCTTTCTTCTTCGAGTTTGAGGATTTGTGATTGCCTTAATTGCATAGAAGAGGAAAGAGTTTCTTTGATAAATTGAACTAGGGATAGAGAGGGAACAAATACAATTGTAGGAAGGACAACTTCTTTCCCATAGACCAGATTAAAAGGAGAAGAGCCTGTTGAGGCCTTCTGTGTTATCCGATCTTCCCATAGAGCAAATATTAAAGATTTATGCCATTTTCTTTGACTCTGATCAATAGTTCATTTGATGATCCTTATGAGATTTTTATTTTTTGATTCAGCTAAACCATTTCCCTGAGGATAATAGTTAGCAGAATATTTAAGTTTAAAACCTCTTTTGAGAGAAAATTTTGTCATAAAATTGCCTGTGAAATAGGATGCAATGGCAAACATTGGGGTAGTTGGTAGGCCAACTCTGGTAATAATAAATTGATCAATAAATACAATAATGTTTTCAGAATTGGCTACCTTTAGTGGAATTGCTTCCACCGACTTAGTGAAATAATCAATTGTTGTAAGGATATATCTATGTTGCTTTGAAGAGTAAGGAACGATCTCACCTATTATGTCCAGTCCCCATTGCTCAAATGGTTGTTCAATATTGACTGATTGTAATGGCAACGCAAGTTTCCTTTGTCTTCTAGCAGCCGTTTGACAAATTTTGCACTTCCTTACATTTTCATGTGCATATTTGAACAAGGTTAGCCAATAATAACTAGCATGTAGGATTTTATGCATTGTTGTGTCTCCTTGAAAATGTCCACTAGCTAGTCCATCATGGAGTTCCTACAGAACCTTTTTTGCCTCAGATTTTTCAAGGCACCTAAGTAAAACACAATCATAATTATTTCTGAACAAAACATCATTGATGATTCCATATTCCTTAGCTTTTAATCTCAAAGCCCTTTTTCTTTTGTAACTGAGCCGCATAGGGGCATATCCATTTTTCAAATAAAATATGATATCAAGATATTTAGATTTAGTATCGTTGAGGATTACCTCACATATTCGTATAATATCACTTGAATCTTCTGGTCTTGGTAAGTTGGATGCTCCAGCTAACACTCTGCAAAAACCTTGACCTCTAACAATTTTAGCTGGTCTAATTTCAATGTCATATTCTTGTAGTGTCGTCACCCAATTTTCTCTTTTCTCACCTAATTCTCTTTGCATTAGTAAATTTCTCACATATGAGAATGGAACTATTGCTTTAGTGTGAGTTTTAAGAAGAAGAGGTATGAAATGTTTTATTGATTTAAAAACAACAAAAACCTGATTTTCAACATCTGAGTAATTCAGTTCAGCACCTTGCAAATTGGAGCTAAAGAAAGAAATTGGTGCCTCAACTTTCTCATCATTGACTTGTGTCAAAATAGCTGCATATGATGTTTCGAAAGAAAAAGTATATAAAATAAAATGATTAGAAAAAATCGGAGTTCCTAAAGAGGGAGCATTTATAACTACTTGTCTGATAAGATTGAAAGCTTCATGCTTAGTATGTCCCCATTGAAAAACATAAATTTTCTTGATCATAGATTGTAGGGGTAAAACAATTCATGAAAAGTCAGGGACAAATATTTGACAAAATCTATCTGGCCTAGGAAAGATTGCATCGATTTTTTGCTGTGAGGAAAAGAGATTTTAGAAATTTCTTTTATCCTATCAGGATATATGTGAATGCCATCTTTAGATACAATAAATCCAAGAAGTTTACCTTCACTTAAAGCAAAGAAATATTTCTTTGGATTTAGAGAAATTCCATATCTTTTACAACGTTCAAAGATTTGTCTTAAGTCCTTTAAATGATTACCACATTTTTTTGAATATACAATTATATCATGTAAATAAATGACCACAGTTTTATTCACCAAAGCTTTGAAAGCTATATCCACGGCTCTCTGAAATTTTGTGACAACATTGATTAATCAAAATGGCATCTTTTGATAAGCGTATGTTCCCCATTTGGTTCTGAATGTTGTCTTTAGTCAATCATCTAAATGTACAAGAATTTGATTGTAACCTGAAAATCCATCCAGAAAAGACATTAAGTATGAGCCTGCAATTGACTGCAGTATATGTTCCATAGGAGTCAGTGGAAATTTTCCCTTCTGACAAGCTTTGTTGAGATTGCGAAAGTCTATACAAATTCAAATATCACCGTTCTTTTTCCTGACTGGAACTAGGTTAGAAACCCACCTTGAATTTCCGATAGGAAAAATTATTTTGGATTTAAAAAGTTTATTTAATTCATATTTGATTTGATTTTCCAACTTTGGATGAGTCTTTCTCAACTTCTGTTGTACAGGATTTTCGTCGGATATCATAGGAATGGTATGTTGAATAATGGAAGTATCATATGTCTTAAGATCATCATAATTCCAAGAAAAAACATTTTTATATCTTCTCAACAAATGAATGAAGGCTAATCTTTCATCGGGTGTAAGACCAAGACCTAGATTAATATTTTGTGGTTTAAGGTCAGTTCCAAGATTTACTAATTCAAACCTCAATGTTGAACTTTGAAACTTTGAGTTAGTTGGTTTCTTGAATCTGTCCTTAACATCATACAGATCTTCCATCTTAACTACTAATTTAGGTATGGAATTTACACTTTTCTTTTGTTTGAGCTGGTTATCGTGTTGGTATTCATCTATTATCTAGTCATCATATGAAACTTTAGATGTTAAAAAGTTTACGATATCCAGATAGTCATTAAAAAATTACCAATTGATGATATTATGAGGAATAGAAGGCCTAAAAATTAATTCTATAGAAAATTAGTCAGGACTCTAATCTCCTGGTGGTGTAAGTTTAGATGCAATGTTAGCTAAAAGATCAACACTTGCGTTCTGAAGTCTTGGAATTGGAGAAATGTTAAATGCTAGGAAATGTGAGGTGAGGTCTTGGACTAATTATTGGTAATGTTTTAAATGTCCAGAAAGACAACGAATAGTATTCCTTGCCTTTTTTATTACAATCTCCGAATCTCCAAAGACTTGAAGGTATTTGATATGAAGGCCTATGGATTTATACAATCCTTGAACGAATGCCTCATACTTAGCAGTGTTATTCGTGCATTCAAATTCAATTTTGCATGCCAACATAGTTTTATCTCCTTTAGGGCTAGCTAATATGTAACTTGCCCCATCTCCATCATTAGATTTAGATCCATCAAAAAATATTTTCCAAAATAAAGAATTTACTACAGGTTTATCTACAAAATTTATACATTTAGAAGAATCTATTTGCGAATAATTTTCAATCTGTGATGTAACAAAGGTTTCCAAAAAGGGCAAATTGTGTGCATTAAAATTATCCAAAAATGATTCATGTTGGGTGTGGGATCCCTGAAGGGCTGTTTTCGGGCTTAGAGCCCAGATTTTGGTCCAATTTTGTAATTCCAATGTAAATACTCTGCATTTTGTGGGCACAGAGCACATAGTCTTAAAGAGTCATAGGTTTGCCTACCCTTATTTTGATAATGTAATGTCGGTTGTAAAAGATCTACCCATGGTCCACGGACCATGGGATTGTATAAATAGAGCAAATCTCTAAGTAGATACAGATATACAATGTTTGAGTAATGAAGATATGATGTATGCGAGATAGATTTGAAGTGTAAGTCTAAGTTTTGGGTCGTAGCATAGGTAGAGGCTTTGTAGCTAAGTGTGCAGAGGCCTAGTAGTCCGTAGCTGAGTGCATGGACCCCTACAGATGAGTGCACAGGGTGAGTCGAGTCTGTAATCATCTGGAAGTATTAATAAAGAGAATTTTTCTATCATTTATGCGTCTTTATTTCTTGTTTATGCATATGTTATATTGGGTATGAATTTCACTTCTAATGCTTATATGATGCACGAATGTGTATAATTGGGTTGGTTAAGTGAACATAAGTAAGAACATCTATTTTCGCGAAGCTAACTAAGATCTATTATCAAGATAAGTAAGACACTTAGCATAATTTAGGAGATATTGTAGTTTGCTGCCTTAGCGACACGAAGGAATCTCAGCCCCTGGTTAGGGCTGCATGAAAGCCGATTGTAACACTTCGCAAAGTTACTAAAGGATAGAGTAGAAAGATAAGAAATCTACGCGAAGGAAGGTATAGTTGGAATAAACCAACATAACACCCATCTCAAGGGTGTGGAAACTTGGTTCCAACATCCCCCCATACTGCTTTGGGTGAGACTTCAGTCTGTGCTCCGTGGGCTGATGCCAAAAGGGCCAGTAGTGTAGGGATTTGTTTGGCTAACTAATGTTGAACCTGGGTCAGGCTCCCTCAAGCGAACAAATGGTTCCATTGCCGGGATTAGAATCTGCATAGAGATGTGTGATGTCGTATCATTGGAATCCAACTAAGAAAGGAATCGAAGGTTGGTTGGACAGAAGAATTCATGAGTTTGCGGCGCAGGAGAACAAAAACCAACGACTCTTAAAAGAATAGTGGCTAGACAGCTACCTATATATAGAGATCCATGAAATCCTTTTTCGCATCCTTCCCTAGTGAGCTATACGAGTGGATCACGAAGCTAGAAGATAGCCAAGGAAGGTGGAAACATGACGGTCCTATTGTGTGGACCCCAGAGCTAGTGCGAAGGTTGGAAGCATCGGAGGATAAGATCATGCATGCCATTGATCATTAGCTCGATCGCATTATAGAAGGATTTGTTACTAAGTTCGCGGTCCACACCTCCGTCAGCTACAACGAGGTAGAGCGACACTTTCTCAAAGGACCGCGAGGTAAGTACTTAAAGGCTTTGAATACTTGGACTAAAATATTGTTGTGTGAAAAGTAGGTTATGCAGTTACCTTGATTTTCGGGGCCACGTGAAGAAGAAAAGTTTACAAGAACAAAGGGAATAAGGGTCCAGAAAATAGCGCCTTGATTTCACCTCCACAAGGGGATAAGGAAGAGCTCGCGAAGGTCTCTCCATGAATTTCTATTCATCTGATAAGATAAAGAATTCCGTGAATACCACCTCCACCCACACCACTGCCAGCTTCATCGCCATCACCTCCATCTTCACCTGTACCACCCCCACCACCATCACGATTTAGTATGGCGAACACAGTGAAGTTGACTTTGTTCAAAGGCTTAGGAAATGAGGATCCGGATCAATTTTGGTTCGTAATGAAGGTTGTATTGGAATTCCAAGGTGTTACAGATGACCATATAAATAAAGCAATGCTAGTTAGCACCTAGTAGGATCGTGCATTGACAAATGATAACCAAAATGTGAGAGTAGCGGACATCGAAGCAACACCGAATAGGGAGTTTAGCATGCCTAAATATGAAGCACAGTTGATTATTAGATTCAAATAAATCGTGATTCTACCAAGTGAGACACCTTGGGAACTGGATCAGAGGCTGAAAAGTACGATTCGTGAAGCAAACATGAATCTGACGGATGGACAACATTGTGAGTGGTTTATAGCTTCGGTAGAACCACACTTGAGGAGTGTGTTGTCGTAGCAGAAGATAACGACTCAGGAAGAAACCTTGGAGGTTCTCTTATTTGTTCAATTTGTAACAGGTCCAATGGGACCTTGAACAATCCTTTATTTTGTTATACATGAAAATAATTGATATCATCTGGGCTTAACTATAGTGATGCTAAATGTAGGACATGTGCAAATGATTTGGCTCCCTAAAATAAGTCATAAAATGGATCCTCTTCATGAGTAAACTATCTAATTTTAACCATGGTAGTGAAGTCTTTAGCAACTTGATTTGGGTCAAGTTGTTGACCTGTAACCATGGGTAGTTTTAGAGATGTAATATTCTCTATTTTTTTTATTGCATGTTAATAATTGTTGGTGAATTGGGTACAGGTGTAATGGATAATTGTTCAAATCTAGAAATGATTTCTTCAAGTTCAGGTGGAACTTCCTCTTGGATTTCCTTTGGAGTATCAGTCATCTACCTCCAAACTTGGCTATTCTACTAAATTAGCAGAACTGCTTAATTTTACCCGCAAAATGACAATCTTTCAATTGCCATGGAATCAAAAGGAATTCAAACCTTTGGTTAATTCCTTATCGCGTCCGCTTTTTCCACAAACATTATCACGTTACTTTTTTGCCATTGATCTTACCTTTTAATCCGACGGTTGGTGGTTAACTCGATCAACAGCCTAATCGATGATCCTCCACCGTTGATCAAAACACACTTGATCCAACGGTTAACAACAATATCGGACGGGGATCTTGCGCAATGTTTACCCACCCAATAAAGTGGTTTTCTCTCTCCACCCAAGTGCCACGTTTTGGTCGATAAGTGGAACTGCTTAGAATTTCAAAAGACAACTTACCACCTTTTTTCCACCCGATAAACAACTTCATAGATAAACTACCTTTCTTCCTTGACTAAACACACGAGATTATTGACGTGTGATGGCTGTTAGATCTATTGGATCTATAGATAAGACGGTTCTAGACTCCTTTAGGTTAACGTGATTTTGTCAGGTTTTCTTTTCTCTGTTCTGCCAAACTTAACACCTCCGCTACATTTAACTTGTCTCAAACCATATTCTTCGATGTTTTTAATCATAACAAAATTATTTCAAAACATGGAAAATGCAAGATTGGTGATGCAATATAGATTTTACAAACTCTAATTCAAAAGTCAAATATGAAATTAACAGAAATCAGAGATATTTTGAAGGAATAAAATGCCTCTAGGATTGACCAATTATACACAAAAATAAAGAGATACAGTTTCTGTAACTTAATCTTACTCGGCCTAATCAAGACAAATCAGTCAAAAGTCCCTTTACAATCATCCAAAACTTACATAAATACCATTCCATTCTAACAATCAGATCCTTAATCAATGGATCGAATCTGCCTAATCTTAGACAATATCTAATCTAGTTGATATTCTCCTTGAGAATCTCAGCTGAATCTAAACAGCTTGAGTTAATTATAAAATCACTCAATCCCTAAATCCTAGCTCAAATCCTATCTAGAAAACTTTGTAAATTGACAACTAAAGGATCCCACTCCTTTGCTTGTAAACTTTTTTTGTATTTTTGGAATAAATTTGAAGCCTCTTGTCTTCAAGCCTGATGCTCCTACATCAGTCTCCTGAGGACAAAACTCTTCATGGGCTCTTGTCCATGAGCTATTCTACTGGAGTTCCCAACTTCTGTAGCATGGCATCTATCATCCAAGTAGCTTCAACAATTGGTTGATCCTTCCATTTGACCAAATACTGAA
Source organism: Pinus tabuliformis (assembly GCA_031772625.1). Lineage (NCBI taxonomy): Eukaryota > Viridiplantae > Streptophyta > Pinopsida > Pinales > Pinaceae > Pinus > Pinus tabuliformis. Next base: position 317,701,270 of record CM062820.1, on the reverse strand, counting down.
AATACTCTTGTCCTCTTGTCTTCTTCAACAATTTCTTGTCCAAAATCCTCTTTGGCTTCAATTCCTTTGCTATAGGTAACTATTTTACCCAATCAATCTCTTGTTCTTCTTGATCCTCTGCTGTGTCATCTGCATTTCCACTTTCATACCTATACAAATCAACAACATTGAAAATTGGAGATATTCCAATATCCAGGGGTAAATCAATTTCATATGCATTTGCAAAAAAAATTCTCAAGACTTTGCATGGTCCAATTTCTTAAAATTTAACTTGTTATACTCCCTTTTTGGAAACCTTTCCTTCCTCAGGTGTGCTAAAACCAAATCTCCAACTTCAAAATTAACTTCTCTCTTCTTCAAATCTGCTCTGTTCTTGTATTTTATATTGCTTTCCTGTAATTTTTGTTTCACCTGTTCATGTATTGCTTCAGCTTCTGTAGCAAAATCTTCTCCTTTAGCACTTCTCATTTCAGCTTTTCCCAAGTCTCTCAATTCAGACACTCCCCTTGGGTGCATTCCATAAACTATACAGAATGGACTCTGCCCTATACTCCTATTAGGAGAATAATTATAAGCATATTCTTCTTGTGCCAATACTTGATCCCACTATTTTGTATGTTCACCTGCAAGACTTCTCAAAAGATTACCCAAGCTTGTGTTTACAACTTTAGTCCGTCCATCAATTTGAGGATGATAAGCAGAACTGAAATTCAGTTTAGTTCCAAGCTTCTTCCATAATGTCCTCCAGAAATGTCCAACAAATCTGGTGTCTCTATCTAAAACAATGCTCTTAGGTAACCCATGTAATCTTACAATCTCCTTAAAACATAGATTAGCAATGTGAGTATCATCAATGGTTTTATAACATGGAATAAAATGTGCCATTTTTGAAAATTTGTCAACCACAACATAAATTGAATCATGTTCCCTTTGAGTTTTTGGTAAACCCAAAACAAAGTCCATACTTGCCATATCACAAGGCCTATCTGGAATAGGTAATGGAACATACAAACGTGTGTTTTGGCTCCTTCCCTTTGCATACTGACAAACTTTACAATTTTTCACATACTTTTCCACTTCAGACCTCATTTTCGGCCAGAAATAAATCCTGTTCAACTATTCATAAGTCTTGTCTACACCAAAATGTCCTCCAAGTCCTCCACTATGTTTCTCCTTGATTAAATTCTCCCTCATAGAACAACTTGGTATGCACAGTTGATTTCTTTTAAACAACAATCCCTCTTGCAGGAAATAATCCAACCACTTGCTTCTGTCTAACAAAACAAGATTTCTACAAGCTTCAAATGCCTCTTTAAAATCTAGATCTTTCTCATATAACTCTTTAAGAAAATCAAAACCTAACACTTGAACTTGAATTTCTTGAACAAAAATGTTTTTTCTACTTAAGGCATCTATTACTTTGTTTGATTGACCAGTTATATGTTTTAACACAAAATTAAAACATTGAAGGTATTCTACCCATTTTGCATGCTTCTGGTTAAGCTTTGGCTATTTCATAATGTATTGTAATCCTTGGTTATCTAAATACAGTATGAACTCCTTGGACATCAAGTAATGTCTCCACTTCTTCAAAGATTGCACCACTGCATAAAACTCCTTGCCATATGAAGAATATTTATTCTTTGACTCATTTAACTTTTCACTAAAATAAGCTACGGGTCTGTCCTCCTGACTCAAAACAGCTCCTATGGCTTCTCCACTAGCATCACACTTCACTTGAAAAGGTTTATTAAAATAAGGAAAATTCAAAATAGGCTTCTAAGTAATCTTTCTCTTCAACAACTGGAAGTTCTTTTCTGCTTCATCAATCCATTTAAATGGTTGTCTGTCCTTCTTAATTGTGTCAATAATTGAAGCATTGATCTTACTAAAATTATTTATGAATTTCCTATAAAAACTAGCAAGACTGTGAAAACTTCTTACCTCAAAGACACTTCTTGGTGAAGGCCACTCCATGATAGCCTTGATCTTCTCTGGATCCATCTTTAACCCCTCAGCAGAAATAACAAAGCCCAAATACACCAACTCCTCCTTCATGAATGAACATTTCTTTAAATTTAACAGTAACTTCTCTTGTTGTAGCCTCTGTAAGACATAATTCAGATGTCTCACATGTTCCTCTTTTGATCTGCTATAAACTAATATATCATCCAGATATACTATTACGAATTTACCAATAAATTCTCTCAAAACTTCATTCATGAGCCTCATAAATGTACTAGGGGCATTCAAAAATCCAAAAGGCATTGCCATCCATTCTTACAATCCTTCATTGGTATTAAAAGCAGTTTTCCACTCATCTCCCTCTCTAACTTTGATTTGATGATAACCACTCTTTATATCTAACTTTGTAAAATATCTAGCTCCAATTGAAAAATCCATCAAATCTTCAATTCTAGGTAAAGGAGATCTGTACCCAATTGTTATCTTATTGATTTCTCTTGAATCAGTGCACATTCTCCAGCCTCCATCTTTCTTTGGGTTCAACACTGTTGGCACTGCACAAGGACTCAAACTCTCTCTAATCAGTCCCTTGTCTAACAGTTCCTGAACCTGTTTCCTGATCTCTTCATTCTCTGTGGGAGTCATCTTGTAAGCTTCTTTATTAGGTAGATTTGCTCCTGGAATCAAATCTATGTGATGACTGATTTTTCTAATGGGTGGTAACTCATCAGGCTAATCATCTACAATGATATCACAATAACTGTCCAACATCTCTTGAATTTCAATTGGTAAATCAGAAACTTTTCTGGAAGTAATTATTACCTTGGGTTTGAAAACCAAAATAAAACTTACCTCATCTTCTTCCATCTGCTGCAAGTACTCCTTTCCACTCAACAAAAGGGTCTTTGGATCAGGTTTCTTTGATGTATCCTCTTCTTCTATTGGCAGCAATGTATGATTGACACGATCTTTGATAAATTCATGTGTTCTTCTTTCCATCATGCATAGCTCCTTTGTCATACTACCAAGGTCTACCCAACAATATATGACACACATCCATAGGAATCACATCACACAAAATTCTATCTTTGTATTTACCCAACTGCAAATCCACTTCACATTGCTCATTCACTACCAACTGATATCCCTTTTGAAACCATGACACCTTGTAAGGTGTTGGATGTTTCTTTGTTTCCGATTTCAACTTCTCCACCACTTCTGTCGACACCAAATTATCTGTACTACCACTGTCTATTATCATTTGACAACACTTCCCTTGAATCTTACACACAATCATGAACAAGGTTTTTCTTTGTGCTGGTTCAACAATTTCCTTAGCTAGTTTTAACAAAATTTTGTTGATTACCAAAGATTCCCCTTTTTCTGGTAAATTTTGTTCCTCTATTATATTTGTTACTTCCTCTTCAACTTTTGCAACAGTTGCATTCCTCTGATTCATTTTTATACTTTCTAGGCACTCATAAGCTCTGTGTCCCAACTTGTTACATCTGTAACATCTTATTTCTCTTCCTCTACCTCTGCTTCCTCTTCCTCTAGAAAAACTCCCCCTGTCACTTGCATCACCTCCTGTGGGTGCATGCTGACTTGAGATGCTGCTAGTTCCATCTCTAAGTGCTGTAGATATTCCTCTACCACCTTGACTTCCCCTTCCTCGGAAAGTACCTCTATTTTTGGTAGACTTCTTCCTCATGAGTTTTTCTTCATCCTTCAATACCATTTGATAAGCCTCTTCTACTCTTTTAGGAGACAATACACTTATCTCATCTTGGATCTCCATTTTGAGACCATTCGCATATCTTGCAACCTTCTCATCTGTATCTTGGATTTGTCTTGCTCTTATACTCACTTTGTAGAATTCCTCTGTGTATTACTTTACTGTCATAGACCTCTGTCTAAGATTTTTCATTTGTCTAAATAATGTTTGTTGATAATCACTTGGAAAAAACCTATTTTTCAGTTTTGTCACCATCTTGTTCCAATTCTTAATTGGTTGTTTTCCAAGTCTTTTTCTTTCTGCCTGCACTCCATCCCACCAAAGTGCTACATGTCCTTTTAGTTTTGTGATAGCAAACTTCACCTTCTTTCCTTCTTCTGTTTCTTCATAATCGAAGAATTTCTCCATGTCATTTATCAAGTCTATCAACTCCACAAGGCTTAAGCTTCCTATGTAGATTGAAACTTCAAGTCTAGGCTTGAATGTGGATCTCAATAATGACTTAAAGAATCTCATTTTAGGAGTTACATCTACAGGTTCTTCTTCTTCTGCAGCTCCAACTTCAGGTTGACATCTCCAGCATCTGCATCTCTTCCCATTTCCATTGCTTCCAATCTTTCTTGCATCTATTTCATAGCTTCCAACACTTCAACAATTGCAAATGGTCTTCCTCTTCTTCGACCACCACCTCTTCCTCCAACTCTCAAAGCCATGTTAGATTTCTTTTTCTGATCCTTGAGATCTGTTGAGCCTCAAACTTGTACCTTCCTATACACCCTCTCAGCCTTCTTTTTCCACTTACTTCATCCACCAAGCCATTAAATCATTGCATTATAGTCTAAAAAGAGCTTATGACATGGTTTTCTAACTATGCTTATGACTGTTGTTTGGTTTAGATTTTTGTTCAGGCAGCTGCGGAAACTTGTCAGTTTCCGCAGCCAGCACAGGTTTCCGCAGCCATTTTGTTAAAGGCTATGCTACAGGTGTCCTATGAAGAAACGAGCCACATGGGCAAGCTACAGGTGACATGTACATGGAACGCGTCCCTTTAGATCAGCCAAATCATCCATAAAGGTCACGGTCAACAAGAGTCAAATGCAAAGCCAACCAAGGAATTTAGTGGTGGCACGTCTCTGTTTTGAGCACGTGAAGGTTTACGTGGCACAGTCCTCAGCTCACGGAGATATCAGCACACCTGGAGATCAACCCCGTAACCTGAATCCAACAGTTACCACTCCGAGGATTTAATGGACATGATGACCATTACGCTAGATCTCGGGCTGAGGAGATCTACGTGTCTCTGGCAACGCAGTTAACAGCATAGGATTTAGGAGTTAGTTACAACACTTTTCATTATAAATAATGCATTGATAAACGCTATGTGGTGAAGCTTTTGAGATGTAATTCTGACTGTTGTTATCACCCCACTATACTCTGTTTTACGTGTTTTGCTGTTGCTTTAATACATGAGAAGACTACTTTCCTGAGCTCGTTTTTGTGACTGTTCGTTGACTGGCTGAGGTGGAAGAGGGCCCCTGCGCACTAAAGCTTTGTATAGTTCTCATTTGATTTTATTATGTTTCTGCTTTCATAATTATTAGCTTGTATATAACATGCTGTTTTGATGTTTTTAATTCACTGCTGTTTACATTTTCATTTATGTTTTCTTATAGCTGTCAGCTGATCAATGCTTTTCTACAGGTTTTCTTAGGCAGCTCGGGCAAATTTTCATCTTTTTGATAACTACTGACATATGAGATCATCTTGTCCTTCCTGCTAATTTTCATTTTCTGAAGTTTAATTCCAGCACTGTCATTTTTCAAATTGTGTTTTGCTTATTTATTTTTCTGCTACTTAGACAACATACTACTCATTTGTTTATGGTTTCTTTCTATAGTAAAGTGACTCTATTAGTAAGGAATCAGAATATTACTTATTGTAGTGTGATTTAGTTTGCTTTCTTGCAATTTAGATATCATATTGCTTAACTTGTTCATGATTGCTTCTCATAAGGCAGATTGAGTTGAAGAGTAAAGGATCAGAAGAGTTGAAGTAGTGTGATTAGTTTCCTTTATGCAATTTAATTTCCTGCAATTTAGATATCATATTGCTTAAATTGTTCATGATTGCTTCCCATAAGGCAGATTGAGTTGAAGGGTAAAGGATCAGAAGAGTTGAAGTAGTGTGAATTAGTTGCTTTGCTTTTAGTCTTTGAGTTGCTTTAAGTTCAGTTTTTACTTTCTTTTTCATATAGCAGTAAGGATACTGGGCCATTGTCATTAGTTCACTGTTTGATACATTTACTTCCTCTTAAGAATTGATTTCATTACAGTTATTTTAGAGCTTTCTTTTTGAACACTTTTAAGTTTGAAAAATCACTGTAGAAATCACCATTACCATCCATACTTAACTTTCATTTTCGCCATCACACACTAGGGAATCCATAAAAGATAAATCCAAAAACAAACTAAAAAAAAAACTCAAAAACGACAAAAGACTAAGAAAATGGTTATCTTGTACATATAGTACACTTCACTTCGTCATTTTACGAATCCCGGATTGACATTTTAATCAACAATTTATAACACACTAAATTGACCAAACATTTTGGCGCCGTTGCCGGGGAAGTGAAACTAGGTAGCCAATTTCTTAAAAAAAAAAAAAAAATTCAAGGAAGGAAAATTGATAACCTCTCAAAGTATGCTCTCCTCTTGCACTTAGTGTGATCTGGAGGATCAGAAAAGAGAAAGTTATTGGTTTAATAGTTTCTTGAGTATGCTCTCTTCTTGCACCTAGAGTGACCTGGAAGATCAGAAAGAGAATTATTAGCCTGACTTGAAGAAAAATAAAAATGATATGCATAGAGCAAGAGATTCTAGGGGAAGGTTTTTAGCTAGAGCCAAGAGTTCGATTTTCACAACTCCTTCTACCTCAAGGAATAAACAAGAGACACCTCCATCATCTCCAACCTACACTCCTAGCCCTAGGATTCCTGGAATTGAAGAGGCAGTAGTTGAGTTAGGAGACTCTTCCTCACCATCCATCGAATCTGAATTAGGAAAAGATCCTTTCTTTTCTTCTACAGGGAGACACATTGTAATTGAAGAAGCAGAATCATCTGAGGAAGAAGAGGGAGAAATTCCTCCTCGTTCACCATTAGTAGAGGAACCATAGGACTCTGAAATCTTTGAGAAAACTGCCATGACAGAAGAGGGAGTTAACGGATTTGGTAGAGGTAGAGGTAGGGGAGGAGGAGGAAATAATGGAGGAGGTAGAGGTAACAATGGGGGAAATAGGGATGGAGATAACTCATTTGGATTTCCTATAGTCGATGAGGATTCTCGAGCAACAATGAAAAATATTTCACCATCTGTCCTCCCAAACTTTCATGGGTTAAGAAATGAAGATCCTGAAACATTTCTATTTGAGTTTGAGGTCGTGTGTCGAACCTATGATTATCTGGAAGACTCTCAAAAACTCAAACTGTTTCCTTCAACATTGAAAGGAGCTGCTTTGAAATGGTTCATGGGATTACTCACTCAATCCATTAGGACTTGCAATGATATGAAACAAACATTTCTGGATAGATACATGGATTATTGTATGCCTACCAACCACAAGGATGAAGTATTTAAAATGGTACAAAGAGAAGATGAAAACTTGGAGGATTTACTTGAAAGATTCCAATACAATCTGAAAAGAGCAAAAATGATTAACTTAGATGAGGAAACCTTGAAAGCCCTTCTATTAAAAGCCATTAGAGATGAATGGATAGATATTTTGAACATGATGGGAAAAGGAGACATATCTCAACTTCCACTTCATGATATAGCAGAACTGTGTGTCCATCTCTCAAGAGGAAAATCTAAAACTGGAAAAGGGCCTAGAGATCCTTCTCTCATCAGAGCAAACAAATCTGCAACTGCATCAGTAAGTAGGGCTGAGATTGGCAATATGCTTGATGAATTCAAAACTGATATCTTAGGGAGTCTTAGTGAGCAACTAGACACTCTTAAGATCCACAATAAGCAGAAAGCAGAAGCTGAAGCTTTAGCCATCTTTTGCCCAAAATGTAGAAAAAAACATGCTCTCAGGGAATGTCCCTTGGATGCAAAATTTGTAGAAACATGTGCGATTTGTTCAGAAAATCATGAGACCAAGGATTGTCCTTCAATTCCTGGGCTCAAAGCTGTCTTCCAAGAAGATCCAAATACAATTGAGTCTCTCTGTTTTGTTGCAAGGAGACCTTGGTAGGGGCAACAAAACCAAGGTTTTAATAACTCTATGAACTTTCAAACCCCACCAAATTGGAATCCTTGGCAACAACCTTGGTCCCAACCTCAAAATCCTTTTCAATCATGGGTACAAGGCATGCAAAATCCTTATGGGAGATTTGCTCAGTTTTATCAATATCCTCCATCTTTTCAAAACCAACAAGCTCCACAACTTCCAAATCAAAACCCACAATTATCATTGCCATTTCAACAACAACAACCATCTCAATAGAACCCAAATTCTCAACTCTTGCTTCCATTCCAACAGAAGTCAAATCAACTTCCTTCTCAGCCATTGCCAAACCCCAATAATAAAAACCCTCAAAATGCTTACATGGTAGAAGGTCAACAATTTCCTGCCTATATGATTGTTCCTCTCAATGATGTACAACTCAGATCTGGTAGAGTTCTAGATAAACCTTCTATAGATGCCCAAAATCAAAGCATTTCTGAGGAAGAATTCCTTGAAGCCAATAAGGGTTCTGAAGCATCTCTTCAAAACCCAAACACTCAGAAAGAAAAAGAAAAAGAGCTAACCCCCACAACTCCTATAGTTGAGCAACCTGCATCTTCATCCACACCTCCTTTTCCTGAAAGATTACAAATTGACAAAAGGGTGGAAAAACAAATCTTGTTGCCTGACTATGATTTTCTAGATGAATTGAAGAATGTTTGTAACAAGATTCCCTTGTTACAAGCCATTAGAGAGATTCCTATTCTAGCAAAAACAATAAAGGAGTTGAGTCTTAAAATACCAGGAAGGAAACCTAGAGACACAAGAAGAATCCACCTGGTAAGGAAAATTGCGAACATCATGATGGCAAAAATTACTATGCAGAAATATGTAGATCTCGGTAGTCCAATTGTCAAAACACATATCAATGGGGTTGAAATTCCAAATACTTTGATTGATTTAGGGGCTGCTATCAACATTATGAGTAGACAGACTATGGAACAACTGAAACTTCCTAATCTTCTCTTTACACCTACTTTACTGCAACTTGCAGATCAATCAATTAGTAAACCAGATGGTGTATTAGAAGACATTTCAGCCTCCTTAGACTCTTGGGAATATCCAGTAGATTTTATGATTTTAACCCCCAAGAGTAATTTAGGAGGACACCCTCTCATCTTAGGAAGACCTTGGCTAGCCACAGATGATGCTTTTATCAGTTGTAGGTCTGGGGATATGTATATTTCTGATGGTAATTCGACAAAGAAATTGAATCTGTATCCTCCAGCAAAAGAAATTACAGAAATAGGAGATAATGAGTGGATTGATGATGAAGATACTATACAACCTGTCTTTACCATTTCTGAAGTTAGTGAAGATAGTCAAATTCTGAACACATTAGAAAACTTTGAAACATCTTCAGAATATGACCACACACAATTTCAGTTAGATTCCGACATTGAGTATTTATCATCTAGACAAATGTCTCTTTTCTCTATGGAAGAGTTTGGTAGTTCCGCCATTGAGATCTTTCCAGGAAAAACATTGAATATCAACAAAAATTTGGAAAGATCACATCAGGAAGAACTAACCAAAATCTTGCTAAAACATTCTACTGCATTTGTATGGGAATATACTGATATGAAAGGTATTGACCCTAAGACTTGCATTCATCACATCTACATTGAGGAAAACAGTAGACCAATCAGACAACCTCAGAGAAGGATGAATCCAAACCTTAGGGAGATAGTGAAAGAAGAGCTCCAAAAGTTACTTAATGTAAACTTCATTTATCCAATTTCAGATAGCCGATGGGTTTCTCCTTTGGTTATAGTACCTAAAAAGAATGGTAAATGGAGGGTATGCATTGATTACAGGGAATTGAACAAAGCAACTTTGAAGGATCACTTTCCTTTACCCTTTATCGATCAGGTATTAGATAGTTTAGCAGGCAAAAATTATTTTTCATTTTTGGATGGTTTTAGTGGTTACAATCAGATTCAGGTAGCACCTGAAGATCAGGAAAAGACCACATTTACCTGTCCATGGGGAAATTTTGCTTACCGAGTACTTCCTTTTGGATTATGTAATGCACCCACAACATTTCAAAGGGCAGTACTAGGAATCTTTTCCAATCTAATCCATGATTGTGTAGAGGTTTATATGGATGATTTTACAGTTTATGGTAATTCGTTTGAAGAGGCATTAGAGAATTTGGAAAAAGTCCTTATAAGATGTAAAGAAACAATCCTATCATTAAGTCATGAAAAATGCTTTATGATGTTTACTGAAGGGATTGTTTTAGGACATCATATTTCAGGGGATGGGATTAAAGTTGATAGATCAAAAGTTGAAGCCATCTCCAAGTTGCCTATTCCAAATTGTCAAAAAGATGTTAGAAGTTTTCTTGGATTTACCGGATACTATAGAAGATTTATTGAAAACTTCACCAAAATAGCATCTCCACTCTTCAAATTACTTACAAAAGACTGTGAATTCAAATGGGATCCTGATTGTCAATCTGCATTTGAAACTTTGAAAACAAGAATATCTGAAGCACCCATTTTGAGAGGGCTGAATTGGAAACTTCCTTTCCATATTTCCACAGATGCTTCAGATACAACTCTAGGAGCTGTGTTGGGACAAAAGGATTTAGTTCCTTATGCCATTTACTACACCAGTAAAAATTTGACTCCCACTGAGTTAAACTATACTGTGACTGAGAAAGAGTTCTTAGCTATTGTTCATGCAATCAATAAGTTTAGACACTATATAACTGGCTATGAAACTTTTGTCCATACTGATCATTCTGCAATTAGATATCTCATGAATAAACCTGTTACTAACAGCAGAATTACAAGATGGCTCTTACTTTTACAAGAATTCAATATTACTGTGTTGGATAGACCAGGGAAACAAAATACAGTAGCTGATTTCTTGTCTAGAATCCAAAATACTAATGAAGATTCTCCTGTAGAGGATAAGTTCCCAGATGAGTATTTATTTGCAATAACTACTAAGACTCCTTGGTATGCAGATATTGCTAACTATTTGGCTACAGGAAAGCTACCTCCACATCTATTTCCTGGTGAAACAAGAAAAATTATTCAGGAGAGTTCAAGTTATTCATGGATTTCTAATGAATTGTTTAAAATATTATTGGCCTTCCCTTTTCAAAGATGAAAAACAATATGTCAAAAGGTGTGACAACTGCCAAAGAGTTGGGAGACCGACTCTTTCAAATGAAATGCCATTACAACCACAGGTACTCATCGAACCCTTTGAAAAATGGGCTTTAGATTTCATTGGACCTATTAATCCACCATCTAAACAGAAAAAGTATATATTGGTATGCACTGATTATGTCACTAAATGGGTAGAAGCTAAAGCATTGCCTTTTGCCACTGAAAATTCAGTTGTTCAATTTCTTTTTGAGGATATTTTTACTCGTTTTGGTGTCCCAAGAGAAATTGTGACAGATCAGGGAAGTCAATTTACATCTAACTTGATGGAGAAGCTGATGGAAGAATACAAAATCAAGCACAGAAAATCTACTCCTTACCATCCGCAAGCAAATGGCCAAGTGGAGTCTACAAACAAAGTTCTTGAGAACATCATCACCAAAACTGTTCATCTACACAGAAAAGATTGGGCAGAAAGGCTTCCTGAAGCCTTATGGGCCTACAGAACTACATGGAGGAACACAACAGGACATTCTCCCTATGAACTTGTTTATGGGAAAGAGGTCCTGCTTCCCATTGAGTTTCAAGTCAAGACTTTCAAGATGGCAGTCTAGTTGGGGATGAATCTATCAGAAGCCCAAAAGCACAGAATGGAGCAGCTGAATGAGCTAGATGAGATCAGACAAGAAGCAATTTTAAGGACTGATCTAGTTCAACATCAAAGAGCTAAGTGGCATGACAGATACATCAAAGAGTGGAAGTTTCAAGAGGGAGATTGGGCGTTACTATTTGATTCCAAGTTTAAAGACTTCAAAGGAAAATTTCAGACTCATTGGCTTGGGCCATATGAGATTGACAAAGTCTTTAACAATGGAACGGTAAGAATCAAGACCATTGATGAATTTCAAACTCCTCTCATTGTGAATGGCCACCGGTTGAAAATTTATCATAAGCCACTCTCAAAAGAGGAATTTGTCAAAATGTTCCAAGATAATTCTGCAATAAGGCTGGTGGAGAAGAATCCTTCTTCCCCACCAGCCTAGCCTTTTATTCTTTCAGTTAAAAAAAAAAAAATAAAATAAAATAAAAATAAAAAATAAAAAAATAAATTGTATAAGCCTGAAAACCAATCATAGATTGGCAGTCTTATACAAAAAATATGGAGTGAAAATCAAGGACACTTGACACTCTATATTTTCAATAAAAAAATCTCCTCTCCTTCTCTTTCCATCCTCACTCCATCTCATTTGCCATTTCACTTCATCTCCATCTCATTCTCATTTCCATTTCACTTCACTCCACTTCATTTTCATTCCATTCCACTCATTTCATTCTCATTTCATCAATAAAAGTTCCTTTCAGAACTATTTCCACTCAGTTAGTTCTTTTCTAACCACATTTGTTCAGCTAAGTGTGTGCTGTCCCAGTTTCCGCAGCTGGAAGCAGTTTCCGCAGCCAGAAGTAGTTTCCGCAGCCAGAAACGATTTCCGCAGCCACCATTACTCTGTTTTTCAAATTTACAGTCAACTGTTAGTGCAATAATCATGAAATGTAGGTGTAATTGAGCTGAAGACATGGGGCATCTCCAAGACATCAAGGAAGAGCAATTGGTTAGAAGCCTTGAGCAAGAAATGACAAAGTTTCCAAAGGTATGAGCAATTTTTTTTATCAAATAACAATTCAAGTCATAATTACGCATAGTTATCAAACCATAAAAAGTTCTACTACATGCAATGATTTGATATGATGGCCCTATTAAACCACTCCTATTCCATGATATCACTCCACACACCTTGCATTCATTTCTCCAACGGTCTCATGATTATTTCGAGTTTAAACTCAAGATTGACTGCACATTCATTTATTACCTGTACTCATGAGATGTGACCTATTTTGTTACGGTTCTTCTTAGCCGCATTTTCCGCAGCTGTCCATTGAGACGTGTAACATTTCATACACAGTCATCCGATTCAAAAGAATCCCAACGTTACTCCATTCGTTTACCACTCCATTAATACCATACTCCTCACATGCATCCGCATTTTATTTTATGAACTCGTTTACTGCTGCTCACCCTCTATTCCTCCTGTAATTCAGGTATTTCCATTCCCTGTTCTCCATTTTCGATTGCACCCACTACAGTTATCCTAAACCCCGATTGCAGCCACTACAGTTTATTCTAAACCCCGATTACAGCCACTACAGTCTATCCTAAACCCCGATTGCAGCCACTACAGTTTATTCTAAACCCCGATTGCAGCCACTACAGTCTATCCTAAACCCTGTAACCGAGCCATTTTTTTCTTTGAACCCTCACACGCAAAAGAGCTCTCAGTTGAAATTCAAAATAGAGGATGGGAAAATTACTAAGAGCAGAGCCAGAAGGACCGAAATACTTGGAAGGTTATCCTCAAACTAAATAATTGCTTAAGAAAGCCAGATGGTTACGATTTATCCAAAAGTTTAAAGGCCATAACAAGGAGGTGACCAAAGCTTTTGCACGATCTTTTGATGGTCAAACAGTGGAGATTGGAGACTTGAAGCTCACGGTGACTGAAACCACAGTAGCAGCTACCATAGGCCTACCTCAGGAAGGTGAGAGGTGGTTTAAAAATAGAAGTGTGGATGATCAGATATGGATAATTATGCTACAAAACCAAGGTATGGATACCACCGTGTTTACAAGAGGCATCCCTGTTCATGCACTAAAAGAGGAATGGTCTAGTCTGCTGTTAGTTATCCAAAAATTTATCACGTGTGAAGGACGTTTTGGTTCTATGTATATGTATCATGCTAGACTGATGATGAATTTCTTAGAGGGTCACACTCTTAATTTGCCTTATTTTCTGCTGTTGAGTTTGAAAAAGATGAGTATTACAGTTCAAAAACACATAGGCAACATTGAACCTCATCTATATCATCATGGACTCATAAAAATTCTTATTGAGGACCAGCTGAAGAAAACTAAAGATACTTGGGAGCAATTCTTGATAAGAAACTACTTCCAAGGGCCATCTAAGGCCTCTGGAAGTAGTCCACCAAAGATTCCAAGAAAAAGTAGGAGGAAAGAAAAGGATACCACAATCCAAGACTCCCCTACTACAGAAACTCAAGAAGGAAAAGAGAACAGAATTAAAGACAAGAAACAGAAAAAGGGGAAAGAAAAAAGGACCATTCAAGAAGTCTACCCCTCTCCTGAGCAATCCATAGAGGAGGATCATCAAACACTGTCAGAGAGATTAGTACATCTTCAAGAACAAGCTGTTATAGCAAATAAAAAGCAAAAAGGAAAACAGAGTACACAAGAAAAGAGTACTAGTCCATACTTAAGGAGGAGCACTAGGCTAAGAGGAAAGGGGATTAAAACCCAAGAAAAACAGCCTCACTTTATCGATTTAGATCAGCCAAGCATTGAATCAAGTCCTCCACATGATGAAAGCCCTTTTCGGCCAGAAATAGAGAGCAGTCCTCCTCCTCCACCAGATTTTGAGCTTAGTCCGAGAAAGACACCTGAGGTAGATCCCAATTAGCAAGAGGTATATAACTACCTGGAATCCTTAGAAAAATCAGCTGCAGGTCCGAGTACCACTCTGCCACTAGATGCACAAGTTCAGTCCTTGAAACAGGAGGTATTTGAATTAGAAGTCCTAAATAGGCATATCAAGCAGGAAAATGAAGCACTCAAAGAGCAGAGCAAGGTAGATAAGATTATCCATGATAACACTATGCTTCATTTAGGACTGTGGCAAAAGAAAAACAAGAAACTGAAGAAAAAGTGCAAAAATTTAAGCAGAGCATTGATTAATCTCAAGTTCAAATGTCTAGTCAGGAAACCCAGGATGATGTTAGCACCAAAGAAGAAGAAAAGAGGGCTAGATGTCCTAGCAGAAGCCTCAGAACATATGGATTAGAGGGAAATGACTAAATTTTGGTTGCATGAGGACATGCAACACCTTCATAGTGGGGGTATGTTGAGCCTCAAACCTGCACCTTCCTATACACCCTCTCAGCCTTCTTTTTCCACTTACTTCATCCACCAAGCTGTTAAATCATTGCATTATAGTCTAAAAAGAGCTTCTGACATGGTTTTCTAACTATGCTTATGACTGTTGTTTGGTTTAGATTTTTGTTCAGGCAGTTGCGGAAACTTGTCAGTTTCCGCAGCCAGCACAGGTTTCCGCAGCCATTTTGTTAAAGGCTATGCTACAGGTGTCCTATGAAGAAACGAGCCACATGGGCAAGCTACAGGTGACGTGTACATGGAACGTGTCCCTTCAGATCAGCCAAATCATCCATAAAAGGTCACGGTCAACAAGGGTCAAAGGCAAAGCCAACTAAGGAATTTAGCGGTGGCACGTCTCTGTTTTGAGCACGTGAAGGTTTACGTGGCACAGTCCTCAGCTCACGGAGATATCGACACACCTGGAGATCAACCCCGTAACCTGAATCCAGCAGCTACCACTCTGAGGATTTAATGGACATGATGACCATTACGCTAGATCTCGGGCTGAGGAGATCTACGTGTCTCTGGCAACGCAGTTAACAGCATAGGATTTAGGAGTTAGTTACAACACTTTTCATTATAAATAACGCGTTGATAAACGCTGTGTGGTGAAGCTTTTGAGATGTAATTCTGACTGTTGTTATCACCCCACTATACTCTGTTTTACGTGTTTTGCTGTTGCTTTAATACATGAGAATACTACTTTCCTGATCTTGTTTTTGTGACTGTTCGTTGACTGGCTGAGGTGGCAGAGGGCCCCTACGCACTAAAGCTTTGTATAGTTCTCATTTGATTTTATTATGTTTCTGCTTTCATAATTATTAGCTTGTATATAACATGCTGTTTTGATGTTTTTAATTCACTGTTGTTTACATTTTCATTTATGTTTTCTTATAGCTGTCAGCTGATCAGTGCTTTTCTACAGGTTTTCTTAGGCAGCCTGGGAAAATTTTCATCTTTTTGATAACTAATGACATATGAGATCATCTTGTCCTTCCTGCTAATTTTCATTTTCTGAAGTTTAATTCCAGCACTGTCATTTTTCAAATTGTGTTTTGCTTATTTATTTTTCTGCTACTTAGACATCATACTACTAATTTGTTTATGGTTTCTTTCTATAGTCAAGTGACTCTATTAGTAAGGAATCAGAATATTACTTATTGTAGTGTGATTTAGTTTGATTTCTTGCAATTTAGATATCATATTGCTTAACTTGTTCATGATTGCTTCCCATAAGGCAGATTGAGTTGAAGGGTAAAGGATCAGAAGAGTTGAAGTAGTGTGATTAGTTTCCTTTATGCAATTTAATTTCCTGCAATTTAGATATCATATTGCTTAACTTGTTCATGATTGCTTCCCATAAGGCAGATTGAGTTGAAGGGTAAAGGATTAGAAGAGTTGAAGTAGTGTGAAATAGTTACTTTGCTTTTAGTATTTGAGTTGCTTTAAGTTCAGTTTTTACTTTCTTTTTCATACAGCAGTAAGGATACTGGGCCATTGTCATTAGTTCACTGTTTGATACATTTACTTCCTCTTCAGAATTGATTTTATTACAGTTATTTTAGAGCTTTCTTTTTGAACACTTTTAAGTTTGAAAAATCACTGTAGAAATCACCATTACCATCCATACTTAACTTTCATTTTCGCCATCACACACTAGGGAATCCATAAAAGATAAATCCAAAAACAAACTAAAAAAAAAAAACTCAAAAATGACAAAAGACTAAGAAAATGGTTATCTTATACATATAGTACACTTCACTTCGTCAGTTTACGAATCCCGGATTGACATTTTAATCAGCAATTTAGAACACACTAAATTGACCAGACAAGATCCTATTCAGTGTTAGTAGGATACTTTGATACCACAAGTGGTGAATTGAGTGCAGGTGTAATGGATAATCATTCAAATCCAGAAACGATTTCTTCAAGTTCAGGTGGAACTTCCTCTTCAATCTCCTTTGGAGTATTATTCATCTTCCTCCAAACTTGACTATTTTGCTAAATTAGTAGAACTACTTAATTTTACTCGCAATATGACAACCTTTCAGTTGCCAAGGAATCAAAAGGAATTCAAACCTTTGGTTAATTCCTTATCGTGTCCGCTTTTTCCACAAATATTGTCATGTTAATTTTCCATTGTTGATCTTACCTTTTAATCTGATAGTTGTTGGTTAATCCGATCAACAACCTAATCGGCGATCCTCCATCGTTGATCAAAGCACACTTGATCCAATGGTTAATAACAATATCGGATGGGGATCTTGTGCAATGTTTACCCACCCAATAAAGTAGTTTTCTCTCTCCACCCGAGTGCCACGTGTTGGTCGATAAATGGAATCGCTTAGAATTTCAAAAGACATCTTACCACCTTTTCTTCACCCGATAAACAACTTCATAGATAAACCACCTTTCTTCCTTGAGTAAATGCACAAGCTTATTGACACGCGATGACCGTTAGATCTATTGGATCTGTAGATCGGACGGTTCTAGACTCCTTTGGGTTAACACAATTTTGTCAGGTTTTCTTTTCTCTGTTCTGCCAAACTTAACACCTACGCCACATTTAACTTGTATCAGACCATATTCTCTAATGTTTTTAATCATAACCAAATTATTTCAAAACACGGAAAATGTAAGATTGGCGATGCAATACAGATTTTACATACTCTAATTCAAAAATCAAATAGGAAATCAATAGAACTCAGAGATATTTCAAAGGAATACAAAGCCTCTGGGATTGACCAATTATACACAAATACATTGAGATATAGTTTTTGTAACTTAATATTACTCGGCCTAATTAAGCCAAATCAGTAAAAAATCCCTTTACAATCATCCAAAACTTACATAAATACGATTCCATTCTAACAATCAGATCCTTAATCAATGGATCGAATCTGCCTAATCTTAGACAATATCTAATCTAGTTGATATTCTCCTTGAGAATCTCAACTGAATATAAACAGCTTGAATTAATTATAAAATCACTCAATCCCTAAATTCTAGCTCAAATTCGATCTAGAAAACTTTGTAAATTGACAGCTAAAGGATCCCACTCCTTTCCTTGTAAACTATTTTTGTATTTTTGGAATAAATTTGAAGCCTCTTGTATTCAAGCCTCATGCTCCTGCATCAATCTTGCAGTGTAAAAGCACCACACTGCAGCAGAAAGGTTGGCCAAATAAGATTTTTCATTTCCTTTAGGACTTTGGTTAAACCATCCCCTGTTGTGTGGTAATCTATCTCTCTTGCTACCAGTTTGTCTGGAACATAATATGGGAGGACATGTGGAGCTACAATGATCCCAAAAATCTGATATAAGTGAATGTTTCTTCACTAAACCATCTCGTGACTAACAATATGTCTATATTTTCCTCTTCGGAAAGCCTGGGGGTTGTTTTATCAAAAATGGTTTTGTAAATGGGTGACATAATACCATGGAAAATTTTGTAAAAATGGGAACTGAACTGGGATTCCCACAATATTTTATGATACACATGGATGGGAAGAGGGTTCTATGTAGTCCACTTCCAACCCATGTTTGAAAATCATGAGTAAAAACAAATGGCGTCCATTACATAAGCGCTCATATAAAAAGGGGGAATAGTTCTTAATGAGATAATTCTCTTTTGCGTGTATTCCCTAATAGCCATAGCTTAATTATCGGACAGAATATGACTCTAATTCATAATCACTACATTAACTACTGCATCAATCAATGGAATCCACTCTATAACAAATTTGGTACTATCAGCCTTCCCAAATAATCTACATATCATCACAGCTACGAAATTATATGGAGCCGAGAGGGATGAAATTGGGTACATATTGAATTTCTCCCATTTGAATTTGTGGGAGCCTAACCTCCAATTCCATGTAACATACATTGGGTCCTTGTTCTCTTTGGAAAAATGTTCAAGGAAATATTTATCATATAGATTTTGAGGCTCTGGTAGATGGTACATCTGGCACAAATTTTCTGGCGTGAAAGACCCCATAACCTCATGTCTTGAGTTTTTGAAAGTTTTGTCTAAAATATTCACATTATCAATTACCCATTTCACCATATCTGTGTATGGTAATATCTTGGGCTTGCAGCTATTCTGTGTAGAAACGAACATGCTGCCTCAAAGTAGGAAGCCTCAGATGATACTTCGGCATAAACTATCACCTTAGTTTCTAGTGGTCTCGGTTTTTCTTCCTCTAGTAAGTTATACATGGCTTCCCACGATGTGGTTCCTTCGTCTTTGTTGCAGGTGGTATCAGAGAAGAGTGGGGTCATGTCCGATTTCTTAGCCATAGTAGCTTTTCCTTTCTTTGTCATTTTTTCAAACATTGTTTCCTTTAGAGGTTCCCTAAAATTGAGCAATGGAGATTATCGGATAAACACACAGAGCGAAAATGACAGTGAAAATGCAATGATACAGTTAATTCTGAAAAATGACAAGGAAGAAGCTTTTATTTGAAAATATAGATGAAAGATATCAAATCTCGTTGAGCCGTTTTAAATGTAAATGTCATTAAAACTCATTAATTACACAGTAAGGTCTTTTCATTATTTTCTTTATGACTCATTTAAACCATCGCATCGCAAATTTGTAAGTGGTACTTCAAGTTGATGCATTAAAGCATGCGATACCGATTATGCGATTGCGATTAATGGTAATTACCGCAATATCGCAAATTGCAACATCGCAATATCGATTATGTATTATTTCGAAGTTTTTAGTATTTTGCGATATGCGTGTGAGAAACATACCTTTCATCCTTTTAAGCACGTTTTGTTTGAATGAATAATTACTACATAAAGTATCTGTTTACTAAGCGCCAGACCTGATCTAAGTTATAACAATTTTCACATAATTCCATCGGATCCGGGTCACATCGCATTTTGCAAATTTTCATGGTTCACAAGTTTGGCCTTTGTGTAAAAGCTGTGATGCGATGAGTGTTTGACTTGTCATGTCCTAATATCGTAAATCGTGTATCCTAAAGGTTTTGCTTATTTGTGCTTTTATGAATGCCGCTTATGCGATTGCGATAGGTACTTTATTTTGTAAGAAATGATTTAAGCCTT
Organism: Pinus tabuliformis; assembly: GCA_031772625.1. Lineage (NCBI taxonomy): Eukaryota > Viridiplantae > Streptophyta > Pinopsida > Pinales > Pinaceae > Pinus > Pinus tabuliformis. The sequence goes on along the minus strand of CM062820.1, from coordinate 317,681,078 downwards.
AGTTTTAATGAGAATTTTAATGATACCATAAGTCTATTATGGTGGTCCCTTCTATCGCAATTTGTAAATTTCAATTGTCCATTAACCTTTGTCATGCAAGGTCCAACGATTTACGATTAAGCGAGAATTCCTAGTCATAAAGGGATTTCAGCTTGATATCTTGAGTTTATTCAAAATTTTATTTCTAATAATTCAAAGAGAAGGAAGATCTCATTTTCTAAGTTTTTTGAAAAATTTTAAAGGGTCCCCATTTATTAATAGAATATTATCTATTAAATCAATAAATAGGGGAGTTGTTGAATAGTATAACAATTGATGATTCACTGGAAGAACTAGTTATCTCTGACATTTTTGAAACTTCGAAAACTTCCAAAATAAAGATTGTTCAGGAAATATGAATTACATGAAATTTAAGATAAGTAAAATTTCGCTGAATAAGAAAACAAACTCACCTAATTATCATTCACTTGATATCCTCTTCAAAATGAAAATTCTTTTATCTATATCAGCCTTTACTTAGTTTAAAGATAAAGTAGGGGGTTCTTGTAGATTAGCTTTTAGATGTACTCATTTGTCATAGGTAGAGCCTCTGCTGCCAACATGCGTCCATAGCCTCAACAGGGTTACCTTTTAACCATCAATGATTCAGTATCCCATCCATATAAGAGTGCAATTTTTAGAGATAAATTCAGAATCATATATGTATTCTCTTCCTTTCTTTTTTTAAACAATTTATTTTTCTTCTAATTTTCTTTTTTTCTTTTTTACTACTTAAAAGTCATTGTCTTGGTTTGGTGGCCAAATAGTGACAATGCCATTCATTGGTTGTAATTCAATTGAACAAGCTATCTTGTGATGAGACCCCTTGTCTTTTGATTAAAATAATCTCAAGCCATTACCCTGTTTTGATATGCAGTATTGGTAATGTCAGTCTATTATTTCCCTATGAACATGGTAAGCCAACTCTTGATGAGACCTCTTATATTTTAAGTTTTAGTATATTTTAGAATTACACTCTAAAAAGAGAAAATTTTATTGGATGGGGAGAATCATTGACTCCTTAAGAGTTTCTGGATGACAATTATAGAGTTAAAGGTGCTTATCTGCAGAGAGTCTTTACTTTGTTAGAGATACTTTTCTTGACTGATAATAGAACAAAAGTCTCTTTATAAAGTTGGGGTTTCACAAAGAATAAATAATTTTGGTGGAAACAAGAAAATTTCAAAGAGATAGAACTTAGCTTATTTTCAAATGTCATAATTATTTCCTTAACAATATCTACTTATACAAGCGAAAAATCAAAATATTTGAAGAGATTTTTTATTGTAAGGCCAAAAGTAAATACTATTTAACTTTTATTTTCCTAGGAAAAGTAAAGGTGATAGTGTACAAGGGATAGAAGAGGTTATCTTCTATGAAAAATATTTCTTCAAAATCTTCCCATTCACAGGTAGATAATCTCTCTTGCCTAATAAATCTTGCATTAGAAACATTGATGGGTTGATTTGTTCTGTAATCTGAAATGGGCCAAGCCACATTCTTTGGAATTTGGTATGCTTACCTTTTTCCTCGTGTGCTTTATCCCACTTCAATACAAGGTCTCCAAGTTGAAAAGATTTAGGACTTACAGAATTTGCATCAAATGAATATTTAACTAACTGTTGATGATGTGCATGTATGATTTTGGCTTTCTCTCTTTCTTCTTCGAGTTTGAGGATTTGTGATTGCCTTAATTGCATAGAAGAGGAAGGAGTTTCTTCAATAAATTGAACTAGGGATAGAGAGGGAACAAATACATTTGTAAGAATGACAACTTCTTTCCCATAGACCAGATTAAAAGGAGAAGAGCCTGTTGAGGCCTTCTGTGTTATCCGATCTTCCCATAGAGAAAATATTAAAGATTTATGCCATTTTCTTTGACTCTGATAAATAGTTCATTTGATGATCCTTATGAGATTTTTGTTTTTTTGATTTAGCTAAACGAATTCCCTGAGGATAATATTTAGAAGAATATTTAAGTTTAAAACCTCTTTTGACAGAAAATTTTGTCATAAAATTTCCTGTGAAATAGGATGCAATGTCAAACATTGGGGTAGTTGGTAGGCCAAATATGGTAATAATAAATTGATCAATAAATACAATAATGTTTTCAGAATTGGCTACCTTTAGTGGAATTTCTTCCACCGACTTAGTAAAATAATCAGTTGTTGTAAGGATATATCTATGTTTCTTTGAAGAGTAAGGAACTATCTCACCTATTATGTCCAGTCCCCATTGCTCAAATCGTTGTTCAATATTGACTGACTGTAATGGCAATGCAAGTTTCCTTTGTCTTCTAGCAGCCGTTTGACAAATTTTGCACTTCCTTACATTTTCGTGTGCATATTTGAACAAGGTTAGCCAATAATAACTAGCATGTGGGATTTTATGCATTGTTGTGTCTCCTCGAAAATGTCCACTAGCTAGTCCATCATGGAGTTCCTACAGAACCTTTTTTGCCTCAGATTTTTCAAGGCACCTAAGTAAATCATAATCATAATTATTTATGAACAAAACATCATTGATGATTCCATATTGCTTAGCTTTTAATCTCAAAGCCCTTTTTCTTTTGTAACTGAGCCGCATAGGGGCATATCCATTTTTCAAATAAAATATGATATCAAGATATTTAGATTTAGTATCGTTGAGGATTACCTCACATATTCATATAATATCACTTGAATCTTCTGGTCTTGGTAAGTTTGATGCTCCAGCTAACATTCTGCAAAAACCTTGACCTCTAACAATTTTAGCTGGTCTAATTTCAATGTCATATTCTTGTAGTGACGTCACCCAATTTTCTCTTTTCTCACCTAATTCTCTTTGCATCAGTAAATTTCTCACATATGAGAATGGAACTATTGCTTTAGTGTGAGTTTTAAGAAGAAGAGGTATGAAATGTTTGATTGATTTAAAAACAACAAAAAGTTGATTTTCAACGTCTGAGTAATTCAGTTCAGCACCTTGCAAATTGGAGCTAAAGAAAGAAATTGGTGCCTCAACTTTCTCATCATTGACTTGTGTCAAAATAGCTGCATATGATGTTTCAGAAGAAAAAGTATATAAAATAAAATGATTAGAAAAAATCGGAGTTCCTAAAGAGGGAGCATTTATAACTACTTGTCTGATAAGATTGAAAGCTTCATGCTTAGTATGTCCCCATTTAAAAGCATAAATTTTCTTGATCATAGATTGTAGGGGTAAAATAATTCACGAAAAGTCAGGGACAAATATTTAACAAAATCTATCTGGCCTAGGAAAGATTGCATCGATTTTTTGTTGTGAGGAAAAGAGATTTTAGAAATTTCTTTTATCCTATCAGGATCTATGTGAATGCCATCTTTAGATACAATAAATCCAAGAAGTTTACCTTCACTTAAAGCAAAGAAATATTTCTTTGGATTTAGAGAAATTCCATATCTTTTACAACGTTCAAAGATTTGTCTTAAGTCCTTCAAATGATTACCACGTTTTTTTGAATATACAATTATATCATGTAAATAAATGACCACAGTTTTATTCACCAAAGCTTTGAAAGCTATATCCATGGCTCTCTGAAATGTTGTGCCAACATTGATTAATCAAAATGGCATATTTTGATAAGCGTATGTTCCCCATTTGGTTATGAATGTTGTCTTTAGTCTATCATCTAAATGTACACGAATTTGGTTGTAACCTGAAAATCCATCCAGAAAAGACATTAAGTATGAGCCTGCAATTGACTGCAGTATATGTTCCATAGGAGTCAGTGGAAATTTTCCCTTCTGACAAGCTTTGTTGATATTGCGAAAGTCTATACAAATTCGAATATCACCATTCTTTTTCCTGACTGGAACTAGGTTAGAAACCCACCTTGAATTTCCGATAGGAAAAATTATTTTGGATTTAAAAAGTTTATTTAATTCATATTTGATTTGATTTTCCAAATTTGGATGAGTCTTTCTCAACTTCTGCTGTACAGGCTTTTCGCCGGATATCATAGGAATGGTATGTTGAATAATGGAAGTATCATATGTATTAAGATCATCATAATTCCAAGAAAACACATTTTTATATCTTCTAAAAAATGAATGAAGGCTAATCTTTCATCGGGTGTAAGTCCAAGACCTAGATTAATATTTTGTGGTTTAAGGTCAGTTCCAAGATTTACTAATTCAAACCTCAATGTTGAACTTTGAAACTTTGAGTTAGTTGGTTTCTTGAATCTGTCCTTAACATCATATAGATCTTCCATCTTAACTACTAATTTAGGTATGGCATTTACACTTTTCTTTTGTTTGAGCTGGTTATCATGTTGGTATTCATCTATTATCTAGTCATCATATGAAACTTTAGATGTTAAAAAGTTTACAATATCCAGATAGTCATTAAAAAATTACCAATTGATGATATTATGAGGAATAGAAGGCCTAAAAATTAATTCTATAGAAAATTAGTCAGGACTCTAATCTCCTGGTGGTGTAAGTTTAGATGCAATGTTAGCTAAAAGATCAACACTTGCGTTCTGAAGTCTTGGAATTGGAGAAATGTTAAATGCTAGGAAATGTGAGGTGAGGTCTTGGACTAATGATTGGTAATGTTTTAAATGTCCAGAAAGACAATGAATAGTATTCCTTACCTTTTTTATTACAATCTCCGAATCTCCAAAGACTTGAAGGTATTTGATATGAAGGCCTATGGATTTATACAATCCTTGAACGAATGCCTCATACTTAGCAGTGTTATTCGTGCATTCAAATTCAATTTTGCATGCCAACATAGTTTTATCTCCTTTAGGGCTAGCTAATATGTAACTTGCCCCATCTCCATCGTTAGATTTAGATCCATCAAAAAATATTTTCCAAAATAAAGAAGTGACTACAGGTTTATCTACAAAATTTATACATTTAGAAGAATCTATTTGCGAATAATTTTCAATCTGTGATGTAACAAAATTTTCCAAAAAGGGCGAAGTGTGTGCATTAAAATTACCCAAAAATGATTTATGTTGGGCGTGGGATCCCTGAAGGGCTGTTTTCGGGCTTAGAGCCCAGATTTTGGTCCAATTTTGTAATTCCAATGTAAATACTCTGCATTTTGTGGGCACAGAGCACATAGTCTTAAAGAGTCATAGGTTTGCCTACCCTTATTTTGATAATGTAATGTCGGTTGTAAAAGATCTACCCATGGTCCACGGACCATGGGATTGTATAAATAGAGCGAAGCTCTAAGTAGATGCAGATGTACAATGTTTGAGTAATGAAGATATGATGTATGCGAGATAGATTTGAAGTGTAAGTCTAAGTTTTGGGTCGTAACGTAGGTAGAGGCTTTGTAGCTAAGTGTGCAGAGGCCTAGTAGTCCATAGCTGAGTGCATGGACCCCTACAGATGAGTGCACAGGGTGAGTCGAGTCTGTAATCATCTGGAAGTATTAATAAAGAGAATTTTTCTATCATTTATGCGTCTTTATTTCTTGTTTATGCATATGTTATATTGGGTATGAATTTCACTTCTAATGCTTATATGATGCACGAATGTGTATAATTGGGTTGGTTAAGTGAACATAAGTAAGAACATCTATTTTCACGGAGCTAACTAAGATCTATTATCAAGATAAGTAAGACACTTAGCATAGTTTAGGAGATATTGCAGTTCGCTGCCTTAGCGGCACGAAGGAATCTCAGCCCCTGGTTAGGGCTGCGTGAAAGCCGATTGTAACACTTCGCAAAGGTACTAAAGGATAGAGTAGAAAGATAAGAAATCTGCATGAAGGTAGGTATAGTTGGAATAAACCGACATAGCACCCATCTCAAGGGTGTGGAAACTTGGTTCCAACATCCCCCCATACTGCTTCGGGTGAGACTTCAGTCCGAGCTCCGTGGGTTGATGCCAAAAGGGCTAGTAGTGTAGGGATTTGTTTGGCTAACTAATGTTGAACCTGGGTCAGACCCCCTCAAGTGAATAAATGGTTCCATTGCCGGGATTACAATCTGCATAGAGATGTGTGATGTCGTATCATTGGAATCCAGCTAAGAAAGGAATCGAAGGTTGGTTGGACAAAAGAATTCATGAGTTTGCGGCACAGGAGAACAAAAACCAACGACTGTTAAAATAATAGTGGCTAGACAGCTACTTGTATATAGAGATCCATGAAATCTTTTTTCGCATCCTTCCCTACTGAGCTATACGAGTGGATCACGAAGCTAGAAGATAGCCAAGGAAGGTGGAAACATGACAGTCCTATTGTGTGGACCCCAGAGCTAGTGCGAAGGTTGGAAGCATCAGAGGATAAGATCATGCATGCCATTGATCATTAGCTTGATCGCGTTATAGAAGGATTTGTTACTAAGTTCACGATCCACACCTCCGTCAGCTACAACAAGGTAGAACGACGCTTTCTCAAAGGACCGGGAGGTAAGTACTTAAAGGATTTGAATACTTGGACTAAAATGTTGTTGTGTGAAAAGTAGGTTATGTAGTTACCTTGATTTTCGGGGCCACGTGAAGAAGAAAAGTTTACAAGAACAAAGGGAATAAGGGTCCAGAAAATAGCGCCTTGATTTCACCTCCGCAAAGGGGACAAGGAAGAGCTCGCGAAGGTCTCTCCATGAATTGCTATTCATCTGATAAGACAAAGAATTCTGTGAATACCACCTCCACCCACACCACTGCTAGCTTCATCGCCATCACCTCCATCTTCACCTGTACCACCCCCACCACCATCACAATTCAGTATGGCGAACACAGTGAAGTTGAATTTGTTCAAAGGCTTGGGAAATGAGGATCCAGATCAATTTTGGTTTGTAGTGAAGGTTGTATTGGAAGTCCAAGGTGTTACAGATGACCATATAAATAAAGCAATGCTAGTTAGCACCTAGTAGGATCGTGCGTTGACAAATGATAACCCAAATGCGAGAGTAGCGAACATCGAAGCAACATCGAATAGGGAGTTTAGCAGGCCTAAATATGAAGCGCAGTCGATTATTAGATTCAAATAAATCGTGATTCTACCAAGTGAGACGCCTTGGGAACTGGATCAGAGGCTGAAATGTACGATTCGTGAAGCAAACATGAATCTGACGGATGGACAACATTGTGAGTGGTTTATAGCTTCGGTACAACCACACTTGAGGAGTGTGTTGTCGTAGCAGAAGATAACGACTTAGGAAGAAGCCTTGGAGATTTCCATGAGAGTATGGTGCGTGACATGCAAAAGTCTGGGTCATGACAAGGACCATTTCGCGGTATTTACAAATTACCTTGCAGGAGTAGGACCGATGCCTCTAAGGCCAGAAGCTCAAGCAATATCTAGTGCAGCGCTTACTTTGTGGTGCACTATCTGTCAAGTAGCCCAAAAGAATGCCATGGATAACTGCCACTTGTTACATATGTATACACACACTTCGCAACAGTTTTTATGCAACTTTTGTATATCGGTGGGACATGATGAGCGTACTTGTAGAAGTTGTGAATTGATGATGGATAGAATGCCCACCTACAGGGTTTAGGCTGAAACGTGGCCCCTTGATCAGAATGCAGGAATGGCAAGGACAGGATTTCAGGGGTGCTAACCAGTCTGAGGCAGAGGAGGAACTGGTAGAGGTCGCGAACAATTGATTTTCTACAACTGTGGAGGGCCAGGACACTATGCCCGTGATTGGACTAATCCAATGCATCAATCATGTAAGTAATACACATTGTTTGATCATGAAATAGAAGATTGTCCTACGCTGATAGCTAGGATACGGACAAAGGAGCGCTACCGCCTCCCCCAACTTAGAACTTGCAGATGATGAGGTCTGAGCTCTGCGAGGAAGATCTGAACATAAACATTATGCTCCGAAGTGGAATCGTGATAGGAGATGACAAGGGGAAACAACTGGAGGACAGTACCTAGGTTCACAAAGCCCCGATGAAAGAAGTTGAGTTTGATTTGGAGCGCACTCAGGAAACCTTCATGGAAGTTAAGAAGAGCTTCGCTGAGGCCTCCACCTCAGGAAGCAAAGACAAGCCTGAGTTGGAGATGGAGCCTTCCATGCTCAAAACTTTCCTGGAAACCTATATGAAGTTACTGCGTGATAGTAAGGTTGTGAAAGGGTTACAGGAACTCATCAACAGATGTGCTGGGACCATGCCAGGTGAACCACACGTAGTTCGGAAGATTGAAAAACATAAGACAAGGGCGGGGCGTGAAATGAGACTCACCGCGTAGATCGGAGAATATGAGATGGATCAAGTCATTCTAGATTTGGGATCAAATGAGAATGTGTTACCTAAACAAACATGGGAGCAAATGGGAAGAACTATGTTGCAATGGTCTCCCTCCTATTTAGCTAAGAATGCCGAATCAGTAGAAAATTATACCCATGGGGTGACTGCAGGGAGTAATAGTGGATGTTGAGGGAGGGAGTGCACTGGTAGATTTTGAAGTAATAGAGATTGTTGATGACAGTAATTCGTACCCCGCACTCCTGGGAATTTACTGGGCTACTGATATGAATGGGGTAATCAATCTGAAGAAGCAAAAGATGATCTTTGAGAAAAAATCACTGCGTGTAATTATACCCCTGGACCCTACTGAAGGATTGCGCTATACGGAGCTGGTTCACGACTATGAGAGTGATGATGATCTAGACTGCATCTACAAGATAACCGTGCGAGACCAAGACTGGGTGAATCCCACCACAGATGGGCAGATTATGTGGAAGCATGAGAGTTCCTGCACTTTAGATTCCGATGAAGAAGTAGAACAATGGCAGAATCGGTTACATGAGGTAACTACATTGAATTGTAACATGATGACCCAGTCGCTGCGCTACGTGTCGACAGAAGTAAGAAATCTGCCTGCTTAGATCATCTAAATGAGGTAGATACCTTCTTGGATGCATTTGAAAGGGAGGTGCCAGAAAAGCAATGCTTCCAAGCCTTGCACTGGGTACTGTGTACTTCCCTGCAAGATGGTGGGGTACGCACAAAGGGAGCTTTGACGATTGACTTGTAGAAGAATGATGCAAACACGATTTGGAAAGCCTAAGATGTGACTGAAAGACAAGTATGATGGATAGGATGATCCCCGCGCACATCTAGCCAAGTGGACGTAGGCCTACGGAGAAAATCCACAACCTCAGTGGGTGCACCTGTTTTGTCATACCCTAGATGTTATACCAATGAATTGGTATATAGAAACAGAGCTCTACCATGGGACAGGTGAATGGGATATCTTGCGCGAAGGATTCATGATGACCTTTAGTTTTGAGGATGGGTGGGATAGTATTGATGAAGCACTACAAGAGGTAAAAGTAGCCATCTTTAGGATACCACAAGAGCCTTTAGACCTGATTCAGCCTGAATGGGCTAATCAGCTCAGTCACACGCTGGAATGTTATAATGTAACTGCTAAAGAGGAGGATGGGGATCTACATAATATTAACATTCCATAAACAAAAGGCCACTGCGAGGTTCAAGGACCACAGATTGAGAACCCTGATATAATTGTGCCGGTGAAAACTAAGTAGGTGAAAATTGGTACGGAGGCAGAGCCCAAATTCGTGAAGATCGAAAACCACTGGGACGACACGACGGTGGATAAGGTCACTGAATTAATTCGTGAATATTAGGACTTATTCCTGACCAAGTTTACAGATTTGAAAGGAATAATCAGAGATTTAGGGGTGATGAAGATCACTTTAAAGCCTAACACGAAGCCAGTTAAGCAGAGGGTTTATCGCTTAAATCCAAAATACAAGGAGAAGGACCATGTAGAACTAGACAAAATGCTCGCAGCAAGCATCATTCAGCCTGTGGAAGAATCCAATTGGGTAAGCCCAATGGTGGTGTAAGAAAAGAAGTAGAAGGACAAGATAAGGATATGCGTGGATCTCAGAAAATTGAATGATGATCATGTGCATGATCCATTCCCAACTCCTTTCATGGACGAATTGTTGGACAATGTAGGTGGTCAAGAAGCATATTCTTTCACTCATGGGTTCTCAGGGTACCACCAGATAAAAATCATGTCAGAGGATAGGAGCAAGACAACCTTCGCAAATGAGTGGGGTTACTTTCAATATACTGTCATGCTATTTGGATTGAAGAATGTGCCTGCTATCTTTTCGCGCATGGTTGTTGCGGCATTCAAGGAGTATATTAATAAGTTATTGGAGGTCTATTTTGATGACTGGACTGTCTTTGGGCTGGTTAAGCGCCATGTAGTGAGCTTGTGCTTGATGCTGGATACCTGTCAAAGATACCAAATTGCGCTCAACCTCAAGAACTGTCTGTTTCTCGTTCCTTTTGGGAACCTGTTGGGGCATGTATTTTGCAGGAAAGGGATGATGGTAGACCCCATGAAGATCACAGTGATTCTAAAATTGGAAGCGCCGAGAAGTGTGAAACAACTGCATGCTACTCTAGTACATATGGGGTAGTACAAAAAGTTTATCAAAGGCTATGCCCAGATCACCGCGAGAATGGAAAATGTTTTGAAGAAGGATGTCACGTTCTGCTGGAAAAATGATTATAAGAAAATCCTAGAGATATTGAAAGAAAAGATGGTTACTGTGTTGATTCTTGTCTTCCCGAACTGGAAGAAAGAGTTTCATGTACATGTCGACACATCGTGTATAGCACTGGGGGTAGTACTGACACAGGATGGCAGAGAAGGTTTGGACCACCCTATCACATTCACAAGCCGTAGATTTTCCAAAGCAGAAAAGAACTATTCGACCACTGAGCATGAGGGGCTAGCTATGGTGTATGCACTCCAGAAGTACTAACACTACTTGCTAGGAGGCCACTTTAAGATGTATATAGATCATTTAACGCTGTACCTAGTCAATAAGCCTATGTTGGGGAGGAAAATTTACAGGTGGCTTTTATTATTCCAAGAGTACGATTTCAAAGTTGCTGTGAAGCCTGGACGATTGAATGTGGGGCCAGAGCATCTGTTGCGCATCGAGATAGGGGAGGAACCTACTAGTTTGGAGGAAGGATTACCTGACGAGCATCTCTTTGTTGTGCACGTAGCAGATGGACATTTTGAAGATATAATACACTTTATAACAATTGGAACTGTGTTGAAAGGATACTTTGTCCAGTAAAAGAAGGAATAGTGGTACGTGCCATAGATTTCTCTATCATTGCTGGGCATCTATACAAGATGGGGAATGATGAGATACTACGAAGGTATGTACCTAAGTTTGAACAAAGTAGAATCCTTGTGGAAGCTCATGGCGGCGTCGCAAGAGGACATTATGTAGGAAGAGAAACCACTCAGAAGATTCTGTAGGCAGGGTTGTGGTGGCCAACCCTTCATCAAGATTCAAAAGCATATTGCAAGGCATATGATGTATGTAAAAGAAAAGGAAGGCCGTCGTGAAGGGATGAAACGTCTTTGAATCCACAAATGATGTTGCAACCTTTTGAAAAATGGGCAATAGATTTTGTAGGACCCATTAAACCTCAAGGAAAGATAGGTGCAAGGTATATTATCACTACGACAGAGTACTTGACTCATTGGGCAGAATCACAGTCGGTGAAGGATGTACTGATGCGATTTGGATGCGTAAAGATCTTGATGAGCGATTGCAGTACACACTTCCTGAATGAGATGATCAGTACTCTTATGGAAGAATTTCAAGTGTATCACCAAAAGAACACACCTTATCACCCATAGGCTAATGGGATAGTGGATCCGTTCAACAAAGTGCTTGAAAACGTGCTGACCAAGGTATGGAATGCGCAACAAAGTGATTGGGACCTACGCATACTTGCAGTGTTATGGGCTTATCAAATGACATGCAAAAAACTGACGAGAAGACACCTTTTAGGCTTGTCTATGGAGTGGAAGCCGTGATGCCTATGGAATACATCGTGCCTAGTTTGTGCATAGAAAAACTCACAGGTATGATGGGTTGTAGAGCCCTAGAGCAGAGGCTTGCGTAGCTGGATGAGCTTGAAGAAGAATGATTTTTGGTTGGATTTCACCAGCAGGTCCAAAAGTAGCGTGAAAAGGCATGGCACAACCGACATATTAAGTTGTGAACCTTTAAGGTGGATGATTTGGTGTTTTTGTATGACAGCAAGTTTGATAAATTCCCTGGAAAGTTTAGGATGCACTGGTTAGGGCCATATATTATTAAGGAGATTACCGACGGAGGCACGGTACAGCTGGTCAAGTTAAATGGAGAACCCTTCCTAGGAAAGGTGAATGGAAGTCGCTTGAAGCCATACACGGACGATCCGGCAATTTGACTATATGAAAGTGGCATAGTCTTAGTGCTCCACGCTTCTAAAAGGAGTCGCAGGACTATAAACTACTCTGCACAGGAACTGTATGATGTCAGGACTGCGCGTAGTAGTGAAGTGTCACCGGGTACGCGATAGCATGGAGACAGCTGCGCTGGCACACAGGTCTGCTAGAAAGTGACTATTAAAGTCACTATTCACAATTTGATGGTTGGTTTCAGGCCAAATGGAGTGGGTGACAGGTATTTAAGGCGAACTTTATGGGCTAGATTCTTGAAAATCTACTGCCAACCTAGCATTAATGGACTTAATGTGGGGGTAATGATTGAATTCAAATTCAAAAGGTGCTAAAAATTACAAGTGGCTATCCAACAAACAACACTTGGCAATTTGAGAACTGAGTTGTTGTGCACTCAAGTATTCATGAACTGAGACTTATTCGAGACTCTGAAAGTAAATTCATTGTTTGAGCAACTACTAGAGACACTGAAAGAACTGTGGAGTAATGTTATTTCAACACCCGAAGACACCATGGAAACAAGAGTAGTGACAGATGAGGAAGCCTCATAGGAAATTATGGAAGTAGAAGCCCCAGAGAGTGACAGAATAATCATTGAGGTCCCTAAGTCACCACGTACACCGAGACCTAAGAAGGATAAGCAGGCCATGATCCCGATGCGCGTCTCACCTAGAAATCCACTGAGGACCAAGCTCACATTACAGGAAAAGGGGAAGGCCATTAATATGGAGGTCGATGAGGGGGATTTTGAAGAAATCCTGGTGGATGAGGAGGGCGAGGATGTAGAGATGGAAGTTGAAACCTAGGGTTCGGACCCTGTTACCTGGTTACCCGAATATGTTCCTCCATAAAAGGGTAAAGCTAAGGTGTCGAAGGATATAGATGAGAGCAAGAGATCTCTACAAACTCTGCTGCTCCTAGACAATATTATTTTTGAGGGAGCGCACTTGGGACGGGTTCCCATGTTGAAATTTGAAGATTGGGACCTCGCTGACCACGAGAAGTTACCAAATTTAGCAACTACGAAGCTAATGCGCCAGAAGATGGATGCGACAACTGGAATGATTGAATTGGATCTGAACAAATGGCTCAAAGGTGTAGAGAAAGCCGGGTTACTAAACCTGCTCTAGGTGTTGCATTACCATCGCGCCCTAGTGATCCTTTTCTTCATCAGGTAGCTTCTCTACTTGGTGCATGATGGGTGCTTGTGGCTGGAGGAGCCCATCCCCATCACAAACCATCTGGTTCACTAGATTACACAGCTACCTTGCTTTGGGGAGGATCCAACAAACATTTCGGAGGGAAAAGGTGGCGTGTTGGCCCTCGTGGAGGCAATGAAGAAAAGTTTAAGTTGGAGAAGAAGAAGCGACGATATGCCATATCTAGCATTAACAACCCTACAGTCAAGGTTGTGACACAAATATTGGCAGGGAAGGTGATGCGGAAGTGACGCACGGATGAGGTGCTCACGCCAGTGGTTGCACTAGTGGCACAATGCACAGAAGGAGTCCAGTTCAACTGAGCGAACTACCTATGCGGCGAGTTCCTTGCGAATTTTTGCGCGGCACAGGAGCAGGGAAAACATTTCATTACGCATGGATCCTATTGTCGATAGTACTAGTGGCATGGGAATTTCCCGAAGATAGCTAGTTCCCTTTGGTTGCACAAGACCTTCTAGAGGCAGCGAAGTATACTTCGCTAGGGGACCAATGACGCGTAGAGGATAAAAGAGAGCAAGATATTTTGGATATTAATGGAAATGAATATCCAGATGGGGATCAATTGTAAGTCATGGTTATTGCCCACAGTATAAAACAAGTTGTAGAGCTTTGCAGAGTTCAAAGCAGATTTCCACCATGTCTTCATTAGGGCATGGAAGGACCCTATGAAAACGTGGCATGATTTACTGTATTTGGCGAATGACGATGTGATATTTGTAGTCCTTGAGTCTTGGCCACCGGAGTTGTGTGCTCTAGCTAGATTCGTGGTGGAAACATAGAAGTCCGTCGTGTAGCACAAGAAGGAAGAGACAAAAATTTGGATGGCACAGTTAGTGGAGAAGCGCATAAAGGAAGAAGCAGTGGCTAAGGCCTAGGTAGTGCATGACGCTGCAAAGTTGGCAGAAAAGCAGTAAAAAACAAGACAAGAAGAGCATGAAGGATAAAATTCAGCTTCGCCTAAACCAGAGACAGACATAGAACAAGGTGGCACGGACCTGCAGACAACATCCACCCAACTTAAGCATCTGCAACCATGAGAGCAGGCTGTGTCGCGAGAGAAGACAAAGGCATCCAAGAATTATTTTGACCCAATCACCCTCACTAAGTAGGATTTACATGATATCAGCGAAACGGTGAGGGATGTCACCACGGAGGCCCTCAAGTAGTTTGAGGAACAAGAACAGTTGGTATTGGGGGCTCTCCGGATAGAAATACCATAGTTGTAGGTGTGCACTCCACAGGATGGCACAGTGTCCATCAGCCTCACAGTCGGCACTTTAGTTTCCAAGGAAATGTTTTGCACAAGGGTGACCAATACGATAGTGCTACCAGATGGGGCACTTACTATAGAGAAGGAAGTTGACAGACCCATGGTGAGTAGTTTGAAAGGGGTAGGGTTGAACATGGTTGTGCTCCATCAGGAGACACTCTACCTCTTATAGGATGGAGTCACCGCAGAACTTTGGGCAGGGAGAGTTGCGCACTGCAGGTGATGAGCAAGCAACGCATCAACATTGAACAATTGGGCCTACAGTGCAATGAGGTAGTTGAGCAGAATCAACAGATTATGCAGGTGATAGAGGAATCCTGCCAGATGGTCTCGGAGTTGGACATTCAAGTAGAGGAACCGGTGGAGGCCTGTGTCCACAAGTTAGCCACAGGTGTGTGACACTAGAGAAGAGATGGTGAGGGTTCAGTTAGAGCTGGACCTGCAGATCACAGAAGTGCAGTTGAAGGCTTAGCCTTCAACTCTGCCGGAAATTAGGGAACAATGAACCACTGTTGTTACAACAACTACAATGACGGTTGACAACGCAGTGGTATACTGCATGCAGTCATTCAAGGTCCTAACCACCCTACAGGAGGACCCGAATGTGGAGTGCCTAAAGATAGAGGTGTGTGAGCTACAACAGAAGTATGACGAAGTAAAAGGTACCATGAAGATGGTTGCCCTTACACAAAGGATTGCAAGGATGTAGCAATAAAAGGTGCTCAAGGAACAAGTGGATGCTACTCGGCATAAGGATGTAGTCTTAAAAGTGCGCCTACAACCATGGATTGACGAGGCTTATACATTTACAACCTCCATTGAAGTAAAGCTCATGCAACTGCAAGAAACTCAATAGAGGATTGAGGGTAGCAGTTCAACAACAGTGGTCACCGATCAGTGCGTGGAAGAAGTCCAGCAGGCAGCCGCTCAGTGCGCTGCCAAAGTTGCAGCGATCCAAGCAGATCTGGTAGGTCTTCACTCTAAGATCTCCACACCTATAGAGTGACTCAAGGGTGAGTCATGATGTTTTTGTTGGGGGTGTGTTGGGCATGAGATCCCCTAAGGGAAGTTTTGGGGCTTATAGCTCAGATTTTGTTCCAATTTTGTAATTCCAATGTAAAGACTCCACATTTTGTGGGCATAGATCACATAGTGTTAAAGAGTCATAGGGTTGTTCACCCTTATTTTGATAATGTCATGTTGTTTGTAAAATATCTACCCATGGGCCGCTAACCATGGGATTTTATAAATAGGGCGAAGCTCTAAGTAGATTGGGATATATAATGTCTGAGTAATGAAGATATGATGTATGCGAGATAGCTTTGAAGTGTAAGTCTAAATTTTGGGTCGTAGCAGTTGAGTGCACAGAGGCCTAGTAGTCCGCATCTGAGTGTGCAGGGTGAGTTGAGTCTGTAATCATCTGGAAGTACTAATAAAGAGAGGTTTTCTATCGTTTCTATGTCTTTATTTCCTATTTATGCATATGTTATATTGGGTATGAATTTCACTTCTAATGCTTATATGATGTGTGAATGTGTATAACTATATTCGTTAAGTGAACGCAAGTAAGAACATCTATTTTCGCGAAGCTAAATAAGATCTGTTATTAAGATAAGTAAGACACTTAGCGTAATTTAGGAGATATCGTAGTTTGCTGCCCTAGCGGCGCGAAAGCATCTTAGCCCCTGGTTAGGGATGTACGAAAGCCAATTGTAACACTTTGTGAAGGTACTGAAGGATAGAGCAGAAGAATAAGCAACCCGCGGTAAGGCAGGTATAGTTGGAATAAACCGACATCACACCCATCTCAAGGGTGCCGAAACTTGGTTCCTGCATCCCCCCATACTGCTTCGAGTGAGACTCTAGTCCACGCTCTGTGGGCTGATGCCAAAAGGGCTAGTAGTTTAGGGATTTGTTTGGCTAACTAACGCTGAACCTTGGTCAGGCCCCCTCAAGCCAAAAATTCAACTCAATAATTTCCAATTATATTATTATTGTGTGAAACGGGCTCATTTTCACCTTCCAGTTCAGTCATGATATACTTTGAATGTTTCTGGCGGTCGACCCTTATTTTATTTGGCTTACCATTGTAAGGAAGCCACATATGAGACCAGTCTATTGCGAAATAGCCATGAAGATTTTAAGACCAATATCTACTGAGGGTTAAGCCGTAGAATTCAGGAATATCAGTGACAAGAACGTTAATCACTTGACATACTTTTAGGTTTGATGAGAGTCTAATGGTAATCACATTAATTTCTCTTATGACTTCGACTTGCGTTCAATCTAACTGTACAATGCGAACAACATATTTCTGGGGTACGACATTCGATTTTGCGCAAACCATTTTTGGAAAAATGTTGGATGAGGATATAGAATCAACTAAACAATTATGAAAATTCTTATTAAAGACTAAAAAAGTAAAAAGAAAAGGAGGAGTATGGGATTTATAGGAGTTGATGATTTATGTTTTTGACTTGTTTGTGGCAAATCAACAGTTCTCTTGCTTCTGGTAGTGACAGGTAAATATTCTTCTTCTTCGTCATTATCTGACAAAGGAAGAATGAAATCCCACATTCCATGTACTTCAACTATCTCTTTGTCATCAATTTTTTCATCAGTTGTTGATACTTCTTCTTCATCCACATCTAATTCAAAATTTTATATTGTATTTGGACGTTTAGGATCAGAGGGGGGATTTATTTTAAAAGGTCTAAAATGTTTCCTAGAAGAAGTTTCAACGACTTGCTTTTTAATGTTGACCATTTCATTGGACATGGTTTTAAGTACCTTTTGCAGACCTTCAAGATCGAAAGGATATTTAGGTGTTTTCTTCTTGGATTCATCCTTGAAGGTGACCTTTTTGGATTTTATTTCTTCTAATGCATTTTTCTTTTCTAAAGCTAAAATTCGTTTTTCCACAACTATAGCTTCTTTCATGTTTTCAGCCAAGGTTGGCTTGGCAGCTCTATCAACAAAAATAGTTGCATTTGAGGGAAGAGAAGAAATGTACCATTCATTTTGAACTTCAGTACTTGGCCTGGATGCCACTGGGATTTTGTTTAATAATTTGTTAAAACGTGAATTGAAGTCCTTAATTGGCTCTCTAGATTCAACTTTCAAGTTGGAGAGATCATTAAGTAGAGTAGCCGTTGAGCAGTCGTCTCCAAACTTGGTGAGGAATTGTTCCTGGAATGCATTCCAATTATCAATAGAACTAAATGGTAATGGAAAATACTAGGACCCTACTGATCCTTGTAAAGTATAAGGGAATAATCATACAACTGTGTCTTCTTCTACGACTCCATTTAGATTTATGGACAACGTGAAGTTGCTTATGTGTTCTTCGGCTGGAAGAGCATCATCAAGATTGAATTTTGATAACCATTTTTCTGGATGAGTAGGTAATGGATGTAATGTTCCTGCCATTTGAATGGCTCTTGGATTTGTCCATGGTCTTTGAGCCATTATGGGTGTCTGTGTGGAAGAAGATGCACTAGTG
Source organism: Pinus tabuliformis (assembly GCA_031772625.1). Taxonomy (NCBI): domain Eukaryota; kingdom Viridiplantae; phylum Streptophyta; class Pinopsida; order Pinales; family Pinaceae; genus Pinus; species Pinus tabuliformis. The sequence goes on along the minus strand of CM062820.1, from coordinate 317,662,801 downwards.
GTTGAAGGTGATTGGGTAGAGGAAGGTTGTGCTCCTGTACCAGTGTAAATCACGATATGAGATGGTGAGGTGTATGATTGGGTTTGTGATGAAGATGAAAAAATGAATGTGGGAGTTTTTGGTGATGGTGAAAGAATCTGACTATGAGTTTCAGACTTAGATTTCTTAGTTTTCCTTTGAGGAGGAGGTAGAGGAAATTCAAATGGAAGAATTCCAAATTTTTCACTTTGCGATCTAGTTAATCTTCAAGAGGAAGGGAAATGTGAAGAAATGTTGGCTTGAGATAATTCATATTCTTCTTGAGACAGAGAAATCACTTGTAATTTATGAATTAAAGACTAAACTTTGGGAGTTTCTGCAGATGAAGAATTATTTGATTTCTTTGGGGAAACACTAGTGGATTGTAAATATTTTTTCACAACTTCAGGCTTAGGATTTGGAGATTTAGAATGTGATCGAGAAGTTGGAGGTGAAGGTGAGGGAGTTTTAATCTTAGAATAGATTTTTGATTTATATTTTCTTGCCATTCACAGCTCAAGCCCCCCTTCTAATTCCAAAATGTTGAAGCCTCAAAATTTGTTGCGACAACATGGAGGATAACCACCAGGTCCGGACCTTGAAAGAAACTCCTTTTTTGTTTGGTATAGTGGCTCCGACTAGGGATAATGGGACCAATTTTCCAAAGAGGATTGATTTGATAATGATGCTGGGGTGATATAAGATATAACGAAGAATGATTGAAATAAGAATGATCTGATCTAAACAATAAACACATGCATCTACTAATTCTATTATTTATCTTACTATATATTTACCTGGGAATAATTTAAAATATGCGATCTGCAGAGATGTCTCAAAGCAATTGGTAATGAAGATTATTCAACTGCTTAAAGAAATTAAATCATGAATGATGATTATTTTGGCTAAATAGTTAGACAAACCAATTGAGAAAACTTTATTGCATATAGTAATTGTGCATGTATTCAATAAGGAATTAGAGGTGAAACATCATAAAAGAGTGCAATAATGTAGAACTATAACTCAAATTTCCTACATAACATAATATAAGAAAAGGTGTTGCTAATTCACAGATAAAACACGATCATAAGATAAAAGTATCATATATGAAAGGTCCTGCTCATGGGCTCAACAATATTGATCCACTTTCTTCCAATCAAATACACTCTAAGAGTATAGAAGTGAAATTTTAGTAGGGTATGCTTCAATATTCAAGAAAATTAGATCGTGTTACAATTATTTCATCAAAACATTCACAAAAGTATAGGAGTGAAATCTCTTGCAAATTGTTTTTGATAAATTCTGGACCCTTCTCTAAATGCATGAGAGGGGTTTAAATACTATAATACATGTTTCAAAAATAGATTATTACAAAAAAAGTTGAGGAGGTTTCAAACAACCTTCCTCAGAGTAAGAAAAAATAAAAACTAAAAATAGAAAATAAATTGATGACAAGCTTCTTTCAAATTGAATTATCTTAGTTAGCCACTTGATCCTTGAGATTGTAGATATCCATCATTGGTTTCACCTAGGGTGGTTGGCCGATTGTAGATTTTAACTGTCCTGCAAATATGGTATCTGAGAGAGTTGGCACCATTTTTTGTGCAGAACTAGTTAAGCATCGTAGAGTCATCCATTGGCTATGTGGTTTTACCAAATATTGCCAATATGTCTCCCAATCAAGTTTGGACAGCTGTTTGATTTCTTCCTCTTTGGTTTGAGTTGTTTCTTTCCACTGTTGTTCTAGTTGTTTGATGTCTGGGAGAGCCCCTGGTATCCATTCTTTAACAAGGTTGGCACTGTGAAGATTTTCATTCATGACCTCAATTATATTGTTTGTTGTACCTGCTGTAGTCATTGTTTCCCTTTCTGCCTACTTTAACTGTGTATCCCAATCTGAAAATATAATGTCTTTATGGGATTCTTCTATCTTTGGTAGATCAACCTTTATTCCCTCATTAGATTCTTGCCAGGAAATAAATTTTGAAATCTTTATATGGATTTCTTCATATTCAAATCTTAGATAAATCACTTGGTTAGTAAATTTATTACTTGTTTCATAGTAGGGATTGATTTGTAAGATCTTTTAGCAGAACATCTCTTGTTGTTGTGTCAATAGGGAATTTACCTTGATTGCCTCTTTAATGAACTTATATGTCTGATGGTTATCTTTGAATCTACCTACCATGGCCTAGAGTTGGCAAATATGTGAGTCTTTCTCTGACATGATTGCCTGGTGTTGTAACTGCATTTGCTCAAAATCCCCTTGAAGTTGAGCTACCTATTGTTCTGCTTGCTGATTGGTACTCTGTTTCTCTTGTTCCAATTGATGTTCCAACAAATGTATTCTTTGTTCTTTTTATTTAAGTAGTAGTCAAACTTTTGTTACTTTATCAATGGTTGCAGTGGCATAGGGGCCTGCAAACTGTGACAACTTTGTAAGGTTCTCAAAGGGATCAATAGGAGTGTATTTCCATACAACTTCCATTGATTCATTCTCAAGAGTTGCAATAGAAGTTGTGTCTAACTTCCTCTTATTTCTTTATCTTTTTACCATAGCCTTATGTGTAGGGCTGTAAAATATGTTGAGTGGAGGTATTTCTTCAATCTTTAAGACAATTTTAAAAGTGGGGAAAGTTGGGATGACCTAAATATCTTGATTTTTTGTGACCTCTTGCTCTGTTGTCTCTAGATATGTTCCCTGTTGAGTCTGTTTCAGGGCCTGAAATCCAGATGTCTCCTGAAGACTTGTGCATGCTTGGAGTTTTTGATTGAATTTCTCCCATTCCTTATCTAGGTCAATAACTAGAATGTTCCCTGTTTGAGTTGATGTGGAGCCAACCTATGTATGTTTCTTGGCCAAGGCCTATTCAGTCATTTCCTCAATATTTCCTTCTTTATTTTTCTCATAACCTTTATTGAGACTTTCTTCTCCATTCTGAGATTGTTTCTCTGAATGTTTTGACTCCTGAGTTGATTTTTCTTACGTTTCTTCATCATAATTTTCCTTAGAACTTCCCTCTAGGCTCATGCTAGGAGTAGGTTCTCTTATTTGTTCAATTTGTAACAGGTCCAATGGGACCTTCAACAATATTTTATTTCTATATACATGAAAATAATTAATAACATATGGGCTTAAATTTAGCGATGCTAAATGTAGGATCAGTGAAAATGATTTGGCCCCTTGAAAGAGGTCATCAAAAGGATCCTCTTCATGAGTAAAATTTCTTACTTTAACCATGGTAGTGAAGTTTTTAGCAACTTGATTTAGGTCAAACTTTCGACCTTGAATTGTGGCTAGTTTTAGAGATGTAATATTCTCTATTTCTTTTATTGCGTGTCAATAATCATGTAGTGAAAAAGTATCACAATGTAGCGTAAAGTTTGGCCAAATAAGATTTTTCATTTCCTCTAGGGATTTGGTTAAAGCATCCCCTACTATTTGGTAAGCTATATCCCTTACCAGTAGTTTTTCTGGAACATAATATGGGAGGATATGTGGAGCTGCAATGCTCCCAAAAAATATGATATAAGTGAATGTTTCTTCACCAAACCATCTCACGACTGACAAGATGTTTATCTTTGCCTCTTCAGAAAGCCTCGGGCTGTTTGATCAAAAATGGTTTTATAAATGGGTAACATAATACCATGTAAAATTCTATAAAAATAGGAACTAAACAGGGATTCCCACAAGATTTTATGATACACAAGGATGTGGAGAGGGTTCTGTGCAGTCCAATTCCAACCCATGTTTGGACATCATGATTAAAAACAAACGACATCCATTACATAAGCTCTCATATAAAAAGGGGGATTAGTTCTTGATGAGATATTTCTCTTTTGCCTGTATTCCCTAATAGCCATAGCTAAATTATTTGACAAAATAGGACTCCAATTCATAATTATTGCATTAACTACAACATCAATCAATGGAATCCACTAGACTATAGAAAATTTGGTACTATTAGCCTTCCACAATAATCTACACGTCATCGTAGTTGCAAAATTATGTGGAGCTGAGAGGGATGAAATTGGGTACATACCGAATTTCTCCCATTTGAATTTTCTAGAGCCAACCTCCTGTTTTGTGTAACGTTCATTGGGTCCTCACTCTCTTTGCCTAAATGTTTAAGGAAATCTTTATCATAGAGCTTTTGAGGCTCTGGTAGATGGTACATCTGGTGCAAATTTTCTAGCTTGAAAGACCCCATAACCTCATGTCTTGAATTTCTAAAAGTTCTGTCTAAAATATTCACATTATCAATTACCCATTTCGTCATATTTGTGTCTGGTAATATCTTGGGCCTTGTAGCTATTCCATGTAGAAACAAACATGCTACCTCAAAGTAGGAAGCCTTAGATGATACTTCAGCATCAGTTGTCGCCTTAGTTCTAGTGGTCTCAGTTTTTCTTCCTCTAGTAAGTTATACATGGCTTTGCATGATGTGGTTCCTCTGTCTTTGTTGCAGTTGGTATCAGAGAAGAGTGGGGTCATGTCTGATTTCTTAGATGTAGTAGATTTTCCTTTCTTTGTCATTTTTTCAAACGTTTTTTCCTTTAGAGGTTCCCTGAAATTAAGCAGTGGAGATTATCAGATAAACACACAAAGCAAAAATGATAATGAAAATTCAATGATACAATTAATTATGAAATATGACAAGGAATAAGCTTTTATTTGAAAATACAGATGAAAGATATCAAATCTCGTTGAGCTGTTTTAAACGTAAATTCCATTAAAGTTCATTAATTATGCACTAAGGTCTTTTCATTATTTCCTTTATGACTCATTTAAACCATCACATTGCAAATTTGTAATTGGTACTTCAAGTTGATGCATTAAAGCATGCGATACCGATTATCACAATATTGCAAATTGCAACATCGTAATATCAATTATGTATTATTTCGAGGTTATTTAGTATTTTGCAATATGCAATGCAAGTGACATACTTTTTATCCTTTTGAGCGCATTTCATTTGAATGAATAATTATTGCATAAAGTGGTTGTTTACTATGCACAGGACCTGATCTATGTTATAAAAATTTTCGAATAATTCCATCGGGTTTGGGTCACATTGCATTTCACAACTTTTCATGGTTCACAAGTTTGGCCTTTGTGTAAAAGCTGCGATGCGATGAGTGTTTGACTTGTCATGTCGCAATATCGAAAATCGTGTATGCTAAAGGTTTTGCTTGTTTGTGCTTTTATGAATGTTGCTTATGCGTTTGCGTTAGGTACTTTATTTTGTAAGAAATGATTTAAGGCTTAGTTTTAATGAGAAGTTTAATGATACCATAAGTCTACTACGATGGTACCTTTTATCGCAATTCACGGATTCCGATTGTCCATTAACCTTTGTCTTGCAAGGTCTAGCGATTTGCAATTAAGCGAGAATACCTAGTCATAAAGGGATTTTGGGTTTATATCTTGAGTTTATTCAAAATTTTATTTCTAATAGTTCAAAAAGAAGGAAGCTCTCATTTGCTAAGTATTTTGAAAATTTTTAAAGGGTCCCCATTTATTAATAGAATAATAACTATTAAATCAATAAATAGGGGAGTTTTTGAATAGTACAACACAAGGGAAATCGTTGCCAAGTAGCTAGCCCTTCCTTTAAAGTAGTATAAGAAATTAAGCCCGTGTAAGTGTACACATAACATGTTTGAGAGTTTGAACCCTCTATATATACATATTTATTTTGTATCATTTGTATTGGTGTAACCACTATTTATTAGATACAGATTTTGTCTGCTAAGTCAATAATGATAAAACAATTTGTGCAAATAAATAATTATACAAATAAGTTGTACCATGTTTGGACATTTTGAGATATTCCCTATCTACAAGTCTTCTTATCGGGATTGAGAACTAGAATTTCAATCTAGATGAACATCCTTATTCAATGGAGGAGGCTTATTTCTATTTTCATTGTATTACTAGGAGTGATTTAATCCAATAATAAATGATTAATGTCGTTATGTAATCACACTGGATCTCATTGGCCATCTTGCTATATTCTACGTACTTGTGATATACTCTGAAGTTACATAAACTCTTCAATTTACCACAGTGAAATGCCTTCAACTTCTCCATTAACCCAAAAGTTTTGACACTAAACATTTCTTTTAAATCACAACACACAAAAATATCAAATTATCAAACATTTTTCAGTTGTGCCAACCCTTGTATGTTCTTCAAAACACAATGGGATGCCATCAACTTCTCCAACATTCTCAAATATTTAACACTTGGTAGATCTTAGATACAATCTTGTCTACTCAATAGTGCTACTACTCTTGTAAGCTTCTCCAAACACATATGCTATCCAAATTGGCCTCATACGAATTATTACTCCACAAAGTTGTATTATTCTAAGTGTTTATTGTGCTATGTATTCACGTCTAGGAGCTGAAGTGCTTGAAAAAAATATTTATAAGTGCTAAAGCATTCAATATATAAAACATTACCTTGGAAACTCTATATATAAAGTATTCAATATATTAAATTCATAAGGTAGTGACAAATATTTTAAATTTCCTAAGTTCAAACATTTCCCAAATATATATTGTAAATTCCTTTTCAATTTCTAAAGTGGCTACACATTTGTCACCCACAAATTTGTAATAAATGAAGAATATGAAAAATATTGTTACTGTGATTTTCATTGTGGGAGTGTACACACAAATTTGTATACAATGAACATCAATGAAAGAATTAATGACATGAATAAGCAAATTAGGTTGGGGCATGGCTTTCCAAGGTAATAGCTATTATGGATAACAATTGTGGATTTACCTTACTCCACACAGGGGAAAAAAACTTGTATAAAATGGTTTATGCATGATTACATGTTTTTATAATTTTAAAATGAGAAAAAAGTTTAATTTGAAAAAAATGTGTGTGGGCATAGTGTTGTGTGGGATGGAGGAGGTGAAAAAGAATTGTGTGATGTGCGGAGAAAGGAACATATAATAGGGAAACATATGTGAAAGGGGAATGTGTAGAAGGAAAATGTGTGGATAAAAATGTGTTATCTTCCTATTGTGCTATTCAACAACCCCCCATTTATTTATATATAAATCTCTTAGGAAATTATTATATAAATAATGGGGACCCTTTAAATTTTAAAATCATAGAAAAATAAAACATTTTAGTGTTTTAAAAGAACAAATTTGAGTTTATTTGAATAAAAAATCCAAATTTCATTGGCCCAAACAACTCAAATGAGTTGGCCTTAAAGAAATCTCGACGTTATTGCACTTCACAAGTCCTAATGAGCAACTCCCTATTTTATCCTTTTGAAATGATGTGATGTGATAAAGTATATTGCAATCACATATCCCAATGTGTATAGCCCCCGAGAACAAAAACATACTTAAGATTTAAAAGCCTTAAGTATTGTTAAAAATCTGCTCTATATCAGAGCTTACTCGCATTGAAAAAAATGATATCAAGTGCCATTTAGAAGCCTGGAGGACCACTCCGACTGCGATATGCGATAAATCTTCCGGACTCGACATAACAATGAGATGCAACCCTATAAATATGTAATTTCCGGATGAATTGAAAATTTGCAAAAGGCATGCCACTCCACTTCCACATCATTCCTCACAATTTCACAATCACAAAAGGATTTTGGTAATTTCCATTGTCCTCCACTCCAAACACCCGATTTCGATATTAAAATCATCGCATCACAAACTTCTGATACCCAAACCACTGATATAATAGTATCACAATCACATATCAGGAAAAAACATTGAGAAATGTTTACGATTACTGTTTGAAAGGTTTTTGTGATATGATCTATTAATGGAATAATAAATTATCATGTGAAGCCATGATTTTGGTTATTAAGGACTTGTAACAGTATTTATGATTTAAATCCCCAAGGTGATTTGATGGTCTGTATGTAGATATTTTAGATTTTTTGCATTTAAACTATATTCGCCATCATTTCAAACCTTGTATGTTCAATGCTCCTACATTTCAAACATGTTGTTCTTCATTCCTCTGTGTTTCCAATTGTAGGCTAATCCTGAAAAGTAGTAGTGTAGTAGAATGACCAAAGCAAAGAAAGGAAAGAAAACCATGGAAGCTTCGCAACCCACACCTCTTGTTTCTGAAGTAACAAAAATGCCCCTGCTTTTCTCGGCACTACATGCATGATAGAAAATGGATCATCCTCATGGGAATCTATGTATCAATTGCTTGAAAGTGAAGGACCCAAGGTAATTCAGAGAGTGGTAACATCAGATCCTACTTCATCTTCTGAAGCCTCCAACAATGAAGTCACGACCTATTTTCTTCACAAGATCATTGCTCGACCCAAGATCCTTCCTTATACCGATATGGTGAAATGGATAATTTAGAACATCAATATCATTGATAGGATGTGCTTGACTTCAAGAAAAATAATCATCGGGTCTTTTACAACTTAAGATTTGAAGAAAATGTACCATATATCTGACCCACATAAGGTATATGGCAAATATTTCCTCGAACAATTTGCAAGCGGGAATAAGGTGGAAGCAGATCCAATTAGATGATGGAGACCCTATCCAAAAAAACACAAACATGAAAGCTCAGGTATGTACTCCTCATCTTCTCTCACCTCTCCCTATAGTTATGTCACAACTATAATGTGTAGGCTATTCGAGTATCCTAATACAACGAAATTTGCAGTTGAATGCATTCTTCTTATTGAGGAAACATCATATTATTATATAATGGATTGGGGCAATATCCTTTCAAATAATATTGCCTCCCAAATCCGAGAATATAGACAAAATCGGTATGTTACTACCAGAGTAGTTCCACCATTCTTTATGAGCACATATATCATGGATGCAGTCTGTTTCACTTCAGAATTCCCAATTAGGGGATGTAAATGGACCATTCGAGACCCCACTCATATCCATGTATATCATAAAATCTTGTGGGAGTCTAATTTCCACGCCCATTTTTATAATATTTTCCAGAGAGTCATTCTACCAATACACCAAGTCATTTTTGATAAAAGAGCCCCAAGACTGTCTGAAGAGGTGCTTTGGGGTGAACTATTTACCTATGTTAGGGTCTATGGAAGTTTTTCATCTCCTCATGTTCTCCCATTATATGTCCCTAATAAATTATTGGCTAGGGATATTGCCTATGAAATTGTAGCGGATGGATTGACAAAAACCCTAAATGAAGCCAATAAATATTTATGGCTTTTATTCCCTATCCAATGTGGGGTATATTCTCTACATGATTTCAAGCATGCTTTGCTTTAAATTGATAACATAAAATGTTTAAATCTTGCTAATGTGCATGGAAGATAGTTTGACTTAAGCAAAGTAGCAAAAATTATTATTGCTCAAGTAAAAACAGGCAATTCAGTCATGAAGGTGATGACTATGATGACCTATTTGTGTATACCAAGATATTTTCACAAGCACAACTCCTGGCTACATTGAAACTTAATCTAGAAAAACTAGCACAATTTAAAAAATACAGGGAAGAAAGACTGCAGAATATCCCTTTGGAATGTTGATCATTTCTCAACCAATTTCCCAAGAAGAGAAGAATTTAGAGAAAAATTCAAAGCAGAATTCAAGACAGAATTCAGAATAGGACTCAGAGCAGGTTTCTAAAGATATTAAATTGGATGATAAATCTATAGAAATCCATTTTGATAAAACACCCTTCAATAATGAACTGTATGAAGCCTGGAAACAATTTGATTAACAATTAAAAGGACAACAAGGGGTAGAGAATACTGAGATGGAGAAAACAATCAACACACCCCAGAACACTGGAAAACGATCATTTACTGATAGGGCTTATGATAAATTTGTTAGTACAGATGAAATTGAAATCATCTCGACATTCCCTTCATTTGAAATTATCCTTAAAGTGGAAGAAACCCCCCTCTCGACATCCTTTAAAGTCCCAAACATCAGTTTGTGGTAAAAATATAGAGGAAAAGGAGAAGAATGGAGCAATCATCAGTAATCATTCCCAATGATATACCAATGGACATAGTGTGGAAGGATACACAAACTGATCCTTCAGAGAATTTAACGAAGTTGTCACAGTTTGTAGGTAATTATGCATCTGCCACGATTGATAAAGAAACAAAAGTTCGACAACTAATTAGGGAAAAGGAAGAAAGGATTCAACAGTTCGAAAAACAGTTGGTAGAGGAAAAAAAAAGTATTTATTAACAAGTAAAGACACAACTGTCTCAACTCCAACACAACTTTGATAAATTAATGCTCCAACATTAGGCAGAGGTCACTACTAAGGGTACTCAAATCCAGCAGCTCCATTTTTCACTTGATCAACTGAAGGACAATCCTAAAGTGGAAGACTTTATAAAGGAACCATTGGAGATAAACACCCTGTTATTGTAGCAAAAAGCGATATTCTGTCAAAAGTTATCAATCATCAATCCACTATAAAGTGGAAGACTTTATAAAGGAACCATTGGAGATAAACACCCTGTTATTGTAGCAAAAAGCGATATTCTGTCAAAAGTTATCAATCATCAATCCACTATGTGTCAAAAGTGATTCACTGATGAATCAATAATTTGATATGAGGGGGAATTTCGATGACATTGATGATAAAATCTCAGGATTTATAACACGGCAGGATACACTAGAAGCCAAAGCAGGAGACCTTCTTAGAATAGAGGAATCTTACAAGGAAATCCTCTTTACTGATTGGGACATTCAGTTGAAACAGGAAGAAAGACCTATCTCCAAGGAAAACGATGTTTCCAAGAACATCATTGAAACTATCAATGATAACCTTCATAATGACAACCTGATTCAAGAATGCCCACATGGTAATCTTCCTGATACTAAAGCTCTAAAAAGGAAACGACAAGAAATTTCGAAAGAAAAGGAAGAAGCAATTAACAAGTTGACAAAACTTGACCGGGAAATATATTGGAAATATCTTGTGAAGCCACATAGTTAGAGGCTAATGCTTTGTTGCCTTGTTGAATCATCCCCTCATATGCTTCTATACACTTTCAGATGCAGTGTACACCAAACAACTACACATGAGGAAAGGTCATCCTCCTGAAGTTAAGCCAAAGTTAGATATTTATGAGCTCAAGCAACGAAGGAAGAATAAACACAATTACATTCATGATATCGTCATTTCAACAACTTCTCTTTCTGTCTTATTATTTCTTATTTTAAGGAGAGTTGTTTCAACATCCTCAACACTTTTTATGTGTTTTTCTATTTTTACATTTTAGTTTTGTTATATAAATCCTTTCATGTCTACAAAGAAAGGGTCCCCAAATTTTATAAGGAAAGGCTTTGGAAGCTTGCACTTCTGTACTTTCAAGCTGATCTTAGTGGAATGATTGGATTAGGGTCCTGAAGTTTTGTAGAGAAGGATTTGAGAGCTTGCACTTTTGTATGCTTGAAACCATCTTAATGAGAAAGATTGGAACAAAACTATTTCTTTCATGAGTAGAGTAACATACATTGAGTACTTGTATCATTGTATTTCTATTTTGTTTATGAATTGATATTCATTCCTCTTTATATGCATATTTTCTAGCGCTATTCTGCATTAATTCGCTTTTGAACATGCTAGAATTGTCATCTTAATGCATATATAAGCGATTTGTTAAGTTATTTGATTGTGATACGAGTTTCATCAATTATTTTGATTAATTATTTAATCAAAATAATTATCTTAAATGATTTTCATTTCTGCAAGTGTTTGATTAATCTTTATTATCATGCACTAAGGACAATTATTTTAGATCGCAAAAACATAAATAACCCTAGTTAATGGATATATTAATAAATATATTTCACTTTATAATCACTTCCATTTATCACCTAGATTCGGTTCTAAGCACTCTACCTCCATTCTATCACATTTTATTGGGAAATTGGTCCCACTATATCTATTCGGAGCCACTATTCCAAACAGAAAAATGACAATATTCAGGTCCTCAACCAGGTGGTTATCCCCAATGTTGTTGCATCGATTTTCAAGGCATCAACATTTTTGGTGCTAGAAGGAGGGCCTCCAAATATGAATGGAAAAAAGAACTGAATCTAAATTCAAAATCCATTCCAAGAGTCACTCCCCCTCAATTTCACCCCCAACTTCTAGATCTTCATCCAAAACTCCTATTTCTAGATCAAAAGTTGAGAAATCACCTCCTAAATATCCTAGCACATTTCCTGAAGTACATTGTTCATATTATAATCCAGAATCACATGAAGTCCAGAATTAATAAAGAAATTGGGAGAAATTTCTATTTCGGCAGAAAACTCTATACCATCTTAAGCTTCTGAAGGAAGTGTAACCTCTACATTACAACCCACTCATATTTTATCTCGTTCTCAAATAGAGAAGCTTGGCGTTCCTCCATTTGAGTTTCCTCTTCCTTCTTTCTAGAGAAAGACTAATAAATCTGAGTTAGAAACATCTACTAGTGAGATTTTGTCAAACTCACCTCCATAAACTCCTTCATTCCCTGCAATCAATCAGGTTAATACCCCTTCTTCTGAAAGTACTCATGCGAGTTCATATAGCACCAAAACACAACCCACTTCTTCTTCCACACAATCACCCTAAACATGCAGCTCTTCCCAAACTCCAATGGTGGTTGGATTACAATAAAATCCACCCCAACCACCAATTAGACCATGGGCCAATCCTGGAGCTGTGAAAATGTTAACACCTCTCCATCCTCTACCTAAACACCCTGAAAGATGGCTACCAGAATTTAATCCTGATGATGGATTACCTGCTGAAGAGCATCTCCACAATTATATGTTATCCATTAATCTTAATGGAGTAGTTGAAGAAGACTGTGTAATAAGATTGTTTCCCTGCACTCTTCAAGGATCAACAGGTTCATGATATTTTTCATTACCACCAGGTTCTATTACTAATTGGGACATGTTTGAAGAAAAATTCTTAACTAAATTCGGTGATGACTGCACAACTGCGTCCCTTGTTAATGATATTTCTAATTTAAAAGAAAAATTAGGTGAAAAGATCAAAGATTTTAATTCGATATTTAATAAATTGCTAAAAAAAATCCCAATTACATCAAGCCCTGATGATGATGTACAAATCGAATGGTATATTTCCTCTCTTCCTTCGAATATAGTGATTTTTGTCCATATAGCCATTAAGGCTTCTTTATTAGAAAACATGAAAGAAGTGTTGTCTGTAGAAAAGAGAATAATTGCATTAGAAAAGAATACTACCTAGGAAGAAAGAAAGACGAAAAAGGTTACATTTAAGGATGAACCAAAGAAGAAATACCCTAAGGATCCCTGTTGAGCTCCAAAACTGACTTTCCCTTAGCAACTTTTCTCATCCTTCTTTTTTTTCCATGAAAAATCCATCCTTATCATCAAAAACCATTATACATTGCCTCAAGGAGTATATTTAAGTGATTTACATGTTATACTTTTATGTTTACTATTTGAATAAGTTTTTGTCTTTTAGCTACGGAACGCAACCACATTCTATAGCTAATTGGCTGTTCTGCAACTACTTTCACAATTTTGTTCATTAGTCTTTAAGTTCTTAGTTAAAACTGATCAACGCCATTTCTGTCTTGTCATTTTATTTTTATTTTAGTAACTCATGTTATAAGTGAATGTTTCTAAAAGCCCTTTCAGTTGATGGTTCATCTTAAAACTAAGTGGTGAAATATTTAATTTATGAATGAGATTTTCTCTGCATTTTTATGTTTACTTTCTCTTAGAACAATGAAGTATTGAGTTCCTCAAAATGCTATCACAAGGAGGTTTTTCTCCCAAAATTGTGTAGCAGAGTGACAAAGAATTTCAATTAGTTTTCCATAGTAGATTAGTTACAAATTCATTTTCAATCATGCTTTCTTAGAAAAATGAGGTATGGAGTTCCTCAAAACGCTATCACAAGGAGGTTGTTCTCCCAAAATTTTGAGCAAAATGAAAAAGCATTTCATTTAGTTGCAAATTCATTTTCAGTCTTAGCATTTTATTTAGCTTTGTTGCAATTTCATTTTCAGTTTTTCATTAAGTTTTGATTTTGTCATAGACTAATCAGTAGTTGTAATCTCACTTTCAGTATTTCATTTCAGTTATGTTTTCATAATAGATAGTTGCAATTTCACTGTTAAGTCCTTTTTAAGTTCATGATTTGGAACAATAATAAGATTAGGAAGAGAACTTTGTTTTCATTTTCTTGTTTAAAAATTTACTTCCAAATTTGGCTTAAAGCACTTTTAGCTTTCATTTCATTTCTTTAGAATCTTAGCAGCAATAGATTTAAGATTTTGCTAAATACATTGCAGAACATTAGGAATTAAAGGATGGAACCCCCAAAACAACAAAAAAATAAAAAACAGTGAGGTAAGAAGGGTCATCTAGCACATATAGTGCACTACACTTCATCAGTTTACGATACCCGGATTGATAATTTATGTAAAGAAATTTAGGACACTAAATTGACCAAACATTTTGGCACTGTTGCCGGGGAAGTGTAACTAGGTAACCTTATCTCTTACATTCATAAAAAAAAAAAACAAAAACGACAAAACAAAACAATGACATGCATAGAGAAAGAGACTCTAGGGGTAGATTTGTAGCTAGGGGCAGAAGTTTGATTCCTACAACTCCACCTACTCCACCAAGAGTTAGAAAAGACACACCTCCCTCACAAAATCAGCCACAAAATCAATAGCCACAACTTTCAAATCAAAACCCTTAACTTTCATTACCATTTCCACAACAATCTCCACAACAAGGTCAAAATCATCAACTCTTACTTCCATTTCAACAAAAACCAAATCAGTTACCTGCCCAACCATTACCAAACCCCAATAATAAAAACCCTCAGAATGCTTACATGGTAGAAGGACAACAATTTCCAACTTACATGATTACTCCTATAGATCTTAATGATGTTCAAATTAAATCTGGTAGGATATTAGAAAAGGAAATACCTTCTATAGTTATTCAAGAACAAGACACTTCTGAGGAGGATTCTATGCAAGTAAATAAAAGTTTTGAGGGAAGATCCCTCCAAAACAAAAACAAAAAGAAACAATAAACACAACTCCTATAATTGAGCAACCAGCGTCTACTTCTACACCTCCTTTTCCTGAGAGATTACAAATTGATAGAGGGGTAGAAAAACAGACCTTGTTGCCCAATTATTATTTTCTAGATGAATTGAAGAATGTTTGTATCAAAATTCCTTTGCTACAAGCCATTAGAGAAATTCCTATTTTAGCCAAGACAATAAAGGAGTTGAGCATAAAAAGATTAGGAAGAAAACTGAGAGAAACAAAAAGACTTCACCTGGTAGGAAAGATAGCAGACATGATGATGGGAAAGATTTCCATGTAGAAATATGTGGATCCAGGAAGTCTAATTGTCAAGACACTTAAATGGGATTGAAATTCCAAATAGATTGATTGACTTAGGGGCAGCAATAAACATTATGAGTAGACAAACTATGGAGCAGCTTAAACTTCCTAACCTTCTTTACACACCTACTTTACTGCAACTTGCAGATAGATCAGTAATCAAACCAGATGGTGTGCTAGAAGATATTTCAGTCTCCTTAGATTCTTGGGAATATCCTATTGATTTCATGATTTTAACTCCCAAGAATAATCTAGGAGGACACCCACTCATATTAGGAAGACCTTGGTTGGCCACAGCTAATGCTTTTATTAGTTGTAGATCTGGTGAAATGTATAATTTTGATGGTAATTCAACAGAGAAATTTACTTTGTATCCTCCAACAAAAGCAATAACAGAAATAGATGACAAGGAATGGATTAATGATGAAGATGATATTCAACCTCTCTTTACTATATTAGAAATTAGTGAAGATAGTCAAATTTTGAACACATTGGAAAATTTTGAAACATCTTCAAAATATGATCATGCACAATTTCAAGAAATATATAATATTGAATACTTGTCATCTAGGCAGATGTCTCTCCATTCTATGGAAGAGTTTGGTAGCGCTACAATTGAAATTTTTCCAGGTAGGACATTGAACATAAACAAAAAATTGGAGAAACTACAACAAGAAGAGCTAACCAAAATATTACAAAAACATTCTGCTGCATTTGAATGGGAGTATATCGACATGAAAGGCATTGATCCTAAGACTTGCATTCATCATATCTATATTGAGGAAAAAAGTAGACCAATCAGACAACCTCAAAGAAGAATGAATCCAAATCTTAGGGAAATTGTGAAAGAAGAGCTCCAAAAATTACTCAATGTAAACTTCATTTACCCAATTTCAGATAGCCAATGGGTTTCTCCATTGGTAATTGTGCCTAAAATGAATGGTAAATGGAGGGTGTGCATTGACTACCGAGAATTGAATAAAGGAACCTTGAATGATCACTTTCCTTTGCCCTTTATAGATCAAGTGTTAGATACATTAGCAGGTAAAAAGTATTTCTCATTCTTGGATGGTTTTAATGGTTATATTCAAATTCAAGTAGCACCTGAGGATCAGGATAAAACCACATTTACTTGTCCATGGGGAACTTTTTCCTATTGAGTGCTTCCTTTTGGATTATGTAATGCACTTGCAACATTCCAAAGAGTAGTACTAGGAATTTTTTCTGATCTAATACATGATTGTGTAGAGGTATATATGGATGATTTTACAGTCTATGGTAACACATTTGAAGAAGATTTGGAGAATTTGGAAAGATCCCTTAAAAGATGTAAAGAAACAAACCTTTCACTAAGCCATGAAAAATGCTTTATGATGTTTACAAAAGGTATTGTTTTAGGACATCACATTTCGGGAGAAGGGATTAAAGTTGACAAGTCTAAAGTTGAAGTTATCTCTAAGTTGTCAATTCCAAATTGCCAAAAGGATGTTAGAAGTTTTCTAGGATTTATAGGATATTATAGAAGATTTATAGAAAATTTCACTAAATAGCATCTCCACTCTTCAAATTTCTTACAAAAGATTGTGAATTCAAGTGGAATCTTAATTGCCAACTAGCATTTGAAACCTTGAAAGCAAAAATATCTGAAGCACCTATCTTGAGAGGACCAAATTGGAAAATTCCTTTCCATATTTCTACAGATACTTCATATACAGCCTTGGGAGCTGTATTGGGACAAAAGGATTTGATTCCTTATGCCATTTACTATACAAGTACAAATTTGACTCCCACTGAGTTGAATTATACCGTGACTGAAAAAGAATTCTTAGCTATTGTTCATGCAATTAACAAGTTTGGACACTATATAACAGGCTGTTGGAAATAATGAGAAGGGGGGTGAATCAGTATTTCTTTTTCCCATTATTGTTTCACCACTTAAAACATATATATTCAGAACACAAGATGAATAGCAAGAATAAATGCTTTTATTAACATAAACTGTGCAGTAAAATAGATACAAAATATAGATGGTTACAATCAGTTGCCAAGCTCCAACTTGGACTTGGTGAGGCTCCAACCTCCAGAGCACCGACTCTATTTTTCCAAGACACCAATCTTGGACTTAGGAGCACCAACTCCCAAAGACTTCAATCCTTCCATACTTCTGAGGCACTAGTCCCAAGGACTCCAATCCTTCTTACATATCAAGATTCATTTGATAGTGTTGTTCTACCCTCAGAACTCTTTTTGATTGAGTTCGATCTATTTACAACTTCTTTGTAGTCTCCAAACTACAGTATCAATGACAACCATGTCTTCTCTTGAAGGAGTTTTTACAAGTCTTCCTACCATTCACACAGAGTCTCCAATAGTTGACCTCTGATCATATCTCCACACTGCTTTAGCGAGTCCACTACAATTGCACTAAAAATCTGCATAAGAACCTGCTTTCAGTTCAAGCATATGTTCTAATTTCACGGTGAATGTTTCAGCAAGACTGCTTCTCTGCTGGCAACTTCTACCCTTTGACTGTCTGTTGTCCTGTTAGCCCTGTGGCCCTCTTTCTGTTCTGCTGGATCCTCTCACTGCCTCTGTCTCCTCCAGCTTATTTTCCACAGCGTTCAACAACCTTCAACAACATTCACAGCTGTTGCTTCTGCTATCTCACATTCTGATTTTTCGCAACAACCAACAACATACGCAGTCCTCTGTTTTTGCTGCTTTTATGCATTCCATGCCTCTGTCCATTTGTTTCCTCTTTCTCGCTGGCTCTGTGGCTTCCTTTCTCCGTAGGCTCTTCATCTTCCTCAACGCTCGCTTATCTTGTCAGTTACCTCCTCGTTTGCTTGCTTCTTCAGCTTCCTGAATTTACGTTTCCTCTGTCTTATCCGACCATTCCAATATTCACGGGACATGTTCAGGAGAAAGAGAGGCTGCATACACATAGAATACTTATTACATTTAACGGACCTGCTACGTCCTATCGCTGATTCTCGTCTTCTGAGCTATCGGGAGCATTCCTTAATGCATCTCTGTCTCCAAGCCCCACGCAAGCAATATATACAAGTATTTAATTACATAGAGAATGTGATACAAATATTCCAAAAGACTAAGGGGCAACAGCAATGGATTTAAATAAGGCCCACAAGGGATCTTTGACCCACAATCACCTCTCTTAAATATCGGGACCGAAAACCCTTTTAAACTGGCAAATCAGCTCTTTAATCCCTTTTGGGACCCAAGGCTTTCGTTACTATTGAAAACAACGTTTTCTATGCCTTTTAATGCATATATGGGGTTATATACACAAATCAGGATCTAACCGATCAAACGATCATGATCCAATTGCGGTATCGACGGTCAACAATGCGGGCTTCCAACTATCGGCGCTTTCCACAGTCTCGATGCGATATTGCTATCGCTATCAACAGTTCGCAATGTCCCTTTTTAATATATATATGTGTTCTGCTCCGATGGCCTGATGCGATGCCAATCGGCGTTTGCCAGTCGTAGTGGTTGGATGTCGCCTCCCGTAAGCGATGCAATATCCGCCGGACTGGATATCACTTCAAAGAAACCTTTATAATTCTTCGTTTCCGCTTTTCTTTGTAACGTGATGCAATATGGGAACACCACATAGGCCCGATGTGATGGGGTTACATAGATGCGATAACATATTAAATTATATTGCACTGGTGTAGTCGGGTTCGTATGCATATCGCTATCGGCGCTTCTCGTTGGACAACCCTCTGTGTAGCATTGCGATGGGCGGATGCGATAAAAATTCAACCATAACACAATCTCGCATCGGGTCCATGTACATTATCGCAATTAGAGGTTTCGGGGTGACACTTAATAAAGCTTGCCAATATGATTTCTCCGATATTATATATTGCTCCGCCTCCGATAGTGTTTATTGCATGCAAATATATATTGTTCCATTGTTTTGTTTCTTTGTTTATATATATATATATATATATATATATATTTCTCCGCTTATGAATCTTACTCTTGCCCTATGTGATATGCGATAGCTCTACCCCTCTGATAGAGTATTCCTTTGGCACTGTTGCTCTGATAGCTATGATTGCTGCGTCCCATGGATATATGGCTCCTGATAGGCTCTCGATAGCTGTGTGCTCCTCTTCATTGACATATATATGGCATATATATATATGTATGGCTCCGCTGGTGGTAAATGCATCCATTGCTCCTTCGATGGCTCCTCTTGGTCTGATATGCTCTATTTGCTCCTCTTCTTTGGAATATCTATGGCACATATATATATATATATATATATATGCTCTGTTCTGCTTGCTCTGTTTTCTCCTCTAGCTCCGCTAACTCTGTTTTGGCATATATATATATATAGATAGATATATATATATATGCTCTGTTCTACTTGCTCTGTTTTCTCCTCTAGCTCCGCTAACTCTGTTTTGGCATATATATATAGATATATATATATATATATATATATATATATATATATATATATATATATATATATATATATATATATATAGATATATATCTATATATATATATATATATATATATATATATGTGTGTGTGTGTGTGTGTGTGTGTGTGTGTGTGTGTGGCTACTCCTGTAGGTTCTTCGTGGGCATGTATTACATGCAGCACTCTTCCGATATGGCTCCGATGGTGGTGCTTCATGCTCTGTTAGCTCCTCTCATCTCCATCTACTCCTCTAGCTTGGCAGTGTCTTTCAAAGACCTCCTTGCATATATGGTTCCTCTTATCTCTTCATGGATTTGCTCGGCTTCCCCTTGGCTTCATGTCATCCTCTAGTATCCAGAATATTTCCATATTGACATCAATCACAAACTAGGTCAACAATATCCCCCTTTGTTATTGATGGCAATATTCTTCTTCTCTCCCCCTTTGACATCAATGGCAAAGGAGTGCTCTGGGACTCCCCCTATCAAACTGCTTTTGTTCTTCATGAATGGTAGATCTTCACGGGTCGGTGACTCCCCCTGTCATAGTGCTCTTCTTCATTTTACTCAAGATAGAAGGATTGATGTTTTATCATCAATTTGCACATTATTCCCTCTTCATGTCTCAAAACTGCTTTATCATGGCTTCAACAATGCTTAAGGATGCCCTACTTTAATGCTTTTATTTAGATTGCAAATGGCCATACACCAAGTGTCCAAGTCCAGGCTTTTATGCTTCAATCCATATTGATGTCTCCATAGGTAGAATTGAGAGACCTTCATAGTTCGAATCGAGGGAAAATTCCCCTGAGATTGTCTTTCTTGCTATCTTTCTCCAGATCTGAGTTCCTTTGTGTCTCTGTGCTTCCCCTTAAGTTACTACCATCTAGTATTCAATCGTCATTGAATTTTGGACAAAAATGTGAAGGGTTGTGCCTTACTGTTGCTATATTTCTTAAGTGATCTGTATCAGCTTAAGTTATGCTTGACTGCACAACATTCTCCTTCCTATGAGCCATCTTTTTCTTGTGTTCTTGTACATATCTTTGCAGATTCAGATATCCAATCTGTGACTGTCCTTTAAATTTATTCTGCTGATTTGCTTCTACTGATTTGCATCTTCATGCAATGCTTCAGTTTTGTTATATGCTGCCAGCTGCTCTTACTTCAAACTCCATTCCAAATGTATCTGTTTGTTTGAAGACTCCCTCTATTAGTGTCCAAAATTTATCTGTTCTCACATTAAATCCCTGAGTTAAGACATAAACTTCTGTGATAATAGCACCATGGTTGTTTGCCCTATTTCTTTAACAACCGTCCAAAGAATGGTTACAGGATCATATGCTTCAATGGAGTGCTCCTGAGACATGATCTTCATCAAGGAATGATTGTTAATATAGTTCAACAAGGATTTCATCAGGACCCTTTTCACTAATAGCTTTTGCAATAGTGATCAAGACTTACAGGCTCCCCCTAACTGTATGCATCATCTCTTTTGGGTAGAGTCTACTCATAAAATGCTTAGATTGGAAAAATTCAGGCCAATGACATATGTTGTTGGTTGAAGAACTTAAGGGACTTTCAGATTGTATTTCCTTCCTTCTACACACTTGTGTAGCTTTCTTCTTTTGCATGGTTTTAGCTTGTGTAAGAGCCCAGGTTAAGTTACAATCATGTGCCATATGACTAATGTTATGACACTTGAAGCATTCTACATTGTTCATGAATAAGAATTCATGATTTCTTCTTGCAAAATTGTTTCTAGTAGATTGTTGGGGACTATAGCATCTATCTCTATGAGATGGTTGGGGACCATAACATCTATCTTTATGATATGCTTTACAGTCTTTTTCCATGTGACCAAAGTTTGAACAAGAATAACAATAACCAAAAAATGAACTTTGGTACCTGGGAGATGGAGGTTTCCTTGATGTACTTCTGAAGCCTTTCTGCCTTCAGATCCTTTGATGATAACCATTGCCTCTCGCCTCTTTGACATCATCTACATTTCTTCTTGCAGCTGGTTTTCTTCTTGGAGCAGGATTTCTTTTATTGTAGCCTTGATTTTTCTCCTTGCCTTTGCTGGAACTGGGAGCATCACCATTTCTTTTTGCCTTCTTCACATCTCTTTTGTTTAAAGCATTTTCATTCTTGTTTGAGGAGTTCACCTACATATTCGAGTCCTGATTTATCAGATGGACATCTGTGATAGCTGAGCATGTCATCCAAGGCTTGAGAGCTCTTCAAGATTTTGTTCATCCCTTCAACCTTTGTTCTGAGGAAGACAATCTCTTTTTCCAATCTTTCACACTCATTGTTCTTCTTTGCAAGTTGTTCCTCAGTTTCTTCCTTGCTACAAGTAGCTTCATTTGCTACTATTTTAAGGGAGATGATATCTGACTTCATTTTGAAGATTTCTTCATCCTTTGCTTTCAGTTGACAGATCATGGTGTTTCTTTCCTTTCCTGCTTCATCAACTTGTCCTTCTATGACTTCCAATGCTTCCACGGTATTTTCAGCTCCTTGTGCTTGTTTCCTTGCTTCTTGTAGTTGAGACTTGAGAGAGGAGACCTTTACCTTGTACTGACCAATCTCTTCTTCAAGTTTGTTCAAGCTCCTGTGCCTTTGTTCAAGTTGGCTTGACAAGATATCTTCTTGCTTCTTTGCTTTATCCAATTGATTTGTCATGGATATGAATTCTTCATGATGCTTTCTTTTGCTCTAATGATATTCCTTCTTAAGCTTGGCAAGCTCTTCATCCATTTCTTGTACTTGAAGCTTGATGAGGTCAAATTTCTTCCTTGTTTGATCTTGGTTACCAACTGGAGCTATCTTCTTAAGTGCCTCATTTTCATTTTTCAAATTGTTAATCTCTTCCATGGAAGTCATAAGTTGAGCGAGGAGTTCTTCTACAAAGTCTTTTTCATTCTCTTCATCTTCTAGGTCTGTTTTAGCCTTGATGTCATCATTCTCATGTTCAACTTCTATGATGGGTTCTAGATTTCCATCATCTTCTTGACCGATGGTCATGGTCAATGCTCCTTTTGAGTGAAGGTCATGAAGTTTATCCCATATACCCTTTGCTGATGAACATTTTCCTAAATTGTACTTTACAGAATTAGGGAGCCCATTCAAGATTGCCTTCATTGCTTTTGCATTGTAATTCTTGGATTCTCTATCCATCCTGCTATCATCAATCACTGATTTCCAGATTTCAATGCCTTGAGTCTGTAAGAAATTCCTCATTCTTGATTCCCATATATTAAAGTTCCCATTGAGCCTTGGAGCCTCTTCAAATTGATTGTCTTCTATTTTAGTAGTGGAGGGAGACACATTCTTATGAGGATTGGAGACTTTCTTCCTTGACTTCGCCATTTGTGTTCTAAGGTTCAACCTTCAAGCTATTAAGCTTTGAATGAAGGTACCTGCTCTGATACCAATTGTTGGAAATACTAAGAGGGGGGTGAATCAGTATTTCTTTTTCCCACTATTGTTTCACCAGTTAAAACATATATATTCAGAACATAAGATGAACATCAAGAATAAATGCTTCTATTAACATAAACTGTGCAGTAAAATAGATACAAAATATAGATGGTTACAATCAGTTGCCAAGCTCCAACCTCCAGAGCACCGACTCTATTTTTCCAAGACACCAATCTTGGACTTAGGAGCACCAACTCCCAAAGACTTCAATCCTTCCATACTTCTGAGGCACCAGCCCCAAGGACTCCGATCCTTCTTACATATCAAGATTCATTTGATAGTGTTGTTCTGCCCTCAGAACTCTTTTATGTTGAGTTCTCTTTATTTACAACTTCTCTGTAGTCTCCAAACTACAATATCAATGACAACCATGTCTTCTCTTGAAGGAGTCTTTACAAATCTTCCTACCATTCACACAGAGTCTCCAATAGCTGACCTCTGATCATATCTCCACACTGCTTTAGTGAGTCCACTACAACTACACTAAAACTCTACATAAGAACTTGTTTTCAGTTCAAGCATATGTTCTGATTTCATGGTGAATGTTTCAGCAAAACTGCTTCTCTGCTGGCAACTTCTACCCTTCGACTGTCTATTGTCCTGTTAGCCCTGCGGCCCTCTTTCTGTTCTGTTGGATCCTCTCATTGCCTCTGTCTCCTCCAGCTTATTTTCCACAGCGTTCAACAGTCTTCAATAGCATTCACTGCTGCTACTTCTGCTATCTCACATTTTGATTTTTCACAACAACCAACAACATACACAGTCCTCTGTTTTTGCTGTTTTTATGCATTCCATGCTTCTGTCCATTCATTTCCTCTTTCTCGCTGGCTCTATGGCTTCCTTTCTCTATAGGCTCTTTGGCTTCCTCAACGCTCGCTTATCTTGTCAGTTACCTCCTCGCTTGCTTTCTTCTTTGGCTTCCCGAATTTACGTTTCCTCTGTCTTATTCGAACATTCCAATATTCACAAGACACGTTCAGGAGAAAGAGAGGCCGCATACACAAAGAATACTTATTACATTTAACGGACTTGCCACATCCTATCGTTGATTCTCGTCTTCTGAGCTATCGGGAGCATTCCTTAACGCATCTCTGTCTCCAAACCCCGCGCAAGCAATATATACAAGTATTTAATTACACAGAGAATGTGATACAAAAAGTCCAAAAGACTAAGGGGCGGCAGCAATGGATTTAAATAAGGCCCACAAGGGATCTTTGACCCACAATCACCTCTCTTAAA
Organism: Pinus tabuliformis; assembly: GCA_031772625.1. NCBI lineage: Eukaryota > Viridiplantae > Streptophyta > Pinopsida > Pinales > Pinaceae > Pinus > Pinus tabuliformis. The sequence continues at coordinate 317,638,197 of CM062820.1, read as the reverse complement.
TATCGGGACTGAAAACCCTTTTAAACTGGCAAATCGGCTCTTTAATCCCTTTTGGGACCCAAAGCTTTCATTACTGTTGAAAACAACATTTTCTATGCCTTTTAATGCATATATGGGGTTATATGTGCAGATCAGGATCTAACCGATTCGACGGTCATGATCCAATCACGGTATCGGCGGTCGGCAATGCGGGCTTCCAACTATCGGCGCTTTCCATGGTCCCGATGCAATATCACTATTGCTATCAGTAGTTCACAATGTCCCTTTTTAATATATATATATGTGTTCTACTCCGATGGCCTGATGCGACGCTAATCGACGATCGCCAGTCGCAGTGGTTGGATGTCGCTTCCTGTAAGTGATGTAATATCCGCCGGACTCGATATCACTTCAAAGCAACCTTTATAATTCTTCGCGTCCGCTTTCCTTTGTAACATGATGCAATATGGGAACACCACATAGGCCCGATGCGATGGGGTTACATGGATGCGATAGCATATTAAATTATATTGCGCTGATGTAGTCGGGTCCGTATGCATATCGCTATCGATGCTTCTAGTTGGACAACCCTCTGTGTAGCATTGCGATGGGCGGATGCGATAAACATTCAACCATAACAAAATCCCGCATCGAGTCCATGTACATTATCGCAATCAGAGGTTTCGGGGGTGATACTTAATAAAGCCCGCCGATATGATTTCTCCGATATTATATATTGCTCCGCCTCCGATAGTGTTTATTGCATGCAAATATATATTGTTCCATTGTTTTGTTTCTTTATATATATATATATATATATATTGCTCCGCTTATGAACCTTACTCTTGCCCTATGCGATATGCGATAGCTCTACCCCTCTGATAGAGTATTCCTTTGGCACTGTTGCTCCGATAGCTGTGATTGTTGCGTCCCATGGATATATGGCTCCCGATAGCTGTGTGCTCCTCTTCATTGACATATATATGGCATATATATATATGTATGGCTCCGCTGGTGGTAAATGCATCCATTACTCCTCCGATGGATCCTATTGCTCCGATATGCTCGATTTTCTCCTCTTCTTTGGCATATATATATGCTCTGTTTGCTCCGCTAACTCTGTTTTGGCATATATATATATATATATATATATATATAGATATATATATATATATATATATATAGATATATATATATATATATATATGTGTGTGTGTGTGTGTGTGTGTGACTACTCGTGTAGGTTCTTCGTGGGCATGTATTACATGCAGCGCTCTTCCGATATGGCTCCGATGGTGGTGCTTCGTGCTCTGTTAGCTCCTCTCGTCTCCATCTGCTCCTCTGGCTTGGTAGTGTCTTTCAAAGACCTCCTTGCATATATGGTTCCTCTTATCTCTTCATGGATTTGCTCGGCTTCCCCTTGGCTTCATGTCATCCTCTAGTATCCAGAATATTTCCATATTGACATCAATGACAACCTAGGTTAACACAGGCTATGAAACCTTTGTTCATATAGATCACTTTGCAATTAGATATTTGATGAATAAACCTATTACTAATGGCAAAGTTACAAGATGGATTTTAATTTTGCAAGAATTCAACATTACTGTGCTAGATAGACCTGGAAAACAAAACACAGTTGCTGATTTCTTGTCCAGATTCAGAATATCAAAGAAGACTCTTCGGTTGAAGATAAGTTTCCTGATGAATATCTCTTTGCAGTAACTACTCAAACTCCGTTGTTTGTAGATGTTGCTAACTACTTGGTTATAGGGAAGTTACCCTCACATTTATTTCCTAAAGAGAAAAGAAAGACTATTCAAGATAGTGCAAGATATTCATGGATCACTAACGAATTGTATAAAACAGGGCCAGCTCTTATGATCAGAAGGTGTGTCAGGGAAGATGAGATGCCTGATATTCTCAAAACATGTCATGATGAGCCATGTGGTGGACACTTTGATGACAGGATAAAATCCTTTCCTTAGGATATTATTGGTCATCCATCTTCAAATATGCTAAAGAATATGTCAGAAGGTGCGACAACTACCAAAGGGTAGGGAAACCTGCCGCCTCAAATGAAATGCCATTACAAACTCAGGTACTTATCGAACCCTTTGAAAAATGGGCTTTAGACTTTATTGGACCTATTAATCCTCCATCCAAGCAGAAAAATTTATATATTGGTATGCACTGATTATGTCTCCAAATGGGTAGAATCCAAAGCATTACTTTTTGCTAACGAAAAATCTGTAATTAGTTTTTTTTTTTAGGATATTTTTACTCACATTGGTGTTTCAAGAGAAATTGTGACAAATCAGGGATCTCAATTCACATCCAACATGATGGAGAGGCTTATGGAGGAGTACAAGACCAAGCATAGAAAATCCACTCCCTATCATCCACAAGCAAATGGTCAAGTGGAGTCTACAAATAAAGTGATTGAAGGAATCCTCACCAACACTGTGCATCTACATAGAAGGGATTGGGCAGAAAGGCTTCCTGAAGCCTTATGGGCCTATAGAACTACATGGAGGAACATAACGGTACATACACCCTATGAACTTGTTTATGGGAAGAAAGTCTTGTTCCCCATAGAGTTCCAAGTCAAAAATTTCAGGATGGCAGTCCATTTGGGGATGGATTTATCAGAAGCTCAAAAGCATAGACTGGAGCAATTGAATGAACTTGATGAAATTAGACAAGAGGTTGTTCAAAGAACTGGTCTAGTTCAACAATAGAGGGCTAAATGGCATAACAAATACATCAAGGACAAGAAATTTCAAAAGGAGATTAGGCACTGCTATTTGATTCAAAGTTTAAAGATTTTCAAGGGAAGTTTCAAACTCATTGGCTTGGGTTATATGAGATTGAAAAAGTTTTCAGTAATGGAGCAGTAAGGATCAGAACAATAGATGAAACTCAAACTACTCTCCTTGTGAATGGTCATAGATTGAAAATTTATCAAAAACCAATCTCAAAGGAGGAGTTCATCAAGATATTTCAAAACAATGCTGAAATGAAGTTGGTAAAGAAGAATCCTTCTTCTCCACCAACTTAGTCTTTGTTTTTTCCTATTATTATTGAAAAAATAATAATAGCAATTGTATAAGGTTGAAAACCAATCACTGATTGGCATGCTTATATAGAAAATATAGGGTGAAAATTAGAATACTCTAACACCCTATATTTTCCATTACTTTTCTAAGAAAAATGATGACTCATTATGCATTCTGCAAAATTCACTGTGTTATCTCATTTCACTCTGTTTTACTTTTGCAAGTTTCACTTCACTCCACTACCATATTCCACCAATAAATTTTTCCTCACAGCATTTCTTCCATCTCCATTTTTTCATTCACCATATTTTCACTCATACATCTATTTCCATTCCATTCATTCACAAGCCATATTTTGTTTTCTTTTTTACATTCTGCAACTGATTCCATGTTCTGCAGCTGTTCCCGTTCAGTAGCTAATCCTGTTCTGCAACCAATCTGATTCTGCAACAAAAGTTTGATTATCAGTCCAAGCATAAAGAGGCCAGTTCATAATAAAATCTCATATGCAGGTAATTGAGGAGAGAACAACTTTGAAGACAAATCACATATAAGCACCTGTGGAAGCAAACATCAAGACATTAGTAAGTAGAAGGTAAGGTTCCAAAGGTAAAAACAAAAACTTATTTCAAAAAGTAATACAAAAGCATGCATTTGTATAACTTGTATAATCACACGACCCCTTGATTTATCATTATGTGATTTGACTGCAAAGATGATTCCGCCACACCTTCCGTCTTCAATGCCAAACGGTCTAATCATGAAATCTCTGTTTTAAACTCAATGACTCGTACTTAGCCAGATTTCTACAGCACGCCTGTTAAACGGTTAGATTAACAACATGAACTATTTGAATATGACTCTTCAAAACCCTGATTGTTCATTTATCACACTAATATTTTCTCTTATACTTCTGCAGCCTTTTTGTGCATGCAATCACTTTGTTTTCATATATTTTGTGCATATAAACACTCTGTTACCATGTGCATACAGTCACTCTGTTTTCGTATTCTTTGTGTATAACAGTCACTCTGTTTTTCACACAGTGTATGTTTATAGCTACTTTGTTTCCATATATTTTGCGTATACAGTTTTTTTATTCACATTCATCCTACTCCCATATACGTTGTCCATTTCCATATCCATAATATTTTTATTTCTATCCACCCACTTGCTCCATTTTCATATACACAGTCCTCTTTATGTAGTCACTCATTTCTCAGACAATGAAGGGAATTTTGAAGAGCAGCTGAGAACAGAGGTGATGGGACTCATTGTTAGAACTGAACCCATAGGGGTGAACACATGGAGGGTTATCCTCAATTGAAAGGAATGTTGCAGAAGGCTGGTTGGTTGAGTTTCATTGAAAAATTCAACAGTTACAATAAAGAAATCACCAAAATCTTTTCCAGATCATTTGATGGAATGGACATGGAAATAGGTGACATAAAATTTTCAGTTACTGAGTCTTTTATTGCTGAAGAAACATAACTCCCAAGGCTAGGAGAAAGGTGGTTCAAGAATAAAGAATTTCATGATGAATCCTGGAAGGTCATTCTCCAAAATCCAGGTATGGACACTTCAACTTTTAGGAAACGGATTCCAATCTTTGCACTTAAAAGAAAATGGAGTAGCATGTTATTGAATTTTGCAAAAGTTTATTACATGCGAAGGGAGGTTTGGTTCCATGTATGTATATCACATCCGGCTGCTAATGTGTTATGAAACCAGCTCACAAAAAGATAGAAAAGAGAGATCAACGCCTTAGAATTCAGCCTCTTCGAGTGGGCAACCTCCTTTACATTATACAAATGAACAATTCTTCGATGATACAAATGACAAGACCTCCTTTCTATATATAAGAGTCTAAGGGGTCATAATATAATCAGAGCTGACATAACAATAATAATGTAAGGGCACAATAATAACAATAGTGGGCTTCTATGGGGCACAATAATAACAATATGGGGACTACATGGGTACAACAATATAATAAGGGGGTTGTACTAATAACAATAATGGGTTACACTAGTAGTATAGGGGTCTAACATGCCCCTCTCCTTCAAAAAGTGTTGTCCTCAACGCTTGAGTAGTTCTTGATGCTTCTGTATAAAATTCTTGTCCTTCCATGTGAAATCTTCAACAGGTAAGTTCTTCCACTTGATGAGATGCTTTGAAATTGATCGATTTCGTAGCTGTCGACTTCTCGATTCGGTAAATGCTTCAAGTTCCAATATGCTTTTTCCTTCCTTGTCAAGTTCTGGCAATATTGTTTTAATTTGGCTCTTCTGCAACTTTTGAATGAGTGGCCACACTTCTTCGTCCTTCTTCCATTCATCCCTTGCTTCATTTATCCAATCTGGTTGGATAATAGAAATAGCACAAAACAATGCTTCCACATCCTCATCCTTTCTTGAGAGTGCATCTGCAACAAAATTTTTCTTCCCTTTTCTATAGGTGATGTCAAACTCATAACCCAACATATTTGTGACCCATTTTTTCTATTCTTCTATTGATAATATTTGTTCTAAAAAGTATTTAAGACTATTATGATCCATTTTTATCTTGAAGTGTCTTCCCATTGGCTAAGGTTGCCATTTCTTAAGTGCATGTAGTATTGTCAACATTTCCTTCTCATAAATAGCTTGTTTGAGATGTAGCTATAAAAATACCCAATCACCTACATCAAAAAAATTTCACTACGGTGTTGATCTACCAGTTGTTTCATTCCATTCTGCACCAAAGTGGCATTATCCTTTAAAAGTTGGAGAACTTGTTGTTGATGCTCGATGTGATCTTTCATGGCTTGAACCTTTTTCTTCTTGATATGTCCTTCTATCTTTAGAGTTTGAGGAATGGTAATTTCTTCCAATGCTTTACAAGATATGGTCGGATTCATTTCTTGATGCTCGATGTGATCTTTCACTTCTTGAACATTTTTCTTCTTGATATGTCCTTCTATCCTGATAATTTGAGGATTGGTAATTCCGGCCAATGCATTACAAGATATGGTTAGATTCATTTCTTATTTCTCGATGTGATCTTTCACTTCTTGAACCTTTTTCTTCTTGATATGTTCTTCTATCTTGAGAGTTTGAGGAGTGGTAATTCTTGCCAATGCTTTACAAGATATGGTCGGATTCATTTCTTTTTTCTCTAGGGTTGGTTCCTGGTGTATATACTCTTCTTTTGATATTTCTTGATCCTTTTCTTCCTCCTCTTCATAATCTATGTAAAATAATTTCTTCTCAGCACACTTATGACCTTTAGTGCATTTGCTATCACAATTGTAACAAAGCCCTTTTTCTCTTTTTTCTTCCAATTGTTGTGGTGTCACCCTTGTAGGTTGTGGAAGGCTAGGAGAAGAAACACTTCCATAATTATAGTTGTGAGTGGTTGGATTCCTTGTTTCCATAATTTTTCTTTCAATTTTTCTTGCCCACTTAAATGCCTTCTCCAATGAATCAGGTTCCCAAAGATGAAGCTCATGTTGAATGTTATCCTTTAAAGTACCTATGAAGACATCAATCCTTTGCTTCTCTGGAATATCATTTACCCTTATTCAATTTTTGAAAGTCCTCAATGTGTTCTTCCATTGAACACTTTTGTTTGAGATTTATCAATTGGCTAAACAAGGTGTTTCTCTTTGTATCCTCATAATGTGCTATCATTTCCTCCGTGAAAATTGACCACATAATAAGTGGTTTACGAGAAAAAATCCTTTTATACCATAAAAATTGATCCGATTCTAAATATAAAGATGCAATACATACCTTTTGTAACAATGCTACACCCTATAGATCAAAATATTTCTCCATCTGTAGTATCCAATTTACCGGATCCTTGCCATCAAACTTCCTCATCTCGCTTTTTCTTGATTTTAGGAACTCTAATACCAAATGTTATGAAACTAGCTCACAAAAAGATAGAAAAGATAGATCAACGCCTTAGAATTCACCCTCTTCGAGGGGGCAACCTCCTTTACATTATACAAATGAACAATTCTTCCATCTTATCATCCATGATATCAATTTTAGCGTCCATGCCATTCATCTTAACTTCCATGCCATCCATCTTAGCTTCTATGCCTTTCTTTAAACAATCCATCTTAGCTTCTACACTTTTCTTTAAACCATCCATCTTAGCTTCTACATCTTTCATTAAACCATCCATCTTAGATTCTGTTGCTTTTTGTGGAAGTGACACTTGTTGCACTTGGTCTCGTAATTTTGATATATCATGTTGCATTTCTTCCTCTTCTTCATGAGACATGCTAGAGCTTTCAGGTTGCTTACTAGGTGTTTGCATTTTCTTTCCTTGGGGCATCAATTACCGATAATAATGCTTTACTATGCCCTTTGAATTCTTTCAAACTAATTTTTCAAACCAAGCTTATGCAAAAATTAAAAAAAAAAACTACACACCTTTTTTCCCTTTGTGGAAACTTGATATTGAATCTGATGTATCTCTGTAATTTTGGATCATCCAGTTGTGAAATTGCGACCTGTAGTAGCCCTCTGTGTCCTCTTTCCAATGCCACCAGTCTGATCCAAATTGGATTCTCCAAGGAAGAGTTATGCACAATCTCCCAAGATGACCTGATTATAGACCTTTGCAGAAGATCAAACTTGTATGAAGTGGCACATGTCACTGTTTCAACCTTTGGCTCTGAAAAATGAATAAAAGAAACTACAGTTCATCCTATTTCTATACCTTCTTACAAAATTTGAATTTGATTCTCAGAGAGAAAGTTATGAGGATTTTCCCCAGGTAAACTGTTTGGAATGTAATTTAGGAGTCTGCAAAAAGACCAACTTCCTTAGATCATATCTTTGTAAATATAGTGCGAAAAGCTCTGAAATTTGGACCCGAGGTTCAGTACGATTTTGTCTCAAATGGGTTTTTTTTTTTGCTTCTGAAACGTTGCCGAAAAAAAGTTATAGTGAAAATGCCACGATGACCTTTATGGAGCAGCGAAACCCTAGAATCCAAAGCTCTGATACCAAATGTTATGAAACCAGCTCACAAAAAGATAGAAAAGAGAGATCAACGCCTTAGAATTTAGCCTCTTCGAGGGGGAAACCTCCTTTACGTTACACAAATGAACAATTCTTCGATGATACAAATGACAAGACCTCTTTTTTATATATAGGAGTCTAAGGGGTCATAATATAATCAGAGCCGACATAACAATAATAATGTAAGGGCACAATAATAACAATAGTGGGCTTCTATGGGCCACAATAATAACAATATGGGGACTACATGGGCACAACATGGGTACAACAATATAACAAGGGGGTTGTACTAATAACAATAAGGGGTTACACTAGTAGTATAGGGGCCTAACATAATGAATTTTCTAGAAGATGGAACCCTCAATCTACCATTTTTCCTGTTGAATAGTTTGAGAAGAATGGCAACCAATGTTAAGAAGAAAGTTGAGTCAATAGAAACCACTTTATATCACCATGGGCTAGTGAAGATTTTGGTTGAATATCACTTAAGAAGTGTAGGGGACACATGGGAGGAATTTTTGGTAAGAAACTTCTTCCAAGATGCTTCAGAATTGCCTAAAGGAAGTCCTGTAAAAAGAAGTAGGAGAAGGAAGACTAGCCTCACCATTCAAAACACCCCTGAAACTACAACACAGAAAAACAATGAAGAAGAGACAATCTATGAAACATTAACAAAGATAAAAAAGAAAACAAAGCAGAGGAGAAAAATGAAAGAAAAGGTTGAGGAAATCCACAAGGATATTCTTGAACCTTCATCACCTAAGGAGGATGAACAGTTGCTTTCTGAGAAACTAATCAAAATTAGGGATCAGCTCAAGAGAGATAAGGAGAAGGGAAAAAGGAAACAAATTATAAAGGAAGAAATCATAGGCTCCCAAAGTTTGAGGAGGATTTCTAGACTTAGGGGAAAAGTGAAGAAAGCAAAATCAAAAGAGACTCAGTTCATAGATTTAGAGGGAGAAACTCCAACTCAGTCCCCTGAAAATATTCCATATGGGCAAAGCCCATAGAACTCACCTCCACATAACTTTGAGAGCAACCTAAGAAGAGCCTCCCTTGATATTGATCCAGTCCAACAAAAAATTTATGACTACATAGAGTCATTTGAGAAAAAGAGTACAAAAGACCCAGGGACTTCAGCTAATTTCGAGCAGCCTGCCACATCACAAGAAACTTTGACAAGCTCACTTAAACAGGAGATCTATGAGCTAGAAGTTATAAATAGGCACATCCAAAGAGAAAATGAAGCTTTAAAATAATAGAACAAGTTGGATAAGATTATCCATGATAACACTATGCTTCACTTGGGTTTATGGCACAAGAAGAACATAAAACTAAAAAGGAAGAATAAGAAGCTAAACATGGCACTCATTAACCTCAAGTACAAATTTCTCATGAGGAAGCCAAGGATGGAAGTTGGTGCAAAGAAGAGCAAGAAGAGGTTAGATTTTTTGGCTGAAGTCTTAGAACAAATGCAGTATGAGGAGGGTGTTCACAATTTTGATTACCTGGGGACATGAAATAGTCTTGCAGTGGGGGTATTTTGAGCTCCAGAACTGCTTTTCCCTTAGCAACTTTTCTCATCCTTCCTTCTTTGTTTTTCCATGAAAAATTCATCCTTATCATCAAAAACCATTATACATTGCCTCAAGGAGTATATTTCAGTGATTTACACGTTATACTTTTATGTTTGCTATTTGAATAAGTTTTTGTCTTTTAGCTACGGAACGCAACTACATTCTGCAGCTAATCGGCTGTTTCGCAACTACTTTCACGCTTTTGCAGGTTCTAGTTGTCAAGAGGGGAAAATGACTACATGGGTAGCTTGGAAAACATTAGGGCATGTATCGTATCCTATTCATCTGGGCTAGATCGACAACGAAGACTTTGTTAAAAGGGAAGTCAAACATAGAAACCTAAGGAAAACCTGACTCTGTTCTGTACACTTTTCTCAGTGATGGGATCCCAAGAAGTTTCCTGAGGCCACGGACTTCATTTGCCATCTGCGCAAACAAAATCCAACAACCATTACCATAGATTTATGTTTCCAAGCAACCAAGGACAAGAATTCCGCATACTTGCCTGCCTATGTGTTTTGTTGTATCTTATTTTTCTCCTTAAAACAGTTGTATAATTTCTCTATAAATACTTGTGTGAAGAAAACAAAACAAGTTTGATTTTGCTTAGGTATTAAGTTCAAGTTACCGCTTTGTAATTTTGAGAACTCATTCTCTGTTTTTAATATGAAGACTCTGTTTTTCATGGATACCTGAAAGCATTTGTTGGAGTGTTGATTAAGTTCATCTAACCTCAACAGTTGCAGAGGGCCCTTGCACTGGCTAAGGTTACATTTTATTTTTCTTTTGTCTTTCATAGTTGAATTGTAAATTTACTATGTTTTTCCATGATGTTTATAACCATTTTCTAACTTTGTTCATAATGCAGTTTTTGTCATCTTCTTACTAACATAGAATAGTTCTATTTCAGTTCAGAATAGTCTTTTGGTTTAATTTCTTTTTATTTCTTCATTAGTACTTTGAACTTGAGTTCAGTAGTGTAGAGTAATTATTTCATTTGTTGTTCATTAGTCTTTAAGTTCTTAGTTAAAACTGATCAGTGCCATTTCTGTCTTGTCATTTTGTTATTAGTTTAGTAACTCATGTTATAAGTGAATGTTTCTAAAATCCCTTTTAGTTGATGGTTCATCTTAAAACTAAGTGGTGAAATATTTCATTTATGAATGAGATTTTCTCTACATTTGTTAGAAAAGTATATATTACAGAGCAATGGAACACATAAAATATTTCAGAAATATAAACACATAAAACGCATAAAACAAGAGAGACACAGATATACGTGGTTCACCCAGTTTAGGCTACGTCCATAGAGAAACCACCAGTCCTTCCTTTTACATTATCCAGCAAACTGAAGAGATACAATCTACAGTAGATCTGTTGTAACACCCTCTTCGCTCTCAATCTCCTCTCTTTTCCTCACTCAGAATACAGATATACATAGACGCAATACAATTCCCTCATATATAGTGAGGGGTTGCCTTCTAGGGAAAAAACCCTAAACTAAACATAACTTCTACCGTCAGATCATCCGCTTAATGAAGGCCCAGATTGACTAGAAATTACTAGACTTTTACAAGGAAAATTTACATCTATTTTTAGCTTCGGGGGCGTTGCCCCTGAACCCCCGCCGGGGGACTACTAACCCCCGGACCCCCCAGCTGAGGGGGATCGGCCCCCCCGAACCCCTATGGGGGGGACAAGTCCTCCCCACACCCTCCTTGCGTGGAGGGGTGTACAGTCTTCCTGGGGTATAAATCTGGCTGAGACCTTTGAATACAGAAGATAATCAGGCTCCACACCCAACAATCTCCCACTTGGAGACTAATTATAGCAACTCCACTGCTGCTTCATTTGCTAGACAATGACTCCACTTTGGACCTGTCTATTTCTCGTCTTCTTCATCATAATTGAAGACCAATTGAAACTGAGCAGATTCTCAGTTTCTCCCTGGTTACAACTTTTGTTATCATATTTGCAGGATTTTGGCTAGTGTGTATCTTTTCCAGCTTCAACTGTCCATCTTCTAATGCTAACCGTATGAAATGGTACTTGAGCTATATATGTTTAGTCTTGGAATGAAATGCAGAGTTTTTTGCAAGATGTATGGCACTCTCGTTGTCACTGTATAACCTGCCCAACTCCTTCTTCTTACCTAATTCATCCAGAAACCTTTGTAACCAAATCATTTCTTTACTAGCCTCTACAGCAGCAACATACTCTACTTCTGTTGTTGAAAGTGCAACAACATTTTGGATTTTTGAAACCCAACTGACAGCTGTTCCACCTACAATAAATACATATCCTGTAGTGCTCCTCCTATTATCTCTGTCACCTGCCATATCTGCATCAACATATCCCTGTAGAGCAATGTTTGAACCACCAAATCATAATGCTTGATTTGTGGTACCTCTCAAATACCTGAGAATCCACTTCACCGCCATCCAATTTTGTTTTCCTGGATTGTTCATGTACCTACTTGCAACTCCCACTGCATGTGCAATATCAGGCCTTGTGCAGACCATTGCATACATTAAGCTTCCAACTGCTGATGCATATGGAACTTTAGACATATGAGCCATTTCTTCCTGAGCCTTGGGACACGCCTCCATACCTAATTTGAAATGGCTAGCCAAAGGTATACTAACTGGTTTTGAATTTTGCATATTAAACCATTTCAACACTTTTTCTATATACTCACTTTGAGACAATGTTAATTTGTGATTCTTCCTGTCTCTAGTTATTCTCATACCAAGGATTTGTTTTGCAGCACCAAAATCGTTCATTGCAAATGAGTTTGCCAATTTTCTTTTGAGCACATTTATTTCCTGCATGTTAGAACCTGCAACAAGCATGTCATCTACATACAATAACAATATAATATAGCTACCATCATTTTGTCTTTTGAGATAAACACAATGATCAGAGTGACATCTAGTATAACCTTGTTTAGACATAAACCTGTCAAATTTTAGATACCACTGCCCTGGAGCCTGTTTTAAGCCATACAAGCTCTTCTTCAACCTGCACACTAGTTTCTCCTTACCTTTTACCTCATATCCTTGTGGCTGCTGCATATATATCTCTTCCTCCAAATCCCCATGGAGAAAGGCTATCTTTACCGTCTTGACTAATATCTCCATCAACAAGGTTTCTCAAAAGGATCAGCTGATAGCAATCTATATATAAAGATTGACAACAATAAATTGCTAATACTTTTTCTGTATGTTGATGATATCATTTTTGGTAGCAATGAAGAATCCATGAGTCAAAAATTTGCTTTGGTAATGCAACAAGAATTTGAAATTTCCCTACTTGGTGAGCTCACATATTTTCTTGGTCTACAAGTTCAACAAAGAAAGATGGTATTTTTCTAACACAAACTAAGTATCTCAAGAAGATCTTGAAAAAATATGGCATGGAAGATTCTAAACCAGTATGTACCCCTATGGTAACAAGATGCAGTCTCAGTTCAAATGATGAATCATCAGCAGTACATCAACCAACCTACAGATCCATGATTGGTAGCTTGCTTTATCTAATAGGTACCCGACTGGACATCATGCATGGAGTAGGAATAGTTGGAAGATTCCAAGAAAATCCAAAGGAATCACATCTTTAGGCAGTCAAAAGGATATTCAAATATCTTCAAGGAACACAAAATTTTGGTTTATGGTATCCTAAAGATACAGATATTACACTTCATGCATATACAGATGCATATTGGGCAGGAAGCATTGATGACAGAAAAAGAACTAGTGGTGGTGCATTCTATATGGGTTCCAGATTAGTGTCTTGGTTCAGTAAGAAATAAAGCTGAATTTCATTATCTACAGCTGAAGCAGAATATGTGGCTGTTGCATCTTGCTGCACACAACTCTTTGGATGATGAAAACATTGCAAGACATACAGATCACATGTACTCCATCCATTCCCATTTTATGTGATAATACAAGTACCATTAGTATTTCAAAGAATTCAATCATGCATTCCAAGACCAAGCACATATCCATAAAATATTATTTTCTATGTGAACAAGTGCTTGAACAAAAGGTCAAATTGGAGTATGTTCCCTCCAAATAACAGGTTGTTGATATATTCACCAAACCATTGCATAGAGAGACATTTGAATATCTCAGATAGAAGCTGGGAGTAGTTGATGCATCATCCTACTGTTAAAACTTTTCTTTTACAGAGAAACGTGGTTATACGTAAGTTTCATGAAGCGTAGTTGCGTACATACGCTGGTTTTAGTGGAGATAGTCGCGCATCTATTGGTCTGAAGAAATGGGCCAGACTCAGGATAAAGGAGTATGATATGGGTTTGTCTATAATCATCAGGTTCAAGGGGAGCATATACTTCTAATAATGCATTGTTGGCATTATCTTATAAGATCTTGGTACAAATTCACAGTTGTTTGATTCAGGTAGAACAAGCTTAGGAGAGAACATGGTTGCTGGTCTCAATGTTGATTGATAGATGCTGCTGATGATAGTTGCTGATGACTATCATGGTATTGTTTCAGATGTTTGGTCTCTATTTTATATGTCATGTATATCTTTCAATGTAAAGGTCATATTTTGTTACCCCACTATGCATGGGATGGATGATGTAATGTTCTTGTTTGACATGTATAATCAATTGGTATATCCCCACTTGGTTGGGTGGATGAGTCAAACTTGGTATATCCCCACTTGGTTGGGAGATGGATGTATGTATGAGTCTTTGGTGATAGGAAGGTCTTTGGTGATGTATGTATAGAGTCATGTTATCTTTTTTTAGACCTTGCTTATGCTCAGGGAGAGCATGGACTTGATCATAGGAGCTCAATCAGCACTTCAACATTTCAAAGATTTTAGCAGGTACTCAGGGGGAGCATGACCCTTTGCCCTTGATGACAAAGGGGAGAGTGATTAGTGTTGTTGTTGCCATCAAGTCCAAAGGGGGAGATTGTTGGCATTATGATACAGGTGATACAGGTGTTGTACTTGATGGCAATTCTCTCATATGACAAATCACAGTTCAGACTCACAAAATTAAGAAAAATAGGTATATGTTGGTTCCTCATTGACCAAACCACATGTACACACGGGTACGCATACCAAAAGGCGCGTATAGCGTACACACGCACTTTCACAGAAGGCAAGGTGCATACATGTTGGAAAAATAAGATTTGGTCCGTGTTATTTGATCCATGGTATTTGGTCCAAAGTGTTGACCCCAGGTATTTGGTCCAAAGTATTGGTTCTAAGTGGTTTTGGTCCATGGTATTGAGTAAGGCCTAGGACTATAAAAGGAGGAGAAGATCATTAGGCAAAGGCACTCATGAATTGAATATCTAATGAAGGGTAAGATCTAGATTATAGGTTATTGGGTTATGGTGCACAGTTGGATCTGAATCAAGGATGAACCTGAGCGCTTGAGGAAGGATAAGTTCTATTGAGGGGTCAATACCTTAAGGCGTGAAGGGAAGTATCTTTGTGTGGTTTTGATTTCTTACCTGAAGAAATCAGGCATGTTGTAATTTGTAAATATGATGATCTGTGTATAATTGATGTCTAAAGTTGTTGTAAAGTTTAAATCATCATTTATAGATATGTATGCAAGTTCACTTTAGCAAAGGTGCGCATACACGCTGGGTCTACATATCAAAACAACATATATGCAGGTTCACCTTGAGTAAACGGTGTATGTATGTAGGTTCGACACGTTGAAGTAGCATATACCTAATAAAATATGCTTTAGCTACTTCTGTTTGTTGTTGCAGTGTTCTGGGTTATAGCATGGGTTCTGGTTACTATTTCTGTATTCTGGTTACAACATTCTAAGAAGTGATTGATTGATTCAGTTTTGGTTGGTGCAAAGGAGATTGATTGATGCAGATATATTTGATGGTTGATTGATGTTATTGATGGATCTAGTCTGAAAATTAATGAAACGTGGTCCCTGGAAGAAAAGAGAAGGTTGTAGCCTTCTGTAGGCCTGCACCTACATACTAGTAAACACAAAAGCTAGTGCAAGAGCTAGGGGGTTGTAGCTCCCTTCCAGGAGAAGTTGGAGAATGAGAGAAGGTTGTAGCCTTCTGTAGGTAGAAGCTTGCATACTGGTATAAGTCTGCACCAGTACAAAAATTGTAAAAAGAAGTTTCTTATTAAAATAAGATAGAGATGATTGCAGCAGGTGGTTTTCACCCACATTGGGTTTCCACCTTATATCTTGTGTTCATGTGTGTGATTGCCTGTTCTATTTTACTGCTCCTATTTTCTGTTTATATGGTTAATGAAGTTCTAATGCACTGATTAAAGATCAAAATATAATGGAATAACTGAATCATAAAGTCACTGGATATATGCTAGTTGCATTAAACATAGTTGCGTATACACACAGGTTCCCTTAATTGAAGTAGCGTATATGAATCAGAGTATGAAATGAATTTTTTTTATTAATTTGCTAATATTGATTCACACCCCCCCCCGCCCTCTCAGTATTATTTCCAACATATAGTTGCAGGGTTCGGATCTAGGATTGTCCTAGTATAGTGAATCTTTTTAGGAGCCATAATTTTAAGTTTTTAAACTATTTTTATGAAATTTTCTGAAAACTTACTTCAAGTAATGACCTTAAGGTGCTCAAGATTTAATTTAAGGCTTCCTTAAATTTTTATGATACTAAGGACTGAAGTGTCCCTAGTATGGTGGCCAGAAATTTTATCACTTTGATAATTCCTTTGAAGTAAAAAGAAAGAAAAATCAAAGGTAACCATAAACCTCTTTTGGAGATCAGGACCTAGCCTTCTTGATGCTCAGAGAGGGCTCTCTCTTTAAAATTTAACTTTGTTTTAGTTAAGATGTTTTTAGGCTAGTTATGATTGTTCAAGGGGTTTTTATTTGTATTTGATATTGGATGGTGGGATCTGCTTAGACAAATGGATAAAATGATGTCTTTAGACCATTGGGATATTGAGTTAAACAATAAGGAAGCAAAATTGAATTAACTCACTAAAGGGAATGTTCCAAGTGCAAGATAGCAGAGTGTTTTTCAGATCTTTGAGACAAAGGGGTGAAAGGGTTTCGCTCGGGTTGAGAGAGAAGTTAAGGCTTATCAGACCCGGATAATGAATGAAGAATGAAGGGATAATCAAAATCAAAGGTCAATTAAGAATCATTTAACCTAGATATTCAAGAAATTAATCTAAACCAAAGAGCAATTAAGAATTTTTTAATTTAGATATCAACAGAAAACATTTAAATGCATAACTGTTAAGACAGAGTGTAATTAAACAAGTTCTAAAATATTATTCTAGTTATAACATTTAGATTGATAAGCACATTAAAGATTATGAATAACTTGAGAAAAATAACAATATCGGATGAAAATACTTGTTTGAAATTCACTCAACAAATGAATCCTTGTAAATATCTAGTCTTTATTTATCAATCCAGATTGTCGGCTCAGCAAATGGTACAATAACCTTCTGGTTCTTATGATCAAAAGTCTACAAAAATGTCTAATAGAATCCACCCTCTATAATCTGAATTTCGAAGTATTTATACAAATGGAGTTACAAAATATCTGAAACTATATTCAGAACTAATCTAGAAAAAAACAAATATCTTCATGCAAGAAGATAGAGACAACTATTGAACTGTTTCATGCTGTCCTTTTTATTTTGGTTTTTTTGGCTTTGATCTTTTTCCCTTTTATCTGCTTTGTTGTTTGATCTTTCACGCTGGATGCTTCATTTACTTTAGCCTTTCTTCTGATACACTTTGACTCTGTTGATGTTGATCTGTCAACATCATTTTACCATGACGTTTTACTTTTACTGTACATTAACCTTTTTACTGCATATTTCTATAGTAAATCAGTTAATTTCTCCCGTGTTTCAGCATCAGGTAATTGGATTTTTAGCATCTTTATATATGCTTCATCTACCTCTGTGTATTTGGAAAAGGTAGGCTTATTGATAAACAAGTGGTTTACCTCATGCTGGAGGTAAACCGGGTTTTCAAATGTTTGGTAGAGCACTTTGCCTATTGGCAGTGCCTTAATTGATGATGTATTTACTTGATCTTTTTCTACCTCTCTAATTTTCTTGTTGTAATCCTCCTATGTCATCAGTTTATCATTTATCACTAAGGTATTGGGTAATCCCTTTTCTCCCAAAATTTGGAACTTCGCCATAAATCTGTCAATGGCTAGCTGCATATTCTGACCCTTGTCCTCCAAGTTTTGCATCAAGTTCCTCTTGGAGAGGACCTTTTTGACCTCCAAAATTGTCTCTTTTCCGTCCTATATTTCCAATTCCTACAGATCATACTTATTCTTGGAGTTAAGGAATTGGATAATTCTGGTAGCCTCTTCTGGCATTTGTCCTAATTCTTCTTTTACTTTCTGGATGGACTCTATAGCCAGTTTTATAAAATCTATTTGCTTGAAAATCACCTGAATATATGGCCAAATATCATTGACAGAGTCAATGATATTGGCCCATAGTTGTTCCTTAGCCTGCCCAATGGGTTCTTTCAGTGTTAAGTCCTTTTCCATGGCTCTCAATCTTTCATTCATCCTGGTAGCCTTTTGCACCTCTTCTTTGTGCATGATTTTGGCAAGCTTGTAATTAGTTTCCAAGCTTGTCACTTTTTCTTTGAGCTTATTCATCTCTGTGTTTTGTATGGAAATTTATTCCATAGCTTTAACCAATTTTCCTGCTTCTTCACTTGATGTACCTGTTGCTGATGTACATGTTGTAGAAACCAGTAGTGTTGTGGACCTTGGAGATGTGGGAGCTAATGAGGTTGCCAATGTGGAAGGAACAGCCGTGGTAACTGCTGGGATGACATTTACTAAGGTAGTGCCAAGATCAATTTGTTTTAATTGGATTAATCTGTCCAATTCATTTTCTGTCTCCCTCAATTGATCATTGAGTTTAAGGACTAAGTCCATCAACCCTTCATGCATAGTTTGGCTTCTAAGACCTCCTGTGTCTGGGGGTGCTACAGTTGAGGTATCTTCAACTATTTCTTGAGGGTTGCAATGTCATCATTCTTCTTTTTGATTAATTGTTCAGTAGCCTTGATGTCTTTGGGATCATGTCCCAATTCATTTACCAAGTCTTCCAAAGACACTATTCTAGTGTCTTTGGCCTGTGAGGAGGCCTTTTCCAACTGATACTGTTGGAAATAATACTGAGAGGTGGGGTGAATCAGTATTATCAGATCAATAAAACTTTTTCAATGCTCAGAAACATATACGCTACTTCAGTTAAGTGAACCAGTGTGTACACGCTACTGTGTCTAAAGAAAACAACGTATAACCAGAAAACTTATAATTCAGTTAGTTTATCTTCAGTTAAGTGCATCAGGTCATTATTCACCATATTAAGAGTAAACAGATGCAGTATAACAGAACAGATCATCACACAAAAGCCACACACATGAACACCATGATATAAGGTGGAAACCCAATGTGGGTGAAAACCACCTGCTGCAAGTCGTCTCTATCTTTCTTTATTAAGAACTTCAATTTACAATCTTTTGTACTGGTGCAGCCTTATACCAGTACGCAGGCTACAACCTGCAGAAGGCTTCAACCTTCTCTCGTTCTCCAAACTTCCTTGGAAGGGAGCTCTAACCCCCTTTGCTCTTGTACTAGCTAAGATACTAGTACGTAGGTGTTGGCATACAATCTTCTTTCTTTCAGGTACCACTTTTCATCAATTTTCAGACTGGATATTCCTGAAGCACAACATTACAATCTGAAGACTATGATTCATTCACAAATCATTGAAGCATAAAACAACCAATACTAGCATCATCAATCTTTGAATCACTGAACCACTGAAACCCTGTCAACACCTGTCACCAGAACACAGAGCAGACTACAGAACTCTGTAATATCAGTCAGACCCAACTGCAAACCCAAAAATTATGCTTCAAAAGATATACGCTACTTCAATGAAGGCAACCCGCGTATACACGCGGTTTTACCGAAGACAAACTGCGTACAGATCTAAAAATAACTTTTCATAACTTGGAGCTGTACCAGATATCAGTTATACCCAGAATATAACATTGCGTCAGTATGCAGATCTAGAAATATGCATAATCAACCATATAAAGATAGTTCATTTCAAACCATTTGATCCCGATCTCTCCTTAGATCTTGTTCTCCATCAACCGATGAGATCTCTCCTTAGCTCAGATCAAGCAATGCATCATCAACCAATAACCTGCATACTGGATCTAATACTTCATCAGATATTCCAGACTTTTTAGATACACTTGCCTAATGATTTCCTTCTCCTTATATAGCCTTAGGCCTTGTTCAATACCAAGAGCCAAAACCATAGAAATCCAATACCATCATCCTCAAAACTAGGGATCAACACGTTCGTCGAGACACCAAGGTCCAAAACCATAGGCACAACTTCCAAGGAATAACCGCCACGGACCAAAAATGAGTTTTCCACATACACGCGCTTTTACTGAAGCCAACCTGCATGTACACGCGACTTGGGCTTGATGAACCTACGTATATGAATTTTCTCTTCTTCTTATAGCCTGATCATTGCTGACCTTCTGCACTATGATTTGTCATCAGTGTGGTTTGCCATCAAGGACAACACGTGTCTCATAATGCCAACAGATACTGGTCTAAAATGTTATTTAGTGAATTCTGCAACTAATGAGAAGCCATGGCCATTCCTGTCAGGGTGGAGTAAATCATTTCTCTAGCCTGCTTGTGAAATTCATTTTGGTCAATGGGATGAATATCCCTTGCCAATACTTCAAAGTCTATCTTCTTGAAATCTGCTAATGTTCTTGGTTGTTGTATAGTTGGATTTATGAATGACATTTGCATCTTTCCTTCCTTGATGTCAAAAGCTGACATCAACCTGCTTTGATTAGGCGGTGTTAGCTTGAAATATTGTGCATAGGATTCCGCATTCAGTTTCTCATTTCTCATTTTGATATCCTTGAACCTGTCCTTAATGTCCCTATCTCTATCAGTAGGCTTATTTAATGAGGAGACTTCTACACTGAGTTGCCTTTCTAAAATTTGAGTTTTTGATGTAGATGGCTCCTGTGTTTCTCCAAATGGAGTTGTGCCTTTTCTCATGTCTAACTCAGCATCAGTTATTTCTACTGAGCCTTCTGTGTCTTCCTATTCTGAAACAGGATTGAGCCTAGGCCTTTTGCTCTGGCTAGCTTCATACTATACATTGGAAATGTGCATACTTGAGCTGGAGCCTTCCTCTCTGTTCCTTTTGGGATTCTTTTCCTGATTCTGAGGAGTCTACAAAATATAAGGGGTACTCATGGTTCCTTATTTCTCTGGTACCTGGAGGAATGAGCTTTCATAAAGCTGTTTCTCTAAATCAAGTAAGGTATTTTCAACATCTACCTTTGCACTATCCCTGACTATGAGAGTATTTTCCAACCACTCAGATTGGTTGGCATATCTCTCTATTTCTAGTATAGGGTGATGAATGTAAGGTCCCAATTTGACCTTTTGTCTTAGCTTGGTTATAAACCCTTGAGGGCGATACCTCCACATGAAACTGTTCTGAAACTTCATTTGTTGTAGAATTTGATTTGCTTCCTCTCCTTCCTCTCTAGAATTGAAAATAAAAGGGCCTAACTGATTTTGATCTTGAACTGAGTCCTTTTCTTGGTTGAGACAAAGTTGATATCATCAGAGTTCATTATTTTCTTATAATATTCTAGAGAAAATAACTGCATGGGGAGGTATTTGGGAAGTGTGTACGGGGCAAGATGGCAACCATAGATTCTTATTTTAGTATGATTTTGGTAAAGGTACCAATCTCCCACCTTACTTTGTTTGGACAACTAGATCACTCTTTTGATTTCTTGGGTTATTTTGGGTGGAGGGCTTCTTGTCAGCATGGTCATGGCTGGATGGACAAAAGATTCAATGAAGTCTATGTAGGTGTATGGTGAGGAATACCCGTGGAATAGTGGTGTCCAAAATATAATAGACCTGGGTTGGCCTTTAGTATCCAGCTTCTGGATGGTGAAGGGAAATATGTTTGACTAATAATACAGAAACATGTGGTAAGGTACAGATGAGTACTTGAATACTCTCTCATTGTGCATTTTTGTAAATTTTTCATGCATCCTTTCAGCTATGAACTAGGCATAATTGTACAAAATAGCAAGAGGCTTTCTTGGGGTGAAAATGGATTGGAAGGCCAGGATGAGCTCATAAAAAAATTCATCTGTGGTATAGCCCAGAATACATGATATCATGGTTAAAATTTGTTTGCCCCTTTCAGTGAAAATGGCAGAAGCATATGGAGGGGCATCTGTAGGAAAGTGCTGCTCCTCTATAATGAAAGTTTGGGATAGTTGGGCCAGTCTAGATGGACTCATTTCAGTGTACTGGTCTAACAAATCCCCAAATGGAGAGTGGGGTCAGGTTTGGACCTGGTTGGACTTGCAACATTTCATTGGTTGACTCAGCTGTAATAATAAATAATACTTTTTGGTCCGGGGACATTATAGCTCTCTCACTGGGAATGTAACAAGCATGGAACAGATGAATGATCTCATGAAAGACATGTACTTGTGGAAATTGTATTTGGGAAAATTGGACTCCCAAAGGCCAATGCCATCAGTATCGTTTAGATATATGTCCATACTCCAATAATGAATTTTGAGCAGGAGTGTAGAGGCACTTGTGTCTTTAACTTGAAAATCCCTATCCCCCAGGGGAAGGTGGTCAAGGTCCAAATGGGGGGTTGTTACTCATTTGACTTCCATGGCGACAGGAGCAACCATAATTCAGTTCTTGTGGATTTTAATTTTACTTATACAGGTTTTTATGAGAGGTTTGAAGGTAATTTGGAAGCTTTCAGAAGGGTTTGGGTATTTTAGTCAGGCACACACTTTAGTTTTAAAGTAATTTCAATTAATTTTACTCAATTAAAACACTTTAAACACTGAACGTTTTAAAATTGAAAGGGTGTCTAGTAATTTGTCTTCAAATACTTGGAATTTGGTTGAATTAACTTCAAATTGGTGTTCTCGACAACTACAGAAGGTTGAGAGGGCTTTGATATGGACTAAGAGCTTGATTGGGGTCTTTGCAACTTCTTCAGGAGTAAAATTGAGGTCAATTGGTGATTTCAACGTTTGAAGGTGTCGCAATGGTTTGCAGAGGTTTTCAAAGAAATTGATTGAAAAAAGGCCAAATAGGGCTTCTCAACCTTTTTATTGAACAACGGTCATTTTTTGGCAGGTGAATTAGAAATGAATAGTGGGTGATTTTTCGGGTTGGGTGGGGAGGGGGTTTCCCTAGCCACGCACCGCTTTTATGGAGGAGGCAGTATTTGGTGAGGTCACCCAATCTACCTTAATGCTTGACACATAGCAGATGGGGGCTCGGGCAATACCACTTTATCGGGCGGGTAAAGGTCAAATGTCGGGTGAACCCGATATGGCTTGTGAACCGTTACATTTAGGTGCTGACGATCGGATGGCAGTCAGATGACAGATTGGAATGGATGAAATGGGAAAAGTTTTTGTGGGGCCCGAGGCTTTAATCCATGGTGGTTTATGATTATTTTGGAGTTAAACACAGGATTAAATGATCAGACGAGGTTAATGGAGGTATTATCTTAACTTTACTGAGAATTGGTGAGTTAAGAGGGTTTTGTCAGGGGCATGGGATAAAAATATAGTTTATAGTTAAACTAGGGTTGGGGTATTATATACGGGATTTATTTATATATGGGAAAAGGTATATCGAGAACTATATTATAAAGTTAAAAATTAATATGATCTGAAATGAGCGAAGTGAAAATACTACTAAGCATAATGTAATATTTGTGCATTTTCTTCACATACACTTATACTTAGGATAAAAACTTTTAGTGGGTATTTTGAATGAAATGGAATTTAACATGGGTTTTTTTGTTTTGGTTTTTTTCATAGGAAAATGGAGTTTAACCTTAGGAAAAGGGTTTTATTAGCGTAATGAAGGGAAATGACTTTTATGAAGGGAATTCTAACACTTGATGTTCATAAGTCATTAAGTCGAGGGTCTGGTCCCACCAAAAGTCAGAGAAATGCTTTGAGCCTTTATGACTTGAAGGATTTTTAGTACTAGATCATACTTGTGGATGGGGAAATTAGTAAGTATAGGGATGAAATGAATGAGGGGGAGTCAATTAAATCAACTTGTAAACCTCTATTTTTTCTTTCTTAACTACTCATGCACATTGAAAGATATAATTAAGCATGATAAATGTGCTTTTGTCCAATCAACTTTATACTTCAGCAACCTTTCTTCTACTTACCCATTACTTACCCTAACATTTTTTCTTCACTTATTTAGGTGCATGTAGGCTAGCAAACCCTTATCATTCCTTTTTTCTTTTGAAAAGTAAACTATCTAATTCCAACCTTATATCTTCTAAGGGCTCATATTAAACTGATGAGATCCTTTTATTTTCTCTACCTATCTAATGATATGCCAAGATTAAGTTGTTTGGTTAGATTTTATTCTCTAACTATAAACATAAAATTCAAAGCATGAAATAGTCAAGATTAAATAGTTTGACTATCATGGATTACGGTATTTTAAACAAGCTACACATAATCATTATTTGCAGAAGAAGTAAAATAGTAGTGGCATTTATACTTTCACACTTTCATGATCTGTTTTTGTGTTTGGGGTTCATATATTTTCATTTTTTGATATTTCCTTATTCTTTTGTCCTTTGATATTTATTTTAGGACACACCCTCTTTACATTTTTTAATTTTTAATATGGAAAACATTTGTAGAAAGAAAAGGTATGTACAATATTACAAGGCTTAACCTTAGCCAATTCAAAATTTTGAATCTTATCACTATAGGACTCTAACACCTTCTTTTTTTACAACTTAGAGCCTCGCTCTATTTATACAATCCCACAGTTCGTGGACCATGGGTAGATTTCTAAAGCTAACATTACATTACAAAAATGAGGGCAGACAACCCTATGACTCATTTACAATCTTCGTGCTCCGCGCCGACAAAATGCAGAGTCTTTACATTAGATTTGGTAAAAATCTGGGCTTTAAGCCCCAAAAATTTCCTTGGGGGATCCTGTGCCCGACAAGTCCCCAACACAAACATCATGACTCGCCCTCGAGTCACTCTGTCGATGTGGAGATCTTCACGCGGAGACCTCCCAACTCTTCTCGGACCGCTGCAAGGTTAGTAGCACACTGAGCAGCTGCCTGTTGTACCTCCTACATGCGTTGTTTAGAGACTGTTGTATCTGAACTACTTCCTTGCATCTGCTCCTACGTTCCCTACATCTGCGCAAGATTGGATTCAATTGAGGCTGTAATGACGAAGGCCTCATCGATCCATGGTTCGATGAGCACCTTCAAAACCACTTCTTTATGTCATGTCGCATCTATACGCTCCTTAAGTGCTTTTTCTTGTTGCATCCGTGCGATCCTCTGTGTAAGGGCCACCGTCTGTGTGATCCCTTTTATATCATCATATATTTTTTGCAACTCATGTGCCTCTATTTCTAAGCATTGTATGTTTGGGTCCTCCTGCAGAGTGGTGAGGACCTTGAATGACTCTTCCAAAATTTTGGTGTAGTCCTTCACTACACTGTTGATCTCCTCTGTTCCCATTGTGATGGTGTGTTGTTCCCTCACCTATGGTGGGGTTGAAGGCCGCGCCTTCAACTGTAGCTCAGTTATCTAAAGGTTTAGCTCCAGCTAAACCTTAGCAATTTCTTCACGCACCTCGCGCACCACTACTACTAACCTCTGGATGCACGCCTTTGCTAGTGGTTCTGCTGGGATGGCCAACTTAGGGACCATCTGGCAGGCCTCTTCAACCACTAGCACAATCTATTGGTTCTGTGCGACGACCTTGTCACGCTGCAGGCTTAGTTGTTCCATATTAATTTTCTTCTTGCTCAACACCTGTAGTGTGCCACCCTCCCTAGCTCGTAGTTCTATAGTCACTCCATCCTGTAGGACATAGAGTGTCTCCCAAGGGAGCGCAACCATGTTGATCCCTACTCCTTTCAAAGTACCTACTGAAGGCCTAGTGGTCACATTCTTTGTAACCAGTGCCTCCTCTGGCAGCACTATGGTGTTGGTCATGCGGGCGCGCAAAATTTCCTTAGCTGCGACTGTTCTTACTAGAAGGTTGTTCAGGAGAGTACCAGCCTGAGGAGTGTGCACCTACAACTCTTGTATCTGTGTCCGAAGGGTCCACAACATAATATGATTCTCCTCTACGAACTGCTAGAGGGCCTCCGTGGTGACGTCACACACAGTCTCCCCTATATCATGGAAATCTCCTTTAGTGAGGGTGATTGGGTCAAAAGAAGTCTTAGAAGCTCTTGACTTCTTTCGCGGCTCCACCTACTCCCTCGGGCACTAGTGCTTCAACTATGTAGATGATGTTTCTAGGTCCACACCACCTTCCTTTGTCTGAGGCTTTTCCTCAAATGACAACAACTAATGACCCTCGCGCTCCTTCTCTACTACCTGTTGCTGCTCAGCAACTGCTTTATGCTGTTCTGCTTTCTGTTGTTCTGCTGCTACCTTTGTGGCATCCTGCGCCTCATGTGCCTTTACTCCTGCTGCCTCTTTTCTTCTCTTCTTTTTCAACTGTGCCATCCATAGTTTTGCCTCCTCCTTCTTTTGTTGTGAAGTAGAATTTTCTATTTCCATCACGGAGATGGCTGGAGCACACAACTCCAGTGGCCATGAATCAATCACGATGAATATAACATCATTCATGGTCAGATACGATAGTTCATTCCACTTCTTTATGGGGTCCTTGCCTGCCCTGATGTACACATGATGAAAGTCTGCCTTGAACTCTGTGAATCTTTGTAGGCTATTGTAGACAATGGGCGATAAGCGCGGCTTGCAGTTAATCCCCATTCTGACGTTCATCTCCATGAACACCCAGAATATCTTACTGTCTCAGATCCTTTGCACATCTTTAGTGGCCCACAGTGAAGTGTACTTCGCTGCCTCTGAAATATCCCACCTAATTATGGGGAACTGGCTGTCCTCAGGAAACTCCCAAACCACCAGCACTATGTACAGAAGAAGCCATGCATATTGGAAGGCCTTCCCCTATTCCCGTGCCTCGCGAAAATTCTCCAGGAACTCCTTGCAGAGGTACTCGAACTAGTTAAATTGGACACCCTCTGCACACTGCGCGACAGGTGCAACCACCAGTGTGGGCACCTCATCCGTGCGACACTTTCACATAACCTTGCTAGCCAGTATCTGGGTGGAAACTCTGACTGCCTTATTGTTGATACTGGAGATTGTGTACCTTCTCTTCTTCTTCTCCAACTTGAATTTTCCTTCATGGCCTTCGCGATGGCCATGTTGTTTCTCTTACCCTCCAAAATATCTGGTGGGTCCTCCCATTTGCAAGGAAGTCAGGCAATTCTATGAATCGAGTGGTCCATGATGGGGATAGGCTCCTCCAGCCAGAAACACCCATCATGCACCAAGAAAAGTGGCTGCTTGATGAAAAATATAGTTACTAGGGCACGATGGTAATGTGGCACCCAGAGTAGGTTCAACAACCCTGCTTTCTCTACTCCACGCAACCACTTGTGTGACTCCAAATCTATGACTCCCGTCACAGTGCTTTTCTTTGACTTCATGAGCTGCATGGTTTCCAAGTGTGGGAAATTCTCATGGTCCACGAGATCTTAGTCTTCAAACTTTAGACTTAGCACCTGTCCCAAGTGTGTTCCTTCAAAAATGATATCATCGAGTAGCAACGAAGTCTGTAGAGAGCTCTTGCTCTCATCTAGGTCCTTGGGCACCTTTTCCTTTCCCTTCTGTGGAGGAGCATACATGGGCAGCCTGGTTAGAGGGTCTGCAGCCTCGGTTTCCATGTCCATGTCTTCGTCCTCCTCCTCTTCGACAAGGAACAACTCAAGGTCTTCCTCCCCCTCATCAGTTTCCAGATTAATCGTTTTCCCCTTTTCTTCCATGGTCAGTTTAGTTCGCAGCAGGTTTCTAGGGGACACGTGCACTAAAACCATGGCCTATTTATCTTGCTTAGGTCTCAGCGTGCGCAGTGATTTAGGGATTTCCATGACTATCCTGACACTTTCAGGGGCATCTCCTATAATCATGGCCTGCACTGCCTCTTTGGCGGTCATCTCTTTGATATCCCTGGCTTCTTCAAATGCTGGCATCTTGCATTTCCAGAAGTCTCTCAACAACTCAAATAGGTGCTCAAACAATGCCTTCAACTCTAATAGGTCTGGGTTTAGAAATCTTTGGGCACACAACAGCTAAATTCTCAAATGGCCAAGTGTTGTTTGTTGGGTAGCTCATTTCAATTTATAACACCTTTTCAATTCGAATTCAATCGTTGCCCCCAAATCTGGTCCATTAATGCTCCCATGGTGGCAAATTTTCCAAAATATAGCCCATAAATCCTGCCTTAAATGCCTACTTCCCACTCCATTTGGTCTCAAACCAAGCATCACATCATCAATAGTGACTATAACATTCACTTTCCAGCCAATCCGCATGGTAGCACAGCCACGCTTGCACTGTCGCAGACCTTGTGAAACTTCGCTCTTGTGCATAGTCCCGTCATCGCACAACTCTTAGGTAGGGTAGTTTATAGTCTTGCACCTCCTTTCAACTACCTAGAGCATTAAGACTATGCTTCCCACGGCTAGTCAGGTGGCTGCACCACCTATATATGGCTTCAACCATCTATTGTTTACTTATCCTGGGAAGGGTTTGCCGTTTGACTTCACCAACTGCATTGCATATTTTACCAACTGCATCGTGCCACCTTTTGCAATCCCCTTAGTAACATATGGTCCAATCCAAGGCATCAAATTGATCAACCCTTGATGGTAGTCCCAAAATTTGTCAACGTAATCGTGCACATCTTGCTTTATCGCCACATTTTTTTTCAAGAAAGTTCTTCTTTGTTCCTTCCTCGAGCTTCTTGACTTCTTCTTCCAGCATGGTGCTTTTCTCCCTCAACCAAACTCTTTCATTCATGAGATCTTGGAGCCTAAGATTACCTAGTTGGATTTCTTCATCAGGTCCCAAGTGTTCTTCTTCGAGCTCTTCCAACTACGCAATCCCTTTTTCCATGGCTCCATGATCCATCATATCCATGGGTGCTGCTATGCGTGAACTAGGCATGATATACTCCATCGGTATTACAATGTTCCCTCCATAAGCTAGCCTAGAAGGCATCTGTTCCATTAGTTTCTTGCACATCTCCCTATAAGCTCATAGTACTGTTGGTACGCGCAGATCCCAATCACTTCGCTGCACATTATATACCTTGTTCAGCGCTCCATACACTTTGTTAAATGCTTCCACATGTATAACCTTCTATGCACTCATTCTCTCCACACTCTGTTGTTCAAACCTAAGGGACCATTTGCACATTTTCCCCCCTGCCCCCAAACACATGCTTATTGACCATATTTTCCAAAGTGAAGTTCATGTGCATCCATGTAGGTTGTTTACCATCTGCCTGTACCCACCTGGACAGATGCATGTGCGGACCAACCTTTCCATTGTATTTATTTTTCAATCACACTGTAGGTTTCCCAAACAGTGTGTGCATCATATTCCTAAATTCACGCTAGTCTTCAAAGCTCCCTTTGTGCATACCCCACCACCTTGTAAGCATAGCATGCAGTACCCAATTCAAGGCCTGGAAACATTGCTTCTATGACACCTCCCTTTTGAATCTATTCAAGAAAGCATCTACCTCACCTAATCCATCAAGGTAGATCTCTTGCTTTTGTCAATACACAACGTAGTGACCTTGTCATCATGTTAGAATTAAGCGTGGTTACCTTGTGTAATCAGTTCTGCCATTGTTCTATCTCCTCATCCAAATCTGAAGTGTAGGAGCTTTCGTGCTCCCATGAAATTCATCCATCTGCTGTGGGATTTACCTAGTCTTGTTCTTGCGTGGTTATCTTGTAGATACAGTCCAAATTATCATCACTTTCATAGTTGTACACCGGCTCTGTATAGCACGATCCCTCAGCAGGGTTTAAGGGTATAACTCCGCGCAGAGACTTCTTCTAAAAAATAATCGTGCACTTCTTCAGATTAATCACCCTATTCATGTCAGTGGCCCAATCAATTCCTAAGAGCGCGGGGTAAGGATTGTTGTCATCAACAATCTCTATCACCTCAAAGTCTACTAGCACACTCACTTCCTTAATATCCACTATGATTTCCTGCAATCACCCCAGGGGTATTATCTTTTTCTGCTTCACCATCCTTAGCTGAATAGGAGACCACTGCAGCGTAGGCCTCCCCATATGCTCCCATGTCTACTTCAAAACAATGTTCGCGTCCGATCCTAAGTCTAGAATTACTTGGTCCATCTCATATTCTCCAATTTGCATGGTTAGCCTCATTTCTCTCCTTGTCCTCGTCTTATGCTTTCCAATCTTCTAGACTACACGCGGCTCTCCTGGTGCAGTTCTAGCGCATTTGTTAATGAGTTCCTGTAATCCCTTTAGAACCTTACTATCGCACAATAGCTTCATTAAAGTTTCCAGGAATGTCATAAGCATAGATGGGTCCATCTTCGGCTCTGCTATATCTTTGCTTCCTGAAGTGGAGGCATCAACGAAGCTCTTCTTGGCTTCCATAAAGATTTCTCGAGTGCTATCTTCCAGTTGTTTGGCTTTATCATCTCCTATCATAATTCCACTTCAGAGCACAATGTTCACATTTATATCTTCCTCACACGGCTGCGACCTCATCATTTGCAGGTTCTAAGTCGAGGGAGGTGGTAGTGCTCCCATGTCGCGTATCCTATCTATCAGCATAGGACAATCTTCGGTCTCATGATCAAACAAGGTACAATAAAGACATGATGGACGCATTGGATTCATACAATCATGGGAATAATGTCCTGGTCCTCCGTAATTGTAGCGTACTAGTTGTCTGCGACCTCTTCCAGGTCCTCCTCCAGCTCGGCCCCGTCCGTGCTCCTGAAATCTGGTTCACACCATCCCTACACTCTGGTCTAGGGGCCGTGTTTTGGCCTCAACTATTTAGGTGGGAGTTCTATCCATCATCAGCTCATAGCTTCTA
Organism: Pinus tabuliformis; assembly: GCA_031772625.1. Lineage (NCBI taxonomy): Eukaryota > Viridiplantae > Streptophyta > Pinopsida > Pinales > Pinaceae > Pinus > Pinus tabuliformis. The sequence continues at coordinate 317,607,442 of CM062820.1, read as the reverse complement.
CAAGTGCGCTCATCGTGTCCAACCGATCTACAGAAATTACAGAACAACTGTTGTGAATTTTGCATGTATTTCTACAACAAAAGCCAGTTGTCTGTAGCATTATTTCCTCCTATTTGACAAATTGCGCACCACAAAGCAAGCATCGTGCTTGGTCCTGCTTGCCCTTCCAGCCTTAATGCCATTGATCCTCCTCCCGCGAGGTAATTTTCAAACACCGGGCAGTGGTCCTTGTCATGACTATGACCCTTAAATTTAATGCACCAGACCTCTTCACGCACTTCTGGTCGAGCTTTCCTATCCTGTTTCAGACTCTGCATCTCAAGGCATAAGTTTTTCAATTGCGCGTGGATCTCTTGAACTCCCAAGTTAGGATTCTATATTGGGGTCTCATGTAGTCTCATCACGATCTCCAAGGCTTTTGCATGAGCTTTTAATCTCTGCTACGACAGTGCATTCCTCAAATGTAGAGTTAGCGATGCTACAAATCATTTGTAGTGTTGTCCATCTGTAAAATTCATATTAGCTTCATGAATCGTACACTTCAGTCTCTAATCCAGCTCCCAAGGGGTCTCGCTTGGTAGCATCATGATCTCTTTGAACCCAATGATCAACTGTGCCTCTGATTTCAGCCTGCTAAATTCCTTATTTAGCACAGCTTGGATATCCATGATTCCTGCATTCATATTATCACTTGAGTGCTTAATGTACCAGGTCAGTGCGTGATCTTGTAGAGTACTAACTAGCATTGCTTTCTTGATATATCATTCGTAACTCCCTTCTCTTCCCATATAGCTTTTACCATAAACCAAAATTGGTCTGTATCTTCATTTGCCAATCCCTTGAACACAGGCAACTTTATTGCACTTTCCATATTGACTCGCGGTGGCAGTGGATGTGGTATAGGTGAAGATGGAGGTCATGGTGGTGAAGCTAGTGGCGGTGTGGGTGGGAGTGGTATGTGCGAAATTCTCTACCTTATCAAATGGATTGCACTTCGTAGAGATACCTTCACGAGCTCTTCCTCATCTCCTTGCGGAGGTGAGATCAAAGGGCTATTCTATAGTCCCTTACTTCCTTTGTTCTTGTAGGTTTTTCCACTTCGTGTATCCCTAAACATCAATGTAACTGTATAATCGTCTTTTCACATAATAACATTTCAATCCAAGTATTTATGGACTTTACGTATTTACCTCGCGGTCCTTTGAGAAAGCATTGCTCTGTCTTGCTATAGCTGACTGAAGTGTCTACCGCGAATTCAGTGATGAATCCTCCTATAACCCGATTGAGCTAGTGATCAACAGTGTGTGCGATCTTATCCTACAATTCTTCCAATCTGCGCACCAACTCTGGGGTCCACACAATAGGACCGTTAAGCTTCCACCTTCCTTGGCTATTTGTTAGCTTTGCGATCCACTAGTATAGCTCAATAGGGAAAGATGCGAAGAAAATTTCATGGATCTCTATGTACAGGTAGCAGTCTAACCACTCTTCTTTTGTCAGTTTCTGATTCCTATTCTCTTGTGTCATGAACTCGTGAATTCTCCTGTCCAACCAACCTTCAATTTCCTTCTTAGTTGGATTCTAATGATATAACATTAGACATCTATAAGCAGATTCCAGTCTCGGCAACGGAACCATTTGTTGGCTTGATGGGGCTTGACCCAATTTTGGAGTTAATTAGCCAAAAAATCCCTATACTACTGGCCCTTTCAGCAACAGCCCGTTAAGAACAGACTAAAGTCTCACCTGAAGCAGTATGGGGGGATGTTGGAACCAAGTTTCCGCACCCTGGAGATGTCTGACAGGTTGATTTAGTCCAACTGTGAATAGCTTTGCAAGGCAACTTCAAGCACTGTCCTGACCTGTGAGACCTTCGCAATCTGTTATATTTGCCTTTGCGCAACCCTCACCAAGGGCTGAGGTGATTTCGCACTGCCCAGGTAGCAATATGTGCTAATTCCGCAAGTTACACCGCATCTCTTACTTATCTTCTTATAATAGTTAGTTATCTTCACGTAAATAGATACTATATCTTATATTCACTTTATCAACACATTCATATAAGTTCGCGCATCATATAAACAATAGAAATGCAATTCATACCCAATATACTCAATGCATAAAATAGGAAAATGATACACAGGATTGATGCAATACTTCTTCTTTATTACCTCTCCAAATGGTTACAGACTTGACTCACCCTGTGCACTCAGCTGCAGGGGTCTGCGCACTTAGTTGTGGACTAGTAGGCCTCTACACACACAGCTATAGAGCCTTCTCCTACTATATGACCCAAAGACTAGACTCTACACTTAGATAAGACTCATTTTTTCATCCTTCATTCATGACTATTCCTTCACTTCTTTTTTTACAACTTAGAGCCTCGCTCTATTTATACAATCACATGGTCTGCGGACCATGGGTAAATTTCTAAAGACGACATTACATTACAAAAATAAGGCAGACAACCCTATGACTCATTTACAATCTTCGCGCTCCGCACCAACAAAACGCAAAGTCTTTACATTAGATTTGGTCAAAATCTGGGCTTTAAGCCCCAAAACTTGCCTTGGGGGATCACGCGCCCAATAATACTACTAGAACCACATATACTTTGAAGTTTGAAGTGCTAACTTGAACATAAATTTTAGGATACAAATAGAAAAACACCATGAGAATTTGAGCATGGTTAATGGTTTTAAAGCACTACTGTGACATAATTAAGGAAAATAAATTTCCACCCTTTCAAATGGGTACACACAACAATGTCCATATCTTCAACAATTATTATTTCAAGCCAACCTCCAAATTCCTCAAGAGATTTTACTTTCTAGACATCGATTGTCTTGTTGAACCTAAAGAAATTGAGAAATGCAACATTCAATTACTACTCTACCTCCTCCCAACTTTACACAAATCATCGACTTATAATGGAATCATCATTTCATAGAAAGAGTGTTTTTCTACACTTGTGTTCACAAATTTCCATCTCTAATGAAAAAATACCACTAAGCCTAGACCATGTTGAATTCTATGATAAATATCATTCAGATACTTTTGTTGTATTTACATGATGTTATTCTGCAACATATCCTAATGCTACAGTAGCAATCAATGCTTTGTAGAAAATTTGTAGTCTCTAAGGGTGAAACTACAAGGAGTTTTACTAAAGCTTGTAAGAGAAACCTCATTTATTATAATTTTTTGTTTGTCTAATGGAATTTTACTATATTTGGATGCATATATCTATTTGCAAGAAAGAAAACCTCATTTTGTTGTTATTCAGTTTGAAAAAGTTGATTCTTACATTTTATTCCCTTAATCTTTTCTGCATTATTCTTCCAATGAACATGTTTGTACTAGAGGTAGAACTACCTATTTAGTTGGCATGTTTGTTAGAAACATGTTGTAATTGATGGAAAAGGCAAATAATGTGATGGAAAAGGCATTGATGGGTGCAAAACCAATGGTCAAGATGTCAATAATTTGGAGCCAATTACAACTTATAATATCATCTCAGTAGCTTATGGGAACTACTCAGATGGATAGAGATCAAAAATATATTTCCAATGGTATATTGAAGTCTAAAAATAACCTCGTGGAATGAAAGTTATTGATAGTCAATGTTGGAGGTAAAAGTCAAACTTCAAGCGTAGTCAGTGCATAGACAACCACGTGGGTGCACAATTGGCAAGATGAAGGGCACATGACCAATGGAAGTAGGCATTGAGGATTACCCTAACATTTTTTGTAGGAGCGCACGAGTTATAAAAGACATAGATCTGGGGTTGGGATGAGTCGAAAAGGACAACAGAGTAGTGATTGGTGCACTCTGGTGCAAGGAGGTCCTCATAGATAGCTCATCTATGCTTGTCTATCCCGTAACTTTTTAAAGGAAACAGAAGGCCAAACCTCCAAGTTGACATAGAACTAGGATGACATAGCTAGGTGATGCAAATGAAAACCCAATCGTAGAAGAGTGCAAAGGAGGAGCAATGGGCCCATATATAACACGTCACCCTAGAGGCCTAACCTCAGAAGAGCCAAAGGTAGTGAAAATTTAAAGGATCTAGGATGACATAGGAACCAAGAGGACATGGCGGAGGATGCAACAGTTTATTAGGATCAATATCCTTAAACTATAATGAAGAAATTCCTTGCAAAATCCCAACGCTTGATCCCTTCCCTTTCCGTATCGATGACATAGGATTTGACAACATGGACAAATCATAAGAGGAAAAATGGAAGATTGTGACTGCCTCGCAGAGATGACGTAGAGACACAGTGGAATGATAATGTTAACATGATGTTTCCCAATCAGAGCATGACATGTGGCATGTAGATTCAATATTTTTGGATGGCTAAGTGGGTAAAAAATAAGTGAGGTGTGGCACCCTGGAAGAGGTAGTTTCCAACTAGAAGTATACATGGAAGTACAAATCACCTCAGTTGGCACATGATTGGTTTGTATGTTTGTAGGTAGTCCCATAGGTACAAGGAATCTTAGAAATGGAAACCTGCAAGAAAACTAAGGCCCACATGTTAGTTCTCTTCGAGATGACGAGGCTCCAAAACATAGCGAAATGTAGGTGGCATGCATGACGAAAGTTGAATACCAATAAAAAGGACACAGGTGGAGAGGTAGTCCCACCTAGACATATAACCCTGGAGTACAAACCCCGACGTGTTTGCAAATATGCATAGAGAAAGAGCTGACAACTAAAGATTTAGTACCAAGATGTGGTTCAGGGATATTTCATAGAAAGGGCCCATGGAGGGTTATGTGCATATGTTTTTGGTTAAGGGGGTGAACAGCTAAGAAGGTTGAATGGTGGATAGATAACATAAATGTAGATGGATGTCCATGTACCTTTATCTCTAGAAGCTAGAGCAGAAGCTCGTTGGAATAGATGGAAAGGTGGGTACCTGGGGATTCGAACACCAATTCACCCTTATTGAAAGAATATAATTCTAACCTAGAGGTGAATCCTCTCCATAAAAAAATACATCGAATTATTGGTTCCCTAGACGTCATATATGAAAATGAAAAGAAAGTGATGTAATTAGATCATTTTCTTCTTATTTACACGAATGTACTTATTTATCCCAAAGGAGATAGTCTGTTAAATATGATCAAATCACGAATTTCACCATTGAATTCAAGATTGGGACTGAAACTCTTGGTTGACCTAGTACCAGAGGAAGGAATTCCGTTGTTATATATGTAATTTTTCCATAAAAAAGATGAGACAAATATTACATTTCCATAACAAATTCACAAATCTGATCTGCACCCATTGATAAAGAAAAACCTAGTGTTTCAGGGGTTTGGAGGCATCTTGCTCTGTTTGGTTTGCTAATTCGCATTTGGGTTTAGGTAAATCAATTCATTAAAGTAGTTTAGGAAGGTAATTAATTCCATAACTGGCCTGACCTGATAAGTAGGAGTTCTTGAAAATCGATACTATTAGGGCTCTTACTAGGAATGGCCTTTAGGCTTATGGATGAATGAGTCAACAACGTGTAAAATTTGGCATTTTATGCCAAATAAACAATGCATATAATTGGAAAAATAAGGCTTCAATGAGTTGGTAGATTGAATGGTGGCATGGAATGTTTGGAGACAAATTTAGCAATATTGGCTAAATTTGGAGTCATCCAAATTTAGAAGTAACACTGCTAAAACCTGTAAAATTTCAAGAATTGCAAAAGTAGACAAATAACTCAGCTTTACTCATAGAGACAAATAACAGATATTGAAGAATTATTGTTCACATTAAGAGAACCTTTCAGAAGAAAAAATGCAAGAATATAATGAGATCAAATCCTCTATTAAGTGAAATTTAAGTGCAAGCAGAAAAACTAAAAATATTAGTCCAAAATTATACGTAATCATAATCGAATTATTGAAGAGGTGTGGTTTTAGGGTTGTTGGTATGTATGGTGGTTTGATTAGTGATTATATATTGTTTAAGGTGATTTTATGGTGTTTTTGGTGAGTGATTAAAGTGAGAAATCCATTTTTTTAAGAAAGGAAGTCATGCCTTCATGATTTATGTTTGTAAATTGTTTGAAATATTAATTATTAAGGTCAAGAAAGTGGTAGCTTGCATATCAAGGATTGTAGCTCTTTCCCATTAATGGTTGGTAAATAGGTAGGGGTTTCCTTTGAGTTGTAGCTGATAAATTAGGGATTCGTAGCTTCCTTCTAGTTGTAGCCAGAGAACTTTGTAAAAACAAGTAGAAGCTTGCCTTTGTGGAAATATTTGAAGAATCTATGTGTGATATTTTGTTCTTTTCATGATTATTGTGATGTTTATGTGAACTATTTCTTAAGTTTTTATTGATGTCCTAATATATTTACTAGTGAAATAATTTTATTTTTTTAAATTCTTATAATATTGTTTCACCCCCCCTCTTAGTATTGTCCTAGTTTATAACAATTGGTACCATAGCGAAACTAGGTTGCTTCATATCAGTTCAACAAATGGAAGAAAGATCAAGGACCATGGTAAACCAGGAAGGAGGATACACCATTAGGGCATCGATGTTCAATGGAATAAAATATGTTTTTTGTAAAGTAAGGATGAAGACCTATATTAAATCACTTGGAGTTTATGTATGGGATGCAACAGAAGGAGAATATCAAAAGACTCCAACCTTTATTACTAGAGATCAGAAGATGGAATTTACATGTAATGCTAAATCTATGAATGACCTTCTTTCTAGCCTACCTGAATCAAAACTAGTCAAGGTCATAGATTTATCTATTGCAAAAGCTATTTGGGACAAGATGAGTGATTGCAATGATGATGACAACAAGGTAAAATAAGCCAGACTTCAAGGTTTTAGAATGAAATTTGAGTTTCTAAAGATGGATGATGATGAAGATATTGAAAATTACTTCCTAATGGTTGACAAGGTTGTGAATACTATAAGAGGTCTTGATGAAAAATTAGAAGAGCCAGCAGTAGTTTAAAAGGTGTTGAGATCTCTCCCTGAGAGATTTAATCCCAAGGTTTTGGCCATTGAAGAGATGATAGAGTTGAAGACCTCACTTTGGACCAAATACTTAGCACTCTTACTTCCTATGAGATGAGAATTTCTAATACAAGCCTACAAAAAAGGATTCAACCTTCCAAGCAGACAAGAAGCCCAAGGAAGAACATGATGATTCATGTTGTGAATCAGATGAAGAGGAAGCTAAGTTCGCACGAAAGCTCAAGGGAGGCTTAGACAAGTACAAAGGTACATTAAATTTTAAGTGCTTTAATTGTGGTAAAGTTGGTCACTATTATTCAAAGTGTCCCAAAAAGAAGAAGAAGGAATATGACCCTAGAGATAAGTATAGAAAAGTGCAAAATGATAGAAAGAAGTCTAAGAATAAGAGTATCTACATCCAAGATTCTAGCTCCTATGAAAGTGAAAGAAGTCAATCTTTAGATGAGGACAAATATAATGGATGTCTAATGGAATTTATGCTTATGGCCATAGATAATATGGAAGTAGAAGTTGTTGATTATGATGGAAAAGAGGGTGAATTTGATTTAGAAGGAGAATTTGTCAGTTCTCTTGAAGAGATTTGAAGGTGTTGTAGCAGCTACAACCACCCTCCAAAATTTTTCCTTAGCCTCATTTTGGAGCCTCCCTACCAACCATCCTTAGTAGCATGTCTTGCACTATCAAGTACATAAGCTTCATTGGCTTTTTAGTAGCTTGCGAGCCTATGCATGTCAATTTTATTCACTCCTCTCACAGTCTGCCATTCTAGACTTATGCTAGATGTTGGCAGAGCAACTCCCTTAGAAAATTGTGCAATTCTGGAGGGGAACCAACCTTCCCTCCAGAAATTGTACGAATCTGCTTGGTAGCCTGCTAGGCTAAAAAATTGCGCAATGTAATGAGACAGGCTTCCCTGAGAAAATTGCACAATCTAGCCCAGCACTGCAACTCAACCTAGCAATTGTGTAATTCTGGGTAGCAGTCACTTGCTGACCTGAGAAATTGTGAAATCCCTCTCGGACAACCAGCCCAGCTCCTCCTAGAAATTTCACAAATCCCTCTCCCAGTCTTGCAGGTTGTTGCATGTGCCTTCAGGTTGACCGTTTCCACCCAGGGCCCAACAAACTTAATTTGCATGCATGGGTTGCTTTTTCATGAAATAGAAAAAAGAAACATGCAAAATTGATCCCTATATTTTATGGATCTATTTTTCGCAGTTGGAGGTTACATGCAAAGATCGTTTTAGAAACTTTCCTCCAAGTGTAGCTTTTTCCTAGATTTGTGGCATGCATGTCATAAGCCTCAAAATTATTTATTCGATGCTTTAGAGATCATTTTTTGCATCAATCTTGGAACTCTGACATCCCACAACACATCTAGGAGTCTTCGGCACATCTAGCTCAACTATTTCCGGGTAAGTCTGCTTTACTTGTCTTTTGCAACATTTCTGTCACTTTTTGTGTTTTTGCTTTTGTGAGTGTTGTCTGCTTGATTACTGTGAATGCTTGCAACCATTTTCATGCATGTTATCCCATCCAATCACCATTTTAGTTTTTGTTTTCATCTCACTATTGTCGCTTGCATAACATTATTTTCCATGGACACTTGCCGATTCAACAACTCATTTCACACACATGCACATTTTCCCATTTTTTGAATCTTGCACTCACTTTTTGCATGCATGATCATTCACTCTTTCCTATCTCAATTTCACCATGCATTCATATCTTCATATTTTTTCAGTCACCCGTCGGTAGGTCTGGGCAACCTTGGCCCGAACTATGCCTTGCTTGGACAACATTTTGCATTTCTGAGAGGGAAGGCTCTACCTTCCTCCCAAAAAATGTGAAAATATGGCCAAATAGTGTCCTATAGAATTTATTTTCACAATTCTAAGAGGTAGTGTCTGGTGGCCCAGAAAATTGCGCAATGCAGTCCTTGGGCCTACATGACTTGCCAACTCAAATTGTGAATTGTGCAATCTCAGCACCCAACAGGTCAGTATGGATTGCAAATTGTGCAATTCCAATAGTCAACTGGCCTCCCTACAGTCTGGACTACCTTTTGCGCAGTTCCGACAGTCATTCTTTTTCCCTCCCAGTGAAAATTGCGCAATACTTGCCATCAGTTTCCTGGGTATGTTTCATGTCAATCCTTAGGCTTTCTTTGGTTTTAACTAACAAATTTCTTTCCATGTATGTCGCATGTCTCTAGGTATAGTAGGTGTTCATCCATATCTCAGAAGTTTAGGATCAATGGCCTCTAATAGAGCAGGGTCAAAGTACATTGACGGAAGCGCAATTGGAGATGTAGTTGAGCAAGTGTCTATGAGTTTGCCGATTTACAAAGACACCAAGCTGATCATAGACAAAGACATCAAGCTGAAATGGTAGGAGATTAATGATGCATTCTTAGGTACATATGGGGAAGATCTTGAAGATCTCAAGGTCTATGTGAACATTCACAAGTTTGACTTGTATCGTATTGCATGCACGTATCCCGCGTTTCGATGCACAGGCATGATAGATTGGATCATATCACACATTAATCCCGAGACGATGGTGTTAAACAGTGTCAGTGCGACAAATATTTCTACCTCAATGCACAAGACTATCAACAAATGTACCACTTGCTGAAGCCAATGATCACCATGGATACCTCCTTCAGCATACCCAACAACAATATAAACTCCAAGGATATCTTGAAGAACTAGGTGAAGGAGCCAACCAAGTTTAGGATGAAACCCAACCAGATTTACAAGACGAAGATATTGTGAAAGGCATATCAAAAATTGTCCATTTTTGCATGTTTCTTGTATGACCAAGAGAGCATGGAGACATTCCTGCAGAGTTGGGTGATCGCGTTGCACCAACTGACCAATGAAGGAAAAACATGCAACTGGTCCGAAATCTTGGCTTATAGACTGAAGTTATAGGTAGCAGGAGCTCAGCAGCCGCCCAAAGGTAAAAAAGTAGAAATCTACATGTCCTCATACATCCTGGAAGCAATATGTTCCCATCAACATTTCTTAGGCTTGAAGTGAGCATGGACATCAATGGAAACCTCTGTAAACACTTATTGCAGATTGTTTTCTGAATGCATCTTCTACAGAGTCATCACATAGTTTTCAAACCATTTTGTCACCCTGGTGTACAAGATGATATTTGAGCAGGATCCACCTTGCATGTCGAAGGAAAAAATGGAGGCACTGATGGACATAGCGGATTGGTATGCCACATCTTTTGGCACCTTCATATGAATGTATAGTATGGTGAAGCTTCTGCATGTTTTACCGAAGTTTTCCATGGACAAGCTTGACATGCACAAAGTGTCATACCAAATCTTAATGGGACTATCAGCTAGACTGCATTGGAAGAAGAAGGCACCCTGGCCCACTCTTCATTGCGGATTGGGTTGTATGAGATACATAATCTCAAGCATGAGGATGATGAGAAAAAAGTGTTTAAAAGATTTACTTTTGGCACCAGAAGCTTCAATTCGTACGACCCACATTGCTTTGTGAAGGATCATTGCATGAGAGTGAAATTTCCTTACTTCCATTGGACATGTCATTAGGTTGAGGAAGAACCATGGAGATATTGTCACAGCTTCTTGAGGCCCAATGAACTGGTCGGCATAGTTGTGGAATGGTTAGAAAAGTAGAGTGAAGCAGCATCTAGGAGAGCACCAGTAGCAATAGTAGCAGAGGGCAACATAATTGCACACAACAAAGGCAAGAGAAAGATTGTCGACAATGCAGAGATAGAACAAAGTTACAAGTTCAGGGTAGACCCACTTGTGGAGAAAGAAGCTTTAGAGATATAGGAAAAGAGGAGACAACGCGACAAGAGAAACGTGCAAAGGCAAAGAAATAAATTGAGGATGGAGACAACAATGAAGGAGAAACTCTAGAAGAAACAGAAGTTGTGTAGACAGGAGAAGGAAGCATAGCAAGGATAGGCACAACAGGGGGCACAACATGCAAAGGTTGATGAAACCCCATCCATACAGGTATTAGACTCATCCGAGCAACTGGCATAAAGCAGATAGGGTGAGAAGTCACAGGAGCAGGATTTCGCTCAAGAGATTGAATGAGTAATTGAGTAGATGGATACGGATATGGAACAACCATAGATAGAGAAAGAAACAGACCTCAGGCCTTACCACCAAGAGGTCGACCCGCCAAATTCACTAGATCTAGAAGTAGAGCAAGTCTTGAGCAACTAAGGAGATACTGAGATCCATTAAGACAATCCGGAAGAAGAGATGCACAACATATCATTCGACGAGTCACAACATAGAGTTGTGCAATTGAACAGAGTGTCTACTATGGATGTCCACACATCTCCTACACAATTTGAGGAATGAGTGATCATGTGTGATGTGTGCAAGCATCCAACAGCATTGGCCGATGCTACCAGAGCATATGTTGAAGCCACTAGCTCGAGTATTCGCTTCTTGATAGTAGAGAACGAATGAATGGCTAAGGAGTTACAGACACCCGAGAAGGGAAGAGAACTGATTATAGCATCCGCTAGAGCAAAGTTGAAGAAGGAAATACTAGATGAAGTATCATCCCTTGAGATGGTCATGCAGGCGTTGTATTCCAGATTTGGTACCGTGCATAAGGCAGTTGTCCATCTCAATGGTTGGCAATAGCGCTATGCTAGGAGATCACGTATCTTGACAAACTTGCATACTGTTGTTGACTACATGCAAACAAGGATAGTGAGATACAAGGGAGCCCCATTACACTTTCCCAAGATGATGAAGCCCATGGCATTTGAGTTGAAGGAACACATCTAGAGTCAGATCCAGAACTATAAGGAACTACCGCAGCTCATCACTAGTTTGCAGGCTTCCCATGCATGGGTGTTCAGAATCATGGATGTTGTTGTTTGCACACATGAGATCCCATCTATTGGGACACTCATCGAGGCAAAGACAAAGGGCTTTATAGCTCCAAATATCACCCTTTGTATTTGTGATGCTTGCTTTATGGCCTAGGGAAACCCCTCCTTCCGGACTTGGTCCAAATATTTTAAAAAATAGTGTTTTACTCCCTGTACGCTACTTTGTGTTATGTGAAAAGCGTGTACATGCGGGTTAGTCAATACCCAACCCACGTATATGTGTTAAAACACTTTAAAAAATTAAATTTCCTTAATTATGGGCGGAGATCACAGGTTTTACCTGTTGATTACCTATTAGTGCCTGTGGCCCAACTGTTCCCAACTATTTCCCAAATAAAAAACTAACTTGGGAGAAGTATAAAAAGACTTCAATGGGAAGGCTTTAAGGAGGAGAGAAAGGATAGAATTACTATACTAAGATTATCCCCTGATCAAGTCTAAAGAATCCCTGTGCTTCAAGCACTTCCCCGAGTTCAGGAAACCCTTGTTTCGTTGAGTTTTGATATTCTCTCACATGCTTGGAGATATCATGGTATTGGTTATGGAAGGAGGCTATTGAAGACTGGGACTGGACGGATCCGGAGGACAGTTCCGCTTGTTGCCGGAAGAGGAAGACTCAGGTGAACTCTTTCCATGTTTTATTGTAGTTTTCTGTAATAAAAAGAAACAATGTCTTGTTCCTGATATCGACTTTGTTTATGCATCTGATGTTATTGTTATGGTTTATATATGAAAGACTATTTCAATGTATAACTAACCATCTAATTATATGATATAAAGTTGATTTCACTAAAATTCTTTATCTATATGTTGCTATGTCTATTCGAATTGGCTGATTTTTAGGTTCGAAGATCATTAGAAGTTGCAGAGGGTTTGAACCCTGGCTGGAACTACCTAAACGATGGACATCCAAGTATGTTCATCCTCGCATAGTTAGTTTGTTTAAGCATGTTGCTTGAGTTTTATGCGTGTTTCTTGTTGTAGATTACTTTTGCTCTACTAGGGTTCTGACCAAAAGCCCTAGGGGACTTATTCCATCAATAGAACTGGCGACTCTGCTGGGGATAAAAATCTTGTTATTCCTACTTTGGGTTGTTCAGTGTCCATCAGGGTTTAGTTCTTAGTTTTCTTGCTGTGACAATATTGCCTGCTCTTGTAGGAACTCAGACTTCAAGTTTGATCTTTTTCATTAGGCCTCATTTATTTATTTTTCTTATAAAACTTCATATACGCACCTTTGTCTATTTATAGAAGCATACACATGCTAGTTTCTATGAACTAAAACCGCGTATACGCGATTTTCCTTTCATAGAAGTGCATGTACAAGCAGTTGTGTAATTACACAGTCACGTATACAATTTTTTAAATGCTTTTTTCAAATATTTCTCACCAGAAATATTTGTTTCTTGGCCTGTGTGGTTTTTGAGTGGTCATTCTCTGTCTTCAAAATTTAATTATTCAGTGAGCTTACAGTTGCAAATTCTCTCCTGCTTTGAAAAGTTGTGGCCTCTGTTTACGTTAGAGTGAGTTTTATGATTTGTGTTTGAACACACAAGGCTTCTTATAGAGGTTATTGATTGTTCTAGTCTTCTGGAACAGAATATTGTTTACAATCTTTGTGTCAAACTTCATTATTGGTCTACTTGCTTTGCTTCCTGTCATTTTTGTGGCCATACACCTTCTTTTTGCTTTCCAAAAGTTTCTTGTTGATGAATTTGAAAGTTTGTCTTTCCTGATTCCTTGTTCAGTTTCTCAAAACTATTTTTGCTACCTTGGGATCGTTTAGTGCAAGTCGAAGCACTTTTTGTTTAAGTTGTCATTCATGTTGAATTGGTAACTTACAAAGTTTCCTTGTACTTTGCTTTCGGTCTTTGAGTCTTTGATGGCATTTTGAGTGCTTTTGAAAAGTTGTTTTCATTGCTTCTTGAAAAATAAAAGTTCTTCAAAAACATTGTTTTTGCTTTCTTTTGTCGAATTTGATTTTGGTTTCTTTGGTTTTGTGAAAGTGAATTATGATTTTTCGAGATTTTCCTTGCTTATTTGGAGGAAAATTTGTATTTGAAGCTTGCATTCTCTTCAAACATTTAAGTTGGCTTATCCAAAAGTTTTAAACAATTGCTTTCATCTATGTTAAAGTAATCGAGAATTTTTCATCATCATGTACACCTTGCATTAGGATATTTTTCATTATTAAAGCATCAATAGTTTTTTAGTTTTTGTGAGTGTGAAGTCTGCTACAAGAATAGAAAAGGGAAAAAGTTTTTGCTTTATAGAAGTTTCTTAGAACCCAAGTAGAAGTTGCTTTTCATCGAAGGACAAACAAGTGCATTGCATATAAGTTAGTTTTTCATTAATTTCTTTTTCGTCATAAAACACCATCAGGTTCATTTCCATATTGTCCCTTGACTTAAAAGAACAACCACTTAAAATCAAGCGCTTAATAAAATAAATTAGAAACTTTTATATTTTCAATTAGATACACCAACAAGTTTTAGGTTATTTAGGGCCTTGGATTAGGCGAGATGAGAGTAAACTCTCCAAGGCCATTCTAAATTGTAAAACATAGAAGTATGAATAAAGAGTGAAATCCAATAGCATTAGGGAGGCCTTGAAAGCTCAGTGACTGGGAGTTAAGCACGAGGGTTTGTGAAGATAAGGACAAGAGATACCCCCTCTCTTACTTGTCGGATCTTACCTCACAACTGTTTCGCCCGACTTCTGATAGGAGTTGGTATCTTTAGTTTCCTATCCTAGGGATCTAAACAGGTGGCTGCGGAGGGGAATCCCATGGCACCTGAGGTTGATTTTGCATCACGTTCAACGGTACTTCTAGAGGGTAGCCTTGCGAAGCTTGGGGGCTTGCACTGGCAAAGGATGTTGTCTAGAGGTCAGCGTAACTACCTCTGATACCTTCGCTAGTAGAATTGGGGTGTACTCCAATCTATTTTAGGAAGGCCCTTATTATTCATATTCTTGTATTTTGGTGTCCGGTCCTAATCACCTAGAGCGGAAATACTTGGAAGTTGTTTGACTGTTGAATCATTTAGGGACATTTTTAGTGTGTGTTTTGTGCTCCTAGTCGGCCTAGCTTTCATTTTTCTTGAGTATTTAAGTAGATCTTGTTAAAATAACTCAAATTGGATGACCGATCACTTAGATGGTCCCGTAGACTTCGTGGGATTTCACCTACAAGTCCATAGCCTTCTCCTAGAAGGTGTAGGAGTGATTCTGCCAGTGGTTTTCAACCAATGGTGGCTGGCGCAATGGAGATTGATCCTTCACTTGGGGGCATCAGTGTACAAGGTAGACCTGGTACTACCATAGAGTTAGAGAGGAACACACTAGTTCTTTCTCAAGTACTCTTCCAGTTAGAAGATAATATTGAGGTAGAAGAGCTCTCAGAGTCAATTGTAGCTCTGAATTCTCCTCTCCCTTCTGATAATCCAGACATATTGTTATACGTCGGAACTCTGACAAACAAGCCTTCAAGCCCAGGTCCACACACATACATCCCTTTTATGATCATTGCTAGAAGCATGGAATCCAACACGAGTGCTACGAGTATGCAGACTCCTATATTAGTACAAGGGGAAGGAACTATTTCCATCCCTTCTTCATCTTTATTTGGGTCAACTACTAGCACATCCTTTTTTGGGTCTACTTCCATTCCGTCTACAAGTGGAATTTCCCAAGCTAATGCATCAAGTTTTGGATTCTTCCCTTTTGGAATGCCCTCTCAAGGTATTCCTTCAGTTCCATTAAGTGTACCATTAACCACCTCCATGTCCATGATGAGTGGATCAGCCTCTTTTCAGGGTTTCCCATTTGGAAGTGGTCATATACCACATTCCAATCTGACAGTGGGGTCTATGCCTTTTCCTTTCACAGGTCAAGGTAGTAATCCTTTCCAGAGTTGGACAAACCCTGCGGTTAGCGGAATAGGAACTGGGAATCAGTTTTTCGGCCAGCAAGGGAATGTGCCATATTCCTCAGTGAATTCATTTCAAAGTTTTCCACCCTTAGCTAATGCTTGGAACCCTTACCAAGGGTTGTCAACTTCTTATAATAATTCGTTAGGGGGAAACTTTGCCAATTACAGAGGTTTTTTGGTTGGAGTTGGTCAAACTCCGATTTTTGTTGGACCACAAGGGTCACCTTTTGGTTCAGTAGGTTCTACCAGTTACTTCGAGCAACCTGGTGCCTTTCAAAATCCAAGTCATTCTTTTTCGACTTTTGGGAACCCTGCCAAATCTAGGTGGAATCCCCAAGGTCCTCCACGACTTTTGTTTCTAGCCACGCTCAATCTACTAGACTTGACTAAGTTAACGAACGATGTGATCAGATACAATCTGGCTTGGCCTCTGGTCCCAACCAAACTTCCATCCGATATCCAAAAATTCGAAGGGAAGAGTGGTGAAGACTCGGGTGACCATGTAACCATGTTCCATTTATGGTGTTCATCTAACTCCCTGATTGATGATTCGATCAGGTTGAGATTATTTCAGTGCACCTTAACTAGGAATGTGGCTAAGTGGTATATGGAGTTTCCAGGGGGAAACCTTACATCTTTCGCCGATTTTGCTAACATTTTCTTAAACCATTTTCAGCTGCCTGTCCGTTACAAAGCCGGAACTGAACTTCTGGCCAATTTTCATCAGGACATGGCTACTCACATTTCTTATCATATTCAAGAATGGAGACAAATAAAGAGGCTCATCAAAGCTGAAATTCCACTTGAATTCTGTCTCAAATGGTTTTTAAAATCATTACAACCTGAGATCTCCAAGGATGTTTCTATGTCTGGGGTGTATTTAGAAGAGCAGGCTATCTTTTGTGCCTAGTAGTTAGAACTGATATATCCTCGGTGTGGGACACTTCAGAAAATCTTGCCTGATGCTCCTAGATCCACGATTGATATAGCCAAATCAAATCCAAGTCCACATGCTGACGGTATTGTTGGATCGATTGATGTGAATGCGGTGAAACTTTTAAGCCAATTGCATCAGTTGTCTCTACAAACTGCTTCTTCCAATCAGGTTGCATGCCTACTCCTTCACCTTCCCAACCTTCTTCGTAAACATCGTTTAGGCTTCTAACCCCAAAGGAAATCAAAATTCCAATGGGAAGAAGAAGGGATGAGGTAAAAAGAGGAATCAAGATGGGAAGGGTAATGCGAAAATACCCGAAAATGGTGTTGGTGAGGGTGGAAAAGAGTCTAAGAAGAAAGTTAAAGTTCCATGCAAGTTATGCAGCAGAGACCATCTGACTGATCTCTGCCCAAAGATTCAAGATGCCCAATGCTTGTTATTGTAGCAAGGGTCTTCTAGCTCCCAAGCTATCATAACTAACCCTTTCCCCCAACGGTAGCAGCTACTTGCTGGTGTGAATTCAAATCCTGGTACCTCTGCTGGGGGAAACTAGGAGGGGGATAATTCCTCAAATGTTTTCATGATGAGTTCTAATGTCAATGTGGCTACACGGTCACGGGATTATGGTGAAGTAGAAACATCTAAGCATAGATCTATTCCCAAAACTATGGATCCACTTCATATTGAGCAACCCTCTGTCGAGTCTATACCTCGGATACCGAAAGGTTCAACCAAGCGCACAACTATTAACCCTAATGCTAGGGTAGCCGAGAACTACTCTGTTGTTGAGGATTTGGCTCAAAGTCCTTGCGCTATGTCTGATTTAGAGGTACTCCAGTTGTGTCCTCCTCAACCAAGAGCTTTGCTTTCAGTGATAGTGGTAGTCGATCCAAACAATTCTTTAGTGCTCACTTTTGACATGCTTAATTTCAAAAAGAGACTTTCTCCTCATATGGCTTTTCAAATAAAGTCTACTTACCAGAAAAATAATATTTTTCAAACAGTTATAGATGAGGGAGCTTCCACATGTGTAATTTCTATGTCATGTTGGAAGGCCATTGGATTGCCTTCATCTATTCCTTCACCCACTCTTCTGACAGCGTTTGACAGACATTCTCATAGGCCACACGGGATTATCCTAGCCTTTCCTATATGTGTTGGAGGAAAGGTTGTTAATGTCGACTTATAAATCATTGATTCCAAGCTAGATTACAATCTCCTCTTAGGACGTAATTGGATTTATGAAATGGATGTCGTAGTTTCAACTCTGCTTCGAGTCCTTTGATTTCCTCATGGGGGAAAATTGTTAAGGGTGATCAATTGGATTATGCTCCAGTTGACCCTTGTGCAACTTCGGATTCTACTATTTCGTTGGTGGATAACCCCCGTAAACCTATCGAGATTCTAGGAGTCGGGATGTATTCTTCATTGATGGGTACATTTGATCTTCCCACTCCTATAGCTAGAGTCAATGCAATTTCGTCCTCTAAAGAGTCTTCACGGGAAGAGTTCTTGTGGACTCGTTATTTTTTAGACCCTTGGATCTTCCCTTCACCTACGACCACTTTAGATGAAGGATAGGTTGGTGGAATGGCATTCCCTATGTCTGTAGTAGAGCTTAGGTATCAGTCTATCGTTAACTCTACAGACGACCATCCTACTCCTTTTTCAGAGGAAGTGTTAGATGGTGATGTGGTTCCTGCTTGGATGCTTGACTCTACTTCTGCTATGGATTGCTTAGATACAGTTTTTCCATCTAACGAAGCATTTTTTGAAGCAATGACAATTGTAGATCGACTATTGGAAAATTTACATCATCATTCATATCTTTGTCCTCCTTTGCAAGAACCTGAATCTAGGTCCTTTAATCTGCTTACTAGCGATGTTTGTACAGTGTCAAACCCTTTAGCTCCAACACATTTATCTGCCAAAGGTCATATATTGATTGGTTCAAGAACTGTACTTGTAAACATCTCTAGGAACTAGCCAGGGGAGCCCCCTGATGAGCTCTACCTCAAGAAGTACTTTGCTTAGGTTATGGTCGAGCGAATAGCTTCTTTGTATATTTTGTATTTTTGTACATATTTTATCAGGATTTTTTGTGATACCGACACTTTTTTGATCTAATTTTGTAGGTGTTGATGGATGACTTGGCCTATTTAGGATTCGCCGATGGTGCTAGTCGGCACACTCGGAACCTCGCTTCCGCAGCTTGGGTGATTTTTTATCCAACTGGTCAGTTGATGGTGTCAAGGGGAGTATGTATTGATTTTGCGTCAAATAATATTGCCGAATATACTGCCATCATTAATTTACTATTCAAATTTATTTCTTATGGGATTGATTCGTTGGTAGTGTATCTTGACTCACAGCTAGTAGTGTCAAAATTGAATAACATTTATCGGGTTCAGGATCCTTATTTATATCGTCAATTTTTTAGAGTGAGGGTGTTGCAAAGATCATTTGTTTTTATTACTTATTTGCACATTCCACGATATGACAATTCATTAGTGGATTCTATCACTAATCAAGCATTAGATTGGCATATCATTCATTCAACAAGAGAAAAACAAACATCAAAAATCTGGAACTGTATATATATATCATAAAATCACCCGTGTGTACATAAAGTGTTTCAAAAATAATATACAAAATCAGGACTAAATGGTCATAATCATGTCCAGTCTATCTACAACCCAGCTCAGGATGAGCAGCTAAGAAAGTGACCACTGCGTTGGCCACACGCCGAAGAGTGCAAACCCAGTCTCGTGGTACCCCTACCACGCGGCACTGCATCTCCTTAGGTAGGTCTTCAATGGCCACCATAGGTACTTGGTGAGTCAACCTCACCAAGTTTCTTTGGACTGCATGTAAGACCCTCTCTGTCTCAATAGCCACCTCCTCGGTACCTCTTCCGTGACACCTGTGCTGCGGAAATCTGTCTAGTCATACTGGACCCACATCTGGAACATGAACATTATATTAGTATTTTAATCCCATCAAAAATATTTTTAAGTTCATTTTCATATTTAAAAAACACATAAAAATATTAAAATTGACAAAAACTTAAAAAATGGTTACCTATCTCTCCCCATGCCGCGTTTGGTGGTAACGCCAAATCCGAACTCCACTGAAATCCATGCCAGCATAGGGATAGTCATCCACAGCGATGATTTGTTGTTCCCACCAGGAGAAGAACTCATCATCGAAATTAGTCCTCGGCATGTCTTTGCCTCCAAGGCGTTTCATCAAGTCAGCCCACCTACCCATACGAGGATCTCGGGGGCTACTTAGAAACTGATACTTTGGGATGTAGCCCTGGAACCTTCTTAAAGAAGAAGGAGCACAAAATGGTCCCATATCCAAAGTTTTTGGTCTGTCCTTCTGAATGGAGGACAACTGGTTCTTCATGTTGGTAAGAAGAGGTGTACACCAATCAAAAACTGTAGTGAGACACTCCACAGCGAAGCTCATGGATAGTCGTGACGCTTGGTGCAATCAAGCCGATCCGTTTATCCTGGCTATGGTGAACAGTATGATCCTCAGGGACAAGATCTCTACATGTTTTATTGGAATCTAGCTTCCAATTTTCTCAGGATGCTCCAGACAGTATATATGTACATAGTCTTTCACTGAAAGACTACCTCATGTTCGACCGGTTGAATGTACAACTTCTCCTGTCCGGGAGAGACTAGTGATAAAGTAAATATCCTCTACCTCTATCCTCAAAGGCATTTGATCAATCATAAATGCATCATCTTCGATACTCCAATAGTGGATTAACATTTCAAGCAAGCGGGTGTTGGCCTTCATATTGGGCATTTTGAAAATTTTCAATAAGCCACATCCCCTTAATGCATCTAAGGCCTGCTGATCATTCAAAACTTCATTATCAATAGTAGTATGCTCCCTCTCTCTCCATGTGATTTTCATCCTGCAAGAAAATTTAATTTAAACTGTTAGATTTTTGTTTTCAAATTTCAAACCACGTATACACGGGTCCCTTTCATACACAGTTGCATGTAGGGCCTGCGTGTACGCAGGTTTATAATATCCAACCCGCATATACGCCGCGTTGAAATTTTTAACATAAATTCCTATGGTAAAATCTAAATAAAAATTTCTAAAAACAATCATAATGTAATGCAAACTAGAATTGGGGGTTACCTGATGATTTTGATCCAATTTGAATGGTCCAATTCCTTGGGGGGAAACTTTGCTCTTTTTTCTCCACAGCTTTTGTTCTCAACACAAATGGTACAAATGGTGAGTCAAAATGTCATTTTATAGCTTTGAAAATGTCAATTTTTTTCAAAACTTGAATTTTTTCATCTCATGAATCTTTTAACTTATGAGCTCGAATTGTCGGGAATAGGTTGTTTTTTAAGGAATTTTGGACACTTCTTCGAAAATTTCACATCGGTTCCATGACTGCTGACGGTTGCATTTTGCATACAAGCCTCCATTTGTCGATACACTTTCCATAGGGTCGATCCCATCGTGTTATGGTTAGTAAACCATGTTCACTCGCTGATTTTTAAATCACGACATGATGGTAGAGCCATCCTTTACATGGGCATCGTAGTTAGCACCTCACTAACATTGGTTTCCCATGTTGTTTTATTGAGTAGGCTCGGGAGTCCTCTCTAGTCTCGCCATGACTTGTGTGTTGAAGACTCATTCCTCTTTGCTTCTTCGCTTCATTCTGGCCTTATACCCTAGAGGCTCCTTTGTGTTGAGTTTGTTGGAAATAATACTGAGAGGGGGGGTGAATCAGTATTATCAAGTCACTTATTTTCTTTTTCAAACCCAGATCATATATGCTACTTCAGTTAGATAAAACCGCGTATATGCGCAACTACAGAGAAGGAAACCCGCGTATAAAATGCAGACTTATAATTTAATTTATCTTATAGATGTTGATCATTAATCTGTGTATCAGAATCAAATAAATAGTAAAACAGAGCTAAAGACAATCACACACAAGAACACAAGATATAAGGTGGAAACCCAATGTGGGTGAAAACCACCTGCTGCAATTTGTCTCTATCTTCTTTTAATTAGAAACTTCTTTTTACAATGTACTGGTGCAATCCTTTACCAGTATGCAGGCTGCAACTTGCAGAGAGCTACAACCCTCTCTCATTCTCTAGCTTCTCTTGGAAGGGAGCTACAACCCCCTTAGCTCTTGCACTAGCCAAGATACTAGTACATAGGTGCTGGCCTACAGAAGGCTACAACCTTCTCTTTCTTCCAGGGACCACGTTTCATAAATTTTCAGACTGGATCCATGAACATCAATCAATCATCAAAAATTTCTGCATCAAACAATCTCCTTTTCACCAATTAGAACTGAATCAAGTAGATACTTTTCTGACAGCTGTACCCAAAACAC
The DNA here is from genome assembly GCA_031772625.1 of Pinus tabuliformis. Classification (NCBI taxonomy): domain Eukaryota; kingdom Viridiplantae; phylum Streptophyta; class Pinopsida; order Pinales; family Pinaceae; genus Pinus; species Pinus tabuliformis. The sequence goes on along the minus strand of CM062820.1, from coordinate 317,585,264 downwards.
AGTAATAGTAACCACGCACCAAATTTTGAACCCAAAACATTGCAGCAATAAACAGAAGCAGCTAGATCACAACTCAAAAATATACGCTACTTCAATAACCAGAAACCTGCGTGCATACGCTTCTATGTTTGGACCAACCTGTGTATACGCTGTTTTTACTCACAGAACCATCATGTATACGTGCCTTCGCTTCACTGAACCTGCGTACAGATCTATAAAGGATAATTCACAAATATTCAGACCTTAATTAACCCATATTACCAGATTTATAGATCAAGCATGCGCCACATATAACGGATCAAAATCATACAAAGATATTATTATTCAAGCCTTAAGATTATGACCCATCAATACAACTTATCCTTCTCTTTGCGCTCAGGTTCCTCCTTCATTCAGATCTAGATTTGCACCATAACATAATCACCAATATTCTAGATCTATCCCTTCTATCAGATATTCAATAATTCATATGATTCTTTGCCAAATGATCTCCTTCCCCTTTTATAGTCTTAGGCCTTTCACAATACCATAGTCCAAAACCATAACAAAACAATACCATGGACCCAATACTTGGGATCAACACTTCTGTCGAGATACCATGGTCGAAAACCATATGTTCAAATACCAAGGACTAAATACCACGGACCAAAAGTAAGTTCTCCAACATATACGTGCTTTTCCTTGCGTGAAAGTGCATGTATACGCATACGCGCCTTTGTAACGCCTAACCCACGTGTATACGCGCCTTCGTCTAGGTGAACCTGCGTATATATCTTTTTCCTTCATTCTAAGATTTGTCACCAAAGTGAGTTGCCATCAAGGACAACACCTGTGCCATAGCTCTAAATCAATGCCACAATGCCAACAATCTCCCCCTTTGGACTTGATGGCAACCCAAGATCCTCAAAGTCATTCTCCCCCTTTGTCATCAAGGGCAAAGGGTTGTGCTCCCCCTGAGTACATGCTGAAATCTCTGCCCTGCTGTGCTGACCATGCTCCCCCTGACTGTAGGCAAGATCTACAAAAATATGTTCTTCAAGAAGAACCATGACTTATACATCATAAAAGACCTTCCTATCACCAAAATACTCAATACATACATCCATCACCCAACCAAGTGGGGATCATCCACCCAACCAAGTGGGGATACATCAGAAATTTACATATGACAGCCAAGTACATTACATCTTCATCCCAGGCATAGTGGGGAAACCAAAATAGGCCGTTACATGACCTTGACACCATAAAAGAGATACATGACATAGAGACGAAATATCTAGAGCAAGACTTATGAAAGTCACCAATAACTGATATCAGCAGCATCTGGCAATCACCATTCAGATCAGCAACCATGATTTCCTTCTATTCTCCCTTTGCATTTGTGCCACCTGAAACCAACAACAGCTGTGAACTAGAATCAAAAGCTTCTAAGATAATTCCAACAATGCATCATTAGAAGTTTATCTGCTCCCCTGAACCTGTGCCAGGTGGTCTCTGTCAGACCCATATCTGACTATCAGAGCCTGTCCCTACTAATATCCATCAAGCCTCCATATACACGACTGTATCTAGATAAACCAACGTATGTACACGGATCCTCTTCATCCAACTCGCGTACACCCATTTTTCTCTGAAACAGACAAGTTTCAACAACAAGATGATGCATCAACTACTCCCAGATTCTGTCTGAGGTATTCAAAAGTTTCCCTGGGCAGTGGTTTGGTGAGAATATCAGCAACTTGTTCCTTAGAGGGAACATACTCCAATTTGACCTTTTGTTCCAACACTTGTTCCCGGAGAAAATGATACTTGATCGGTATGTGCTTAGTCTTTGAATGCATGATAGGATTCTTTGAGATACTGATAGCACTTGTATTATCACATAAGATGGAGATAGGTGGAGTACAAGTGATTTGAAAATCTTGCAAAGTTTGCATCATCCAAAGGAGTTGTGTGAAACAAGATGCGGCAGCCACATATTCTGCTTCAGCTGTAGATAGAGCAATCGAACTCTGTTTCTTGCTGAACCAAGATACTAATCTGGAACCCATAAAGAATGCACCACCACTTGTGCTTTTTCATTCATCCACGCTTCCAGCCCAATCTGCATTTGTATAAGCATGAAGAGTGAGATCTGTATCTCTTGGATACCACAAGCCATAGTTTTGAGTTCCTTGAAGATACTTGAAAATTCTCTTTACTGCCTGAAGATGGGTTTCCTTAGGATTTTCCTGAAATCTTCCAACTATTCCCACTGCATGCATGATGTCTGGTCAGGTACCTATCAAATAAAGTAGACTTCCAATCATGGATCTATAGGTTGGTTGATGCACTGCTACTGATTCATCATTTGCACTGAGGCTGCATCCTGTAACCATAGGCCTACATACTGGTTTTGAATCTTCCATGCCATACTTCTTCAAAATCTGCTTGAGGTACTTGGTTTGAGATAAAAATATACCTCCTTCATTTTGTTGGATTTGTAATCCAAGAAAATATGCCAGTTCTCCAAGAAAGGACATTTTGAATTCTTTTTGCATCACCAAGGCAAAGCTTTGACTCATAGCTTCTTCATTGCTGCCAAACATGATATCATCAACATACACAACAAGTATTAGCAATTTGTTATTTTCAATTTTTATATAAAGATTGCTATCTGCTGATCCTTTTGAGAAACCTTGTTGTTGAAGATATTTGTCCAGACGATAGTACCAAGCCCTTGGAGCTTGTTTAAGACCATAGAGAGCCTTCTTAAGTCTGCATACACGTTTTGGATCATTTCCAAGGATGAATCCATCTGGTTGCTCAATATACACTTCTTCTTCTAAATCTCCATTCAGAAAAGTTGATTTCACATCCATTTGAAATACTTTGAACTTCTGGAAGCTTGAGAGAGCAAGGAACATTCAGATGGCCTCAAGTCTAGCAATGGAAGCAAAAGTTTCTTCAAAGTCTATCCCTTCTTATTGAGCATACCCTTTACACACAAGTCTGGCCTTGTTTCTAATAACTTCCCCATTTTCATTCAACTTGTTTTTAAAGATCCATTTTGTCCCTATGACATTCTTATCTTTTGGTCTAGGAACCAACTCCCAAGTGTTATTCTTTTCGATCTGCTCAAGTTCTTCATCCATTGGCTTTGACACAGCATTCATCTTTGCATGCCTATTTTACATTTTGTGGTTCAGTGGAGGAGAGCAATGCCAAATAGCTTGAGGCTTTTGCAATTGTTCTTCTTGTTTGTATACTTGCCTCTTTCTGCCCCAAAATTTGAGATTCTGGATGATTCTTCTGAACGTACCTAGATGGAGTCTTATCTTCTATCCTTATCTGTTCTTTTGGTGCCTCTTGAGCTTCTTCTTCATCATAAGTCTGATTTGATGTTGAAGGATAGTCCTCATCATCTTCGAAATCTTCGAAATTCACTTGCCTAGGAATGTTTCCTTCTTCATCAATCACTACATCAATGCTGTCAACAATTCTTCCAAGTCTTTTGTTGTAACACTTATATGCTTTGCTATGGGGAGAATAACCAAGGAGAATGCCTTCATCTGCTCTAGGTTCAAACTTGCCAAGATTTTCATCATTATTTTTGATATAGCATTTGCTTCCAAAAATTTTGAAATATTTTACCGAAGGAGTCTCACCATACCAGAGCTCATGAGGAGTTTGAGTGTTGTTCACCCGGACATTTGTCTTGTTGAGAATAACAACTGCAACAAATGCGGCTTCTCCCCAGAAGGTTGTGGGAGTTCCAGACTCATCAAGCATAGCATGAGCCATTTCTTGAACCATTCTGTTCATCCTTTACACTACTCCATTTTGCTGAGGAGTCCTAGCTGTAGAAAATTCCCTTCTTATTCCATGTTCTTCACAAAAATCGAAAAATTCATTCGAGGTAAATTCTCCTCCTTGATCAGACCTGAGGCATTTGATTCTGTGATCTGATTCGTTCTCCACCAAGGCTTTGAATGATTTGAACTTTTCAAAGGCTTCGTCTTTGTGCTTCATAAGTCCTATCCAACACATCCTAGAATAGTCATCAATGAATAATATAAAATATTCTTCTCCTCGAGGTGACCTTTTCCTAGATGGACCACATACATTAGTGTGGACAAGTTCAAGTGGCCTGTTGGATGATCCTTCCTTCTCAGGGAAGTTAGTTCTGGTTTGTTTACCATACTGACATGATTTTCATATTGTATTGTTTAGAATTCTGATGTCTGGAAGACCACGAACTGCCTGGTATTTGCATGCTTTCATTATCTGTGAGAAGCTAAGATGCCCCAATCTTCTGTGCCATAGCCAGTGTTCATCATTCTTGCTTAGATAGCATTGATGTTGTCCTTCTTTGAATATGTATAAATTATTTGGAGTTCTTACGCCTTTGATCACTGTTTTTCCTGTATCAAGATCACGAACACTACATCCATTCGATCGAAATATTACCTCAGTTCCTTGATCACACATCTGACTGACACTTAATAGATTGTGCTTTAAGCCATCAACATACATGACATTTCCAGCTTTGACCCTTTCTTTCAAATGAATAGATCCTTTACCTTTTATGAGAGCAGGGGTGTCATTTCCAAAAGAGACCTTCTTCTCCTTCTCTAAGGCACTATATGACTGAAGTTTTTCTTTATCACCTGTCATATGTTTCGAACATCCACTGTCGATGTACCATTAATTTTCCTTCCCTTCCGCATATAAGGCTATACCACATCTTTCTGGTTGTGGTTCTTTTATTCTCCATGATTTGGCACTTGAGGCTTGCTCCTTCTGAGTTGTCTGCCGAAACCTGCTCCTGCATTCAGAATCTTCATGACCGAAATTGTTACAAATAGAACATTCTATTTCATTTTCAAGAGCAGAGAAGTTATTGTAGGTCCTTTTCATGATCCCAGTCATACTCCTATGTTTATGAGCTTCTCTAGTCATGATTGTCTTATAGGCAACACATTGAGCTGCTTTGTGACCAAAGTTATGACAAGAAAAACATAGACCATTGAAGAAACTCCTGTGATTATCAAATCTACTAGCCAAATGATTGTAGTTTCTATCCATTCTTGAGGCAAATTGAGAAGGTTTTACCTGTGGCTGGTTGTAGCTTCTGCTCATCCTTAAAATAGATTGCCCATGATTTACCTGGTAGTCTTTGTTCATTCTTGAGGTAAATTTTCCCTGATTTACCTGGTGAGCAGCATTGTGCCTTTGCTGTTGATTGTCGACCTTTTCACTTCTCCTTGTTGCATCAATATAGCTTTTGGAGGTGGATGCCTTCTACGCTTGAGATGATTCTTCATTATATCCCAGACCTGTCTTTATTAGTGGAGAATGCTACACTTTGATAATCTCATCTAGGGTGTCAGATCCTTTAACAAATCTAAGATTAAGAGATTTTGTTTTCTCAATCTCTTTTCTAAGTCCCACAATTTCACATTCTAACTTTTCATGATGTTTTTCCTTTTCAGCAAGTTGAAATTGTAAAGTGTCTATGATCACATTCTTCTCTTCTAAACAAATTTTGAGTCTAGAAATCTCTTCGTAAAGACCTTCTTCAGTTATAGCATCCACAAAATCATCATCTTCAAAAGCCATTAAAAGTCTATATTTATTACCTTGTTCATCTTCATCATTATTTGAAAGTCCATCATTGTCTTCATGAGTGTAATAGCTTTTCTTATTTACATTTTGTTTCTTGTTCCATCTAACAGGTTCCTTACCCTTGTCAACTTTATCCTTATGAGGACATTTGGAACCATAGTGACCGATTCTTCCACAAGCAAAGCATTTGAATGGTAAATTACCTTTGAATCTTCCAGCACCCGGTTGAAGGTTCTTAACAAAATTTGATTCTTCCTCTTCGTCTGACATATGCCCTAACTCATAGTAATCTCCTTTGCCTGAAGCCTTGAAAGCAGCTTCTCGCCTGTCTGATGGTCCTCCTTTCCTCATTTCGTAAGCAGTCAGAATTCCATGCAGCTGTGACATGGTAAGGTTCTGTAGATTCTCCTTTTCTTCTATTGCAGAAACTTTTGATTCAAACTTAGGGGACAAAGATCTTAGAACTTTTTCAACCACAACAGCCTCTTTTATTTCTTCACGCAAGTTTTTCATACAATTAACAATCTCATCTACACGAAGGAAATAGTTAGCCACACTTTCATCATTGTGCATTCTGAGATTTTCATACTAAATTCTGAGGGTTTGAAGTTTTTCTCGTTTTACCTGTTCATCTCCTTCATAGCTCAAAACAATATTGTCCCATATTTCTTTTATGGATTTATACTGCATAACTTTGATGAATTCTAATTGAGATAGACATCCTAATAGAGTATTGATAGCCTTTGCATTTGTTTCATATAGTTTCTTACCAGCCAAATCTGTAGGAGTTGAGGATGGAAAAGTGTATCATGTATCTATGATATCCCAGACTTCTGTACCAAGAGATTGCAGATAGGTTGTGACCCTTACCTTCCAATAAATGAAGTTGGTCCCATAAAAAATTGGTGGCCTGATAGATGTTTCTCTCTCGTAGTTGATCATGATGATGGATCTTCCTTCAAGTGATCAAGCTTCTTCAGAAGGACCTGCTCTGATACCAATTGTTGGAAATAATACTGAGAGGGGGGGTGAATCAGTATTATCAAGTCACTTATTTTCTTTTTCAAAGCCAGATCATATACGCTACTTCAGTTAGATAAAACCGTGTAAATACGCAACTACAGAGAAGGAAACCCGCATATACAATGTATACTTATAATTTAATTTATCTTACAGATGTTGATCATTAATCTGTGTATCAGAATCAAATAAATATTAACCAGAAACAGTAAAACAGAGCTGAAGACAATCACACACAAGAACACAAGATATAAGGTGGAAACCCAATGTGGGTGAAAACCACCTGCTGCAATTCATCTCTATCTTATTTTAATTAGAAACTTCTTTTTACAATGTATTGGTGCAGTGCTTTACCAGTACGCAGGCTGCAACTTACAGAGAGCTACAACCCTCTCTTGTTCTCTAGCTTCTCCTGAAAGGGAGCTACAACCCCCTTAGCTCTTGCACTAGCCAAGATACTAGTACGTAGGTGCTGGCCTACAGAAGGCTACAACCTTCTCTTTCTTCTAGGGACCATGTTTCACAAATTTTCAGATTAGATCCATGAACATCAATCAATCATCAAAAATTTCTGCATCAAACAATCTCCTTTTCACCAATTAGAACTGAATCAAGTAGATACTTCTCTGATAGCTGTACCCAAAACATAGTAACAGTAATCACACACCAAATTATGAACCCAGAACACTACAGCAATAAATAGAAGCAGCTAGATCACAACTCAAAAGATATACGCTACTTCAATAACTAGAAACCTGCGTGCATATGCTTCTGTGTTTGGACCAACCCGCGTATATGCTATTTTTACTCACAGAACCAGCGTGTATACGTGCCTTCGTTTCACTGAACCTATGTACAGATCTATAAAGGATAATTCACAAATATTCAGACCTTAATTAACCTAGATTACCAGATTTATAGATCAATCGTGCGCCACATATAACGGATCAAAATCATACAAAGATATTATTATTCAAGCCTTAAGATTATGACCCATCAATACAACTTATCCTTCTCTTTGCACTCAGGTTCCTCCTTCATTCAGATCCAGATCTGCACCATAACATAATCACCAATATTCCAGATCTAGCCCTTCTATCAAATATTCAATAATTCAGATGATTCTTTGCCAAATGATCTCCTTCCCCTTTTATAGTCTTAGGCCTTTCACAATACCATGGTCCAAAACCATAACGAAACAATACCATGGACCCAATACTTGGGATCAACACTTCTGTCGAGATACCATGGTCCAAAACCGTAGGTTCAAATACCAAGTACTAAATACCACGGACCAAAAGTAAGTTCTCCAACATATACGTGCCTTTGTAATGTCTAACCCGCGTGTATACGCGCATTCGTCTAGGTCAACCTGCGTATATATCTTTTTCCTTCATTCTGAGATCTGTCACCAAAGTGAGTTGCCATCAAGGACAAAACCTGTGCCATAGCTCTAAATCAGTGCCACAATGCCAACAGAGTTGTACTACTGCATTGCATTTTGACCATTTGCACCTTTTGGCCTTGAGTCAACTTCACTTGGACTCGTGTTTAAGCCACTTTTTGACCATGTCTTCTGCACAATCAAACTTGCAATACCTTAGCTTCTGCAACTTAACACACCCTCAGACCCGTGGAAGGAACATCCCTTTGAGTGTCCTTGGCCAGCTTCGCCTCCCTGCATTAAGAATACGAATGTTCCCATCCCAGGAACTAGATCATATGTTTCACCGACGCTCGTTCTTTCCAATATACTATAGCATTCTTTTATTATTTTCCAGCTTAAAGAAAACACAAAAAAAATAATTATATATTCCAAAAAAAGAGCGGGAATGGGACTACATTTCCATATATTGTTGGCAACTAGAGTCAGCTGTGTCACCTTTGAACAAAGCACTCAAAAGAAAGTCTCTCCTCCATTTGGGCGGGATTTAGTTTGACTTAGGTACGCCTTAACCTTGTTATTGAGTCAATTCTCCTCCGATTGGTTACCTCTTCCAATCATATGGAGAGTTCGCTCATGCCTCCTGCATGAAAAACTTATACAGAGTTATCATATGCTACCACATGGTCATCATTGAGTCATGCTTTTGTTTAAGGGAAGTAAGCCTGAGTCGGCCGCTCTGCAGTGTCCCTTGACCTATTTTTTAGTCGACCATCCCTGGTTGTCAGTGTCTTGTCTCTCATCACATCAGTTATATTAGTCCTTTACTCGTGCCAGTTTGAGAGGGTCTCGATTGACTTCTTGCTGGCGGGTCTTTTCCTTATCAATGATGACATATTGCTCTGAGGGCAGGCCTAGAGCCACACCCTAGCCCTATTTTCATTATTTATAGGTCACCGTGTGCTCAGCATCGATTAGTATCACGGGTCTTTGACTGAGTGGTTTCCCTTATGTTTAACATCAACTTTCATTATCACACATTGGGATTTGTGCAATGCCTTGGTTTCCATTTGACCCTATTGGTGGATTCCTCACCTTTGTGTTAGCTTTCATTATTGGTTGGTTCAGAAGGTTTCTATCGTGCACTAGCCACATCTTGTGTACGCTGAAAACGTGCTTCGGTTGTGTTACTACATCTTTTTTCATCCGATCCTTTCAACATTATTGGCCTACGGGTTACACTCGTGCTAGATTGATGAAGGATGCCTTAATGCTTTCCTTCCAGAGGATCTTTCCCCATCGACTACAATTCTTTGCTCTGGGGCAAAGGTCTAGAGTCCATTTGGCAGTACCTTGGGGTTTGCAGTCATTAGTGGTAGATCCTTCTTTATCGATAGTGGGAAACCATCAATGTCTCCTAATTGATAGATTCTTCCAGGTGTTCGACCTCAGCTCATCTATTCACACTTGTTATATTGTACTGGGTACCTTGACTCTCATTATCATTATCGGTGAGTAGTCTCGCGTTTGTTAACGGTATACATCAATGATCGGTAATCAAATGATTTCTCACATGGTCAACTTTAGATCATTTATTCCCATTGTGTAGAAATGTACCACGACAGTCGGTGAAGACCTTGGGTTGCATCAGCATTCTTTGGTTCATTTGTCAGTTGCTTCTGTTGCTGCTAATTGACACCATACCACATTATATGTTGCAGTCCTTCACAACGACATCCTATATGCTGGCATCTGAGTTGCGATGTAGTATCATCTTATTCCATCATGTTCATTTGGTACTATTGGGATAAGTTTTTGACATCAGTGATCAGATTCATCTTTCAGCATCATTGGTCATCTTCTTATATGTGATATTCAGACATGTACTTGTTCGATCATGATCAGATGATCTGTTATGTACTTTTAGTTCTTTATACTTGTATATATAGTGGATCTGGTTGTACTTGATATGCAGACATGCTTTAATTTCTCTGAGCATGGGTATGCCCACCTCAGGTAGTTGTTTCTTTCTGATCTTCTTTTGATGGCTTGGCGGGCTGAAATATGGTGAAGTCCTTCTTAGCTTTTGACAGGTTTCCTTTCCATATACTTAATACATTTCGGACATCATGTACCACTTCTGACCTCATATATTAGGGGGAATTTGTTATAGCTCCAAATATCACCCTTTGTATTTGTGATCCTTGCTTTATGGCCTAGGGCAACCCCTCCTTCCAGACTTGGTCCAAATATTTTAGAAAATAGTGTTTTACTCCCTGTACGCTACTTTTCCCTTTGTTGAAAGTGTGTACACACGAGTTAGTCAATACCCAACCTACGTACATGTGTTAAAACACTTAAAAAAATTAAATTTCCTTAATTATGGGCAGAGATCACAGGTTTTACCTATTTATTACCTATTAGTGCCCGTGGCCCAACTATTCCCAACTGTTTCCCAACTAAAAAAATAACTTGGCAGAAGTATAAAAAGAATTCAATAGGAAGGCCTTAAGGAGGAGAGAAATGATAGAATTACTATATTGAGATTATTCCTTGATCAAGTCTGAAGAATCCCTGTGCTTCAAGAACTTCCCCAAGTTTAGGAAACCCTTGTTTCCTTGAGTTTTGATATTCTCTCACATGCTTGGAGATATCATGGTATTAGTTATGGAAGGAGGTTGTTGAAGACTGGGAGTAGATGGACCCAGTGGAAGGTTTCGCTTGGAGTTGGAAGAGGAAGACTCAAGTGAACTCTTTCCATGTTTTATTATAGTTTTTTGCAATAAAAAGAAAAGTTGTCTTGTTCCTGATATCGACTTTGTTTATGCATCTAATGTTATTGTTATGGTTTTTATATGAAAGACTATTTCAATGTATAACTAACCATCTACTTATATGATATAAAGTTGATTTCACTAAAATTATTTATCTATATGCTGCTATGTGTACTCGAATTGGCTGATTTGCAGGTTCGAAGATCATTAGGAGTTGCAGAGGGTTTGAACCCTGGCTAGAACTACCCTAACGAAGGACATCCGGGTATGTTCATCCTCACATAGTTAGTTTGTTTAAGCATGTTTCCTGAGTGTTATGCGTGTTTCTTGATGTAGATTACTCCTGCTCTGCTAGGATTCTGACCCAAAGCCCTAGGGGACTTATTCCCTCAATAAAGGGTCAAGTCGAACAGGAGCACGACTCCTACTTTGACGAGTTGGTGTGCATAGCCACTAGTGTAAACTTACTGGTCAATGGAGACACTATGCATCAGTATGTCGTTGGTACAGCCGCACTCAACACAATGATGCACATGTTTTCAGACGAGTTGGATAGAGCTTCCAAATCAGTGTACCCAGATGCAACAGAGGAAAGATTTTGTTTCCAGAATGATGTCACCACAGGGTACACGAACACCATCATGAACTACCAAGCTTGGCATCAGTCTGCCACCGTTGACCATCATGAGGATGTTGAAGAGTTGGTATTCCCATAGTTGTCCGAGTCTTAGTGACGTCTTGCATGGCTTACTCATGCCTATTTTATCTCACATGGGTATATATGTAGATTGTATGTAACATCTTGTCAAGTGGAATTTTAAGTGTTGATATTTAAATGTAACAGTCATATAGTAGTTGAAGAGTCATGAGGGTAGGTGAACAATCACAAAGGGGAATGTCAAGGGTCACCCCACCCTTTTCTATTTATAGTACCTCATAACTCATTGTAGAGGCTTTTGGTCAGCCAAGCTTCCAATAGGAGTATCTTAGAGAAATCTTGGAGAGTATTGTAATGAGCCTTGGCTTCTCCATAGTGCAGAGCTAGTACATCTCTTTGGAGGAGTAGGCGGCAGTGACTGTAACATTCCGTTATCGGGACTAGTGGTTGGTCATGGTTGTACTGTATGATTGGAAATTTCACTTCTTAATATAACAGAGCCAACACGTTTCATGCATATGTTGTTATTGTATTTCAATTAACTTGTTTACTCTAATGATATATGTATTTGTTTTCTTACGCATGTATGTATAGACTTTTTCTATATATGTATGTATGAATCTTACTGAAATGTGTTGTTGGTTTAACCATCACTTTGGATTATTGGTTCACCTTCCTTCCAGTCCGTTATGCATCTTTGCTTGAGTGTTCCCTTCTAAGATTCTTGTTTACATAAGTTTCCAAGGGGTGCACTCATTCCACCTTTTGTGTGTTAGAACCATTCATGCACCTTCCTTGGCTAGTTGTGCATGTCACACCCTTGCTACAAACAAGGACATCTTGCTTACCTCTATGCACAACTATGGTCAAGGTGATACCATACAACCCACTACTAGGACTCCTGCACCAAATGGTCTGAGGTTTGGTTTGGAATTCTTACCGGGGAGATCCCCTTGACATGTTGGTGGGTCTAGCACTATCAACATAAGGCTAAGAATGAAAAATAAAACTAAAAAATATTTTTTGATCAAGGAAAAAGTTGAAACTATTGAACCTCTACTCTTGCAAATTGAAGAAGGAAAGAAGATTCAAGAAACTATGAATCAACAACTCAGTGAGAAAAATAAGGAATGTGAAAGACTTGAAGGAGAAATTATTTTACTAAGGAAAGAGCTTGATAAAGATAAAATCCAGCGGAGCTTTAATCATAAATTTTGAAAGGGGACTTGTTGACACCTAATATTTGGGATTAGGAAAATACATGTACATATTGTTAATAGAAAAATAAAAGAAATGTGAAGGTGAAGAGACATTGGGAGATGAAACCCAATAGTCTCCCTCTCCTTGTATATATCTATGTTCTCTTAATGAAAAAAAAAATCATTTGTGGAGTTACTCCTAGCCTAGCATGGTATCATAGTCAGTCCCACTTTAGCTTCCCGTTGCTCTTTTAACTCCTATTTACTTGCCATTATTCCCTGCCATTGAGAGAGTGTTTCTTATTTCTCTATTGAATAATTTGGCGTGTGTACACTTCTCTAGGTGTTGAAATGAATTGAAGGAAGGAATATGCGATTGTGCGTCGAGGTAAATCTTTTGTTGTGCTAAGGTTCACAAGGCAGTGGTTTGTTGTGCATTCATTTCTAACTGTATGACTATGGAACAGTGGCTCCTCGTGTTGTTGTTAAACACAAATTCTCCATTTTACTGGTGAGTTGAATTCCTTATGAAGGTTGTATTCCATTGAAAATAATATCCATAGTTCTTTGGAAAGTCCACTCTTCTTATATATAACTCTAGTATGTAAAATGTGGTGAAGAAAAGTATAAATGCATATGTCATTTTGGTATGATTTCATTGGTTTTGCATTGGTTAATTATTTTGTGAGAATTTTTGTTATATGCCTTGGTTAATGATCCAAAATGGATCCAAAAAGACTCTAAGTCTTCAAAATTGTTTAAAATATCAAAACTATCACATGAGGAAAAACCCATAGAATAGGCGGAAAACACTATCGGCAGCCAAAAACATGAAGAAATGATAAGAAAACAGGCTTATCGATGGTTAAAGGAGTGATGTACAGGAGCTGCTGGATCTGGCCAATCAATAGTCCAGATCTGATCAGCTAATCACAATCGGCAGTGGAAAAGGGAGCCTATTGGCGGAGACCCCATGGTATATGCGACTGCGAACAGCGGGGTCAATGAGGACCGTAGATCAAGTGCGTAGATCGACGACCCAAGTTGAATCGTGATATTGCAATTGCCGATGTCAATGGAGTGGGGCCGATAATAATGATGATAGCGATAGTCGGACCTGAAAAGATTATAGATGATATTCTATATATTTTGAAATCCGGAAAGCGACAATTTCCTTTGTATTTCGCATTTCCGCCAAATGAATGGATTACAAAGGAAATGTGCTCGATGCTATATTATGGACCCGATAGGGTTTATTAATACTGTTGAATACTATTTCAAGTCCGATATGAGCGGGATTCCATGTTTTAATGTATTTCTTTTATATAAAAGGGAAATCACAAAACAGGTAGGATTTCGGGAGCTCCAAAGGCGGTAAATGGTTTGGGTCGAGCTTCGCCCGATCCCATACAATGGCTGCCATGTGTCTAGGCTGAGAAGAGAGAAAAACACCCTCATCGGGCAGCTAACCTCTGTACAAAAGGGCCACCCAAAATGAACCACAGCTGTTGGATCTGGATCTCCCAGGTCAACGGTGGAGATGCGATGTCAGTATACAGGTGGACCCGATAGGAATTATAAGGTGGATTCATAATATTTCAAATCCGATGAATAGTGATTTGGTGGATTTTCCTGTGTTTTGCAGTGTTTCTCTGTGTAAATAGAAAATGACCAATTTTGGGATTTCAAAGGCCCGATGACCCATTCTGTTACAGTACAGCTGGCCACCATCCCTGAAAGCGTTTAGCAATAATTGCTAACACTCAGAGGGGGATCTGAGCGGACAGAGGTCAGGAAGCCATAGAGCCTGAGAAGAGGAAATGCACAGGTAGTGCCGATTGGCTTTAAAGCCACAGATTGACAGAAAACAGACAGGCAATACTGAGATAGAGCAACAGAGACAGAGTGTCAGTGAGGAGAGTCTGTGTACTTAGAAGGGACTTGGGGGATCCAAGTAAAGCCTTATTGTTTGGTATCTGTTGTGTGAGGCTCAAATTGAGCTCACTATTGTAAAAATCTGTTTTGAAGACATAATAGAGAGGTCACCACTGAAGGCTGGACCAGGAGATGTATCCCAGGAGTGTTGGGTGAACTCCTTATTAAACTTTTTGTGTTTATGTGTGTTGTCTATTATGTTTCTTTTACTGCTTCATTGTCTATGTATTTCACAATATTATCGATCCATTGCACAAAGTAACATAGGAAAATCCATGCACATGATTTTGTAATACCTTAATAGTTGTTTGAGATCTCAATATTAGATCAAGTGGTATCAGAGCTTTAGGTTTGCTAAGGTTAGACAAGCTTTTGCTGGATTGGTGAATGCAAACTAGGTCAAAGCTCAAATTAGGAGAAGGAGAACTGGTTGAGACTAACCCCGGATAGGAAGAGTCTATCCTAGGAGGAAAATGGCAGAAGAAATTCCCTTGGAATCAGACTCTTAGCTCATGCACAGTTTCATGACCATGAGAGCCATGGTAAAAGAGATGTATCGAGAATTTAAGAAAGGTCGAGGTGAAGATACTTCAACCTCCAAACAAGACAAAGGAACAAAGGAACCTCTTCTAGATGGCCATTTAGAAGGCAAAGGGAAAGGGAAAGAGCCTCCTCTAACAACACCTCCTTCTAGCCCTTTGATTAAATTAGATGTAAAATTTGATTTGCCAATATATGATGGAGAATTAAATGCAGAAAAGCTAGATAATTGGATTAGATAGATTGATGTATATTGCAGGGTGCAAAACATCGATTCAGAAAGGAGAAAGATTTAGCTGGCCAGCCTTCGCCTTGGAGGAACTGCCCTAGTGTGGTGGGAAGGTAGGACACAAGCTGATTTGAAGAAGCATGGTAGAATTCTTTCTACTTGGAGTGAATTTGGTAAAGTTATTTCTACTTGGAGTGAATTTGTTTCTGCCATTAAAAAATAGTTCTATCCACTAGCTTATATGCAGCAAGCAATTATGAGTTGGCAAACTCTTCACCAATTAAAGGGGTAAAGTGTACAAAGCTACACCCAAGTATTTAGAAAAAGAGCTTTAATTCTAGGCATTTCTCTAGACTCACCTGAAACTTTGTTAAAGTATACAGGTGGTCTACATAGCTATTTGAGGCACACCATTCTCATGTTTAACCCTACTAGCATAGATGAGGTATTAGTTTAGGCTACACATCTGGAGGCTAGAGGCAAGAATGTGAACCCAGAGATTAGGGAATCATCAAAACCCACTGCAAGCAGGAACAAGGAAAAGAAGAAGCATAAATAGAAAGAAAGGTAAGCAAATGCTGTACAGAAAGGAAAACCATCATGCACTCACTGCAAGAAGGATGGGCATGATGATGAACATTGCTAGTCTTTGCATCTGGAGCTAAAACCTAAGAAGTTCAATGGCAAGAAGAAGAAGACTGTTGTTGCTATTCAGAAAGATTTGGGGTCAGACTCAGGTGATGAAACAACAGTCACAGCTGCAAGTATAAAACGTAAAAATTCTAAAGCATCTACTAGTAATTATACACAATCTATTGATAATGAAGAAAATGAGAGGAAAAGACATGAGTTTTTTCATATTAGAGTTATTTCCAAGCATTAGAAGATTGATACTTTAGTTGATAGTGGTTCATAAGTAAACTTGATTTATGAAGAAACTGTAAAGAAGTTGGGACTACTAACAACACCTCACAAGAAGCCATATACATTAGGTTGGGTATGTGATAAAGCCAAGCTACAAGTGACTGGAGAATGTAAACTTAGGTTTGCATTTGGGTCAAAATTTGTAGATGATGTTGAGTTAGATATAGTTCCCTTGGATATATGTGGTATTGTTTTAGGAAGTCCTTACATGTATGATAGAAAATCCATTTTCTATAGAGCTGAAAATAAGTATCAACTCACAAAAGATGGAATAGAATATACAGTAAGAGCTCATCAGCTCAAAAATAACTACATTCTCATTAACTCAGGGTAGATGAAAAGAATCGTAAATTCATGCAAGCAATTTTTACTAATGGTTGTAAAGGAAAATACCCTTGATAAAACCAATGTATTTGAAGGTTGTGATGCTAAATAGAAAGCTGATTTAGAGAAAGTTGTTTCAGAATATGATATCCTATTTCAAGAACCTAAAGGTCTGCCACCCAAAAGGGAAATTGTACATGATATTCATTTGTAGCAAGATGCTCCATTGCCTAACATTGGAATGTACAGGTTATCCCTTTAGAGAATGCAAAGATCAAGAAGCAGGTATAGGAGCTGCTCGAGAAAGGGTTCATAAGGCCAAGCACATCACCATGCGGATCTCCAATTGTGTTGGTGAGAAAGAAAGATGGTTCGTGGAGGATGTGCATTGAATAAAATAACAATCAAGAATCGTTATCCTCTTCCTCGCATACATGATCTATTAGATTAGTTGAAAGGAGTTGTTTAATTTTCCAAGTTGGACTTGCGTAGTGGCTACCATTAGGTCAGAGTTGTAGAACAAGATGCATTGAAGACTGCTTTCAAAAGAAAGTAAGGGTTGTATGAATCGCTAGTTATGCCTTTTGGCTTAACTAATGCTCCTGCCACTTTCATGAGAGCTATGAATGATGTACTCCGACATTTTATTGATGATTTTGTAATTGTATATTTAGATGACATTCTTGTTTTCAGTAAAACATGGGAAGAACATTTGAAGCATGTAAAGCAAACTCTAGATGTTTTGAAAAAATAAAATCTCTATGTTAAATTATCAAAATGTGAATTTGGCAAAACATCTTTAAATTATTTGGGTCATATTGTAGGGGGTGGTGAATTGAAGATAGATCCCTCTAAGGTTGAAGTCATTGTGAACTGGCCTAAACCCAAACCTGCTATAGAAGTTAGGAGCTTCCTAGGAGAAACACAATATTGGAGAAATTTTATTGCTAACCTTTCCTTGATTGCAGCTCCCTTACAGGCTTTAACAGGATTGAACAAGGTGTTTCAGTGGGGAGGAAAATAGCAGAAAGCCTTCAACACCTTGAAAGAAAAAAATAGTACAACACTAGTACTAGCATTGCCATATCTTCAAAGACCATTTGAGATTGAAACAGATGCCAGTGACTATGCCATGGGAGTAGTGTTGATGCAACACGGTAAACCCATATGTTATCATTCTGAGACATTTAATTCTGCAGTAGTTAATTATCCCACATATGATAAAGAATTGTATGCATTAGTGCAAAGTGTGAAAAAGTGGAAACATTACCTATTGGGCAAGGAAACAATTATACATACTGATCATCAACCACTTCAATATTTACACTCACAAACTAAATTGCAGCAATCAAGACACTATAGGTGGATGGGTTTTCTACAACAGTTTCATCTTGTCATCAGGTATAAGAAGGGAATAGACAATAAAGTTGCAGATATGTTGTCCAGAACAATCATAAATGCATGTACTATACTTAAGCATAACTCAGTATTACATGAAAGCTACATCGAACAATATGCTCAAGATATAGATTTTAAAGATGTATATGCAACTTTAAGTCATGGCAAACAAGTAGAAGAATTGGATTATCATGTTAAGGACCAACTCTTATATCATTTGGGAAAGTTATGCATTCCTCAAACTGAAAGAGTTAACATAATCTGAGAAGCACACACTTCTCTAATATCAAGTCATTTTGGTGTAAGTAAAACAGTTGCACAGCTGCAAAGGTTCTATTATTGGCCAAGAATGCATGAAACAATTTCTATATATATTAAGGGATGTACCATGTGTGCTCAAAGCAAGCCCAACAATAGAAAAATAGGCTTGTACACTCCACTTCCAATTCCTTCTCATCCTTGGGAAAGTGTTTCCATGGACTTTGTTGGGGGATTGCCAAAATCTAGAAAAGGTCATGATTATTTATATGTTATTATGGACAGGTTCAACAAAATTTGTATTTTAATACCTTGTAAGAAGCAAATCACAGCTAAACAAACAACAAAGTTGTTCTTTCAGCATGTATGGGTTGATTTTGGGTTACCCACTTCTATTGTATCTGATCGAGATTCCCAATTTGTTGGGAAGTTTTGGTCAGGCCTATGGGAGTCGATGGATACCAGACTGAAGAAGAGCACAACCTTTCATCCACAAATAGATGGCCAAACAGAGGTGGTCAATAGGACAATGATCCAGTTTCTCAGATTGCAGCAAGCATCCCAAGCTTTGGGATGAACATTTATGTTATGTGCAACATGCTTACAGCTGTGCTAAGCACTCTTATACACAAAGATCTCCTTTTGAGACTTGTTTTGGTTTTACACCAAGGTATCCCTTGGATTTTGTCTTTAGTAAAGACATAGTAGTTGATGGACACAGTGATGTGGACAAAGCAACCAAGTTCATTGAAAATATCCAAGAAATTCACCATGCAATGCAGGAATAGCTGGAGAAGAGCCAAGCCAAGCACAAGGCAAGGCATGACAAGCATCGAATTGAGAATAGCTTCCAAGTTGGTGATCAAGTCTGGCTGTACATAAACAAAGACACAATGTAAGGTGAAGGTAAGAAGCTGAAGCCAATAAGGCATGGGCCTTTCAAGATATTTGAGAAAATTGGTGAGAACTCTTTTCGCCTTGATTTACCAGCCTACATGCACATATATTCAGTAGTTAATGCAAATAACTTGAGACTATTTGAACCTTATTTGATTGAATATCTCGAAGAGCAAAGTCAGATGCCTTATATTGATGATTTGTTTCTTGAATATCTCAATGATTTGTAGTAAGATACAGCTCTGGATAGGAAGGTGAGAACTACGTGTAGAGGAGATGTTGAGTACCTGAGAAGTGGACTCAAAGGTTCAAAACCAAGTAGTGTAAGATGTATAGAGATTGGACAAGTGAGGAAGTTGTATCCTCACTTGATTGATGCTTAAAAACCAACTTTTGGTGGTCCAAAAGCTTTTTCAGTGGGAAGGCATGATCCAAAATGGATCCAAATACCCTCTAAGTCTTCGAAATCGTTTAAAAGATCAAAACTATCACATGAGGAAAAACCATTAGAATAGGTGGAAACAGTGTCAGTGGCCAAAAACACGAAGAAATGATCAAAAACAAGCTTATCGGTAGTAAAAAAAGTGATGCACAGGAGCCATCGGATCTGGCCGATCAACGGTCCAGATCTGATCGGTGAATCACAATCAGCAGTGGGAAAGAGAGGCTATCAGTGGAGACCCCATGGTATATGCGATTGCGAACAATGGGGTCAATGAAGTATTAGCGATTTCAATGGAGTGGGGCCGATAATAACGATGTCAGTGATAGCCGGACCCGATAAGATTATAGACGATATTCTATATATTTTGAAATCCGGAAAGCTGCAATTTCCTTTGTATTTCAAATTTCCGCCAAATGAATGGATTACAAAGGAAATGCACTCGATGCGATATTATGGACTCGATAGGGTTTATTAATACTTTTGAATACTATTTCAAGTCCGATATGAGTGGGATTCCATGTTTTAATGTTTTTTTTTTATATAAAAGGGAAATCACAAAACAGGCAGGATTTCAGGAGGTCTAAAGGCAGTAAATGGTTTGGGTTGGGCTTTGCCTAATCCCATACAATGGCTGCCACATGTCCAGGTTGGGGAGAGATAAAACCACCCTCATTGGGTGGTTAACCTCTGTACGAAAGGACCGCCCAAAATGAACCACAGCCATTGGATCTGGATCTCCTAGATCAACGGTGGAGATGCAATGTTGGTATACAGGTGAACCCGATAGGAGTTATAAGGTGGATTCATAATATTTCAAATCCGATGAACAATGATTTGGTGGATTTTCCGGTGTTTTGCAGTGTTTCTCTATGTAAACAGAAAATGACCAATTTTGGGATTTCAAAGGTCCGATGACCCATTTCGTTACAGTACAGGTGGCCACCATCCCTAAAAGTGTTTAGAAATGATTGCTAATGCTCAGAGGGGGATTTGAGCGGACAGAGGTCGAGAAGCCAGAAATCCCAAGAAGAGGAAACACACAGGTAGTGCAGGTTGGCTTTAAATCCATAGATTGATAGAAAACAGATAGGCAATATTGAGACAGAGCAACAGAGATAGAGAGTCAGTGAGGAGAGTCTGTGTACTCAGAAGAGACTTGGGGGATCCAAGTAAATCCTTATTGTTTTGTATCTGTTGTGTGAGGCTCAAATTGAGCTCTCTATTGTAAAAATCTATTTTGAAGACATAATAGAGAGGTCACCATTGAAGGCTGGACCAGGAGATGTTGCCCAGGAGTGTTGGGTGAACTCCTTATTAAACTTTTTGTGTTTATGTGTGTTGTCTATTATGTTTCTTTTACTGCTTCATTGTCTATGTATTTCACAATCTTATCAATCCATTGCACAAAGTAACATAGGAAATCCACGCACATGAGTCTGTAATACCTCAATAATTGTTTAAGATCTCAATATCAGATTAGTTAATTATATTGTATGTGCTATATGTTGTTGTGCGTTGGTGCTCTATGGTGTGATGCATAATTCAAAGTTGTTATTGGCCATATGTGACGGCATAATAACATGCATTGAAGTTTTTAAACATTCTTAATGTGTGCATATGATAACCTTTAAAAAAAGTTTGTGGTATATATGGTATGGTGAGATGACCACATATGGAAGACCACTTCTGACCTCATATATTAGGGGGAATTTGTTATAGCTCCAAATATCACCCTTTGTATTTGTGATCCTTGCTTTATGGCCTAGGGCAACCCCTCCTTCCAGACTTGGTCCAAATATTTTAGAAAATAGTGTTTTACTCCCTGTACGCTACTTTTCCCTTTGTTGAAAGTGTGTACACACGAGTTAGTCAATACCCAACCTACGTACATGTGTTAAAACACTTAAAAAAATTAAATTTCCTTAATTATGGGCAGAGATCACAGGTTTTACCTATTTATTACCTATTAGTGCCCGTGGCCCAACTATTCCCAACTGTTTCCCAACTAAAAAAATAACTTGGCAGAAGTATAAAAAGAATTCAATAGGAAGGCCTTAAGGAGGAGAGAAATGATAGAATTACTATATTGAGATTATTCCTTGATCAAGTCTGAAGAATCCCTGTGCTTCAAGAACTTCCCCAAGTTTAGGAAACCCTTGTTTCCTTGAGTTTTGATATTCTCTCACATGCTTGGAGATATCATGGTATTAGTTATGGAAGGAGGTTGTTGAAGACTGGGAGTAGATGGACCCAGTGGAAGGTTTCGCTTGGAGTTGGAAGAGGAAGACTCAAGTGAACTCTTTCCATGTTTTATTATAGTTTTTTGCAATAAAAAGAAAAGTTGTCTTGTTCCTGATATCGACTTTGTTTATGCATCTAATGTTATTGTTATGGTTTTTATATGAAAGACTATTTCAATGTATAACTAACCATCTACTTATATGATATAAAGTTGATTTCACTAAAATTATTTATCTATATGCTGCTATGTGTACTCGAATTGGCTGATTTGCAGGTTCGAAGATCATTAGGAGTTGCAGAGGGTTTGAACCCTGGCTAGAACTACCCTAACGAAGGACATCCGGGTATGTTCATCCTCACATAGTTAGTTTGTTTAAGCATGTTTCCTGAGTGTTATGCGTGTTTCTTGATGTAGATTACTCCTGCTCTGCTAGGATTCTGACCCAAAGCCCTAGGGGACTTATTCCCTCAATAAAGGGTCAAGTCGAACAGGAGCACGACTCCTACTTTGACGAGTTGGTGTGCATAGCCACTAGTGTAAACTTACTGGTCAATGGAGACACTATGCATCAGTATGTCGTTGGTACAGCCGCACTCAACACAATGATACACATGTTTTCAGACGAGTTGGATAGAGCTTCCAAATCAGTGTACCCAGATGCAACAGAGGAAAGATTTTGTTTCCAGAATGATGTCACCACAGGGTACACGAACACCATCATGAACTACCAAGCTTGGCATCAGTCTGCCACCGTTGACCATCATGAGGATGTTGAAGAGTTGGTATTCCCATAGTTGTCCGAGTCTTAGTGACGTCTTGCATGGCTTACTCATGCCTATTTTATCTCACATGGGTATATATGTAGATTGTATGTAACATCTTGTCAAGTGGAATTTTAAGTGTTGATATTTAAATGTAACAGTCATATAGTAGTTGAAGAGTCATGAGGGTAGGTGAACAATCACAAAGGGGAATGACAAGGTTCACCCCACCCTTTTCTATTTATAGTACCTCAAAACTCATTGTAGTGGCTTTTGGTCAGCCAAGCTTCCAATAGGAGTATCTTAGAGAAATCTTGGAGAGTATTGTAATGAGCCTTGGCTTCTCCATAGTGCAGAGCTAGTACATCTCTTTGGAGGAGTAGGAGGCAGTGACTGTAACATTCCGTTATCGGGACTAGTGGTTGGTCATGGTTGTACTGTATGATTGGAGATTTCACTTCTTAATATAAAATAGCCAACACGTTTCATGCATATGTTGTTATTGTATTTGAATTAACTTGTTTACTCTAATGATATATGTATTTGTTTTCTTACGCATGTATGTATAGACTTTTTCTATATATGTATGTATGAATATTACTGAAATGTGTTGTTGGTTTATCCATCACTTTGGATTATTGGTTCACCTTCCTTCCAGTCCGTTATGCATCTTTGCTTGAGTGTTCCCTTCTAAGATTCTTGTTTACATAAGTTTCCAAGGGGTGCACTCATTCCACCTTTTGTGTGTTAGAACCATTCATGCACCTTCCTTGGCTAGTTGTGCATGTCACACCCTTGCTACAAACAAGGACATCTTGCTTACCTCTATGCACAACTATGGTCAAGGTGATACCATACAACCCACTACTAGGACTCCTGCACCAAATGGTCTGAGGTTTGGTTTGGAATTCTTACCGGGGAGATCCCCTTGACATGTTGGTGGGTCTAGCACTATCAACATAAGGCTAAGAATGAAAAATAAAACTAAAAAATATTTTTTGATCAAGGAAAAAGTTGAAACTATTGAACCTCTACTCTTGCAAATTGAAGAAGGAAAGAAGATTCAAGAAACTATGAATCAACAACTCAGTGAGAAAAATAAGGAATGTGAAAGACTTGAAGGAGAAATTATTTTACTAAGGAAAGAGCTTGATAAAGATAAAATCCAGCGGAGCTTTAATCATAAATTTTGAAAGGGGACTTGTTGACACCTAATATTTGGGATTAGGAAAATACATGTACATATTGTTAATAGAAAAATAAAAGAAATGTGAAGGTGAAGAGACATTGGGAGATGAAACCCAATAGTCTCCCTCTCCTTGTATATATCTATGTTCTCTTAATGAAAAAAAAAATCATTTGTGGAGTTACTCCTAGCCTAGCATGGTATCATAGTCAGTCCCACTTTAGCTTCCCGTTGCTCTTTTAACTCCTATTTACTTGCCATTATTCCCTGCCATTGAGAGAGTGTTTCTTATTTCTCTATTGAATAATTTGGCGTGTGTACACTTCTCTAGGTGTTGAAATGAATTGAAGGAAGGAATATGCGATTGTGCGTCGAGGTAAATCTTTTGTTGTGCTAAGGTTCACAAGGCAGTGGTTTGTTGTGCATTCATTTCTAACTGTATGACTATGGAACAGTGGCTCCTCGTGTTGTTGTTAAACACAAATTCTCCATTTTACTGGTGAGTTGAATTCCTTATGAAGGTTGTATTCCATTGAAAATAATATCCATAGTTCTTTGGAAAGTCCACTCTTCTTATATATAACTCTAGTATGTAAAATGTGGTGAAGAAAAGTATAAATGCATATGTCATTTTGGTATGATTTCATTGGTTTTGCATTGGTTAATTATTTTGTGAGAATTTTTGTTATATGCCTTGGTTAATGATCCAAAATGGATCCAAAAAGACTCTAAGTCTTCAAAATTGTTTAAAATATCAAAACTATCACATGAGGAAAAACCCATAGAATAGGCGGAAAACACTATCGGCAGCCAAAAACATGAAGAAATGATAAGAAAACAGGCTTATCGATGGTTAAAGGAGTGATGTACAGGAGCTGCTGGATCTGGCCAATCAATAGTCCAGATCTGATCAGCTAATCACAATCGGCAGTGGAAAAGGGAGCCTATTGGCGGAGACCCCATGGTATATGCGACTGCGAACAGCGGGGTCAATGAGGACCGTAGATCAAGTGCGTAGATCGACGACCCAAGTTGAATCGTGATATTGCAATTGCCGATGTCAATGGAGTGGGGCCGATAATAATGATGATAGCGATAGTCGGACCTGAAAAGATTATAGATGATATTCTATATATTTTGAAATCCGGAAAGCGACAATTTCCTTTGTATTTCGCATTTCCGCCAAATGAATGGATTACAAAGGAAATGTTCTCGATGCTATATTATGGACCCGATAGGGTTTATTAATACTGTTGAATACTATTTCAAGTCCGATATGAGCGGGATTCCATGTTTTAATGTATTTCTTTTATATAAAAGGGAAATCACAAAACAGGTAGGATTTCGGGAGCTCCAAAGGCGGTAAATGGTTTGGGTCGAGCTTCGCCCGATCCCATACAATGGCTGCCATGTGTCTAGGCTGAGAAGAGAGAAAAACACCCTCATCGGGCAGCTAACCTCTGTACAAAAGGGCCACCCAAAATGAACCACAGCTGTTGGATCTGGATCTCCCAGGTCAACGGTGGAGATGCGATGTCAGTATACAGGTGGACCCGATAGGAATTATAAGGTGGATTCATAATATTTCAAATCCGATGAATAGTGATTTGGTGGATTTTCCTGTGTTTTGCAGTGTTTCTCTGTGTAAATAGAAAATGACCAATTTTGGGATTTCAAAGGCCCGATGACCCATTCTGTTACAGTACAGCTGGCCACCATCCCTGAAAACGTTTAGCAATGATTGCTAACACTCAGAGGGGGATCTGAGCGGACAGAGGTCAGGAAGCCAGAGAGCCTGAGAAGAGGAAATGAACAGGTAGTGCCGATTGGCTTTAAAGCCACAGATTGACAGAAAACAGACAGGCAGTGCTGAGATAGAGCAACAGAGACAGAGAGTCAGTGAGGAGAGTCTGTGTACTTAGAAGGGACTTGGGGGATCCAAGTAAAGCCTTATTGTTTGGTATCTGTTGTGTGAGGCTCAAATTGAGCTCACTATTGTAAAAATCTATTTTGAAGACATAATAGAGAGGTCACCACTGAAGGCTGGACCAGGAGATGTAGCCCAGGAGTGTTGGGTGAACTCCTTATTAAACTTTTTGTGTTTATGTGTGTTGTCTATTATGTTTCTTTTACTGCTTCATTGTCTATGTATTTCACAATATTATCGATCCATTGCACAAAGTAACATAGGAAAATCCATGCACATGATTTTGTAATACCTTAATAGTTGTTTGAGATCTCAATATTAGATCAAGTGGTATCAGAGCTTTAGGTTTGCTAAGGTTAGACAAGCTTTTGCTGGATTGGTGAATGCAAACTAGGTCAAAGCTCAAATTAGGAGAAGGAGAACTGGTTGAGACTAACCCCGGATAGGAAGAGTCTATCCTAGGAGGAAAATGGCAGAAGAAATTCCCTTGGAATCAGACTCTTAGCTCATGCACAGTTTCATGACCATGAGAGCCATGGTAAAAGAGATGTATCGAGAATTTAAGAAAGGTCGAGGTGAAGATACTTCAACCTCCAAACAAGACAAAGGAACAAAGGAACCTCTTCTAGATGGCCATTTAGAAGGCAAAGGGAAAGGGAAAGAGCCTCCTCTAACAACACCTCCTTCTAGCCCTTTGATTAAATTAGATGTAAAATTTGATTTGCCAATATATGATGGAGAATTAAATGCAGAAAAGCTAGATAATTGGATTAGATAGATTGATGTATATTGCAGGGTGCAAAACATCGATTCAGAAAGGAGAAAGATTTAGCTGGCCAGCCTTCGCCTTGGAGGAACTGCCCTAGTGTGGTGGGAAGGTAGGACACAAGCTGATTTGAAGAAGCATGGTAGAATTCTTTCTACTTGGAGTGAATTTGGTAAAGTTATTTCTACTTGGAGTGAATTTGTTTCTGCCATTAAAAAATAGTTCTATCCACTAGCTTATATGCAGCAAGCAATTATGAGTTGGCAAACTCTTCACCAATTAAAGGGGTAAAGTGTACAAAGCTACACCCAAGTATTTAGAAAAAGAGCTTTAATTCTAGGCATTTCTCTAGACTCACCTGAAACTTTGTTAAAGTATACAGGTGGTCTACATAGCTATTTGAGGCACACCATTCTCATGTTTAACCCTACTAGCATAGATGAGGTATTAGTTTAGGCTACACATCTGGAGGCTAGAGGCAAGAATGTGAACCCAGAGATTAGGGAATCATCAAAACCCACTGCAAGCAGGAACAAGGAAAAGAAGAAGCATAAATAGAAAGAAAGGTAAGCAAATGCTGTACAGAAAGGAAAACCATCATGCACTCACTGCAAGAAGGATGGGCATGATGATGAACATTGCTAGTCTTTGCATCTGGAGCTAAAACCTAAGAAGTTCAATGGCAAGAAGAAGAAGACTGTTGTTGCTATTCAGAAAGATTTGGGGTCAGACTCAGGTGATGAAACAACAGTCACAGCTGCAAGTATAAAACGTAAAAATTCTAAAGCATCTACTAGTAATTATACACAATCTATTGATAATGAAGAAAATGAGAGGAAAAGACATGAGTTTTTTCATATTAGAGTTATTTCCAAGCATTAGAAGATTGATACTTTAGTTGATAGTGGTTCATAAGTAAACTTGATTTATGAAGAAACTGTAAAGAAGTTGGGACTACTAACAACACCTCACAAGAAGCCATATACATTAGGTTGGGTATGTGATAAAGCCAAGCTACAAGTGACTGGAGAATGTAAACTTAGGTTTGCATTTGGGTCAAAATTTGTAGATGATGTTGAGTTAGATATAGTTCCCTTGGATATATGTGGTATTGTTTTAGGAAGTCCTTACATGTATGATAGAAAATCCATTTTCTATAGAGCTGAAAATAAGTATCAACTCACAAAAGATGGAATAGAATATACAGTAAGAGCTCATCAGCTCAAAAATAACTACATTCTCATTAACTCAGGGTAGATGAAAAGAATCGTAAATTCATGCAAGCAATTTTTACTAATGGTTGTAAAGGAAAATACCCTTGATAAAACCAATGTATTTGAAGGTTGTGATGCTAAATAGAAAGCTGATTTAGAGAAAGTTGTTTCAGAATATGATATCCTATTTCAAGAACCTAAAGGTCTGCCACCCAAAAGGGAAATTGTACATGATATTCATTTGTAGCAAGATGCTCCATTGCCTAACATTGGAATGTACAGGTTATCCCTTTAGAGAATGCAAAGATCAAGAAGCAGGTATAGGAGCTGCTCGAGAAAGGGTTCATAAGGCCAAGCACATCACCATGCGGATCTCCAATTGTGTTGGTGAGAAAGAAAGATGGTTCGTGGAGGATGTGCATTGAATAAAATAACAATCAAGAATCGTTATCCTCTTCCTCGCATACATGATCTATTAGATTAGTTGAAAGGAGTTGTTTAATTTTCCAAGTTGGACTTGCGTAGTGGCTACCATCAGGTCAGAGTTGTAGAACAAGATGCATTGAAGACTGCTTTCAAAAGAAAGTAAGGGTTGTATGAATCGCTAGTTATGCCTTTTGGCTTAACTAATGCTCCTGCCACTTTCATGAGAGCTATGAATGATGTACTCCGACATTTTATTGATGATTTTGTAATTGTATATTTAGATGACATTCTTGTTTTCAGTAAAACATGGGAAGAACATTTGAAGCATGTAAAGCAAACTCTAGATGTTTTGAAAAAATAAAATCTCTATGTTAAATTATCAAAATGTGAATTTGGCAAAACATCTTTAAATTATTTGGGTCATATTGTAGGGGGTGGTGAATTGAAGATAGATCCCTCTAAGGTTGAAGTCATTGTGAACTGGCCTAAACCCAAACCTGCTATAGAAGTTAGGAGCTTCCTAGGAGAAACACAATATTGGAGAAATTTTATTGCTAACCTTTCCTTGATTGCAGCTCCCTTACAGGCTTTAACAGGATTGAACAAGGTGTTTCAGTGGGGAGGAAAATAGCAGAAAGCCTTCAACACCTTGAAAGAAAAAAATAGTACAACACTAGTACTAGCATTGCCATATCTTCAAAGACCATTTGAGATTGAAACAGATGCCAGTGACTATGCCATGGGAGTAGTGTTGATGCAACACGGTAAACCCATATGTTATCATTCTGAGACATTTAATTCTGCAGTAGTTAATTATCCCACATATGATAAAGAATTGTATGCATTAGTGCAAAGTGTGAAAAAGTGGAAACATTACCTATTGGGCAAGGAAACAATTATACATACTGATCATCAACCACTTCAATATTTACACTCACAAACTAAATTGCAGCAATCAAGACACTATAGGTGGATGGGTTTTCTACAACAGTTTCATCTTGTCATCAGGTATAAGAAGGGAATAGACAATAAAGTTGCAGATATGTTGTCCAGAACAATCATAAATGCATGTACTATACTTAAGCATAACTCAGTATTACATGAAAGCTACATCGAACAATATGCTCAAGATATAGATTTTAAAGATGTATATGCAACTTTAAGTCATGGCAAACAAGTAGAAGAATTGGATTATCATGTTAAGGACCAACTCTTATATCATTTGGGAAAGTTATGCATTCCTCAAACTGAAAGAGTTAACATAATCTGAGAAGCACACACTTCTCTAATATCAAGTCATTTTGGTGTAAGTAAAACAGTTGCACAGCTGCAAAGGTTCTATTATTGGCCAAGAATGCATGAAACAATTTCTATATATATTAAGGGATGTACCATGTGTGCTCAAAGCAAGCCCAACAATAGAAAAATAGGCTTGTACACTCCACTTCCAATTCCTTCTCATCCTTGGGAAAGTGTTTCCATGGACTTTGTTGGGGGATTGCCAAAATCTAGAAAAGGTCATGATTATTTATATGTTATTATGGACAGGTTCAACAAAATTTGTATTTTAATACCTTGTAAGAAGCAAATCACAGCTAAACAAACAACAAAGTTGTTCTTTCAGCATGTATGGGTTGATTTTGGGTTACCCACTTCTATTGTATCTGATCGAGATTCCCAATTTGTTGGGAAGTTTTGGTCAGGCCTATGGGAGTCGATGGATACCAGACTGAAGAAGAGCACAACCTTTCATCCACAAATAGATGGCCAAACAGAGGTGGTCAATAGGACAATGATCCAGTTTCTCAGATTGCAGCAAGCATCCCAAGCTTTGGGATGAACATTTATGTTATGTGCAACATGCTTACAGCTGTGCTAAGCACTCTTATACACAAAGATCTCCTTTTGAGACTTGTTTTGGTTTTACACCAAGGTATCCCTTGGATTTTGTCTTTAGTAAAGACATAGTAGTTGATGGACACAGTGATGTGGACAAAGCAACCAAGTTCATTGAAAATATCCAAGAAATTCACCATGCAATGCAGGAATAGCTGGAGAAGAGCCAAGCCAAGCACAAGGCAAGGCATGACAAGCATCGAATTGAGAATAGCTTCCAAGTTGGTGATCAAGTCTGGCTGTACATAAACAAAGACACAATGTAAGGTGAAGGTAAGAAGCTGAAGCCAATAAGGCATGGGCCTTTCAAGATATTTGAGAAAATTGGTGAGAACTCTTTTCGCCTTGATTTACCAGCCTACATGCACATATATTCAGTAGTTAATGCAAATAACTTGAGACTATTTGAACCTTATTTGATTGAATATCTCGAAGAGCAAAGTCAGATGCCTTATATTGATGATTTGTTTCTTGAATATCTCAATGATTTGTAGTAAGATACAGCTCTGGATAGGAAGGTGAGAACTACGTGTAGAGGAGATGTTGAGTACCTGAGAAGTGGACTCAAAGGTTCAAAACCAAGTAGTGTAAGATGTATAGAGATTGGACAAGTGAGGAAGTTGTATCCTCACTTGATTGATGCTTAAAAACCAACTTTTGGTGGTCCAAAAGCTTTTTCAGTGGGAAGGCATGATCCAAAATGGATCCAAATACCCTCTAAGTCTTCGAAATCGTTTAAAAGATCAAAACTATCACATGAGGAAAAACCATTAGAATAGGTGGAAACAGTGTCAGTGGCCAAAAACACGAAGAAATGATCAAAAACAAGCTTATCGGTAGTAAAAAAAGTGATGCACAGGAGCCATCGGATCTGGCCGATCAACGGTCCAGATCTGATCGGTGAATCACAATCAGCAGTGGGAAAGAGAGGCTATCAGTGGAGACCCCATGGTATATGCGATTGCGAACAATGGGGTCAATGAAGTATTAGCGATTTCAATGGAGTGGGGCCGATAATAACGATGTCAGTGATAGCCGGACCCGATAAGATTATAGACGATATTCTATATATTTTGAAATCCGGAAAGCTGCAATTTCCTTTGTATTTCAAATTTCCGCCAAATGAATGGATTACAAAGGAAATGCACTCGATGCGATATTATGGACTCGATAGGGTTTATTAATACTTTTGAATACTATTTCAAGTCCGATATGAGTGGGATTCCATGTTTTAATGTTTTTTTTTTATATAAAAGGGAAATCACAAAACAGGCAGGATTTCAGGAGGTCTAAAGGCAGTAAATGGTTTGGGTTGGGCTTTGCCTAATCCCATACAATGGCTGCCACATGTCCAGGTTGGGGAGAGATAAAACCACCCTCATTGGGTGGTTAACCTCTGTACGAAAGGACCGCCCAAAATGAACCACAGCCATTGGATCTGGATCTCCTAGATCAACGGTGGAGATGCAATGTTGGTATACAGGTGAACCCGATAGGAGTTATAAGGTGGATTCATAATATTTCAAATCCGATGAACAATGATTTGGTGGATTTTCCGGTGTTTTGCAGCGTTTCTCTATGTAAACAGAAAATGACCAATTTTGGGATTTCAAAGGTCCGATGACCCATTTCGTTACAGTACAGGTGGCCACCATCCCTAAAAGTGTTTAGAAATGATTGCTAATGCTCAGAGGGGGATTTGAGCGGACAGAGGTCGAGAAGCCAGAAATCCCAAGAAGAGGAAACACACAGGTAGTGCAGGTTGGCTTTAAATCCATAGATTGATAGAAAACAGATAGGCAATATTGAGACAGAGCAACAGAGATAGAGAGTCAGTGAGGAGAGTCTGTGTACTCAGAAGAGACTTGGGGGATCCAAGTAAATCCTTATTGTTTTGTATCTGTTGTGTGAGGCTCAAATTGAGCTCTCTATTGTAAAAATCTATTTTGAAGACATAATAGAGAGGTCACCATTGAAGGCTGGACCAGGAGATGTTGCCCAGGAGTGTTGGGTGAACTCCTTATTAAACTTTTTGTGTTTATGTGTGTTGTCTATTATGTTTCTTTTACTGCTTCATTGTCTATGTATTTCACAATCTTATCAATCCATTGCACAAAGTAACATAGGAAATCCACGCACATGAGTCTGTAATACCTCAATAATTGTTTAAGATCTCAATATCAGATTAGTTAATTATATTGTATGTGCTATATGTTGTTGTGCGTTGGTGCTCTATGGTGTGATGCATAATTCAAAGTTGTTATTGGCCATATGTGACGGCATAATAACATGCATTGAAGTTTTTAAACATTCTTAATGTGTGCATATGATAACCTTTAAAAAAAGTTTGTGGTATATATGGTATGGTGAGATGACCACATATGGAAGACCATAATTTATTTTAAACCCATATGTTGATTTCTCCCATACATTGAGTTCTCCCAGTATGAAGTACATATGTATGGTGTAAATATATTATGGAGATGTTTAATATATGGTGTGAGTAGTATTGTGCATTGAACCATATTTTTTTACCTTTGAGTTGAGTTTTTTTAAGGTATTGTTGATTCTTCGATTAACACCCTCCAAAAATTTTCCTACATGTAAATTTTGGAACCTACTGAGGATCTAACAATCTATTCACTTCAGGATCAGTGAACATTATGCTAAGTGTTTAAGTATTCTTCTCAGTTTCTAAGTGTCAAAGTCACTTTCATACATGTGTTTAGTCTATAACAAGTTCACGAGTGCATTATTTTACACAATCTTGAACATGCACAACACAATCCATCAAGATGGTGTCTGTGCAAAATTCAATTTATGATGGCAGTCAATGTGCTCTTTCAATTGATAGTCTCTCACTTTTGGTTGCGATTGTACTACTACTTGGTGAGTTTTTTTTCCAACTGTTGCTTTTGTGCACCATTTCTTTCACAATTGTTGCTTTCATGTTTATGACTGTCACTTTTTTTTTTTTCACTTCAATAAGTGTTTCTTTCATGTTATCTTCGCTTTGGCATGTGTGTCTTTCAATTTCGTTTGCATTTTGCAAGTGTCGTCGCAAATGTCGCCTTTTGGCATGAAAAACATCGCACATTGTACAAATGTAGTTTTTGTTTGTTTCAAGGGGTAATATGGGTTTTAGTGAGTCATTCTTATAATCTAGACATGTATCACACTCATTGCAAAAAAATCAAGCACTATCACACAAGTGTACCTTTCGTGTTGCACTTGGGGAAAGTTGTCCCAATGCCATCGCATTGAGGGAAGTATGTTGTTCATGTGTTATGAGTGATCAAGGTTGTGTCATCAACTATTCTAAGTGTGTGATCACGTTGAAGCCTCATCCTTATTCACTTTTCTCTATTGATCCCACACTTAGCCAAATTTGGAAAACTTCTTGATCAAGCAGCCTGGCCTCACTCAGAATTACTGAACTGTGCATTATGCAGTGTCAGCCCTCAAGCTCAAACATTACATCTTGGAACTATGCAATGTGCAGTCCTTTCCTTTCAGAACCATGCACTATAGAGTCTCAATGCTCAGTCCCAATCCTTGAGCTCTAGAACTATGTAGTATCTTCCTTTATTTAGGCTCCTCTTTGCACTATGTAGTCTCAAGCAACAAGCCTCAACCTTGAGCTCTTGAATAGTGCAACTATGCAAGGCCTAGGCCTATGTCCCTCTGGAACTATGCAATGGGAAACCTCAAGCCTCAAGCCTCCAGCCAAACCCCTTGAGCCCCTCAACTGCATAATTATTTTTCCTTGGACATCATAAACTGCATATTACACAATCTCAAGGCTCATTCCTATCCCTTGACCTCCTCAGCTACACAACTAAGAAATCCTTGAGCCAGTATCTCAGTCTATCACTTGGTTCCATCTTAGCTAATGGCTGTCATAAAGCATGCTAGACTAGGGGTTTATTAGACTGATGTCGTATTTTCATGAGCCGATTTCAGTTGGAAGTATCATATCATGTTATGCCAGGATGATGATGAAGGAGATGGAGAAGGCGTCCCTACTAGAAGACACCTTTGTAGTTTAAAAGAAAAATATGATCATGAAGAGAAGATTAAGATACACTAGTTTCTGACAGAAGATCAAAGGTCATGATCGCATGAAGACTCCATATCAATCAACCCCTTAGAGGATTAATATAAATAACATGCAAGATTCATCATGAAGATGTAAAGAAATCAACAAAAGAAGAAGCATGGAAATGCGACATCATCATGAAGTTCCATGTCGTCATTGTCAAAAGTCCTCTCAAGAGCCACATGTGTCATAGTGTCTTACGCAATCATTTGTGGAAATAAATTATGTAATTTAAAATGGGTGGAAGACCAAGGGTTCCCCATGGAATATGAAGAGTCACTATTGAGTTCAAAAAGTCTTGTAGAAGCTCAAAGGTCATGTAAGAATTTGAAAAATCATTGATAAGCTCAAGAGTCATGAGGGAGATCAAGAGTCACATGGGAGGTGAAAAGTCACCTCATTTGATATAAAAACACCCTCTTAAATCAAGAAAAAAAACTTTTGGGACTTTAACTTTCACCTTGGCTACTCTAGCATTGGCAAAGGAGAGAAGATATTTCATTGGAGAAACAAGTCGTGACTTAATGTTCCACTATTTGGGCTAGTGTGGCAGCATTGTACTTGTAGATATCATCAATTCCATTTAATATATGAAGCTCAATGAGCCAACACATTTTCATGCATGTATTGGAAATATAGTAATATTATTCTTTATATGTTTGTAGTATATGTTTTTCTCACACATACTAAGGAAATTGAACTATTTCAGTGGCTTTGGTACTTATCTTGTTGAAGGTGAGTTGTATTTGGTTTTATGATCATGGTTGCCTTGTGAAATAATTTGTGGACTAACTTTCAATTCTCTTATTCTCTTGTGTCTCTCTTTTCGGATAGTACTATTAATTTTCTTTGAGAGGCTCACTCTCTTTCTCCTCATCGTGAAAGTACTTTGTATACATTGAAATTGTATGCTTCACATTGTTAACTTATTTGCGTGTTCCAAACAATGTTGTGTAACCTCTTATGTTAATAATTGCAACTAAGGAAAATCCCTAAGGACAATGGTAACTGATCGTGTTTTTGGTTGGGGCTCCTACTCCAAACGGTGTGAGGTCTAGTTGGGGCTTCACATCGGGTAGACTCCCTTGGTTAAAAGATTTATAGCATTGTCAATAGGTACATAATGCACTCCTTTATCTATATTATGGGAGGATTTCTCAATAGAAAAGAGAAATACACTGAAGATAAAACACACCTTTATTTTCAATGAACTGTGGAAAGGAGTTTGTGAAGGAGAAAGAGACAATGCAGCTAAAAACCTCACTTCAAAAAAGGAGCTTGTCATTTGGGAAAATAAGAACAAAAAGGCCTATGCCTTGATTGCAGCATCAATAAATGAAGAGGTGAGTCGTAATATTTCACCATTTTCAAATGCTTTTGAGGCTTTAAGGAAGTTGAAGGAATTATATGGCTTACACTCTGAGTTTTATGTTGTTTAATTGATGATCAAGTTGTTCAATACTGAGTTGAAAAATGATGACCCTCTTTCCTTAGCATCATAAATAACATCCATTATGCATGTCATAAAATCCATTGGTTTTTAAATAGATGTTCATGTCATTACTTATTTCAAGGGACTATATCCCATTTACTCACATTATCTCGAAACTTTTCAAGCAAGTGGAAAACTTAAGGAGATTTCCTTTGACTCCCTTGAGAAAAAGTTTGTTGAAAGAGAGAAGGATTTTGGGAAGAAGATAACTACTTAGTCTCCTAAAGAAGTTGTTGCCTTGAATAAAAGGAGAAGAATCAGGGACAAGATTCTTCTAGATGAATAGGTGGCAAAAGATGACATGGAAAGAATAATTTTAGAGGCAGAGGGGGTAGCCATTTCCAATCAGAAAGGTCTAATATTCATCTTATACGCTGCAATAGAAATGGGCATGATGCTTCCACATGTAAGATTCCTTGGCACAAAATCAAGAAAGAAAGAAATGAATAAAAAGGTAAAACACCTAGTAAAAGGGAAAGGAAAAGCACCTGATTCCACTCATGATGTTGTGGCACATTGCAACATTGGAGTAACTAAAGACTTATTCAATACTTGGTTGCTAGATTTAGGACCAACTTGCCATATGAAATTCAGAAGAGATTTCTTTGAAGAGTTCACTGATAATGTTGATGGAGCAGTGTACTTTGCATACAATTCAAAACTCAAGCCATCAAGTCTTGGCACCACTAGGCTGAAACTACTTGGTCATGCAAAATTTATTTTACATGATGTTCTATACCTCTCAGAGCTGAGGAGAAACTTGTTGTCTTTGGTCCATATCCACACCTAGGACACTCCATTCACATATTTCATGGCAAGGTTGAGGTTATAAACACATCATAGCACTCACTTCTCATGACTTGGATAGAGGAATAAAGACTTCGAACCTGCAAGGAACCTCTTCTCATGCAAATTTTTTTTCATATAGATCTCACTATGATGAAGGTACACTTCCATCAAGTCTTTTATGCCATGCTATATTTTGGCACTTCAACTATGGCAAGCTTTGTTTGTTGAAGAAAAATGGTGTTACTTGTTTTCCAACTATTCCTAGGACACTTAAGAAATGAAATTCTTGTATCTTAAGAAAGCACAACAAATGGTGTTTTCATGGTTCTCATTACAGAGAACATAAAAAATTGAACTCGTTCATTCTAATTTATGTGGCCCAATGCTTGTTCCTTCTATAAATTTTAATAAATATTTGATGACTACACCAGAATGTGTTAGGTTTATTTATTAAACAAATTTGAAGCTTTTCAAATATTCAATAACTTTCATGCATGGATTGACAATGATGCACAATATCATATTGGCTCTATTCCTATTGGCAATGGAAAATAATACACTTCAAATGAATTTGAAAACATGGGATCAAACATCAAACAACCATGCCTTATAATCCGTAATAGAATGGTGTAGCTAAAAGAATGAACAAGACAATTTTAAATATGGTATGTTCAATGATGTTTTTCAAGAATGTTAATTTGATTTTTTGGGCTAAATGTGGTTCTATGTGTTGTGTATATAAAGAATAGGTGTCCATCTCATGTTATAAAAATTAAGACTCCCTATGAAATGTGGTATGGCCACATTCCTTCGGTGAGGCATCTCATGGTTTTTAGTTCCACCTGTTATGCCTTGATACCTAAGGATCAAATAAACAAGGGTAAAGAGCATTGTCCTATGAATTTTCCATTACTCATCAATCATCCATCCACTCATTTCGCCAAATGTTTGCTCAAACTTCTCCAATTTGTCCTTCCTTAAAAAAACACACACACATAGAAGCTATCACTTTCTGTCTCTACATTGCCTACACTACTCCTCCATGATTCTAACCCTATCCTCATCAATCATCATCATCTCCATCATCTCGCTCATGCCAACGAAATTTTTAAAGGGGAGAACAAGGGACTGCTACAGGAAGAAACCACTCGTGTAGTAGTCTGTACAACCACATATAAAACACTGATATTATGCTTTTTCACCCCCAAAAGGGATGATGAAGTTTGGTTTGTAGCCATGAAGAGGCATCTCATTCTCAAGGAGGATTTCCACCAGTAGCAGTAACTCGAATATTATAAGAAGCACCTGCAAACACACAACAATAGCAACAACCAAGGCAACATAAAAAATGAATACATGCACAAGAAATAAGTCGAAGAGGTCAAATACCTTGTTCATAATGATGTATGGTCTAACTTCATCATGCAAGCCTATACAACAGATCGATCCACACGTAGGCTCAGGTATGGCAACCATAACCTCCTCCCTCTACATAAAAATGATAAAAATATATTTTAAGTGAG
The DNA here is from genome assembly GCA_031772625.1 of Pinus tabuliformis. Lineage (NCBI taxonomy): Eukaryota > Viridiplantae > Streptophyta > Pinopsida > Pinales > Pinaceae > Pinus > Pinus tabuliformis. The sequence goes on along the minus strand of CM062820.1, from coordinate 317,547,351 downwards.
AACAATTGTTTTAATAGGCTGGAGGTGGCCAGTGAACTTGGTCATCCTTGACTAGTCAACTCAAGTGTGAGTTAAGTTAGCCATGCAACGTGGAAATTTCAACTCAAAAAAAACTTGTCTCCTTAAGGGTGATAATCACAAGGAGGGGAAGATGATGACATTTAGTGGGGACATTGGTCCAAAAGAAGAAACTCATGTTAATGCCAAGTCACCACAATTCTCCAAGATTTTAACCAGAAAAAGGATATCATGTGTTGTATTGACTCCATTTACACCATCTGTTACACTAAAAAATGTCACCATGACTATTTACAGTTAGTATGGCTCTATCAACAGTCATGCTATCCTCTTAGGCAAGTCTTATGCCTCTGCTCTCCATGTCAAACTCCAAAAAGAGAGAAAGTCTTTATAAATGTATTTATCTCTGGGTATGCAGGTTCTCTCAACCTTACGTGCGGGTACGCACCCAATGTTCACAAAAGCTGCGTCTTTGGATGCTCTGTATGTAAAGGGGCAGGTGCGTCCCCCTGTAAAGGTCAAAATGCGCAAGTTTCATCTTTAAAAAGTTACTTGTGGTCATTTCTAGAGCATTCTAGAAGGTTGTTCGACGTGTATTGAGCGCCTCCAGATGGTTCATGCACCCCTACCAAAGAGGAACTTATCCCATCAATAAGGGAGCTATCCCATCCAAAGAGGGGATTATCCCATTGATGGTGGACCTGATTAACTTCCTCTTAAGCACTATAAATACAGGCATTGGGCCAGAAGGAGGGGAGGTTGGAAGCTATACATTTCTAAGGGTAAATGCTGCTGGAATTAGGACTCCCATTTAGAAGCTTGTGAGGAGAGATTGCCATCTTTGCTTGTTCTATTTGGAAGTGGGTGAGCTTTGTCAAAGTAAAGGAGAACTCTTGATGGACCCTGGGAGGGACTTGCACAACACCAAGGCTCAGGTTGTATTTGTTCCTTTTGTTACCTATTAATGCAAATGAGTCCATTCTTCTCAATAACTTGTTATTTATGAGTTGTTTCATGTACTCCTTGGTCTATGTGTTAAATATGTTTTATTCTATGAGATTATCAAGTGCTATTTAATCGTTTGATTGTTAGTGGATGCAGGTTTCAAAGTGAAGGAGGAGCTCATTCGGATCAGCGGAGCTGGACTGCTACAACAGCGTTGGATTACAGGTAGGATCTAAACACTTGATTTCTTATATAGTAAATGCATGTTTAGAGAAGGATTGTTCTTGTTTGTCTTGTTTGTCACTAGAGAGTCTTAGGCTCCTAGGGAGGTTGGTTGTGTCCGCACAATCGACTCTTTCCGCCTGAAAAATTGGCGACTCCACTGGGGAATCCATTGATGTGAAAGTCTTTTCCTTTGTATGCAACTTTGCTCTGAGAAAAGTCATTTATTTTCTGGTTTTTGGCTCTGTGACTTTGTTTTTGGGCGGGTTAGCTTAGGGTTAGATTCAATTTAGTTTTTCTTGAATTTTCCAGTAGGATGCACCCTCTGAGTATTGCACAGTGCGTCCCTGGACGCACTGTCGCTGTGTGCACAGAGCGGGCCCGCACCTGTCTTAACGGGTTGCCTGCGTCCCCTGCTAAAATTTAAGAAAATTCCATTTTTTGCATTTTTTCTCTTAGATTTTGCTTTTTCTTAGTTTTTACTGCCCAGATCCATTATTCTCTTGTCAAAGATCTTCACCTGAACTTGTTTCGATAGCATTGAGCGTTTTAGTGGATTTCATAGAAGTTTAAGCCCTAGGGTTTGATTTTTGAGTAGGTCTTGTAGTGACTTTGGCGGTAGAAGTTGTCAAGCCTTAGATCTCTCTGGTTTTGTCAGCATTCTTAGAAGTCAGACCTGTCATAAAGTCTACCTGTGAGAGCAACTTACCATTGAGTTGTCTCTTTGGCAAATTTCGAAGTGCTTGTTGATTGAGTATTGAATTCCATTTTACAAAAAGAACAAAAAGATTTGAGTTTTGTTTTGACTAGTCTTTTGATTCTGCATTAGCTGGTCCTTGACTTGATTTTGGTCAAGTAAAACAACCTAGAATCATCCTTGTAGGCTTTTGCCTCGTTAGGTTTGCTTAGAATAAATTTCTTTTTGATTTGCTTGTGAGTCAAGTTTTCATAGATTTTATAGCTTTTAAGATTGATTTTCGTTAAGATAGATTTATATGTTTTATTAAATAAGAGAAAATACAAAAACATCTCCTTTGAAAAGTTTTGTTTCAAGTAGCTTTGAAGAGTTTTGAAAGAAAAAGAGTTTTTCGTGCACGTAAAGAGTGGTCATGTTTGTATGCTTGGAAAGATAGAGAGAATTGTTTCTTTGATTGTCTTTACTAAGAAAGTTGTTTTCTATAAAATTTGCATCTCTCAACTCTCTTAGTTAAGAATTTCATTGAAAAAAGGAAAGTAGCGTAAATCATCTTAGGTGCATCTTTGTAGTGGTTTGAGTCGAGTCTACACACCATTGGTTTCACTTCCGCTACCTTTTGTCTTTAAGAAAAACCATAAAATTAACGCTTAAAGTAAAATCAACGTAGTAACTTTTATTTACTAGGGCTCTGAAACACCAATTTAGATCAGGCTAGTGTCTTGGAGTAGGTGAGTAATTAACTCTCCAAGACAACAAAACCAAACAAGTAGCTTATCTTGTGATAGAATAAATCCAATTGTCTCATTTGTACTCTGGGAAAGCTCCTCTTAAAGGAGAAGCACGAGCTCGTGTCCGAACCAGTGAGGGGATCAATCCCCCCTCGTTGGGAACGACGCCAGACACGCACGTATTACAAACGGTAAACCTCGGATTAACCATTGTCAAGGAGCCAGGGGTCACTTGTCGGTAAACCTTGGATTATTGTCAAGGAACCGGCAAGGGGATTGAGCTTGATACTCTGCCCTTGCGTGCTGTCGGAGTGTAGACTGTTCCCCCAGGTGCATTTGTTGTGGTTGGTAACCTTAGTGACCATTATCTTTAGGATTCTACCGAGGTGACGGTGGAGGGAAGATCCCACTGTACCTGGAGCAGACGTCGGCTAGACTCACTTGGATTTTCCGGGGGGTTCACTTCACTCGAGACGGTTAAAGTGGAGGAACTTGTGCCGGTCTATTCATTAAGCAGGTTGTCGGGGTAACTGTTCCACCCGCCACTTCTGTACTGAATCCGGCGATGTTGGGCTTCATCACCAACTAGCATTTTCGGTCTGAAAGGCTACTGTTTGTGCTTGGTTTGACGCCCTAGATTCTTTAGGCGTGTGATTCAAATTTGTTTGGTTCTTTAGAGACTTTAGGTGGTTTGATTTGAGATTTTACTTTGTTTTCGTGTGTAGTAGTTAAAATTTTTTAGCTGTGGCGGAATTACCGAGACAGTCCCGTAGACTTCGGGTCCAGTCTCCTGAAGTTGTTTCTGTGGCCGAATTGTTGAGAAGATCCCGTAGACTTAGGGGATCACCTCCTCGAGACGACCCCGGTAATCTAGAAGGTTTAAAGGTCCTTGTAACTCCTCCTAGTGGCAGTAGAGTAGGTTCACCTGAAGAAGGAGAATCTTCCTTGGTAGTCCATTCAGATTACCAAGGCTTAGAGACTGGTTATAATCCCGAAGCTGTTACAGTTTCTGAACTTGTTGGTAGTTTTTCGTCTGCTAGTGATACAGGCGAAGAACCTGAAATATCTGAACCTGTTACTCCGACTTCTAGTGTTCCAGATTCACCGAGAGTAGAACGAGTTATCACCGAAAATCTTCCTACTGGTCTGATTGCTATTGAAGAACTTGCTCCAGAGGAAGAAATAGGCGTCTCTAACCTTGAAGATCAACTTACTATTGATCTAAGGGAGCGTGAATCTATCTTTTACAGTCCTCCTAGAAGTACTACTTGGTACCTTTCGTTAACCAATTATTTAGACAACTCAGGGGTAGGTTTTTCTACACCTCGTACTCCTTTTCCACCTGGAGGTATTTATACTCCTGTAAATATGTCTGGTCAGTCGTCCGTGTTTACTCAAAGTCCTGAATCTTTCTTACATGGCGGTCCTTCTGTTCCCACTGGGTATCAATCACTTTCTGGTACCTTTGCGGGGGCATCTCCTCAACCCATTGATCATGGGTTATTAGCTGGAAACAATGGTAATATACCATTGGGTGTAGGAGACATTTATATGATGTCAGGTTCAGTTCCCGTTTCCCAACCTCAAGGTGGCCAATTACCGCCTGGGGGGCAACCTCAAGGTACACAAATCGTGTCTGGGGGGCAACCTCAAGGTCAGTATGTACCTATGGTGCAATACATGCCTCAAGGTCAACCCCAGCCTCAATATGTACCCCAGGGTCAACCTCAGTATCAATATCAACCTCAAGGATGGCAACCTCAAGGATGGCAACCTCAAGGGTATCAACCCCAAGGGTATCAACCTCAAGGGTATCAACCTCAAGGTCAAGGTCAACCCCAGTATCCGTATTTACCTCAAGGTTATCAACCTCAAGGTCAATACTCAAGTCAAGGTTATCAACCACCTCAAGGTCAATCATATGTTCAAGGTATGGGATCTGCACCTTACAATTATCAATCCTATCCTCAATCCGGTTATGGATCTCAGTATCCTCAACCTGTTACGGGTCAATACCCCGGAATGTTAGTGTGGGATCCATCACAAGGTCAACAGGTGTTGCAGCCAAGTTTACAGTTGGTACCTCAAGCTGGACAACCCGTAGTTTCTGGTCCACCCCAGCAACCGCAACCTGTCCATTCAAATGTTCAAACTTCTGTAACTTCGGTAGTTACTCAGCCGCCAATTGCACCTAGTACTCCATCTCAAACGGCTGCTGCAACTACCGCTACATCTGCCGCACTTACTTCTGGAGTATCGACAGCTCCGGTTTCTACTGTCTCTGTAACCACTCCTCAGACATCTTTACCGTTGTCCGGATCTACGATTCAAACCACGGTCCAGATGCCTACAGGTCAGCCTGGTATAAGTACGGTTGTCACTACTCAACCTCAATTTGTTCAACAACCGTACCAGGGACAGTACCAACCTGGGCAAGCTGTCCAACAGCCGGTTTACGAGTATCAACCGTATCCTGGGTACACTTATCAACAACCTCAACAACCCCAGTACGGTCCGATTAATCCTGGTTTTCCGGGAGGATATAATATCCCAAATGAGACTCCTGTTCCTAGTTATCCTGGATATCCTCCTCCTGGGACTTGTCTTGTGACCCAGAGTTTTAGAGATCCTAACCGGCAGTTACCGTTTATCGCAACTTTGGATTTACCAGACTTGACGCGCCTAACGAACGATCCAATTCAATATCTTCCGTTCTGGCCGCCAATGCCAAATAAGTTGCCCAGTGATATACCCAAGTTCGAAGGTAAGTCTGGAGAGGATCCGTCCAATCATGTGATGACTTACCACCTCTGGTGTGCTTCAAATTCTATCTCGGATGATTCGATCCGCTTACGTCTTTTCCAGCGTACACTCATTGGTCTCGCGGCCAAGTGGTACATTGAGTTACCACGGGCCTCTTTTTACAATTTTAGCCAGTTAGCTACCTCGTTCTTAACTCACTTTCAGTTGCCGGTCAGATACGATAACGGCACGGAGTTATTAACTTCACTAAAACAATCAACGTCCGCGTATATTTCTGATCACATTCATGAGTGGAGACGTCGAAGAAGGTTAGTGAAAGTTTTTATCCCGGACCAAATCTTAGCTGAATGGTTTGTTAAATCATTATTACCGAAGATTACTGAAGATGTAGCTAAGGCCGGAGTAGTTACTGAGGAGCAAGTCATTGCTCAGGCGCAGTACCTTGACTTAGTTTACACTCAGTCGGGTACGTTACACGAGAAGATTCCAGATCTTCCAAAGTCGAATCAAATCGCTGCTGCTCCTTCGGGATCTCATGCCGCTGATGGTATGATTGGTATCGTGAATACAAAGAGCAAGAAGAAGTCTTCCAAGGCTTCAACTACTCCTATTATCACTTTGCCTGATTCCCCGACAGGAGAGTCTTCTCCCGAACTTTCCGCCGATATTCATGCTGTAGAGTCATCTACGGCCAAATCAAAAAACGGTGGAAAGAAGAAAGGAAAGAAGAAGGCTAAAGCAGACAAGGCTCCAAAGGAGAAAACAGAAAAGTCGGAAACCAATGATGAAAAGCGCAAACCTCGATATCCTTGTCTTATTTGTGAAGAAGATCATTTTACGAGAGATTGCCCTCATCGGACCGAGGTTGTGAAAATAGTCAAAGGTTCTCCCACTCCTGCTGTGTTAAAAAATCCATTTCCGGAGCAGGAGAATAAGATGATAGGTTCTTCCTCGAATGCCAGTGAAGAACCCATTTTGATGATGTCTCATGTGAGGATTGCGACTCGATCACAAGATTATGGTAGTAAGAATCCTGTTGATGGTAAGGAAGCAGAATCTTCTCACTCTAACCCATCAACCTCATCTCCTGGTTCCGATCCACTACAGATCGAGAAACCTAACCCGGACCTAGTAATTAAATCGCCCGCCAAGGGTGTACTTCGAAGGTCTGCTTTCAATCCACATGCGAGAGCGGCCCAGAATTACAACATCGTTGAGGACTTAGCTGTTTCACCCTCAGCAATGTCGGCTTTAGAAGTGCTGCAATCATGCCCAGCACAACGAAAATTACTTTTGTCGGCTATCGGAGCTGTTGATGTTCAGGACCCGAACCTGATAATCTTCGATATAGAAAATAGTACACCGCGTCTACCCCATCAAATGGCTTTCCAAATTCCAGTGATAGTAAAAAACAAGCCTATTCATCGGACTGTGATTGATGAGGGAACTTCTACGTGTATTATGTCGATTCAATGTTGGAGATCGCTTGGTTCTCCTTCGTTGAACCAATCCCCGACCATCCTTAAGGCCTTTGATGGCCGTGGGTTCCGTCCGTTTGGTATTCTACAGGAATTGCCTATAGGGGTAGAAGGTAAAACTGTTAGTCTGGAGGTGGTTGATGCCCCTCTAGACTACAACCTTCTTTTGGGTCGAAGTTGGTCATATGCTATGACAGCGGTCGTTTCATCGGTCTTCAGAGTAATAAAGTTTCCACATAACGGTAAGATCGTGACAATTGATCAGCTGACATACTTTTCATCCGACCCAGCCTCTTCAGAGAGTATCCAGCATGTCGGTAAGACGACAATCCCTTATAGGGACGTTGGCGTAGGTTTAGTTAAAGATTCTGGTTTACTGGGAACTTTTCCTTTCCCTCCAATCAACGCAGACCCTTCATTTGCATCAATTCATATGATTACATCAGAAAACATTATTTATGATGATCCTTGGATCGTCCCATCTGAATCTGAGATAGACTCATTCGGTGATGCTATGCCTTTGAGTCCATATGAAATTGCTTATGAAGTTGTCATGTCTTTTACCGACTCGCGTTCAACCGAAAGCGACCAAATGAATGTGGTCAGTGAAGAATCACTTTTCATCTCAACCTTAGAACGGATAGCGTTTCCCGAAGTCGTGTCATCTGACGAACAACTTCGCGAAATCCTAAGTGTAGACGATCTACCATGGGAAGATCTCCATCACAGATCTTCGTTTTTACCTAAGGATGATGCTTTGAAAATGATTTTTCATCTATCTTTACCGCTGAATATGTCAAAGACGCTCAGAATCCAACGAAACATTCTGATTCAGAGTTGAATTTAGGGAATATTTCTCGTACTATTCCCATTGATCTTTCAGTGAAGCCCGAAATCGAGGAAAACATTCATATAGGTGCCTCATGTACAGAAGATGAAATCCAAACTTACAAGGCCCTATTCCAAGAATTCCGCGATGTGTTTGCCTGGTCTTACGAGGAAATGCCGAGAATCGATCCTGCCATTGTTGTTCATGAAATAAAGACCTACCCGGATGCTAAACCCGTCCGGCAACGGTTGCGTCAGATTCACCCTCGGAAAGCGGCTGCGATTAAAGCAGAAGTCGAAAAGCTGTTGAAAGCAGGTTTCATTTATCCGATCCCGTTAACGGATTGGGTATCGAATATTGTTCCGGTCAACAAGAAACAAGGAACAATAAGAATCTGTATCGACTATAGGGATATAAATCGCGCTTGTCCAAAAGACAACTATCCTACGCCTTATATCGATCAAATTATTGATGATTGTGTCGGAAGTGAAATGTTTTCCTTTATGGATGGCTTTTCGGGCTATAATCAAATCAATATTCTACCTGCCGACCAACCAAAAACGACATTCATTTGTCCATGGGGGACGTTTGCTTATTTTAAATTACCTTTTGGACTTAAGAATGCCGGAGCCACTTTTCAACGGGCCATGTCTTACGCATTTCATGACATCAAGCACATTGTGCAACCGTACCTCGATGATTTGCCTGCTCATTCTTTACATCGAGCTGATCACCTTGTCCACTTACGAGCAATCTTTATGAGGTGTAGGCATTATCGAATTCGGTTGAATCCCCACAAGTGTGTTTTCTGTATAGAGACGGGTCGATTGCTGGGATTTGTTGTTTCAAAAGCCGGCATTCGCGTCGATCCCTCGAAGGTCGAAGCTATCATCAAATTGCCTCCTCCTTCGAGTTTGCGCCAACTCCAAAGTTTGCAAGGGAAAGCGAACTTTTTACGCCGATTCATTCCAAACTACGCCGAGGTCACTAAAGGTTTTACACGGTTGTTGAAACAGAACGCTCAATTCTTTTGGGACGAGATTGCCCAACAATCTTTTGATGCACTTAAACACGCGTTGACCCATGCACCGTTGTTGCATCCTCCCAACTACAACCAGGACTACTTCTTATACCTCGCCGCTTCGCATTCCACCATTGGAATGGTGTTAGTTCAAGAATATGAATTCGGAGCGGAACATGTGATATATTATCTTAGTAGGACCTTAAATCCCACTGAGCTAAAATATTCGCATGTGGAGAAATTGGCCCTGGCAGCCGTTCAAGATGTCCAGCGTTTTCGTCACTACATTCTTCTCCGTAAAACTACAGTTATTTCGGATTGTAACCCTATGATTTATATTTTGACAAAACAACTGCTAGGGGGCAAGTACTCTAAATGGATCGTTATCCTGCAAGAGTTCGACTTGGAGTTTGAGAAGTCCAAGTCTAAGAAATCCTTAGTTTTTGCGGAATTGATGTGTGATTTCCTGCGTGCTGACACAGAGACTGTGGCAGAGGAGTCCATTGCGGACGAATCTTTGTTTCTTATCAGTACTTTAGATCCGTGGTACGGGGATATAATCATCTATCTCCAAACCCAAACCTTTCGGCCTGAAGCTTCAAAGTCGGAATGTCGAAAAATTCGGTTTCAATCCCAGCAATACAAAATTATTGGAGATACACTTTATCGCCGGGGGGCAGACTTAGTTTTTCGACGTTGTTTAACTCACGAAGAGGTTGAGAGGGTTTTGAATGATTGTCACTCTGGAGCATGTGGCGGTCATATGTCTGGGTATGCCACAGCTCAGAAGGTGTTGCGCGCTGGCTACTTTTGGCCATCTATGTTTAAAGATTGTATCATTGCAGTCCGGAAGTGCCACAACTGTCAAGTGTTTGATCGCAAGATGCGCGCACCACCTGCTCCTCTCCACCCTATAATTGTTGTTGTTCCATTCGCCAAATGGGGTATCGATTTTATTACTTGTAACCCTCACTCGGCCGGGGGGCATGCGTATATCATCCTCGCGGTTGATTATTTTACTAAATGGGCCGAGGCGATGCCTACATTCGATGCAAGCGGCAAAACAACTGCAGTTTTCGTATTCAATCATATTATAACTAGGTTTGGTGTCCTACAAGCAATCATTACTGACCATGGGAGCCATTTTCGAAACATCATGATGACTGAGCTTACAAGCCAGCTTGGTTTGCGCCACGATAGCTCTACTCCTTATTATCCGCAAGCCAACGGTTTGGTTGAGTCTATCAACAAAGTTCTGGTTATCATGATCCGACGAACCATTGGTATTCATCGGTCGAATTGGCACAACATGTTATTTTCAGCGCTATGGGCATACCGAACCTCAGTGAAAACTTCAACAGGGTTCACTCCTTTCCAGCTAGTTTATGGCTTGGAAGCTGTGTTACCCATTGAATGCGAAATCCCATCACTTCAAATGGCTGTCGAATTACTTCCAGCTACTTCCGAAGAGGAGAAGCATTTATTATAATTAGCTAAATTAGATGAGACTCGACGTGATGCTGCATTGGCAATCGAGACTCACGCGAAGCGAATGAAAGCTCAGTATGATAGAAATGTGACCCCTCGAAGTTTTTCGGAGGGAGACCTAGTGCTACTATATGATCAAGCTAACGATAAGCTAGGTGCTGGAAAATTCGTTCCTATGTGGCATGGACCCTACATTGTAAAGCGAAAGCTAGCAAAAGGGGCTTATGAGCTGGTAGATTTTGATGGGGACTCTTTGGGTAAACCCAGAAATGGACTTTACCTAAAGAGGTATTATGCTTAAATGGTGGGTATGGAGAATTTTTAGTTAGGTTAGGTTTTCTTTCTAGCTAGTATGTTTGTTAGTTTAGTCAGTGTGCTTAGCTTAGAGAGTGTGTTTTTCGTCGTTATTCTGGCTTATCTTGGTTTTACTCTTGATATTGCAGATGTCGATGCCTCTCCAAACATACATCGGATTTGCTGATGGTGCTTGTCGTAGTACACGGAATATCTCTTCCGCAGCTTGGGTTATCTATTCGCCCTCTGACGAGTTAGTTTCTATGCATGGGGTAAGCCTCGGTCAAACAACGAACAACATTGCAAAATACAGTGCAGTGGTTGAATTATTATCCGAATCTATTTCATTTGGAATTCGACGTTTGATAGTGAGGTTAGATTCTGAACTTGTTGTATTACAGCTTAATAGAATATATGCCATTAGAAATCCTGTGTTATTAAGGTTATTTTTGAGAGTGCGTCTCTTGGAACGTGAATTTGATTACATTGAATATCAGCATATTCCGAGGTCTTTAAATACATTAGCAGATGCAATTGCTTCTCGAATGTTGGACAGACATTTACGATAATCATGCAAGTAAATTTAAAAACATTTCATCACATATGTTAAACAAGATAAGCCGGTAATAGTGATATATATATAGATAGGAGTGTGTCAAAAAATATACATTGTCTTCGATCATAGGTTGAAAAACACCTTATGATCGGCAAAATGATAAGTACAAAAAGTCAAAAATGTCACATGTGTCTACAAAGTGACTAGCCAATCACTGGTGGTGCTCTCTATACGACACCACTGCACGGGCTACCTTACACAAAAATCTCCTAAACGGCCCAAGGACTGCGACTACATAGCGCTGAAGTCTGATAGGAATATCATCTATGGTAGTCTCAGGTATATCCACCGTCAGACGCTCTAGATCCTGCTCCAACTCAGCTAATGACTCTGCAGCCGCATCCTGTGGAGCCGGTACCGGTGCAACTGGATGTCTCCTCTCAAAAGGCCGAAGATTGGCTGGGCGCCGTGGACCAACATCTGCATTTTGAAAATTTTTACTGTCAGTTTTGAGACGATATATATAAAAAACAAAAAAAATATATATATAATTTGAAAACTTGTGAAAAATAAAGTACCTCTGTCATCCCATTGTTCTCCCTGTGGAAGAACCATGTCCGGATCACCTCGAAAATCTACTCCGGCATACGGAAAGTCCTGGATCGAAAAAACCTGGTCCTCTAACCAGTGAAAATAACTATCAGGGAATCGAACAACCGCCGCGCCCTCGTCAGGATGCCGGGCCATCACCGTAACCCATCGTATCAGCTTTGGTTCCCGAGGACCCAAGATATCAACAGTGAGTTGCTGAGGGATCAGCATCGGAACTCTCTCTAAGGCAAAGCTCACAACTAGAGGCCCATATCCAAAGGTCTTCAGTTGTCCGTTCTTTGCCCTAGTCAGTTGGCCCTTCATATTGGCCGACACAGCATCACACCAGTTGAAAATGGTGCCTTGGAAACAGTCAATCGCCATCCGCATTTGGGACCCGGTGGCAATATGTAAAGCGGCTGCACCGCAAATTCTGGTAACCGTGAAAGCTATAACCTTGAGTTCACGCAGAGAGATGTGTTTGATTTCTACGCCTTTCGCATGGTGTGCATTGGGTGTGCACCAATCTGCCCGGAGACTAACAAGGGATTGGCCACCCGGCCTAGTCCCGGCTAGATTGAGTTGCTCGCTCCTATTTGGCAAGCCAGTGAGAAAGTATATGTCAGAGGGCTCTATCTCGAGCTGGTGCCCTCCGATGTAAAAGCATTGCTCATGAATGTTCCATCTCTCAACCAGCCACTCCAAGAATCTCACCTGAGCCCTCATGCCAGGTATGGCCCAGTATTTATATAGTCCGCATGCTTTTAGGGCATCAATGGAAGGTTGATGATTAATTGCGGCTAAATCAACGTCCTCGTGCTCTCTTTCTCTCCAATCCAACATGGTGAGTGCCCTACACACCAAGAAACAAAGATTAGAATTGATTTGGGAAATTTCAAATGGTTGTTTGTGGAGTTTGGGGTTTCAAATTCCGCCTTTCGCGGGGGACGCACCCCGCGTTTAGGACACAGAGCGTCGGGACGCAGCTGGCCTGAAGGTGGGCTGCGTCCCCCGACCTTTTTCCTGTATAGGAAAAAGTCGGGGGACGCAGGTCACCCTAAGGGCACCTGCGTACCCCGCAGAGCGATTTTTGAAACCCAAAACCCCCCAAAAATCAAAACTAAAACCTAAAACAAACTTTTAATCGGATGAAATTAAAGAGGAGGATGTTGTGAAATACCTGGAAGAGACGGCGTTCGATTCTGATGGTCGGATTCTCCGCAGCGACCACAGGAAGTTTCTTGCCAAAAGCCCTTTTTTCAACCTCAACAGTAAAATGGTAAAAATGACATGGTAAAAAGTCTTTTTATAGGTTTTTTGGATGAATGAATGCTAGGTTTGTTCATTTTTCACCATGGAAGGATATTTTTCAATGTATTTTTGCCTATCTTAAACAGGTATGAGTAATGTGTCGTTTTTGTGCAGGACAAAGGGATTTAGAGGGAAAATTGTCATTTTTCACGAACCAAAATATCAGAGTCATCTTTTAAGCCCTTTTCTGACTCCTAAAATATGAAAAGATTGCCGAGCGTTTCTTTTACACTCGTTAAAACGGAATTAAAAGACGGTCCCCTTATAGCTCTTTTCTGACCGTAAAATTAGGAAAAGATTGCCGGGTTTTTGTCGTTTCAAACTCGATATGGAAATAAAACGACGTGTCCTTGGTCGCTTTTTACTTTTCAGGTCAGTGACACTAATTATGAAAGTACTCCTTGGTCGCAAGATCAAGCGGTTCCCCCAGGTATTATTTTATACTTTTTCGGGCTTGAGGGACACAAATCTACGAAAAAGTTCAACTTGGAGTCTTCTTAAGTTTTTCAGACTCTCTAAAATTGAAAAACGCCGAGTTTCTCCTATACTGGACTCGTTAAACATTTCACAGTAAAGGACCTGTTCAATTACAAACAGGAACGAACCACTCCTTCCTAGGGTTCGAATCAAAACTAGGTTGGACTCATCCGAAGGATGAGCTTATAATCAAGCATATGTTATCCTCCTCAAGCTTGTTAAAAATAAAGAGGTACTTGCCAGAAATGGTGGGGGAAAAGAGAGAAGAATGAGCCTATTTGTTATCTTTTGTCTCAGAAGAAACTTTATTACCACTCTTGAACACGACACTTTTCATTCACCTGGGTTGGGAAATCCTTTACCTCACAGTTGATCAAACCACTTTGAAAGTCTTCAGCCGGGTTCCGGGGATTAACTTTGAGTTATTCATCACCAAGCCATCTGTCGTGTCGTTATGTGTTCAAGAGGTCTGCAAGAAAAACTTTCATCTGCAAAATACTTGTCATCCATTTGACCATCCTTGAGTCAGTCCTTACAGCAACATTTCTTCAACTTGAACAATGATTTCGTGTTGTGGGCTTGCCTGCAACGGGTCGCTTTCTATCGACATCAGCACATTATCTAGAGAGATGACTTAGAAATCGTCAGTACCTTGAGGTCTGCATGCATCAATGGCAGGTTTCTCGCCTTTGACGTCAGTTTACATCATTGACTTTCGATCGAAGGATTCCGTGAAATGTTCGACATCAACTCATTCATTCACATCTCATGGATTGTACTGGGTACTTTGAGAACCATTGACATTACTGGTGGTCTCTCTCACACTTGTTAACAGTTTTCATCATCGACTGGTAATCAAGTGGTTTCTACCATGTTCGACATCAACTCATTTATTCGCACGGCTAGAATCGTACCAATTCGGGAAGTAGAAATGAAGACCCTGGATCTAGTTTCCACCATCCAGGCTGCGAGGAGTTTTGTATTCATTATCTAAGTAGACTAATCATAAACAGATGGCTGCGTCCATACTGTGTCTACAAAAGTCTATGATTATGATGTACTGCAAGATCATTCCTGTATCAGAATAGTTAGTCTGTTAGTTAAAGTTTTGATCTGAGTATGGGAATGCCTACCTCAGTGATGATATAATCTTATACATGTATTTTGTGTTGAAAATTGCAGATTCTGACCAGGCTCTCCACGAGATAATCCTTGAAATGATAAAGCGCTTCACCCTTCCTAGATAATACAAAACCCTAATCTATTACAGGCTTCGCACTTTAGGGGGCAATCTGTTACACTAAAAAATGTCACCATGACTATTTACAGTTAGTATGGCTCTATCAACAGTCATGTTATCCTCTTAGGCAAGTCTTATGCCTCTGCTCTCCATGTCAAACTCCAAAAAGAGAGAAAGTCTTTATAAATGTATTTATCTCTGGGTACGCAGGTTCTCTCAACCTTACCTGCGGGTACGCACCCAATGTTCACAAAAGCTACGTCTTTGGACACTCTGTATGTAAAGGGGCAGGTGCGTCCCCCTGTAAAGGTCAAAATGCGCAAGTTTCATCTTTAAAAAGTTACTTGTGGTCATTTCTAGAGCATTCTAGAAGGTTGTTCGACGTGTATTGAGCGCCTCCAGATGGTTCATGCACCCCTACCAAAGAGGAACTTATCCCATCAATAAGGGAGCTATCCCATCCAAAGAGGGGATTATCCCATTGATGGTGGACTTGATTAACTTCCTCTTGAGCACTATAAATACAGGCATTGGGCCAGAAGGAGGGGAGGTTGGAAGCTATACATTTCTAAGGGTAAATGCTGCTGGAATTAGGACTCCCATTTAGAAGCTTGTGAGGAGAGATTGCCATCTTTGCTTGTTCTATTTGGAAGTGGGTGAGCTTTGTCAAAGTAAAGGAGAACTCTTGATGGACCCTGGGAGGGACTTGCACAACACCAAGGCTCAGGTTGTATTTGTTCCTTTTGTTACCTATTAATGCAAATGAGTCCATTCTTCTCTATAACTTGTTATTTATGAGTTGTTTCATGTACTCCTTGGTCTATGTGTTAAATATGTTTTATTCTATGAGATTATCAAGTGTTATTTAATCGTTTGATTGTTAGTGGATGCAGGTTTCAAAGTGAAGGAGGAGCTCATCCGGATCAGCGGAGCTGGACTGCTACAACAGCGTTGGATTACAGGTAGGATCTAAACACTTGATTTCTTATATAGTAAATGCATGTTTAGAGAAGGATTGTTCTTGTTTGTCTTGTTTGTCACTAGAGAGTCTTAGGCTCCTAGGGAGGTTGGTTGTGTCCGCACAATCGACTCTTTCCGCCTGACAGAGGCAACATAAAAAATGAATACATGCACAATAAATAAGTCGAAGAGGTCAAATACCTTGTTCATAATGATGTATGGTCTAGCTTCATCATGCAAGCCTATACAACAGATCGATCCACACGTAGGCTCAGGTATGGAAACCATAACCTCCTCCCTCTACATAAAAATGATAAAAATATATTTTAAGTGAGAACAGTTGTTTTAATAGGCTGGAGGTGGCCAGTGAACTTGGTCATCCTTGACTAGTCAACTCAAGTGTGAGTTAAGTTAGCCATGCAACGTGGAAATTTCAACTCAAAAAAAACTTGTCTCCTTAAGGGTGATAATCACAAGGAGGGGAAGATGATGACATTTAGTGGGGACATTGGTCCAAAAGAAGAAACTCATGTTAATGCCAAGTCACCACAATTCTCCAAGATTTTAACCAGAAAAAGGATATCATGTGTTGTATTGACTCCATTTACACCATCACTCATTCCAAAAACTGGTCGAGGAAGGACGAGCTAGTGCATGGTGCAGTTAGAGTGCCATCGACGAGTTTCGAACCCTACCTGCACAGCTACAAGCAAGCCTACAATTACTAAAGGAGGGTTGAGAGGAGCCACAAGAGGAATTGAGAGGAGAAAAAGGAGTCATAGTGGCTCGATGCTTTCTCAAAAAATTCATGCACACCTAGAATTTATCTGATAAGAAGTAAGTGATACCCTCCTCCTGTGTTTCTACACCCAATTTCATTAATAGTCTGCTTGAAATTTAGAGCATATAGGAGTCAATTGATCAATAGGGGATCATTTCGGAGGTTGTTGTGGTAAAGATAAAAGAAATATCTTGGTGAATATAACTTTGAGCACCCTTCTTCCTCACTATCACAAAGCACTGTGCCATTGTTTCACTGTTGTTTATGCCACTGTCTCACCATTGAGACTACCTAAATTTGTGAAATTCCACACCTACATGGCATCAATGAGTAATAGAGGATAAATGGGGGGAGGATTTCACAAAAGGGAAGCCTCATATACCAGGAGGATTCACCAACACTCTCCTGTAGTTGACATCTTCAGGAACCGCCAGTGGTTGGGTTTCTTTGAGCTACTAAAGGGGTATGATGATGACCTTGCCCAGGAATGTGCAACTACATTACACTGTCAAGGGGAAGACAGTGCCACAAATGTTTTCAGAGGTTTGGCCATTTCTCTTAGTCCAGAAACTATTAGCAGAGTAACCACCTTACCTCTAGGAATGAGATGGAGCAAAGAAGACAAGTAAGTAAGTGTCACAACTAGGAAAAAATTCTCCCTCTCAAAAGAGAAGCTTGTAGAAGACAAGAATTGAATAAGGAGAGAAAGCATGCCTTACCCTTGGGATGAGGTAGCCTACCATATCCTTAAATACATATCTTGTGAAGGGAGATAAAGTGTAGTTTATTCCTACCACTTCAAGTTGCTCCAAGACCTGAGATTCAAGGCAGGCCTATCCCTTTCTCAAAGACTTAGTGTCCCTAATTTACTTATGCAGTCAATCATAGAGATGAGCCAAAAGGTAAGCGAAGTAAAACATTAGCTTTTAGCTCACTTTGGCCTCATAAAATTAATAGTGGTATATGCTCTAAACCGTTTGAGAATCTTGGTCCTATGGAACAAATTTGTAGGCATGGATAGGGAGACTTTCATAGAAACATAATCCCTCACACTAGGAGAAAAGCCAGCCTCTAGTGTTGGATGAAGAGATTGGAAAATAGAGAGAGAAGAAGGGGTAAAGATAGAAGATGAAGAGGCAGTAAGGATAGAAGAATAAGAAAGAGAGACAGAAGAGGAGAAGGCAACAAGAACGAAAGGAGAAGAAACAAAGGCAAAATAGAAAGAGGCAACAAAGCTAGAGGAAAGAGAAGAATAGATGAAAGGAGAAGAGGAGGAGAATAAGGGAGAAGAAAGAGTGATCCCCAAGAAGACGTCTCCACCCCAAGGAACAAAATACATTGAACAAGAAGTGGCTACAACCTTAGCTACATTGGGAACTCTTTTCAAGCCAAAAAGGAAGCAATTAAGGCCAAGTCAAATGTATTTTAGAACCAGGAAGAGAACTAGAAATAGAAAAGGAAAGCCACAAACTCCTAAAATGGTTCCTATAATTATTGATGATTCACCAACAAAACAGGAAGAAATAGGACCCAGTGAGGGAAAAATTGAGGAGGTCACTCCTCCTAGAACCAAAAAAGTCACCCATAGAACCTGTGAGTAGGCCTACCACTAGGTCTATCACCTTCAAGAATCCAAGGACAAAATTTTCATTAGAGGAAGATGAAAAAGATAAGTTATAGGAGAGATGTGGTTTGCTACAGGAGGAGAATAATTTTCTACAGGGAGAACAGAGGAAGCTACATGAGCCCAAGAAATATTCACAAGAGGTAGCCACCACCTCAAAAACTATTGGAAAATATCTATAAGAGCTCCAGGAACCTAACCCATAACCTAGCATGAGCACCTACTACAAATTCATTGAAGGAGGGAGGATAATCCCCAAAAAAAATGTAGTCCCACTCCTTTATGAGCTAGATATGGAAAGAGGAAGAACCCACAGGTGGATACAAATTTCTAAATCTAAGAAGGTAGATGTTGTATCCCTCATGGAAGAAGAGGTCATTGAAATGAGAAAAGATTTAAGTGAGCTAAGAATGAGAGTGTCTATAATGAAGGAGTAGCCATAGGTAAAAATTATGAGGCTAAGAGAGAGGCTATAGGAGAAAGAAACACAACTTGCCACCATGGAAATTCTGTACATGGAAGAATTTCAATGTAGAAGGCCATCAAAATTTTATGCCCTCTTTCTTAAAGAAAAGTGGCTGCAATTAGAAATCAAAACCTTGGCTCAACATGGATCTATGCCCTTTCAGGATTACAAACATTTCATTGAATTTTGAAACCAAGCTAACATGGAAGATAAAGAAAATTTAGTTGAATTTTACATGCACAACCTCACTCTGACAAATATGATTTTTTTGGAGCCCAATGCGAGATTGGGAGACATACAGTTGATGGTCTTAGCATCCTGAATGACTCATGAGAAGATAGGAGCTGAGGAAATGAAAAGGGTAATAAAAAAGGAAGAAAAGTGTTGGACACCTAATTCTCTAACGGTTGGTGTGGAAGCCGAATAGACTAAGGAATTCCAGTGACCTTGGGATGTGGAACCCAATGGCCACACAAATGTACTATAAATGTATATCGTTGTCAAATAATAGATGCAATCTCCTGCTTATCTTTAATATTTTGTTGCTGCCATGTGTGTGTCTAACATGGTATCAGAGCAGGCATTCTCCTGCCCTGCTTAAATTTGGTTTTTGTGGTCTTTCTTTACCTATCAATTCTGTTGCATTTCTGGTCATCTTGCTACAATGCATATTTTATTTTTGCGTGACTGACATTATATCCATCAACTTTGTGCTATTAGTCTTGCACTTTTGAATTTCATCTCAGCTAAACTAAAGTTGAATTCTCTGCGCACACTTCCCCAAATAGAAAATGTGTGTTCCTCCTGCAAGAACGTTACTCTTGAATTTTAGATTGCAGAAACATTGAAGTCTGACCACTGTGTTATTTGCAGCAGTTGTATAGGATTTTCTCGATTCAAATGTTCAATGATTTGTTCCAAAATGGATTCCAAAATTGTTGTACAAGGCTTCATGCGTTGAATATGTTTGTATGCATTTGGTTGAGCGTCAAGTTTGAAAATCCGAGTTTCCTATGATCTCGATTTCTCAGAGGTGTCTGACAATCCTTTGCATAACATATATGTGCCTTCTCTGCCACACTGCCGATCAGTTCTGACCTTCTAGCCCATATATTCTCCTATTTCATTGCTTTGCAGAGAAACGCTCCCTCACTCAACATTATTTGTGCCATTTCTATCTTGCCATTCTGAATGTGCTCAGTCATTTCACTCAGTCATTTCTTTGTAATAATCTGCTAAAAAAAAAAATGCCATTCTAGTCAGTTTGTTAGCGCTGACACAACATTTTTGTACCTTCCTTGCACATACATTGCGATTCTAGAACTTAACTTGTAATCATCATATAGAGCTCCAAGATATGGATACACTCTGATAGATTATCACAACACACAAAATTGAGAAGTGGAGATTTTCAATCCTTCAATGAATATTTTTTACTGGTAAATGCCTGGAACTTTGGTTCTTCCTTTGGTACCTCCTATTTGACCTCCTTCAAAATTGCCTTAGAAGTATCAGAAGCATCGGCCAAAATATTACCTATGCTTGAGCCAAATACAAGCTTTCCTGATGGACGGCGTTGTGAAGCACCCAAAGAAGAACCAGGCCTTGATGTTTTATTGTTTGTAAGATGGGATATTGTTTCTGACCTCCTAGAGGAAGTCGATGGTTTCCCATCCAGACGCCTTCCAACTCTAGTAAAGGGACTACATTTTAGTTCTGCCACATCTTTTGATTCCTCTTCAGATGTTGTTATGCTTGTAGAAGGAGCAGGTTTGGCTGGAATTCTTTCTAGTTCTTTGTAATCAAGAGGAGGAGAAAAATCCACCTCACAATCTGTCTCAATAATAGTTATGACAGAAGTTGGTTTTGCCTCGACTATGTCTATATAGTATTTCTTGTTGTTATAAGCTACCATCACCTGTGGTCAAGCAGGAGAAGTTCCTCAAACTAGTCTCCAACACTGCTTTAGGATTAGATATGTCGAGAAAATCCTTTGTATGGGGTTGTAGTCATATGTCCCTTTTGGAAGGGTGGAATTTTTCACTTCTACTGTATCACCCTTTGCTAAAAGCATATTTTCCATCATCCAATATGGCATATAAATCATGCCCTCCTCAACAATAAACTCAAGTACTCCACAGTGTGATGTACGCTGTGTTACTGGAGTATGAAGCTCAAAAGCATTGGATAATCTATGTGCAGAGATGCCAGACGATCAAGAGCTAACGGAGGCATTATAATTTTGTCACCAGTTTCCAGCTGAGGCTTATCAATAAAAGAAGTTGGAACAATGGAATTCGCATCTATATTGCTAAGCTATCAGCAACCGTGTCGAAGCATAATGTTGGGTCATTATATTGAAAGAGAAACTTTGTAGCTAGAATGCAATGAAGGAGCAGCCTCGTGTTCCACTATCCAACATAGGACTGACTGTAATGTGGATGTCTTGTTGGGTTTCAACAACAACTTCATTTTTTATTCAAGTACAACGAAGCGACAAAATTTAAGTGTTTGCCTACAACGTGAAATTGCAAGAACAAACTTGCATAACTCATCCTTTACCAATCTCTCAATACTATTCCAAAAGTAGTCAGAATTTTCATGAAGGCCTACATCTCTAATGATTGTCACATTTATATGAGTATTGAGAGCAGATTGTTTTCTTTGAAGAAAGTGGCAAGTTCAGAGAATATTGGTTCATACCCTTCAAAGCATTTATATATATGAGCATTCAGTCATGTCCATGACATGGTGCGATAGTTGTTGAAGTTTTGATAGCCATCATTTCTGCTTTGAAAGTGAATATGCTAGAGGATTTTTGGGAACGAAAGAGTTCAATGTTCATAAGCATTGGGAACTGTTTATATTCTTTAAAGTCACAGTTATTTGGCATTGTGTGAGATATTCGTGCAACATTGTTATGAAATGGAGAAAATTGATGATGCATTACAGTTATTGAATAGTCTAATCTATTCCACTATTGATGGGATGGTAAAAGTTAGTAAGGAAACTCTTTTTAACATTCAAACTTGCTTGCAACATACACAAGAGAAGATTGATTTTTTGCAACTTGAATCTTGGCTACAACAAGCCGAATTACAACAATGGAGTCGTCATTTTGAACCTATTTCTGTTCAGAACATTAAGACAACAACCCATTAGTAGCAAGTCAATAATGTTACAGTTCATTCAAATTTAGTACCCAATGAAGCAACAATTGTATATGCAGATGCAGAAATTCAGTCTGTACTTCCCAAGTCGGTCATCAGACCTTGGGAAGAGCTTGTCCACAATAAGCACTAAACTGGTCGTGGATATGGCAAGGACATGTCCTTTCACATTCCAGTCTACTCAAAGTCAATTCAGTTTTAGAGTGTTGGATTCCTTCATGATAGTTCACCTCCAGCTGTTCCAGATTTTGCCCCTCTTCCACAACAACAGATTGTGAAATGCCGACACTGTGACCGAGTTGGCCATATGAAAGATCACCGTTTTGATCTTCATCCATGTAAGCATTGTCATAAAACCAATCATTCTTCAAACAGATGCTTCAGAAACAAACCTCCTGCAAGAACAAAGTTTCATCTTGTATGGGTCACTTCTTGGAAATGTGTTTCAACAGCCAAGAAGATATTTCGCTCATACAACAAGATTTATTCTCGAATATTGAAAAGTCTTGCAGTTGAGATTTCTTCATCTTCTCACCTTGTATCTGATAGGGGGGTAAATGATGGTCATCTTCAAGCTTCAAATCCACATCGAGCGAGCTTGAGCCACAACCTACCACACCAAATTCAGAGTTGTAGCTAGAGACAAATATGCCACTAAGCATGCCTTCAGTGAGTGATACCTCTTCAAAGAATTGGGGACACTTCCTCTAGCAGAAGACTTCAACTTCTTGCCAGTTTTGGAAGAGTTCCAAGAATTTCATTAAGCATTCCAGAGTTGTTGGTCATCCTTAAACCATTACAGGTTGAGATCTCCCTTTTCAGGTTGAGGTTCTCCCTTTTATGCGAGTTGAGACCTCCCTTTCATGGTTGAAGGTTTCCCTATTCAAAACATCAGGAGCACTTCCTCTGGCAGAAGACCTGAGCTTCATGCCAGACTTGGAAGAGTTCTGGGAACTGCACTAAGCGTTCCAGTGTTGGTGGTCATCCTTAAACCACCACCCTTTATACCAACATTTCAGAGAGCACATTCAGCCTAGTGCTGACATGTTTTTTGCACATTTTTTATTACAAATCTCTTCTTGGACTCATACATACCCCTTCGGATTAAGGGGGGAATATTGGACACCTAATCCTCTAAGGGTTGGTGTGGAAGCTGAATAGACTAAGGAAGTCCAAGAGACCTTGGGATGTGGAACCCAACGGTCACACGAATGTACTATAAATGTATATCATTGTCAAATAATAGATGCACTCTCCTTCTTATCTTTAATATTTTTTTGTTGCCATGTGTGTGTCTAACAAAAGGGAACCATTGTATATTGGGGAAGAGCTTGTGAGCCTAAGGGCTATCATTAGAAATCATGGCCTCATCTCCAATGATGTTATTTTAGTACCTAGATAAATTTCCAACCAGGAGAAAGCCATCCTACACTTTGGAGACACATTGAGGTTGTTGGGAACAAAAACCCAGCAAGCTTTTCAAGGGAGATGACATGCCTTACCCCATAGTCTATAAATAAGAGAATATCACTCTCTTGAAAGGCTAATGAATGCCTTGGAGAGAACACCATTATACAAGAGGATCATGTAGAGGATGAAATTCGGGGGGATATGACTCAAGCTCATTCCACCCTTGTTGTTAGGTTTACAAGAAGGAAGATATTAAGTATGAGAGAAAAAGGAATGGACAAAAATAGAGAAGAATGCAGGTTTTTAAACCTAAGAGAAAAAGTCATCTGAGGAGCCTTGGGAGATCAGGGAGGCCACCAGGGCCATGAAAGAGTTGTACATGGATTACTGAGTTTCTCAGAGGATGACCAACACCTTTAGCAAGGGAGTGATGATGAGTACCATCAATTGGTACATTTTGAAGATTAATATGCCATCCTCCAATCTTAAAACTACCCTTCTCTTGCATTAATTCACATTTTTCATTATATTATGCTTAGTAAGAGGAGTATAAGGTGTTTGTCATAGTATGTGGCCTAATGTTGTTTAATTGTAGGAAAATGAGGCATTTTTGAGGATATTATTATGCAGGGGCTCAATGGAGACAACTAGGAGAGAATATAGGGGGGTTGTCCACCTCCTTAACTCCCTTAACTCAACTTGGGATCACCATATCCTCTCTCATCAGTTTGATTTCATTGGACACCAAGTGACTCCTAGTCCAGGTGAAGATTAGGGAGGACAAGATATGCCATTTTCGAGATCAAAGAGGGAACCATTCCTATTTTCAAGGGAGTTGCTTCAACTACCCTTTTGTATAAATAAACTAGAGGAACAAATCACTAGGATTCAAAGCTTTTGTTCAACTAGGTGTAGATATTGAGCTCCAAGAATTGACATTGTTATTTTCAACTTTTATGTGATGTATTAGACCTACACCTTTTGATAATGAGAAGTTGGATTTCAAGTTGCATCTGAGTTAGTTTCAGAGGGTTGATACCCTTGGGTTTGGACCCAACCTAGAGGCTTTGGTCCCTCTTAATTTACTTATGTTTATTCTTGATTCCAATAAGTTCATAGTTTATTGCATTTCGGTAGACGTTAACCTATAAAATCTTTTGGTTGCAATCTATACATCACCTCTCTTGTGGGAGAATGAGTGGAAGAATTTACGACCACAACCAAAAAATATTGTTTTTATGATTTATTGGAAACAAATTAGTAATGGTTTTCGTGTTTTAAATTTTCTTTCTATAGTTTAGAAGTTAGTTCAATGAGTAGATCAATGGTTTGCATGAATTAGATTTCATTTAAATTCAACTCATATTTTCCATCATAAGTTATTTCATTTTGAAAATGATAAATGGATGCATGCATGTGATTGATTGTGAGGTGGATTGATCTGTAGGGAATTGAAACTTCATCACTTCCATCCTAAGCTCTTTCACCTTCTCCTTCCACCTCCAATTTGTATCCAAAAAACCCTGTTTTATAAGTTATTCTGTCTAGGTCACCGAGAGCACTCATCGTAATGTAAGACATGCCTCTAAGAGGTCCTGATCTTGGATAGTGGCTCAGCCAACCTTCTTTCATTTTTTTCAACTACTATTCACCTCTCCATAACCTCAAGCCAAGGTTTTCACCTTCAATAACCACTTGGATTCCCTCCTATAGCATTACAAGCATGTGTGTAAAATTACAAGCCTCCTATAGCAATCACTTGTGGAAAACCTTTAGTAACCTTTTTACTCATCAATTTCAACCCACAGTGTAACTTTTACCTAACATAGATGCATAATGACCTCCCGTTGTGATAATATGATCAGGAAAAACTCTTAGGCCACTCTAAACCTTCCTTGTCTTCACTGCAAAAATAAAGTAGAGTTAGTTTCTTTATCACACAAATAGGTTATTGATTTATGAGCAAGTATGAACTAGGTAGATGGTACCCGTGATTTTGATTGGTAGTTTGATGAATTATGCAAGATCAATTAGTTTCTTTTTGCAAGTAGATGAGATAGTATGATGAATTTTGCAAGATAGCATAACTTCATTTCTACAAGTAGGTTAGCCTTTACCTTTTCATGAATTGAGTAATAAGTTTTTTACAAGTTGAGTCAATGGCATTTATATTTTCATACTTAGAAGAAATTTCCAATTTGTAATTAGATGAGCCTCAGTATTAAAACAAGAATGTTGCAACTCCCAAGGTCGCCGACTTTAATTATCAACACAGGGTTCATACAAACTTAAGAGGTATCGGAACTATATGTGCAACATACAATGTGTCCTTCCTTTTTTGTCATGAGAGAAAAGAAATGATGCCTATTTACAGGAATGAAAGACTGAATTTAAAAATTCTTGTAAAGTAACATGAAATCCTCTATCTACTTACTTTGCTTGCAAAAGAACCCTATTTGTCACATGGGATGTTTTAACCAATCTAAGAATGAAATCTGATCTAGAGATTACTAACTCCCGTGTGGATGTGTAAATATAAAAGAACTCATTTTTTAATCTTTTTTCTTTCTAAATGCGAATTCTAATCTTTCCTTGATCTTTGGCAGGGGAGATAGGTGTGGAGGAAGAGGGGTACAATGATTTTATGGCTTGGAGGTCAAGTAGGGGCCTAATCCCATCTTCAATGATGATTTTTGTCAATTCGGGCTCAAAACAAGCCGCTACAAGATTTCCTATAGGATGTACTAGTTCTCCTACACGATCCCTTGTTTTACTACAGAATGTTACCGATTTACTATACAAACTTATAATTCATCAAATGACCAAGAAAATCAAATCCAAATTGGATGGGAAATTTTTTTTATTGACTAGGATTTATTAGGTCCCCATTCCAAGTGGAATCACTCAAGAGTGCTTTTGTTAACCCATGCTAAAAAATAACAAAAAATTACTAGTCGAAAATCTAGAAATTCGAGAACTAGTGAGCTAGTAAATATATAAAATACCTAACCTAATCAAGTGAAAATGAAATGGTGTGATTTTTGTTATGAACTATACTTATTTTGTGATCTAATGCAATTGGAACCAACTTGATTGAAGCTTGTTAGAATGCTCTAAAAAATAGCATAAATTTACTGCTAGTTACCACAAAGGAGTTCCAGAAATCTAGATTTGGGAATAAGAAGACTAATCCAAGTAGGCCAATGATTACTATGAGCTTACAAATATTTTCCAAGGATGAAATGATTCTTTTGATCCTCAAAAATAACTTACATCAACCATTTAACCCAATCCTACAACAAGAAATCATTAATACTAAATGTAGATATAGAAAGAAATAAAAAAAAGAGATGCATGTGAATAAGAAGTGAAAAGAAGGAAAGAAAATGATACAAAAGGCCTCTGAGGCTCCTGGGATGGCCATGCCCAAGGAAAATCAGAGACCTATGGAGGAGAACAAGATTTATAAGTTGAACATGACACCAATCTTCATTATTTTCATCAATACAATTACATCCCTACAAGAAAATACAATAGAGTTGCAGAAATACGAGTTCTATCCACAAGATCACTAATGAAAATCTCCCTCCAGAGGAAAATTCAACTTGGTACTTATAAAAATGATCAGGAATCATTCCCCATGAAAGGAGGAAGCTTTCCCCACCAAAATCCCTTGATTAGTGGATTTGGTTCCCAATACTAGGAATTTGCATTAAATGGCAGGGAATGCATTCCTAGATTTTCTCAATCATTGGAGTTCCACAATCTGTGCCATAATTCCATAATATCTTGTTGATTTATTATTTAATAGTGATCCTCCTATAGTAGGGAGAAAATCACTAAATTACCTCCTCTAAATCTTCATAAGCTACCTAATATTCTCATAATATTCCACAAAAATAAATAATATTAGGCACAAATATGCAATTATTCATAAACCTCCCTAATGAATATTTTAAAGTTAAAAATACAACATCTAATGCAGAAAAAAAGGTTTTGTGTGCTGAAGGATGGTCATAGGCCTTAATTTATGTTTAATTTAGAGGCATGGGCCTTAATTTATGTCTAATTTAGAGACCCATCATACCCCCCTACTAAAAACGTTGCTCATCGTCTAACCTCATTGTGCCTCATTCATGACCCTGGTGGCCTCTCTCTTGTGCATTAAGAATCTTGGCTGTAATTTTTGCAAGGAAAAGCCCAAAATTCTATTTGTGCATAGGAAAATCATTGTTTCTTAAGACCAATAGCTTGTTGTCTTCCCCTTATTCAAGATGAGTTCTTGAATATTTTTCAGTTTAAAGGTCTTCCACATCCTTATCAACCTTCTATTACCTTGTTCCACCAGTTGGACACCTCTAAAACCTTTAAATTGCCTTTAGATGAGAACTAGGATATCCTGTAGTAATTCCTGGTCAAAATTACAGGAAAGCTACAGGAAACCCCGTTAAAACTACAAGAAACTCTTTTTGAGCATAAATGACAGTTTGAGCCTAGGATAGGCCCTTAACTTTACTCCCATGCCTTTCTCCCATTTTTAGGCCTTGGAAAAAATCTAGAAAGAGATTGGAGACCTTTTGGAAAACCTCTTTTCATCACTGCATTTTGAGTTCTATTTTGATGGTGAATGGCTTATTTATTTTTGTTGCCTTCTTCTTCTTTTTTGTGGCCTAGGTGATTTCCTAATGGCCTTCAAGTTATGTATTTTCATTAGGTCTCTCTTAGGCACTGCCATTTCGGGTTTTAACATAATTTGTTCCTTTATTCCTTCTTGTAGTAGCATTCTACCTTCGTGTAGCAGTCATTCCTTCTTCCTTCAGAGTCTTCTAATTGTATGGGAGTGATGAGAAATGATGTAGGTTCGTGAAAATGGGGAGGTTTGCTTTGTTTTCTTTTTCAAGAAATTTTCAGGGTGAGATAGGGTTTGTTCTTCAAATTATGAAATGGGATGGATGAATCATGGATAGAAAGTGAATATGAAGTGGATGGAGGTTTTGGAGTGTTGTGGTGACTTGGCCTTTGCAAAAAATTATTCTTTTAACTGTCGACCTCATTCCTTGAGATCATCACCCTTCATAATTTGACTTTTCATCATCGCATGAGTGAAGGAATGAGCTGCAATTAACTAGTTGAAGGCGGCTAAGACTACTAACCCATACTTAGATTATAAAACTTCATCTCTCATGCATTGACAACAAATTTCTAACTATAATATGCTCAATAGAAGAGGTCAATAATATTGCATACATGTACCTACATGATGGTTGTTGGAGAGACATGCATGTTGCTGTTGAGTTGATGTTGTTGTGCTTATAAATCATCTATCTACTTACTTTTCTTGCAAAAGAACCCTATTTTAACCCTGTTTGTCACATGTGATGTTTTAAATAATCTAAGCATGAAATATGATCTAGAGAGTACTAACTACTGTATGGATGTGTAAGCATAAAAGTACTCATTTTTAAATCTTTTTTCTTTATAAATGCAAATGCTAATCTTTCCTTGGTCTTTGGCAGGGGAGACAGGTGTGGAGGAAGAGGGGTACAATGATTTTGATGGTTTGGAGGTCAAGTAGGGGCCTAATCCCAACTTAAATGATTATTTTCTCAATTTGGACTCAAAATAGGCCACTACAGGATTTCCTACTGGATGTACTAGTTCTCCTATAGGATCCCCTAGTTCTCCTATAGGATCCATTGTTTTACTACAGGATGTTACATATCTATTATACGAAATTATAATTCATCGAATGACCAAGAAAATCAAATCCAAATTGGATGAGAATTTTTTTTTTATTGACTAGGATGTCTCAGGTTCCCATTCCAAGTCGAATCACTCAAAAATACCTTTGTTAACCCATGCTAAAAAATAACAGAAAGTTACTTGTCGAAAATCTAGAAATTTGAGAACTAGTGAGCTAGTAAATCTATAAAATGCCTAACATAATCAAGTGAAAATGCAATAGGGTAATTTTTGTTATGAAATAGAATGTGTTTTTGATATAATTCAAGTGGAACCAACTTAATTGAAGCTCGTTAGCATGCTCTAAAAATAGCATAAATTTACTGCTAGTTTCCACAAAGGAGTTCCAAAAATTTAGATTTGGGAATAAGAAGACTAATCTAAGTATCTCAATGATTACTATGACCTTCCAAATATTTTCCAAGGATTAAATGATGCTTGCAATCCTGTAAAATAACTTACATCAACCATTTAACACAATCCTACAACAAGAAATCATTAATACTAAATGCAAATACAAAAAGAAATAAAAACAAGAGATGAATGTGAATAAGAAGTGAAAAGAAGGAAAGAAAATGATACAAAAGGGCTCTGAGGCTCCAAGGATCTCCAAGCCCAAGGAAACTCAGAGACCTATGGAGGAGAACAAGATTTAGAAGCTGAACATGACACCAATCTTCATTATTTTCATCAATATAATTACATCTGTTGAAAAGTGTACAACAAGAAATGCTAAATTTAGAATGTGCTAAAAATAGAAGTCCTAAAAATAACACTTATCAAAATAGCAGTTTGGCCAATGAGCATTTTGGCCACCTTGGGTGAGAGGTGAAACTGCTAAAAATAGAATCTTCTAAAAATAGCATTTTTGGGTCCCTATTTTTTGCAGTCCCTGGTCTATCTATAGGAAGTAAAAACGAATTTGGTCTTAACAACAGTTTAAAATATTGATTAATTAATTTCCATGAGTTAATTAATTATGGAAAATTAAACTTGAAGTCTTTGTGAGATCATGCAATTATTTTCTCCCTTGATTTAGGAATTTATCCCTTGATTAAAGGAGATAAGGTTCAGTTCTATAATGAGAGAATCAATTGACTTAGTTTAACTTAGTCAAGTCGAGTTAGATTATTTTAACAAGTTGTTAAAATAATGAAATATAGTTTTTTAATACTTGCATGCATGTGACAACTATTATTTTAGATAACCGAGCATTCCCTCATGGATAACTGATGCATGTCAGTTTAGATAGAGACCCAGTTGAGATCAAATGAGGGACAGTGTACTATCAGATGCTTGGATATTTCTAGTAAGTATTACTTGCATGGAGAAGGATCTATTTCCAAGAGAAATACGTATTATAGGAGATTGGAGGACTTGTGACCTATATATTGAGGCCTAGGTAGTCTATGATCTTCATCTTTTGATTACAGAGAGAGTAGGATAGCTTTTGAGTTGATTCTTTTTGTATGTTGTTGAGGATCTCCACTTAATTGATAATATAGAGTTGGGGTTTTATGCTGGTGCTTTCCCCAGTGATATATTCTGTGTTATGTGTGATTGATTCCTTCTTATCAGTTATATGTGTTCATGCTTGATGTTGCTCATGTTGATTAGCTTTCGCAAAGTTTATGGAAGATGTAGATCTAGTATTATGCTTTAGTACATTGCATATATCAGTTTGATCTGTAGGTGAAATTTCTACATGATATCAGTGAGCTAGCTGATTTGTAGAGAAAATTCTACATGGTATCAGAGCTAGCTGATTTGTAGAAAAAGTTCTACATGGTATCAAAGGTCGTTGATGTGTAGAAATATTCTACAAAATTCTACATGGTATCAGAGCACAGGTGATCAAAGAAGAATAGTATACAAGAAGGAATTCTAAGTTTATTATTCGGGATATAGATCTCAAGTTCTTATCACAACTATTTCACGGATGGTGTTCTATGGTTTGAGGCTTGAGTATGCCCTTGATGGTAGCTCAAACTATATAGCTTGGAAGGATCGCATGGAGGCCGTATTGGAAGATAACAGCCTTAAGGACTTCATTGATCAAGAAGTCCCTAAGCCTACTGATGCTACTCAACTGGCAGAATGGAGGAAGTGTGTGGCTAGAGCCAAGAGAATTCTCTTGGAGGGAATGCAAGATACATTGTCTCGAGCCTCCATGGGAAGGAGACTCCGTTTGCAATGTGGAAAACATTGAAAAATTTATATCAGAATAGCAGTTATCAAAGGAAGCTAGCACTGAAGGACAAACTTTGAAAGATCAAGTGGGAAAAGGATGAAAAGATCTCTATGTATCTGACCAAGCTCATCACATGCAAGGATGAGCTTGCAAGTGTAGGGGTCATGATAGCTAATGATGATATGGTGAGTCTAGCGCTCCTTGGCCTTCCTAAGAGCTGGCATAGCTACCAGGACTCGGTTAATGGAAGGGAGAAACTAGCAAATTGGGAATGAATATGGTTGGATTTGATGGTGGAGGAGATTAGACAGAGCACCAAAGATGATTCTTCATCCATGGAGGATGAGGAGAACTGTGCCTTAGTGAGTAAGGCAAAGAAGGGGAAGGATAAGGTTTTTCTTTCCGAATCCAGTTCTTCCAACGGTGGGAAGAAGGTTGACAAATCGAAGGTGCGATGCTTTCATTGTCATGAGGTGGGCCATTATGCTGCAAATTGTCCACAGAGGAAATCCAAGAAGGGATCCGAGGAAGGATCTAAAGGTGAGACACTTGCTTCACAATTTGAGTTGGATTTCACACTCTTCACATGCATGGTTTCATCCATGGTGGGAAGTGCTTGGTTTCTTGACAATGGAGCTTCTTTCCACATGACCGGTGACAAGATTTTGTTCAGTACATTGGAGGAGAAAGATCTCCAGATACTTATAGCGATGGGTAATGATGAAAAGTATAATGTCTCAGGTGTAGGCACGGTTCTTTTTCAGAGGGAGCATGGAGCTCGCCTTACCTTGACCGATGTCAAGTATGTACTAGGACTGAAGAGAAACTTGGTGTCAATCGTGATGCTGGAAGACATAGGCTATGATGTAGTCTTCAGTAAGGGAAAGCTTTTCCTTAGACACATCATCACTAGACAGGTGAAGCAGATTGGTTCATGGGTCAAGAACATATATGCTCTTGAGGTTCAAGATGCATGCAAAGCCTTGAGAAACAAGGCAACTGATGGAGACTTGGTGGTTGAGAGGAAGGGTATATTACCTCTCAACATGCAGTGCTAGAAGAAGTCTCAGATGATTGTGGAGGAGCCATGATTGGTGCAGCAGCTTCAGGAGGTTGTGGAGTAGCCACAACAGGGGAAGTTGAGAGGAGATCAAGTGGAGACATCTACTCATGTAGATACCTCCAGTAGGGGGGGAACTTTGAGCCAGGTGGGCAGAGGGATCACATGCAGCCATACCTCCAGGTAGGAGGTGGGGTGATGTAGAGTGATCGTCCCAAGGAGGAGGGGCAGGATCCTTGAGGTACCCAACCTCTTGGATGAGACCTTGCTACAGGATCCCTAATGTGGACTAGCAGGAACTGACTGATTGGGTAGAGACAG
Source organism: Pinus tabuliformis (assembly GCA_031772625.1). NCBI lineage: Eukaryota > Viridiplantae > Streptophyta > Pinopsida > Pinales > Pinaceae > Pinus > Pinus tabuliformis. The sequence goes on along the minus strand of CM062820.1, from coordinate 317,514,968 downwards.
ATGCGGATGGAGTGGCAGAGAGAGCTATAGTGCAGGGAATCCTAGGACAGCGCATACCATGCAGGCTGCAGCAATGCGAGAGGCACAAGTGTGTTGCACTGTGCTAGGTGGCATAGAGAGGTGTGCAATGGTGCGAGATGCATGGAGATGTTGCAGTAGCACAGATATCAGAGAGGGAGCACTTGTCAGCAGCAGATAGAGCTTCAGCATCAGAGTATGTTTCTATCCCAATAGAGTGGTCCATTGGGAGTGATTTTTGTTCCAAGAGTTGTTGGAGCAAGTGGACTTGGTGGATGTGTTGCTTGCAAAACATTCCAGAGTTACAGGATCGGGTTCGAGAGGAAGCCTTTCTTGTTGAGAGGGAGTGTTGAAAAGTGTGCAAAAAGAAATGCTAAATTTAGAATGTGCTAAAAATAGAACGCCTAAAAATAACACTTCTAAAAATAACAGTTTGGCCAATAAGCATTTTGGCCACCTTGGGTGAGAGGTGAAACTGCTAAAAATAGAATCTTCTAAAAATAGCATTTTTGGGTCCCTTCCTATTTTTAGCAGTCCTTGGTCTAACTATAGGAAGTAAAAACGAATTTGGTCTTAACAACAGTTTAAAATATTAATTAATTAATCTCCATGAGTTAATTAATCATGGAAAAGTAAACTTGAAGTCTTTGTGAGATCATGCAATTATTTTCTCCCTTGATTTAGGAATATATCCCTTGATTAAAGGAGATAAGGTTCAGTTCTATAATGAGAGAATCAATTGACTTAGTTTGACTTAGTCAAGTCCAGTTAGATTATTTTAACAAGTTGTTAAAATAATGAAATATAGTTTGTTAATGCTTGCATGCATGTGACAACTATTATTTTAGATAACTGAGCATTCCCTCATGGATAACTGATGCATGTCAGTGTAGATAGAGACCGAGTTGAGATCAAATGAGGGACAATGTACAATCAGATGCTTGGATATTTATAGTAAGTATTCCTTGCATGGAGAAGGATCTATTTCCAAGAGAAATACATATTATAGGAGATTGGAGGACTTGTGGCCTTTATATTGAGGCCTAGGTAGCCTATGATCTTCATCTTCTGATTACAGAGAGAGCAGAATAGCTATTGAGCTGATTCTTTTTGTATGTTGTTGAGGATCTCCACTTGATTGATAATATAGAGTTGGGGTTTTATGTTGGTGCTTTCCCTAGTGATATATTCTATGTTATTTGTGATTGGTTCCTCCTTATCAGTTATATTGTTCATGCTTGATGTTGCTCATGTTGATTAGCTTCCGCAAAGTTTATGGTAGATGTAGATCTAGTATTATGCTTTAGTACATTGCATATATCAGTTTGATCTGTAGGTGAAATTTCTACATGATATCAGTGAGCTATCTGATTTGTAGAGAAAATTCTACAACATCCTCGCAAGAAAATACAATGGAACTGCAGAAATACGAGTTCTCTCCACAAGAAAACTAATGAAAATCCCTCCCTAGAGGAAAATTCGTCTTGGTACTTACACAAAATGATTAGGAATCATTCCCCATGAAAGGAGGAAGATTTCCCCACCGAAATCCCTTGATTACTAGATCTGGTTCCCAATACTAGGAATCTGCATTAAATGGCAGGGAACACATTCCTAGATTTTCTTAATCATTGGAGTTCCACAATCTATGCCATCATTCCATAATATCTTATTGATTTATTATTTAATAGTGATCCTCTTGTAGTAGGGAGAAAGCCCCTAAATTATCTCCACCTCCAAATCTTCATAATCTTCTCAATATTCTCATAATATTCTACAAAAATAAACAATATTAGGCACAAATATGAAATTATTAATAAACCTTCCTTATGAATATATTAAAATTAAAAATGCATTATCTAATGCAAAAAGAGAGGTTTAGTGTTCTGAAGGATGGTCATAGGCCTTAATTTATGTCTAATTTAGAGGCCCATCATCCGTTTATCAACCTTTCATTCTAATTCAGTTGAAGGAAGGGTCTTTGAGCACTTTTTGATCTAATGTCATAATTGAGGGTGGCATGAGTGGAATCATAGCTATTGTGGATATAACATTGTCACATTGAAGTTTGTACGAAACCTAGGTTGATTATTTGAGTTGAGGAGCCCTTGGGAGTTGCAACATTCTTGGTTTAATACTAGGACTCACCATCTAGCTACCATTTTTCCCACTTCATTGTGAATTATTGGTTTTGGGAATCCCGCATCTCTACTATTCATTGTAAAAACCTCGTTTGGCTCTTCATAATTTGATTTTTGAAAAAAATCAATAACCCACAGTCCTTGAGAACTTATAGGGTTGGGGGATGAGAAAGGACTCTAATTTCATTTTCTTGGTGTTCCCACTCCCTCTACTCAATCAAGGTGACTATAACCTGCATCAAACATGCAAATCAATCAAGAAAACCATAAGGAAAAAAACATTTTCACTTACTTCTTCCTATTTTTTTTGTTTTGGGTTCATGTGGCACGATCACTACTATGTCATTACCCATAAAGTGCTTATCATAGCTAGGATGGTTCTTCCTTGTGACTGTGACCATCATAGGCCCAATGAACAACCCTTCCTTTGTGTGGCCACACACTCATGACCTAGGACATAAAATATCCATGGTAAAAGTTGACTAAAATTAAACATGAAAGGAATAAAGTGAAATATGGGAATTTGATAAATTACTTAGTGGAAGTGGATTGGAAAATATTGGTTTGTAGACTCCAAGATCATAATCGAAAGTTCAGAGGAAAATGGGGAATTTTCTCCACTCACTCCACTAGCAACATGTAAATGCACAAATGAGCCCCCTTTTGGCCAAATTTATATATATTAACCACTTATGGGTTCTCACATATGGTTATTTCCTCCATCTATGGTTTTTTTACCTTGTCCCCAAGTTATTTATGCATGATTATGATCCTATTTTTTTTCCTTTTCTCTACTCATGACTCTTTGTCTGCATAATTTTAGCACATTTTGGTCATCATACTCAAGGTTTCACATGGTTTCATTATTATGGTGGGTCTCATGTGTGTTTTTCTTGAAGCTGCATACAATATTAGTTCTATCACTGCCATCTCTATTACATTTTTGATAATTTTTTCCATATTCATTGCACCCTAGTTCCATCCCCACCAGGTTGTGATATTAACCATTCTTCATTTACACATCGTAACTTGGTGGTAGAGCTTTCATATACATGGATGCCCTAGATTAGCACCTCTTTTCCGTGTTGGTGTCCATGTTGTGTTATTTTATTATCTTAGAATACCTTCTTTTGACCCACCATGAATTAGAATTCAAATCTCAGTTTCTCTTCTTCATCATCTTCTGGATATACCCTGAGAGGATTTAACCCATTTTTTACCTTGCAATTTCTAATGCACTTAGCCTAATATATTCATGATAATAAGCCTTGATATTTTATCATCATCACATTCACATTGCATTAACCCACCACTCATTTTAGCTTGGTGTTTTTACCTTCCTGGAGGGACCACTGCGATGAGTGGCTCTCCTTTCCAACCTCTTTGCCTCTCTCTATTGAGGGTGGTTACTTTAGCTCGAAACTTGTTTACCCTTTACACCATTTGTTCCTCTATGAAGATCTTCCTTAGTTTACTTCTCATGCTCATTAAAAGTTGAAGGGTATCGAGCATCCTTTTATCTCCTTTTCAAGTTTGTTAAAATTGAACAAATTGTTTTTTAGCAAATGGGGGATTTTCTCCACTCACTCCACTAGCAACACAAAAATGCACAAATGAGCCCCTTTTTGGCCAAATTTATATATATTAATCACTTATGGGTTTGCACATATGGTGATTTCATCCATCTATGGTTTGTTTAACTTGTCCCCAAGTTATTTATGCATGATTATGATCCTTTTTTTTTTCTTTTTCTCTACTCATGACTCTTTGTCTGCAAAATTTTGGCACATTTTGGTCATCATACTCAAGGTTTCACATGGTTTCATCATTACAGTAAGCCTCAGGTGTGTTTTTATTGAACTTGCATACAGGGGTAGTTCTTTCACTGCCATCGCTATTACATTGTTGATCATTTTTTCCATATTCATTGCACCTTACTTCCATCTCCATTAGGTTGTGATAATAACCCTTCTTCATTTACATGTCGTAACTTAGTGGTATAGATTTCATATACATGGATTCCCTAGATTATCACCTCTTTTCCGTGTTGGTGTCCATGTTGTGCTATTTTATTTGCTCAAAATCCCTCCTTTTGACCCACCATGAATTATAATTCAAACCTCATTTTATTTTCTTCATCATCTTCTGGATATACCCCGAGAGGATTTAACCCATTTTTTACCTTGTGATTGCTAATACACTTAGCCTAATATATGCATGATAATAAGCCTTGATCTTTTCTCATCATCACATTCACATTGCTTAGGGGATCCTCACCTAGGTTCAGAGTTAGTTGCGCCAACCAACAAATCCCTACACTACTGGCCCTTTCAGCAACAACCTGTGTAGCACAAGCTGCAGTCTCACCTGAAGCAGTATGGGGGGAGGAAAGAACCAATTTTTTGCATCCAAAGACGAGTATGATTTCCTTTAACGCCCCAGATGTGCCTTCACATAGATCGATAATCCCTTAGAGCTTTGTATTGCAACTCCATTAAAACAGGCTTTAAACCTTTGTGAAGGTCTATGATGATCCTTTGTGGACCCTTAACAATTGATTTGTCGACTTACATGCATCAGAGAACAATCCTAAATTAGTGTTCACGCAGATCTACTTGAGTTATTTATTAAACATAACATAATTCATCACAACCTTCGCAAAATTACTTAACATGAACTGCATACATTTATTAAGACTTATTCAAGATAATCATGCATCATTAGATCAATATTTCATAAACACATTATTCATCCACAAAAAATATCATAAACAGAAGTAAACAGAGATAAAAAAATATACACAGTATTTCTTCGGTAACTTTCTTTATTTATCTTCAATTTAGCTTTACGGGCTCAAAATTGCCCTGCACAATTAGCTACAAGGGTTAGCACACTCAGCTGTGAACTCTACCTAGGCCTCTATGCACTCAGCTGTAGAGCCTTCCCCTCCTATCTAACCCACTTCTCTACACTAACACTTTATTCTTACTGATCCATTACATCCATGAATTCTTCTTACATACAATCCCATGGTCCACAGATCATCAGTGGATCTCAAAATAAACTCAAACTTTACATAAACAAAGGGTTAAAACCCATTTGACTGCTAATCATCTACGTGCTCTGCATCCAGAAATCATGGAGACTTTACATTACTTACAAAAAATACATCAAAACTTGTGTTATTTTAACCCCAGAACTAACCCAAGGGACCACATCCCAATAGGCCCCCAAAACAAAGATCGCGACTCGCCCTCGATTCACTCGACTGGTGCTGCAATCTTGCTGCGAAGATCCCCCAGCTCCACCTGAATTACTGCGACCTCGACAGTGCTCTGTGTAGCTTCTTGCTTGACCTCCTTGACTAACTTTTCTGTAATCGGTCCTCCTATGGCTAGCCTCATTGTCTGTTGTGTCTGTTCCATGCCCTTTAGCTTATCCTGAATAGTGGTCGTAACTTGATAAACCTCCTCTAACCAAGGTTGTAGCCTAGCCTTAAGTAAGGCCTCCTTCTTCTATCTCACCTCTACCTACGTGAGGAGCTGATGCCCCTACTGTAATTTGGCTAGGCACTGTGCTGGTGCAATGGAGTGTGCGGTTGCCTTGACCTCATCGTACTTTCGCTACAACTCCCTTATTTTTATATTTATTGTCGGAAGGTTCGGATCCTCCTACAGATTTGTCACCAACTCCATGGCTTGCTCAAATGATGTCGAATAGTTAGCAACTATGGCATCTAGGGTGGTCATTCCTTCTTTTATAGTGGCTCCACACTGCTCCTAGACCTCAGGTAGAGTCGTAGGCTACAACTTTAACTGCAACTCGGTGATTTTCATATTGAGTACAAATTGAACTTGACCAACCTCTTCCTTGGCTTCGCACACACCAATGGCTAATTTTCTAATCTTCACTTTTGGTTGTGCCTCCTCGGGGATATGAATCTCAACCACTATCTTGCATGCCTCCACGATTGCTAACTCCACTCGTGAACTTTGTGCCTACAACATCTCCTTTTCCTTTAAGGCCTGTGTCTTATCAGTGAACATATGCTCATTGTTCACTCTATATTCGCTGATGAGGTTGAGAGCGCACTGCTCCTGAGCTCTCAATTCCTCTGTCACCCCTGCATGCAGCGTGTGAAGAATCTCTTTGGGGAGCACTGCTATGTTCAGCTCGATGTTCTTGATTGTGCATAGGATGATGCGATCATTAGGTGACTGCATGGGAAGGGACCCATCTGGAAATGCAACAGTCCTAAGGTCTAGGGTCCTTACTCATTCAGCTGCTTGGCTCATCCCAGGTGCCAAACTTGCTTGTTCTGCACTCGCTTGACCGACGCCCACTTGTATTCTATTTTCTTGGATATGCATCTCATGCAGTTCCTTTTGGATGCTCCCTAGTGTCTACATATATTGTTGATCGAACTACTGCAGAACTTTTTTGCTAGTATCCTAGATATTATCCCGAATCTCATCAAGATCATCCTCCATTAAGACCATGGGATCACCCTGTGACTTGTCTGATTTTTTTCTTCCTTCTTCCTCCCTATTGCTCTTTGCCACGTCTCTTCAGAATAAATGGGGTGCTATGCCCCTCATCTCCTCCGCCGCCTTGTTCTGACAGTTCTTCCTCCTCTGTCTGTGGTGAAGGTGACTTGCCACTTTTTTGTGACACGCGCTGCTCCTTGGCAGCGCGCTCTTGCTCCACCCGAGCCTTCTCTACCGCTTCCTTATTTTTCTATTTTGTGAGTGTGTGCACAACTTGCTTAGATGCCTCCTTTCTCTTCTGTGCTACAAAACTTCCTGCACCTTTGCTTGTTCTAGCATCTAAGTCTGAGGGAGCATGCCACTCTACAAGCCATATTGCGATCACTTCCTACACATCTATCTTTGTCATCAAATATGGCAAATCATGCCATTTCTGTTGTGGGTCCTTCTGCGCCTAAATGTATACTCCGTGAAATTCAACCTTTAATACGATAGAGGCTCATAACTGTGTGTACAAGGTTGGGGAAAAACTTGGACACTAGTTAATGGCCATGTGTAGACTTGATTCCATCACGACCTAAAAGATCTTCGTTTCGGTGATCCGCACAGGGTCCTTTGTAGCCCACAAGGAAGAAAAGTGCACTGCTTCCAGTAATTCTTCTTCAAGTCAAGGTATGATCCAAGTGGATGTTGGTGGCCACCCACCTATCCCACTTGGACCCCCACAACTGTCTCTTTCAGTTTTTCAGTTTATGTAATTGTAGCACAATTTACTATTTTTAGCAGTGTTTCGGGTCCTGAACTTTTGGAGCCATTTTGAGGCCCTAAATGATATTTTTTGGGAAATTTGGGAGCAACATGGGTCTATGGACCGATGTTTCTCTTCCCAAAGTTGTAGTGCTTGAATAGATCTTTCTAACGAGCTATCGTACGCATCAAACAAAGATCGGGTGCCAAAGTTACGACCCCGGGAAGTTGATGTACCAACATACCCAAAATAGGGCCCGCAATTTGGTGTTTCATCTTCTAGGGTTAGGTTTTGGGATGTTAAGGGTTTCCCATTGTTTCGTAACAATAAATAGGCCTTCGAGCCTCATTGTAACACAGTTCAGAGGCATGTAGCTGCCACATCTCTTCTCAGAGATAAGCTACCATCACCCTAGCTGGTTTATTTCCACTTTTGTTTGTAAGCATATTTCAGTATTTTACATTAATGAAATGAAGTATTATTTCCACTGCATCTCTATGTTTATGGTTATCTCTGTAATTTTTTGCGTTCCTATTTAAATCTGGATCAAGGAAATTAGCTATCCTCTGGTAGTTCCCACACAATCAACACAATAGACAGTAGTAACCAGGTGTATTGAAATGACTTGGTTTCATCCTAGGCCTCACAGAAATTTGCAAGGATTTCATGGCACAGGTACCTTGACTAGTTGAGCTATACACCTTTCACGCACTAAGTAGCCAGGGATACTACGGGCACCAGAACTTCATTCGCGCAACACTTTGTCATCCCTTTCCCTGCTAAAATTTGGGTGGCAATTTGTACCGTTGGGTCTATTATTGATAGAATGGAATATCCTCGTGCTTTATTCACAAGGTCAAATTCTTTCTTCATTCTTCCTACCAGGTCCTTTTCCCTCGTATTTCTGCCAAAATCCTTGGCCGGATTAAATCCTTCATATGGTAGGGGTGTAATCCTGTGAATGAGCATGTTAGTGATGGAGATAGGCCCTCCTAGCCATAAACACCCATTGTGCACCAAAGTGAGTAGCTTGTGCACACAAATTATGTTGATAGGGGTGCGGTGATAATGGGCACCCACAACAAATTAAGTAACCCCTAATTCTCCACAACATGGATCCATTCCACCGTTTCTAAGGTGCTGACACCTGACTCCATGTAGTAGATGTGCTTCATGTACTTATCTGTGGCTAAGTGTGGAAACATAGCATGATCTGCGAGGTCCCAATCTGCCATCTTTAGCAGTGGGATTCGTGCAAGTCATAGAGCTTCAAAGGGAACCTGCTCTGGTAGTAGTGGTGTAGAAATGGAAAACCTCTCTAAATCTGGGTCCTTTCTGACCTTTTCCTTTCCCTTCCATGAAGGGATATAGTCAGGTAGCTTTGTGATGGGATCCACCCCCTCAGCATCTATGTCTCCTGTACCCTAGCCTTCTTCTACCTCTAGGTCAACTACCTTCTCGGGTTGCTTATCTTTTTTCTGTTTCTGTGCCACAGAATACTTCCTAGGGGACTCATGGACAGTATTGTCTTTTTCTATTTATCCTTCTTTAGTTTAACTGTTTGGGTTTCTCTAGCAAGGGTAGGCTTCGGTCTAGGTGACCTAGACAGTGTAGGCATAGGAGCCAGAGCTTCCATACTCACAACCTCTGGGGTAGCTCCTTCAGAGGCAACATCACCACCAATACTCACGGTTTCAAAAAGGCTTGGTCCAAGCATTTTTTCGAGAATGAACTTCTGATTCAGCTTAAACAAATTAGCAAATGTAGGGCTCGCGACTAAATCCTCCCAATATGATTGATTCATAGGCAACAAATAGCAAATCTCAACAACAACTCTAAGGCCGTAAATTTTACTCAGTTGGACTGACACGCGTAATTTATAGGGGTTTTTGAATTCAAATCCAACCGTTCCCCCCAAGTTCTAATAATCAATGTTGTTTTGGTGGAATATCTTCAAAGCTTTTTGCCTTAAATGCTGCTATCCCGCTCTTCTTAACCATCTTCTGGCTATCAAGTCATGAACTGTGACTCCAACGGTCACTTTTCTGCTGTGATGCGCGACACCTCCCTCTGTGGTGCAACTTCCTGCACATAGCTCCCTAGATTGCATCGTTGTCATTGTTCGCACAACCCACCTAGTGCGTAGTGTTCCAAACCTAGAAGTGTAGTTTATAGTTCCACACTCCCTTGCAACTACCTAGAGCACTAAGACTATCCTGCTGCCATATAGTCATTGCGTAGGATCCCCTGTAATCAGCTCCCATCCACTCTTCCTGGAAAAGGTTCTCCATTCAGCTTCATGAGCTAAACTGCGCCTCTATCTGTAATTTCTATGATAATATACAACCCTAGCTAGTGCATGTGAAATTTCCCCATAAACTTAGTGAATTTACTATCATATAACAAGATCATATCATTTACCTTGAACGTGCGAAGCTTGATGTGGTGATCGTGCCATGCTTTTTCACGTTCCTTTTGTACTCGCTGATGGAATCCTGCCAATTATCAGTTCTCTTCCAACTCCATCAGTTGCGCGAGCCATTCCTCTAGGGCTTCACGATCTTCCATACCCTTGAGAGCTTCTATGCGGAGACTAGGCACAATATACACCATTGGCATTACAACTTCTACACCATAGACCAATCTGAACAACATTATTCCTGTCAGTTTCTTGCAAGTAGTCCTATATGCCCATAGTACTGCAGGTACGCACACATCCCAGTCATTTCGTTGCGTGTTGTAGATCTTCGTCAACGCATTCTCCAAAATCTTGTTGAAGGCCTCAACAGTTCCATTGCCCAGTGGGTGATACAGTGTACTATTCTAATGGAAAACCTAGAATTCCTCTGTTAATGCGCTGATTGTTTCATTTAGAAAGTGTGTACGTCTGTTGCTCATCAACACTTTCAGGCAGCCAAATCTAGTTAAGACATACTCAAACAATTTTATTTTTTTTGTTGCCCCTGTACAATCTTTAACTTGTTGTGCCTCTACCCATCTGGTTAGATATTTCATCATGGTGATGATATAGCACGCACCATTTTTCTTCCGTGGGGGGTTGAATTAGCCCAACAAAATCAATCACCCATTTTTAAAATAGTTTTAAAGATACTTGAGGCTGTAATGGCAATTCATCCCTTCACGATAGTCTGCTCATTCTCTAGAATGCATGACATGCCTTACAATATTCCTTGGAATCCTTGTGCAGTGTTGGCCACCATAGACCTACACGCAAAATCTTCTGCACAATCTCCTTTCCTACATAATGTCCTCCCGCAGCCGCTCCATGAGCTTCACCGGGAATGCTATCTCTTTCAAAATCCCGCACATATCTTCACAATATTTCATCAACACACATCTTATACAAATATCCCACAATCACTGAAAATTTTGTCACGTGCACTACTAATTCCTTCTTTTGTTGGCTTGTATACCCTTCCGGTGCCATCCCTGTAGTAAAAAAGTGGATAATATCTACAAAATGGTTATCTGCTACGTGCACCGTGAAGAGCTACGCATCATGAAACCCTTCCTCCAAATTATTAGGTTCCTCTCCTATTTCGATCCGCTACAGATGGTCAGACCTTTCATTTAACCTTCGTGGTTTTAAAATTACCTCAAAGTCATCCTCCTGGAATAGTAGCAACCATTTGCAGATCTCCCCCACAACACAGGCTTATTGACTAGGTATTTCAAGGCAGAATGATCTGTATACATATTGAAATGTCCTCCTAATAGATAGTGCTTGAATTTCTGCAATGCATACACCATGGCCAATCCTTCGTGCTTAGTCATTGAGTAATTCTTCTTGGCCTTCGATAATTTCCTACTCGCGAAGGCTATAGGGTGGTCCATTTCTCCTTCATCGACTTGCGTTAATAGTGCACCCAATGCAATACAAGAGTCATCCAAATATACATGAAATCCCTTCTTCCAATCAAGGAATACCAAGATCGGCGTGGTGACCATCTTTTCTTTGAAGACATCTAAGGTGCACTAACATTGTTTATCCCAATAGAATTTCATGTCCTTCTTCAACAGTTTATCCATAGGTGAGATAATTTGAGCATATTCTTTGATAAATTTTCTATAATATCCTGTATGTCCCAATGTTGTGCGCAACAACTTAACGTTCCTTGGGGCCTCCTAATTCACAATTACTGCAATCTTTGCAGGGTCCACCATCAACCCTTGCTTGCACACCATGTGACCCAACAAGATTCCAAAGGGAACACAGAAGATGCATTTCTTCAAGTTTAGTGCTATCTGATATCTACGACATGTATCCAACATTAAGCGCAGACTTGCTACATGGTGCTTTACTAGTCTAAACATTGTCTAGTCATCAAAGTATACTTCCAAGAACTTATGAATGAACTCCTTGAACGTTGCGATGATTATGCGAGAGAATATCAAAGGCGCATTCTTGAGTCCAAACAGAATTATAGCGTACTGAAAACAACCCCACTCCACCGTGAAGGTCGTTTTTCTCCTATCCTCATGCGCAATCTTAATTTGATGATATCCAGAGAACCCATCAGTGAATGAGTAGACCTCCTGTCCTCTAACATTGTCTAATACTTCATTGGTAAACAATGTTGGGAATGGATCGTGGACACGCAGATCGTTAAGATTCCCCAGATATACACAAATCCTTATCTCGTCCTTCTGCTTCTTCTCTTGAACCACCATCAGGCTCACCTAATCAGATTCCTCAATCGGTTCTATGATGCCTGCTTCCAGCATCTTATCCAACTCTAAACGAACCTTTCCCTTGTATTTACGGTTAAGGCGATACAACCTCTATTTAACAGGCTTCACGCTTGGCTTCAAAGTGATTCTCATAATGCCCAAGTCTCCTACTATGCCTTTCAAATCTGAAAACTTGGTAGGGAATAGATCCTGATATTCGCGAAGTAACTTAGAAACTTTATCCACAGTAGCATCATCCCAATACTCCCCAACCTTTGTAAACTTCGATTCAGCTTCATTACCAATGTTTACTTGCTTTGTCTTCAATAATGCGGTGATGTCCGGGTATCTATTGGTAGGCCCTCGACTTCATGATGTGCTTCTTCCTCTGGAATGTTTATATTTCTTGGATCTTCATCCTCCTCTTTAGTTGTCACATTATAACATTCTAGCACATGGTGCAGCTAGGTGCTCCAATCTGGTTGGACCCACTCCATAGGTTCTTGCGGCGTTCTGAAGATAATTGCCTTAATCTCCTGTAGGGCTTCATTGATGCTTGTGAAGCCATCTTCAAAACTGAAAGTCAATAAGAATCCTTCCCTCAATATATCCCACTCCGTGGTGCCATGATAGAGCTTCATCTCCAAATACCAGTTCATGGGAATTGTATCCAAAGTATGGAAAAATAAGTGTACCGAGTTTGGTTGTGGTTCTGTCCCCCATGCTTTACTCCATTTTTCTAGGTGATCTCGTGGATCATCTTTCCCACTATATTTCTCAGTCAATCTAGTGTTAGGATGCCCAAAACATAGCCTCATCATTCTTTTGTAATCCTGCCATCCATCAAAGCTATCCTTGTGCATAACTCACCATCATGCGGGCATAGTGTGCAGTGCCAAATCTAATGCTTGGAAGCGGTGATTCTGAGGGACTTCACACTCGAACGTATCCAAAAACTTCTCCATGTTAGTTAAACCATCATAATAAGGTAAGTTCCATACCTTCGACGAAACATAGCGCAACGATTTTGTCATCATATTGCAGCACAATGTAGATACTTCGTGCAGACAATTCTGCAAATGCTCCAACCCTTCATCTGAATCAGAGGTGCAGGAACTCTCCCGGTCCCATGTAATCTATCCATATGCTATAGGATTGATCTAGTCCTGGTCTTGTGTTGTTATTTTGTAGATCTGATCCAGTTCATCTTCACTTTCTTCATAATTGTGGACTGGTTCAGTGTAGCGCACTCCTTATGAAGGGTCTAACGGAACTACAATTCGAAGCGATTTCCTTTCAAACGACATTGTCCTCTTCCTCAAGTTGATGATCCCATTCATGTCAATGGTCCAATAAATTCCCATGAGCATAGGGTACAAGTTACTGTCATCAATGATCTCTATCACTTCAAAGTCAGCCATCGTGCTCGCACCTTCTATATCAATTGTTACTCCATATAATCGTCCCATAGGGATGATCTTCAGCTGGTTTGCCATTTTGAGCTGAATTGGATACCACTGTAGTGCAGGTCTCCCCATTCTTTCCCATGTTTTTTTGGCAAAAGGTTCACATTAGACCCTAGATCCAAGATGAAATGATCCATCTCATAATCCCCTATCTACACGGTGAGCCTCATCTCATGCCCCATTCAGGCCTTATGTCTGCCAATTTTTCTAACTATGTGGTGTCCACCAAGGATGTTCTCTTTTCCGACGCATTTTCTTATTAACTCCTGTAGGCCTTTCATAGATTTTTCATCATGCAACAATTTCATGCAGGTCTTCAAGAATGTGGTAAGGAAAAAGGGATCAACCTCTATAGGCGTGCTGGTTTCTTCCACTTTGTTCTGGCTTCCTAAGGTGGAGGCCTTAGAAAATATTTTCTTGGCTTCCATAAAATTCTCCTTAGCATTATCTAGATCAAAAGCAACTTCATTTTTTGGGGCCTTGCGGACCCATCCGTCCTCTTCAGGTTATTTTCCTTTATCATCCCCAGTTATTATTCCGCTTCTCATCACTATATTCATGCTCTGATCCTCTTCACATGGCTCATATTTCATCATCTGTAAGTTCTGCGTAGGTTTTTGAGTCTGCACCTTCTTCTTCTGCATCTTAGCTATCAGTGTCAGACATTCTTCTATAGTGTGGTCAATCTGGCTGCATTATTGACATGACGGGAGTGTCTTATTGTGAAACTCCCACGTGTAGTGGCATGTGTTCTGTAGTTGTAATAGATAACCTGTCCTCAGCCTCTACCAGGCCTTCCTCCTCCTCGGCCTCATCCTCGTCATTAATAACCTCCACTCACTCCTTGGGCGTTCTACTCTGGAGGCCGAGTTTCTACTTGCATCTGATAGGCAGGTGTTCTTTCCATCATCAACTCATAGCCGCGACAGTGGCACTCCTCATGGCCCACAGATTTGCAGAAGTTACAAAACAACTCCTGCAGTGTCTGGACAAACTTTTGAAGCAAATGGAAATTATCCGCCGCATGTTGTTCAACGACCTGACAGATAGCGCACCATAGCATAGCCCTCGTGCCTGGCCCTGCTGGAGCTTCTGGCCTCAGGGGAGTTGGTCCCCCTCTTGTAATATAATTCATGAATACAAGACAGTGGAATTTATCATGCCCCTGGCTCTTACACTTGAGACACCAGACTTTCTTGCGCACCTCTAGTTTAGTCTCCTTGTCTTTCTTCAAGATTTTCAATTCTAAGCACATGCTCTATAGCTGAGAGTGAATTTGTTGTACCCCAAGGTCACATCCTGAATGGACGTTTCATGCAACCTCATCATGATTTCTAGGGCTTCTGCCTAAGTTCCTATCTTATGTTGCGACAGAGAAATCTTCAAGTGGGGCCGAAGCAAAGCTATAAACCAATCACGATGATGACCATCTGTGAGCTGCATGTTAGCTTCTTAAATCACACATTTCAACCTTTGGTCTAATTCCCATGGAATCTCATTGACCCTCATTGTGATTTCCTTAAATTTGACTACTGACTGTGAGTCAGACTTAGGCTTACTAAACTCCTTGTTTAAAGCAGCCTTAGTATCTACTAGTGATGCCAGAGGATTATTGGAATAGTACTTAATATACCAAGTCAGCGTGCGATCCTGCAGAGCGGTAACCAACTGTGTCTTTTTTATATTGTCATCAGTAATCTGCTGCGATGTCCACAAAACATTCGCAACAAGGCAGAACTACTTTATATCTTCACTCCCTATGCCCTTGAAAATCGGGGGCTTCATTGTGTTCAACATGTTGAATGGTGGTGCTGGTGGAGGAGGTGTGGGCGAAGGTGTATGTGGTGGAGGCGGAGGTGGAGGTGGAGTGGATGGATGACGTGTTCGCAAAAAACCCAGTGTTATCAGTTGGAAAACACTCCATGGTGAGACCTGTATTGCTACCTCGTCATCACTTGAAGGAGGTCCAATCAATGGGCTATATTCAGGACCCGGTGTCTCTCAATCTCTAAAGAGTTTTCCACTTCGCATAGCTCCGAACATCAAGGCAATGGCATAACCCTTTTTTCACATAACAAAATTTTAACCCAGGTATTCAAAGATCTTAAATAATCACCTCACAGTCAGTGATTGACAGCCCACACGATCTTTTCTTTAGAGGCTTCTAATCGTCGCACTAGTTCTGGAGTCCACACTATATGATTATAAATCTTCCACCTTCCTTGACCATCTTCCAACTTAGCTAACCACTCATATAATTCGATCGGGAATGTGCAAAAGAAAATTTCGTGTATCTCCATATACAAATACCTATCCAACCATTTCTCCTTTGACAAGCACATATTCCTATTTTCCTGCACTGCGAATTCATGAATTTTTCTATCCAGCAACTTATCAATTTATTTCTTGGTTGGATTCCAGTGATGTGACATCACACATCTCTTTCAGATAGATCTTGGTCTTGGAAATGGAACCATTTGTTGGCTTAGGGGGTCCTGACCTAGGTTTAGAGTTAGTTGCACCAACCAACAAATCCCTACACTACTAGCCCTTTCGGAAACAACCCGCATAGTGCAGGTTGTTGTCTCACCCGAAGTAGTATGGGGGAATGCAAGAACCAAGTTTTTGCATATAGAGATGATTGTTATGCCTTTTAGTGCCCCATATTTTCCTTCCCGTAGATCGATAAGCCCTTAGGGCTTGGTACTGCAACTCCATTAAAACAGGCTTCAGACCTTCACGGACATCTAAAATCAGCCTTTGTGGACCCTTAACAATTAATATGTCCACTTACGCACATAAGAGAACAATCCTAAATTAGTGTTCTCGCATATTTACTTGATTTATTTAACAAACATAATAGAATTCATCACAACCTTCGTGAAAGTACCTAACATGCACTGTGTACATTTATTAAGACTTATTCAAGATAATCGCTTATTATTAGATCAATATTTCATAAACACATTATTCATCCACGACATATATCATAAATAGAATTAAATGAAGATAAATAGATATACACAGGATTTCTTCGGTAACTTTCTTTATTTATCTTCAATTCAGCTTTACAGACTAAAAAATACCCTGTGCACTCAGCTACAGGGGTCCGCGCACTGAGCTGCGGACTCTACTTAGGCCTCTTCGCAGTCAGATGTAGAGCCTTTCTCTCCTATCTGACCCACTTCTCTACGCTAAGACTTTCTTCTTACTAATCCATTACATCCATGAGTTCTTCTTACATACAATGCCATGGTCCGCGGACCATGGGTGGATCTCAAAATTGACTCAAACTTTACATAAACAAGGGGCTAAAACCCCTTTGACACCTAATCATGTACGCACTCCACATCCACAAATCACAGATACTTTACATTACTTACAAAAAATACATCAAAACTTGGGTTATTTTAACCCCAAAACTGACCCAGAGGACCCTATCCCAACACCTGCATACAGGGGTATTTCTGTCACTACCATCTCTATTACATTGTTGATCTTTTTTTCCATATTCATTGCACCTTAGTTCCATCCCCATCAAGTTGTGATATTAACCCTTCTTCATTTACACGTCATAACTTGGTGGTATAGCTTTCATATACATGGATGCCCTAGATTATCACCTCTTTTCCATGTTGGTGTCCATGTGTTATTTTATTATCTCAAAATCCCTCCTTTTGACCCACCATGAATTAGAATTCAAACCTCATTTTCCCTTCATCATCTTCTAGATATACCTCGAGAGGATTTAACCCATTTTTTACCTTGTGATTGCTAATACACTTACCCTAATATATGCATGATAATAAGCCTTGATCTTTTCTCATCATCACATTCACATTGCATTAACCCACCACTCATTCTAGTTTGGTGTTGTTACCTTCCCTGGAGGGACCACTACAATGGTTGGTTCTCCTTTCCAACCTCTTTGCCTCTCTCTATTGAGGGTGGTTCCTTTAGCTTGAAACTTGTTTACCCTTTATACAATTTGTTCGTCTAGGAAGAACTTCCTTAGTTTCCTTCTCATGCTCATTAAAAGTTGAAGGGTATCGAGCATCCTTTTATCTCTTTTTCAAGCTTGTTAAGATTGAACATAAAAAACATTATGAAGCTTGCTTGTCTTCTTTTTCATCCCCGTTAAACTATGAAGGGGATCAAAAAGAAAAAATGGAAGGGAAATAAATTTTCTCATTCTATATTCAAAATGGTAGCATCAATCGCATCACCCTTGAACATGACCAAAGCATATTGTATTCATCCAAATTCGTTGACTAATGGAATATACAGATAGAAATGGTTTTTAGTTATGTCTTTCCCCAAAACATTATTGTGTTATGTGTGACTGAATTCTTTCTCTTATATGATTTGTGATATCATTGATTGTTTATTGTTTCTACTGATGAGTAGAGTATATTCAAGTATTTTTTTTATCATATTACAATCTGTAGTTTGAATCTAAAATGAAGCTAAAATCACAATAGAATAAAAGAATTCGAAGTTGTCCTTGTAGATTGATGGAGCTATAGTTTAGGGAAGATCCATAAGACCCTATGTACAAGCTTCTTAATGGAGCTAGAAGGCTTCTAGTGGGCAGTTCATTGAGCCAATATTTAGTGACACAAAAATGATTTTGATCATTGATATTGGTAGATTGAGGAGCAGAGAGATTTCCCATAGGGAGATCGAGACTCAGAGGGAGTCTAGTTTTCGAGGGAGAAACCTATGGAAGCTAGTACTTCAAGATATGGGAAGATCAAACTCATTATTGTAATAGTTGCAGCAACAATGCGGAAGCAGCAATAGAGCAGTAGTAGTAGTAGTATGAATAAATCAGATTTATCTCATGCATGCAAAGCCTTGAGGATCAAGGCAAAGGTTAGATATTTTGTGGTTGAGAGGGAACATAAATTACCTCTCAACATGCAATGTTAGATGCAACCTCAGAAGCATCCTCAACACGTTGTGGAGTATCCATAATTGGAGAGGCGTAGAGGAGGCCGAGTGGATACATCCGCTGAAGCAGATAGCTCCAATAGGGGTAAATTTTGATCCAAGTGGGAAGATGGAGCACAAGGAACCATACCCCTAGGTATGAGGTGGGACGATATGAAACCTTAGTCCAAGAGTTTTAGAAATTGGGTAGGATTCATTGAGGTGCTTTTTTCCTCATGGATCATTACCTTGCTACGGGGGCGCATAGTATTCAGTAGCAAGAGGATCAATGTCAGTCAGATATTGAGGAGTGCAGAGTGGAGTTGACAACAGAGCAGAAGGCTCAGTAGCAGAGTCAGCAACAACACAATTTTACCAGTAGACAGCTGCAGACACAATTGATTATGTTTATCTTGTTTTGATGCTTTTGTAGTTGCATATGTTGCAGTAGAAACAACAACAATAACAAGAGTTGCATGCATACCATTCCAAAGATACCAGATCGGGATAGAGTTGAATTCATTTCTTGTTGAGAGGGAGTGTTGAAAATAATGGCAAGAAATGTTAAAAATAACATCAAGAAATAAAATCCTAATTTAAATTTCCCTTGAATTAAATTGGGAATACAATTGTAACTCCACATCTCATGACAACTTGTAATAGTTAACTAAGTTAATTTGACTTAGTTAGCTTAGTTAATTCGAGTTGAGGGTCTAACTAGAGTCATGTATAATGTATCCTACAATTAGGAGCACTAGTTGCATTTATTTTGAGTTGTAAATATTTAATTAAGTTCAATTGAGTTAAAGTCATTTACATTAGTTCCAACTAATGGAGGAATTAGTGGGAGATCCAGTGGTGAGGTGAAACCTGCAGCAGTGGGGTGTAATTTACTGTAATGGGGTGTAACTTACTATACTGGGTTGTAACTTACTATAGTGGGGTGTAACATGCAGTAGTGTGGTGTAACCTGCAATAGTGAGGTGTAACTTGCAGTAGTGGGGTGTAACCTGCAATGATCAACTACTAAACTAAAGATTCACTCATAATTAACTCATGCATGTCAGATCAGAGAAAGACCCATTTGAGATTCGAGTTCAAGGATAGTGTATTATCAGTTGTAAAATCATCTAAATTAAATCAATGGTGCATGCAATTAGAGGAGTGCCTATGAGGATTGCGCAATTCATAATTGAGGAATTTCCACATTAAGTAGAGGTTAATATTCAAGGGAACAACACAAGGAATTACAAGCTTGGAGGCTTATAAATTTTTCCAAGTATTAGCCAAAGGTAGACAATTAGGAAGAGGATAAAAAATATTTGTGCAAGTTGAGCTCAAGGTTGAGCAAAGCATATTGTCTCATCCAAATTCTCTGACTAATGAAATATATAGATAGTAGAGGTTTTTAGCTGTGGCTTTCCCTAGAAAATTATTGTGTTATGTGTGATTGAATTATTTCTCTTATATTCTTCATAATTTCATCGATCATTTATTGTTTCTGCTGATGAGTAGAGTATATTCAAGTCTTTTGTTTTAGTATATTACAATCTACAGTTTGAATCTACAAGGAATCTCTACATGGTATCAGAGCTAGATTTGTAGAAATCTCTACAGATTAAAAAATTGTGCTTTGAGCTAGTGGAATAGGTGGGTGGGCATTGACATCAACCTAGATCAATATTGATATCAACATACTATAAATATAAATAAAAATTTTATAATAAAATTTAAATAAGAAAATGAAAAAATATGTTAAAATTTTCATATATGTGTGTGTGTTTTAATTGGAAAAGTGTTTTTAAGAAGGTTTAAATATTGAATTTTAGGAGATAGAAGAGGAATGAAGAGCCTTCTTGAATATCTCATGAGTAACTTAGTTTTATGCTATATGTTTACTAAGTAAACACCCGTGTCATCTCCTAAATTTAAGAAATTGAAACTTATGGTTCTAACAAATGATGCCATGCTTATTTAAGCAAAAGTATGTATGAATACACCTTTTTTTAAATAGTTATAAATGTTGAATTTAGTCCCTTGGTTATAAATGTGCTTCATTTTATATAGACTTTGTTTTGAACATAATCATACAACACATCTCATCTTTACGTTATAAACATATTGGTTTTTAATATAAACTTTGTTTCTACCACAATCATATCACATGACTGCTTCCTTCTCTATGGAAAAATATATTTAAATATCAAATAAAAAACCTATAAACTTGTTTGGTGCAAAGTCTCCAAATTTCACAACCATTGGTTAGCTACATATACTCTAGTATACCAAAGTAATTGGTATAGCTCTCAAGGAAATTATCATCCTATTGTTCTCTAAAGATAAAAGTTCCAAAAAGGAAAAATATAAATTAGATTTCTAAAACTAAAAAAAAAATCCAATTTGATTAGCTTTAACAAATGTATAGAAAATTAATAATGGATTATTATAGATATATCAATTATTAATAATTTGAATATTACTTATATTTTTAGAAATGTTTTCTAAAACATAAAATTACATTATTTTAAATACACATTCTTTTTAGAACGAATTTTACTAGTTATATTGATCTTATTTTTAAAAAAATACAAAAAAAAATATTACAAAGTTAACAGAATACTCTTTTTTTTAAAATATTACAAATGTGCAAGTATTAATTTTAATATAGTCCCTAACAATATAGATATTTTGAAAAGTCATGTAAAAACAAAGTTACAAATGTTTGATATCTATGTCCACATTGTTCTAATGGAGTATGTCAATGGCTAAAATTTAAAGTTGTTTGAACAGATTCACCATCACTCTATAAAATTGATTGTACAATTAAATGCATCTAGTTTTGAATCCTGCTTTGAAAGCTTGGTATCTCATCTATAGTTTGTTAGAAAAGGTGATTCTATTATTGTGGCAGATTCCATATCTAGTCTATCTTCTTGAGTTCTAAGCTTTCACACTGACAATGGCATTTTTGTATAAGTCCAATCTTTTGAATCTTCAATTACTTTTTACTTTTTACTTTTTAACTTTTAAATTTTACATGTAAACTATTTGCCATCATGCTTACACCCAAACCACATTGTTGTTATACCTATTTGGACCTTTGAAATTTTACATGTAAAATATTTGCTATCATGCTTATACCCAAACCACATTGTTGTTATACCTATTTGGTAAAAGGGTCTTATTAGTCCATGCATAAAGCTTTAACTTCTGACTTAAAACCTAATAGAATTCTAAATAATAATAATAAGAATAATAAATAAAATAATTTAGAACAACGAAGAATGAGGAATTATAATTCCAAACCAGGCAAATTTCTCAACTCAAAACATGAAAAACAAAACCAAGAACTAAAAACAAGCGCGAAAAAACCGAATCCAACGTCCTTTAAAATAAATATTGATACCTCCAAACATTAGGAAAACTCAAACACTAATATGAAGGAGAAATCTCTCACAATGATGAAGGAAAAGGACAATTGATTAAACCCATGTTTCAATCTTAAATAATAAATATTGGGACCTCCAAACATTATGAAAACTCAAACACTAATATGAAGGAGAAATCTCTCACAATGATGAAGGAAAGGGATAATTGATTAAATCTATGTTTCAATCTTAAATATTGAAACCTCATTATGGAAATTCAGACACTAGTGTGAAGGAGAAATCTCCCACAATGATGAAGGAAAAGGACAATGGATTAAAACCATGTTTTAATCTTAAATATATTGTATAAAGGTATTAATGGGCCTTTGCATCCAATTTTGGATTTTTAGAAATCTTAAATATATTGTATAAAGGTATTAATGGGCCTTTAATTTTGGATTTTTAGACATTAACTAAGGATGGAGTTTTGTTTTAAAGACTGGGTTGTTTTTTAACTTGCCTCGTTCCAAACACATGCTTGTTTGTTTTTTTTTTTTGCCTTAGAATACCCCTTCCTATTCAAGATTCTTAAAATAAGATAGTATTCCATCCCTATAATTTTTTATTTTTTTTTTATATTCTTTATATATTTTTAACGAAATTATTCTAATTTTATCAATATTATTTACCATACTTTTAATTGTAAGTTTGAAATCTTCTATTACGTTTCTCAATAATACTCTAAATTTATTAATTTTACTTCCATATATAAATCCAAAGCCTCAATCTCATTATTAGTTACTCATCCTAAATCCCATTCAAATTATATTCTTTCCTTTCCTTTGAGATCATAAACAATCTCTTTCCCTCTATCTTATCATTCCTATATAAAGAAATATATATTTGTAGATGTCAAAATAAGGATGAAATTTTATTTCAAAAACTTGGATATACTTTAATTTTGCTGGGTCTAGGAACATAATTCTTTACCTTTTTCATAGTTTCAAATTTTATTTATTTTTTCATTATTCACTATATATTTATAATAAAATTGCTTTAACTTAAAAATGTAGTTTCTCTTTCTAAATTCTTTGCTTTCCCTTGGTAACGTAAACAATCCCCTGTCCTACCACTCTTAAATTTATATGTTTTTACTTAAAAAAAAATTATTAAATTTTTGGAATAATTTTTTAACGTCGCTATGGTGTGCATATATCAAGTTGATAATGATGTCGATGTCGGAATCATCTTAGTTGATATGTTAGCAGCATCCATATCATATCAAATCCTTGATCTTTGAACAAAAATATACAGTCACGTTAAGAGCATTCTGTGCAATATTAGAAATTTAGATGATTCTGTTACAGTGAGTATGGTTAAAGCCACAGGGTTCCACTCAGGTCGCTAAGATTAGCCCTAAAATTCACAGTTATCCAAAAGACACTTCTGTCACAAGATAATTTTGGCAAATATAGAAATGTAGGCTACCAACTTTTATTATGGGGTGTGCTTTAATTATGCTAAACTCCCTTTGATGTTGAGATTATGCGCAGGACGGTTCTGAAAACAAATTACAGGTCAAAACAGAATGTAATATAATTGTATAGTCAGATCAGTTCAACTGGGGTTACTGAAAGTGATGAAGGTGTAGAGGCGGTGGCCCCATAATTAGTAGGGTACGTCTCAGCAGGGCTGACATGACAGCTGCACTCATGTACAACCAGCAAGGAAAACGCGTTGAAATGCAGAGAACATCTCAAAGTCAGGGTAGCAGAACGTAGCAGAACAGCACTTCCTAGTGCCTGCCACCTGACAGCTTACCCTGCAAGCATGTGAGTCCCCTGGATACGTCTAACTGAACCCACAACGGTGGACAAAGTCAAAACAAAAAAGTAGAAACAGCACCAGGCAACACCGTGTCAAAATAAAGTTTTGGTCTGGGTGTCTATGAGGTGATCATTAGTGGGTTAAATTTTTTTTAGGTTTTCGGTTTAAATTTTTATTAGGAAGGGTGGAGATGAAAACAAACTAGGTTAAATAACATTGTGTTAATATAAAATTTTGGCTAAATATTAAAGTGCAGGTAAATAATTTTTCCTATAACAATGGCTGGTCCATACCTAGCCATATCTTAGATGTGAAAACAAATTCTAGCCAAATAATGATTATTTTAATTGCTTGAATGTTGCAAGTTTGTCGGTGTCACTCAAATTTCCAAAGATTATTTAAAACCGCAGTTTAACTAGAGTATGGTTCGACTCCTTTATGAGAATATTTGATTCGTTGGAATTGCCAATTTGAGTATTGTATTTTACACAATTTGATTATATTAGGAGTATTTCGATGTGGTAGATTTGTTTATATATTTAATTTAAATTTATAATGTGTAGGTAAGAATAGATTTTCTATAATTTTTATTTAATTATCCGTGATGATTAGGTGGATTAGGTGGATGGGGGAGATTTATTCTCCCTGCAATATTTCCAAATATAATATTTAAAAATTGTTATTATTTTTTTATTAAATATATCTCAAATTAATTAAAATAAAATGTCATATTGATACGTAGTTTTGTACTAAAAATCATTTCAAAGTGATACATTTATTTATATATTTAAAAATTTAATTTAAATTCAAAAAATATATTATTAAATTAAAAAAAAAATCAAAAATAATTTATATATTAATTTAAATTTAAATGTGTATTTAAAAATAAAATTTCCATAATTTTCAATTAATTATCACTAATTATTAGATAGATGATAGAGATTTACTCTCCATGCAATATGCCTAAATATAATATTCATAAATCAAGAGTTACTATTTATGAGCAAGTTTGTTATTCTCTTTTCATTAAATATATCTCAAATTAATTAATCATATTGGCCCATGGTTTTGTAACAAAAATGATTTACAAGTTAGAATTTCCATGACATAGTAGAATAAATATTTTCATGAGAAGGTAGGGTGAATCTCCATAGCTAAAAATATTGTTACATGTTTTTTAATATATATATATATATATATATATATATATATATATATATATATTAAGCAAAACTCCACCAACCCAGGACCACCAATCCCACCAAATGGATGGGCCTACTCTCACAAGTCCAACAGACATAGACCTACAAGAAAAACCAATCCATTGTTCCATGTTTTTTCATCTATCTATCTATATATAGATATAATTCATATATTAATTACTTCTAATAATAATGTAAATAAAATTATAACTTAGTTTTTATGATTTTTTTAATATAATATGTATAAATGTTTTGATGCTTATTATAGAATAATACAATACCTATCAAATAACCATTTAATTTAAATCACTACCCTAACTGATAATTTTAACATAACACAATTATACTATTTGAAATTATAATCTATTCCAAACAACTTTACAAATTATAAATTTGTCACCTATCAATTTTCTACGTGATATCCCTCATATCTCCAAATGAATGATTCAACCCATCATAAATTCAATTCAATTGAATGTAAACCGGTCTGTATTTCAGACTCTGGTTTGAAGCACTCTCACTTGAAATTATCAATAACTATAATCATAAATCTGATATTAAAATCTAATAGACTTTGAACCACCCTAAAAAAGTCTACGAACTTTTCTATATATAAATAAACAACTTCGAAAAAATCTTGGTAGTATTGTCAGTTCCACGCCTCCAGATGTCTCATGAGACCTGCGCCTCCTGCGACACGGTCACTTGCTGAAAATGCTCTCACTGATCGTCAGAATCGATCGATGATGAATCATCACAGATAATGCAGTCAATCTCATCAATTCATTCGTTCCGAATGAACTGTCAAAAGCCAAAAAGCCCACGATCTCCCGAATCCGCAAACAACGGGGACACAGATATGTTATTATAAGCGCGCATTAATGGCGAACCAGGCCGAATGATGGAGTTTACCAATCGAGTTCTTCGAGAGAGCGAGATTGAGTGCATATTCGGAACGTAAATTTATGTAGAAATACGTACAAATATTCAGAGATCTCGGCCCCGGGTAGGGTCTGCAGTATAAGATAACGTTTAGTTCCAGGTATTGAGATGGTTTTATCATAAATAAGGACTATGAGACGACTCAAGATGAGGAACGAGTTATTTCGGATCAGGGCTTTCGCTGATTACTGGCCTATGGTGCTGCTGTTTATCTTGAGTTATCTCCTCACGTTTGCCAGCAATGCCAGACCGCAGAACTATAGGGGAATTTCAGGTGAGTTTTAAAGATTTTCAGAATTCAGGCTTCTGTGATTTGAAATGATTTGATTTTTGTTTCAGAATGTATCCATTAAAAAAATTGTAATAATTAAAATTGTTGACCATGCGAAATTGCGAGTGCCATATTTCATGAGATTCAGTTTTAAAGCTAACTTTGGCTCATGGAAAGTTTAATTAGCAATAATGTGATAATGAAGTGTTATATTCCATGAAACTGGAAAATATTATATTCCATGAAATTCAATTTCAGAACAAAAAAATATTACTTTGATTTTTTTTTTTTTAACCAATGAAAATGTATTTATATTGTTATAATTGCAATTAAGTAAATCAAATTCTCAATCCCTGTGACTTCAACTGATATAAAATCTCTGGATAGGCACCATTCCAGGCCAGCAGAACTGTTATACCTCTGTTACTATATTAAAATTTTATTATACTTCTTCAACGATATAAAATCTTTAGGCACCATTCCAGGCTATCAAAACTTTTATACCTCTGTTACTATATTAAAATTTTATTATACTTCCTCGGAACCACACTGAACAGAAATTTGATATCATGCTAACACTGCCATGTGCACCCACAGACCAGACTTACAGTGTGTTAAATTTGGCAACGCAGGTTTCGGATCAACAAACATTCCTGGCAGAGACGTTGCGTTGATGTTGGCTCTGAACAGCAGAATGGAACGAACAGTTCATGAGGTAAATGATATGAAAATATATTAATATCGGTGCAGCCTCTGTTTTGAATGTTTAAATATGCAGACTTTCTACTTTGCAATAATTTCAACTCGAAATAGGTCAGATCTAAATAAATTTTTTTTTCTTATAAAGATTTTTAATTAATGTGTTTTTCTTAATATTAAGAAATATGGTAACCCTCGGACTTAGGTTTTATTGATAAGTTTTTTTTAAAAGTATTTTGTTAATGGGTTAGGTTTTGCTGATAAGTTTGTTGAAAATGATATGTTTAGATGGATTTGTTCCGAATATTTCTTTAAGAAAATTAATATTAGGTAATCTTCTTTAAAAAATTAACATTAGGTAATCTTCTAATGAAGCTTTGCTGATAAGCAAGTTATTTCTTTAGATGGATCTAACAAGATATTTTAAAAAAAAATATTGAGAAATATAAAAGAAAATTAATATTGAAAATAGAGAATAAATTAAAAAATAAAATTAATAATTATTTTGATGAGTGCAGTTTTTTGTGATCTATAATTTAGATACAAGTCTTTCTGATTAAACATATTGTTAAAATTTGGTCTCCCTTTCAAACCAACTAATGTGGTTCATCTTCAAGACAAGAAGTGCAGTTTATTTAGGAATAAGGTTTTAAGATTTTTTGATCTTATACACAATTTAATGCATAAATTAATATTAATTAATTGACAGATAAAATCAAGGTTTCCAAACATTTTGACCTCTATTGCTATCAACACTGTAAATTCTCAAAATTACAAATAACAAATAAAAATTTAGTAGATAAAATCAAGAGTTCCCAAACTTCCTATCTTTATCCTTATCCTGGCATTACAAACAATACAGATTCTCAATGTGTTAATTCTCCTTTTAAATAATAATAAGTATTTTAATTGCTATCAACATTTATTACTCATTTAATTTAACATTTATTATCATTTAATTTATATATATTTTTATTCTTATACTGGCATTACAGACCATACAGATTACAAATTCTCAATGTGCTAATTCTCCTTTCCAAATAATAACAAGTATTTTAATTGCTATCAACATTTATTATAAATTAAATGTGCTCATTTTTATGACTTAATGTTATGACTCTATATATATTTTTAAATTTAAAATATCTGTGGATGAAAATGCATGGGAAGTTGGGAGATTTTGGCATGCTGAGTTCTGCTCGAGGAATCCCAACAGTGAGCGGCCGCAAAGGAGAAATCTTCTGATGGGTGCAGGATCATCGCCGGTGCATTGTGTATCCAAATGTGGAAACTGCACTCCCTGTACGCCAGTCCGGATTCGAATCCAGCCAGCGATACTTATGAGTGCAAACGAATATTACCCAGAGGCATGGAGATGCATGTGCCACTCAAAGATTTACATGCCGTGAATTCATCTATCTGCAGCTGTTTTCCAGTGATTAAACGCCCAGAAAGCCTAAGGCGTTAATATCTCAATATATAGATCTGGCATGAAAGCACTTGGAGCAGGAAAAATGTGTATGCAGATGTAGCAGCTGATCATGGTCTCAAGCTGTAATGGAGCTTTACTTCATTGGAAATTTTACAGAAAGCGATACAAACTAATCTTCAGTTGGGCAAGCAAAATTATATTTGTATTGCAGAGGTAATTCCCAATGTATGTAAATTATGTAAATAAAGTGCGGTAGTTTTTATAGTGAATTCCATTAACAGAAGGGAATGTTGAGACTGTAGTGGACGTGATTATAATTATATATACAAATATATAAAATCAAAGTAATAAAGGAACTATCATGTATGACATAAATCTATTTTGCCTTTTATTTTTGAGCATAGAACAGTTAGTTAAATAAAAGTAAAAAGGAAGAAAATATTTTTTTTTATGAATAATTTTTTGGAAATGGGGTGTTTGGAATTGATTTGCATGAGGTATTTAGAGTTGATTTGCAATAATCTCACTAAGATTAAGGGAAAGATTTTTAATAAACTTTCAATCAATTTTTATCTATTGTTTAAATGAAATGAGACAAAGGTAATGCATTTTATTTTCGTAAAAGTGCATTGCTAAAAGAACACAAATTACCACAAATGATCAGCACATTTACCACAAATGATTAGCACATTTCCAAGATGTCAAGCAAACATAAAATTAGGGGTTCATATTAGCAGGAGGATTCTATTTAGGTTTAAAGTGAGTTATGTTAATTTATAATCTAAATGCGTATTCATAATTTATAATTAAAATATTTTTATTATAATTATTTATTTAGGTAAATAGGTAAGTTTATTTTAACCTTAACATAATATTCTAGAATATTTATAGTCATATATACAAATCAGTGATTGATATTTATTTCCCAAATAGTTATCATTTTTTTCATTTTTTCATTTTTAATTAATTTGACTAATTTAAAAATGTGTAATATGAACCCAAAGAGATAGCATAAATAGTAAAAATAATAGTAAAAATTGTGTGATAAAATACTATGTAAGTACTATATAAACCATGGTATTGTAACAAATCTTATTGTAAAATATAAATAAACATTTTAATACTTATTATCAATTAATACTGTGACTAATCCTTTAATTTGTATAACTACTTTAATTTTAAATTATATTATTTTAATATTATCCATATTTATTAATTTCATATATATTAATTTCATATATATATATAGATATATTATTTAAAAAGGAGTATTTAAAATAATTTATTTTTATTTATAAATATTGTTAGGTTTAAACAATTTCAAAGGTGGTATTAACTTTGTTTTTTTTTTGTAAGCTGAGGCGAGATTCTATGTTTCTATTACTGGAAAAAAAGAACAGTACATACATAAGCAGGTCTCAACCCGCCCTTAAGGGAAACCGGGTTTCTTGACCACCTGAAATTTTTAACTGCCATCCAAAAAAAGTATATAACCAGTCGATCTATCCATGCTAAATACCCCGCTAATCTTACTATATTTAAACTGATTTTTATCTGAGACATGAGCAAACTAATATACCAAAACAAAATTGAAAGTTAAAAAACCTCCTTGCAGCAGCTCCATCTTCTACTGATTCCTTGTATCCGGGTTTGCCTCTTTCTCTGTCTTGACTCCCATGCCGCTTGCTTGGAATAACTTCATAATCTCGTCCATCTTTCTATCTTGCATAAGCAAAGTAACTTGGATATTCTTCAGCTCCTTTTTCAGGACAGGGATACCTTGAGCCAACTCAACCATTTCCATGGCCACCTGCTCCATTGCTTTGGCTAATAATCTCTTCATTCCCCAATAAACATGTAAAGATTGTTTATACAAGGACATTCTTCCTCTTGTATGCCCCGGGTCATGCAGATACTGCTCCCAATCTTCCATTTCTGGATCTGAAATCTCCTGCATGGCTTCTTCCTCTAATTGCTCAATGATTCTTCTAATATTCGGGTTCGTATCCTGATAATAGGCCTCTTCTGCCTCCTGCAGTTTTTTCCTCATATCTTTTTTGCCTCTTTTTCTTCCCCTGACCTCACTAGCAGTTCCTTCTTCATACTCTGATCTTTCACCCCTACTCCCTCGTCCTCCTCGTCCGCCAGATCCCCCTCTGCCTCTCTGGTTAACACATTCCTTCTTCTGTCCTCGCATTCCTATTCTCCTTCCTCGTCTGCCACCCGTCGCTTGTTCATCATCTTCCTTATACTCGTCCTCTGCTTCCCGGTCTTCTGCTTCATTCTTATGCTCCTTCCCCTTACCGTCTTTACCCGCCTGAGCTCGTCAGGGTTCCTCCTCCAAAATATAATCCCGTATATCAAACTCGTCCTCTGATTCATCTGGGATATTCATGAAAATCTTCTGCATGGTCTCCTCAACTTGGCTCTTCCCTTTCGTCTCTCGACTAGCCTCCTTGCTTCTCGTCCATCTTCCTATGTCTCTGTCTTGACCCTCTGCCATTTCTTCTACCCTCGTCTGCTTCAAATTCGTAACTCTCCCCCTCACCTTGCTCTGATTCACAACTGGTTTCCTCCTTCGATTTGTTCGACTGCATGCATATCTTAACTTATTCCTGCTCGGCCACCTTTGCTTCTTGAAACTTCCTTGCTTCCTGTCCTCGTCATTAATCCGCATTCCATTTGTGCTATCATAATTGGAAACGATCGCTATCACTCTGACAATTCCATCTCCCGTCCTCGGTACCTTGTCCCCTTTCCTTCTTGGGATGAGCATTCTTCCCTTGGTTTGATTAATCTTACACTCCTTAACATTTAATTCATATGCGCGAGCCTGCAGACACTCTGAGCCATCATGATTTACTGTACTATTATTCCTCCTTACCATAATCAGGAGGCGATTATTCATTCCCTTTGTTACTAATTTAGTATCGATTAATTATTCTTTGTGAAAGTTTCCACACTGCTTTTAATTAGAGATTTGAATATTGAATCAATATACTAACCAAAAACATAGATTATTTTGATATGCAAGGTTAGTAGTTCATGCTCATCTTTAATTAGAGATTTGAATATTGAATCAATATACTAACAAAAAACATAGATTATGTTTATTTTTATGAATTGATATGCAAGGTTAGTAGTTGATTTAGAGGTATAAAGTAGTTCAAAGTGGTGATGTTGATAATTTTTTTTAAATATTTTTGAAAAAAATATAGAAGTCCAAAAATATTGAGTAAAATGGTGAAGAAATTTTTTTACATATTTTTAGAAAAAAAACATACGAATCCAAAAATCTTAAAAAAAATATTGAAAAATAATAACTATATAAAAGTTAGATTGCACAATACATAAATATATTATTTAATCACCCAGATCTAAGATTTTAAAATAAACTACAGCATTGATAATTCCAACATTAAAAATAACAATTGTTTATTCTTATAATTCCAAGATAAAAATAATAATGGTTCATTCTCATATCTCATTTGTGCGTTTATACCCAAGATTGCACAAATAAAATATAATCCAATATTGATAAAATTGAACAACATAAAAAATGGTGATTGTTTATTCTAGACATTTCTAGCTCCCATGTAAAGGAAATTGACACGTACTACTCTTAATAAGGTTTACAAAGTTATTCAAGATTATTAGATTAAGTTTGTGACATTTATGTAATTTTTTTTTTCTCGGTAAAAAGGCTAATCTATTAAATATGTACAGAGTTCAAAATTACATCAGGTGAAACCAGTAAGCTCTTGCCCTCAAAGGGCACCAGACAGAGACAAAAACTAAGACTGACAGAAACCAAGACATAGTCCCCCAAAGCAAGCCCTCGCAGGGGTAGTAAACTAAAATTCCAAGACTGCCCATAGACGGTGGCCCGCGCAGGGGCCTAAGACAAAAAGGAGCTAACCATAACACAAACATTAACAGTAACAGTAACAGTAACATTGACGGTGGCCCGCGCAGGGGATACAGTAACTGCTCTCGTCATTAACACAGAAAACTCAACAGCTATAACATCCCAGAAAACCTTGACTGAACAGACAACAAACCAGAAAACGGTGACTGGACCTGGAGCGACCTGGTGAAGCATGAGCACTGGCGCGGTTATTCATTCGGCTCATCCGGTTGCTCTTCCACAATTGGGCACCACCCGTAGTAATCCGGCTCAGCTTCAGTAGGAGAGGTCGCTTCCTCTTCCCCAATAACCGCGTTTGGAGCATTCTGGGAATGCTTGGACTTTTCCTCGACGGTAACCCGGCCCTTTTCTTCCTGCTCCAACTCAGCTGTCGGAGCCTGCTCTGCTTCCCCAGGGTAGTCCTGCATCCCTTGCTCCCGAGCTTCAGTGGGGTCATCCGCCTCAGGAGGATTCTCAATGAACAGTATGGAAACATGCGCACTGATTCTTGGGTTTGTCGTTGAGCTGGTGAAATTGAAGATGGTGGAGCCAAAAGCTGGCAAGGTGGCCGAGCTAGAAGCCCCGGCATCCATGTGTTGGCCTGAGTGTAGGGGAATGGCTCCAATGGAGCTTGCTAGATTGCAGTGGCAGCAATGCACAGCATCATCCCTTACAGGTCTGCGCGAACCCCCTCCTCTGGATGAGCCTCGACGGCTCAGCATCCTCTGTCGGGGTCTCACCATAGCGGTATGAGACTTCCAGCAAACTGCCAAGTGAACCAGACTATCAATTGCAAGAACCAGCCTCGTAATGGACCCGTCCATCTGAGAAGGGACCGCTTCGACGACAGAGAGGCCAGCCGAATGCAACACGACCCACATTCCCTGCTCCAGTCCAGTTTTATTCTCCTCATCCTCACCTACCCTGCCATCCGCCATTACTGCTGCGTTGCTCTGGATCGAGTGCAATCTCCGGGCATTAACTGTCCCAGGTCCCTGCATCTTAAACCTGGTATGTCCTATCCATCTACGCGCATGGGGTGCCACGTGATGCCTGAGGGACGGCATGTGGCCAGCTCCCAACTCCCGTCCCATCGCCTTAATCACCCGCATCCGGGGGTGACATTTATGTAATTACAGTACATGCTCCATAATAATATATAATGCTTCATAATAATATATTAATATAAATTGATATTAAATATTTTATAATGTTTATTTATGTTTTTATTATGATATTGAATATGTAATTATATTGTTGTGTTGATAAATATGTTTATTTTGAAATATAGTTTTTAAAATTTTAATTTAATTTTTAATAATTATTAAGTGAATGGTAGAAATTTAACTCTCACAAAATATTTTAGCATATTTTTACTAATAGTTATATAGTAATTATAAATCAAAACTCGATATTTATCTTAAAAATAGTTATGCCTTCTCTATTATTTTAATTATATTAATTATTTAAAAACGTGTCATAATCCATATTATTATAACAAAACATTTTTACAAATTAATAATATTTATAATATATGTTTTTTAATTTTTTTGTAATACTAAATATATTAAGAAATATGCTAAATATATTATAAAATAACTACTTTTACTATTAACATTTACCAACTATTTAATTTATATAATTATACTAATTATTTTTTTATTATATACTTATAAATATACAACTGTCTTTAAATATTAAAAAAAAACTCATAAAGCATCCGTCGTGTAAATTTTTTTCGGAATGACAATATCCATGCATTTAGACACAATTCCCTTGTTACATAGCCATGTAGCGTCCTCAATTTATACCCAACCGTTAGTTTTGCTACTTGGGTGACGAGAAGGCATGTTTCGAACCTAACATTGAAAGAGATTTAAAGTTGTTTCATTGGTACTTTGGCTATTTTGCATGCTAATAATCTAATTATGAGGTGATAAAGCTAAAGGATTTATGCTTTTTTCACATGAATATGAAATATTTTTGTTAAATTTGTGTTTAAAGATTTTGGCAGAAAACTCGTAATTAGAGTATAACATTGAAAGAGATTTAAAGTTTTTTATTGGTACTTTGGCTATTTTGCATTCTACTAATCTAATTATGAGATGATAAAACTAAAGGATTTATGTTTTCTTCACATCAATATGAAATATTTTTGTTAAATTTGTGTTTAAAGATTCTGTAGAAAACTCGTAATTAGAGTACAATATTAAGAAGTCATGTGGAATATCAAGAATTTGTTGAAGATAATACCATCATTTATATTAAGGATTTTGGTTATTGTGTTGAGAGTGTTTTCTAGTATACTATGAAAGAGATGTAAAGTTATTATTTTATGTTTTGTTATCTAAATATTTTGACTTGGTCAAATTATCAGTAATTTATTCTGGGTTTTGATAACGTATGGCTTTTCCCATGGCATTATTCTCTAATGCAACCTATTTAAAGGCATAAAATTTCAATTAAATTTCCTCTTTTCCAAAGAGGTTGTTTTCTAATTATCTAAAAATTATGGCAAGTTGTTGAGTTATTAATATTTCAAAACTACATTAAACTGATGTTAGGTCAATAATATTCTTCTCAAAGGTCTATCAACAACTAGATCTACTCCTACTATGATCTGACCACAAGGATTTTTAATTTCCATATTCATGTAATTGGGTCTAGTTATTATTAAGTGCTAGGTTAGGTTAATGTTTAACACAGACATAGTAATTTGTAGGTGTTAGGAGCCAGGGTTGTTCCTTGGGAAAAGGTTAACCTCAACCATATTGGATAGGAACTTATCATCTCTACAAGTAAGCCACTATCATTTTTTTTACATCATACTCAATACTAAAGGCTTCCATTGCAATGCATAGATGCATACTTGATCAAGGATTCTACAACTACTGAAATTGTTTGTTGAAATTGTTTTACTTGGAAGCACATTGTTTATTTATTTATTTACAAACCATTACTATCAGTTTGTCTAATTATATTGTTGATCTCTCTCACTATAATTATTTAAAGAACTACATGTTGATGTTATGTGATTTGTATTTTGATTGGGAACAATTAGTGGTTTGACTTATTTAAGTGTAGTAGATAAAAGCATTCTCAAGTCGAGACAAAGAAAAATCTTTTGTGAGCAAATGGAAAATCAAGTAGTATACTCACAAAAACTCATGTCGATTAATACTCATTCTGAGAAGAAAAACTCCTTTTGTGAGAAAATGAAAAATGATGCCAAGTATTGCCCATTTTGAAAGCAAGTAGAGAATTATATAAAAAAATAGAGCAGATCACAAAGAAATATCTCTCTCTATCTAGTCTCAAGCAGTCAGTCAGTAATATATAGACAACAATGTTAGAATACTCGATGTGCACAATTATGTGAGATTTAAGAAAAATGCAAAAGTTTATGATGTTAACCATTTCAAATAACTTTTATAAATATGACATGTAATATGCAACTTTGCAATATTAACAAAGAGTTATTCTTAATGTATAATATTTGTAATGTTATTATACTTAAGAAAGATGACCATTTTCATTTAGATTTTAGTTTTTATTTTATTTTCTTAATTATAATAGGAAGATTTTATAGTAACCAACCTACGGATCTATCAAACACCGAGAGGGATCAAATCGCTCAAGGTGCAAACCATTTCTTTTAGTGAAAAATTTGAGGAAATGTTTGCACTTCGAGAGATTTGATCCCTCTCAATGCTTGATAGATCCAGAGTTAAGATGGATCTAGGATGGTGATATATGATTGAAGACTATGTGCTTGAGTCTTTTTCTAAGGCACAAAATGAAATTGTAAAAGGATCTACAAGCCACTCAATATGAAGAATTATTTAATGAAACATAGTAAATATGCAAACAATTATTTTGAAATATTATAATAGTTTTTCTTTAAAATTGAGATAATATAAAAGAAAAAATAAAACAAATTACGTAAATAATTAAATTTTAAAAAACGAGTGGCTTTACTAAATGTTTAAAGAAAAAATTAAATTAGATTAGATGATTGAATTTAAGAAAAACGAGGTTACACTAAATGTGAAAACAAAATAACAAAATGAGGGAGTGAAGAAGTAAAAAGGGTAGGTAGGAATGGAGAATAGATGCCAAAGAAGAAAACATGATATTTGAAGAGTCAAGGAATATAAGGGTAGAGGGAGGTGGAATTTAATGAATTAGGTGAGGGATAGTGGGCTTTGAAGATCAACCAAGCTTGTAATAATTTTTATGATTAAATTTATTAGGATGTTTTCGATTTTATGAGCTTTTGAATGATGTGTAAGGAGTAATAGGGTGCTAATGCAAGGATTCAAGTTTGGTCAAAATCAAAAATATGCTTTCAATTGTGGGAGTGTTCTACAATAGTATATCTAGAGATATGATTGTGAAATGTGTTAGCTATATATGTTCTTTGAGGTGTGTTTTGATTGATCTACTTATTTTGTAAATGTAGGATTTTCCACAAGTATAGGAAATTTAGTGAATTTCTTGGCTAAGCATAGGGTCAAATTTATCCTTACTAGTTCTAAAAAGTTGTCTAAGGATTTTATGGGGTTTGAAAAGAGCATTGATATTCTTTTTTGCTAGGATATTTGAAATATGGTCATAATGTCTTTGGATATAGGGAATAGAATGTTGGAAACCTTGATCAATACTGAGAGAGGGGGGTGAATTAGTATTGTGACATATATAAATAATTTTTACCCTTTATTAATCTTTCATTGAATCACAACGTATTAGCATAAACTCATTAATCATTAGCATATCTATGCATAACCATGAACCCTAAGCAACATATCAATGTACATAATCATCAAGGCATATAACCATGAGAAGCAACATGAACAAAAATACATGCACACATAGGGACATAAGATATCTAGTGGAAAAACCCCTCTAGTACAAAAAACCACCCTTGTTGTTGTTGTGTTGCCCTTAATCTCTATTACGTCAAACAAATGTCTTTTACATAGATTATATAACACCCATTAGCCAAGATACTCGACCTCATAAACAATTAGTTGATGCCCATCAACCAGGAGACTTGATCCCAATGACCAATTAAGAAGGCTCTTCTCACAATACTCTATGTACACCCATCCACTAGAATCCACCACAACCAAAAAGCCTCACCTAGTCACTACTGAACTATCCAACAACCATTGGATGGAGAAACTACTTCCAATATGTCGTCACCATGGAATCACTACTCCAACTAGCAAACACCCATTTGTCAAAGGCCACTTCTCCACTACTCTATGCAGACCTCGATCTCATTCATTCTCAAACTAGATCTTGGATGTTATGCTCAACTGATGTTATCTCTACAATCGAAATATCAACAACAAGTTAATCTCAACAAATCAAATAAGAAAACCACAACAACATGCTCTCTACTCAAGAAAAATAGTGGCTCCAATACAATCATCAAATTTGCAACAACATACCTATCAACAACATAAATAAATCTCACACTCAGCCATAACATCAAACCCTCAATATATATTCAACAAAAAAACAATCTTCCATATGCATGAAAAATGTAACACCCCTTCCTAGGTCTACCCAAAGTAACCATGACAACCAAGGTAAACATGAGATGAGAGGCTACTATGATCAGATTCGACCTCCAATGTGACCTTAAGGAAGTGGGATCAATGGAACATCACGCACAATCATCAAACATCATCAACAGAACCCTTAGGAGACAAGTCAACCACTCAGACAACCTGTTCCTGGGTCTTACTATTGTTCTGGATCTCATAGGCCTAGTCGCTCTCATGCTATGGGAAAGGGAGTGACCAAAAACCTAAATTTTCTTTCACAAGCCTGCTTCCCAACGACTGTAGACCAAAATTTCCAATTTTGTGCCAGTGACCCTGGGATTTAAGCCACTTTTCTAGCCCAGAATCCCGGCCTCTTCCCAAAGCTTGCTACAACCTTCAGAATTGATTAAAGACATGATAACAATGTTGATCAATCAACATCAACCTCGGCACTAGGCCTAAGCATCCCCAAATAGGACTGACATTCTGTCAAACACTTAGCATAAATGAAACATATAGGTCTAGGATACAAGATAGAGAATAAATGACAAAAAAAACTTATGACACATAACCAAAAGGATTACCTCCTTCTCCATTGAATTACTACATCATAAATTAGGTCTTGCATCCATCCATTTACCAGTTACAAGTAAATACATGAAATAACCATGACATGAACCAGTCATTTAACCATGCTTATGACCAGCATAAAACCATGTAAATATTAGAGATAAGACAACCATTAAATCCACATATAATTTTGTGCAAAAGTAAGAGAACTTAGCTTTTATTAATCATAGGAAAATCTGACCAGGTTCAAAACTTCCACGTACCACCTGACCATAAACATGGCTGAACCAAATCTCTCTTTCATTCAGTCACCTTCATGCCATATTCCAAGCATGAATGTGGAATCTCATAGAACAACGAATCTAAGAACAACCAAGGGAATCCAGAGGTTAAACCACCTCCACCCTCATCAAACCGTGATCACATCAAAACCGGTTCTTTGATCACAACCAAAACGAACTTGGAATGCCATCTGAAATCCATCACTATCCTTGAGGAATTTTTCATGTCCTTGTCTCTTAGGCTTTACTGCAATCCAAACTAGGATCACTAGGCCCTAAACCGAGACATCTCCCTTAGGCTTTATAGTGCATCCTGCCAAAACCAATCAAGGGATTCCTAGGCCTTTGGGAATGGAACTTGAGACTACCTCCACCTCGGATTGTGAAATCCATCCAGAAAACCAAAATGAACATCCCAACATAACATGGCATCTGGAAAAATACACAGCTAGGCTGAAAAACACTTTCATAACCCAACAAAACTGTGCCACCGACAACAAGAGAACCATACACCAACATGAAGAGCCATGCATGTCCAAACCAACTAGGAAATCACACATGCCAAAGGTTACCTACAAGTATTCCTACCAAATCTGCTTGATCCTGCTTCCTTTCCTTGATCCTTGCTTTCCTTCCTTTCCCTTTGATTTCTTTTCCTTCCTTGATTCAAATTTATAGTGCTCCAAGAAAACTCCAAGTGACCAAGAGTGAGAGAGAGAGGGAGAGAATAATGAGAGAGCTCTAAACTTGAGCTTGACAAAATCTTTCCAATTGATTGTCATAAGCCTTTTTATTAATGAGGTCTCTAATTTCTTCATTTTCCATTATTTTCCTTCAATTTCCTCCTCATGTGCCACCTGTGACCTTTCACCTTAATTTTCTCCTAATTTCCTTTACTTTCATAAATAAATGTGCCAAAAATACCTTTTTTCCTTTTAATGCATGATGAGCCTCACTACTGTAGCAAGAATGCTACAACTCCCAAGGTTACCGACTTTTAATTATCAACCCAGGGTTCATAAAAACTAAGAGGTATCAACACTATATTTGCAGCATACAACGTGTCCTTCCTTTGTTATCATGATGTAATGGAGTGCATGAACTGAAATGAAACCCTAAAGTAATTGCAGAAAATGAATTGAAATGGAAACCCTAACCTATTGCAAGAAATAAAGTACAAGGAAATAAACATATTCTAATTGCATAAATATCATGAACTAAATGTAAAAGAAACCTAACTTAACCCTATTTATCACGTGTGATTATTCAAAATAACCGAGCATGGAATCTGATCTAGAGAGTGATAACTGTTGTGTGCATGAATAAATATAAAATAACTTTTTTCTTTTTATCTTTTTGCTTGAAAAATGTAAATGCTAATCTTGCTTGGTTCTTTAGCAGAGGAGACAGGTGTGGAGGAAAAGGAGTACAATGGTTCAGATGGCTTGGAGGGCATGTAGGGGACTAATCCTGGCTTCTAGTGATGATTTCTTTTAATTTGGGCTCAAAACAGGCCACTACTAGTTTTCCTACAGGATGTCTACATGAAGTACTAGTTCTTACAGGATGTCTACAGGATCCCCTGTTCTATTGCAAAAATAAAGTTGAAAGCTTAGGAAGTGGTCTAGAAGGTGGAATGGAGCTTGGAAAATATGGATAATGGAAGAATAAGGCATGGAGGTGGTGGAAAATGCCCAGAACTCAAGCAAGGGATTCAAGATGGGTAGATTTTCTCAATGGAAATGGCCATTTTTGCTTATAAAACAAGAATTCGGA
The DNA here is from genome assembly GCA_031772625.1 of Pinus tabuliformis. Taxonomy (NCBI): domain Eukaryota; kingdom Viridiplantae; phylum Streptophyta; class Pinopsida; order Pinales; family Pinaceae; genus Pinus; species Pinus tabuliformis. The sequence goes on along the minus strand of CM062820.1, from coordinate 317,474,654 downwards.
TTGAGACTTTAGTGGATTTTGGTGAAAGGGGTGGATGATGTGAGATGAGGTCTCCCTGAAATGTAGAAGCTCCTACAACAACACACATTATTGTCTGCATCTATCCACAAATTCATCTATACATGGGAAAGATTTATTAAATAATGGAAAATTACTAGTCTAAAAATCAGAAATTCGAAAACTAGTGATCTAGTAAATCTATCAAAATCCTAACCTAATCAAGTGCAAAAGCAATGGGGTAGTTGGTTTTATTAAATATAATTTTTTTTTGATCTAATGCAAGTAGAAGAAACTCGATTGAGGCTCGTTAGCATGCTCTAAAAAATAGCAGAAATTTAATGTTCTTTGCTAAAAGGAGTTCCAAAAATCTAGATTTGGGAATAAGAAGACTAATCCAAGTAGCTCAATGATTACTATGAACTTCCAAAGATTTTCCAATGATGAAATTATGCTTGTGATCCTGCAAAAGAGCTTACATCATCCATTTAATCCAATCCTACAACAAGAAATCATTAATACTAAATGCAAAAATAGAAATAAACAAAAACAAGAGATGCATGTGAATAAGAAGTGAAAAGAAGAAAAAAAGATGATACAAAATATCTCTAAGGCTCTTGGGATGACCAAGCCCAAGGAAAATCAGAGATATATGGAGGAGAACAAGATTTAGAAGTTGAACATGACACCAATCTTCATTATTTTCAACAATACAATTACATCCCTGTAAGAAAATACAATGGAGTTACAAAAATATGAGTTCTCTCCACAATAAGACTAAACAAATCTCCCCCTAGAGGAAAATTCAACTTGGTACTTATACAAAATGATTAGGAATCATTCCCCATGAAAGGAGAAAGCTTTCTCCACCAAAATCCCTTGATTAGTGGACTTGGTTCCCCATACTAGGAATCTACATTAAATGGCAGGGAACACATTCCTAGATTTTCTCAATCATTGGAGTTCCATAATTTGTGCCATAATTTCATAATGTCTTGTTGATTTATTATTTAGTATTGATCCTCTTGTAGTAGGGAGCAAGTCCCTAAATTATCTCCTACTCCAAATATTCATAATTTGCCCAATATTCTCATAATATTCCACAAAAATAAATAATATTAGACACAACCATGCAATTATTCATAAACCTTCCTAATGAATATATTAAAGTTAAAAATACATTATCTAATGCAAAAACAGATGTTTAATGTGCTGAATAATGGTCATAGGTATTAATTTATGTTTAATTTAGAGGCATGGGCCTTAATTTATGTCTAATTTAGAGGCCCATCATACCCCCCTGCTGAAAGTGTTGCTCATCCTCTGAGCAACTTATTGACCTCATTGTGCCTCATTCATGGCCCTAGTGGCCTCTCTCTTGTGCATTAAGAATCTTGGCTCTAAGTTTTGCAAGGACAAGCCCAAAACATATTTGTGCAAAGAAAAATCATTGTTTCTTGAGACCATTAGCTTGCCTTCTTCTTTTCTTTTGTGGCCTAGATGATTGCCTAATGGCCTTGGATTTTTCTGTTTTCATTAGGTCTCTCTTAGGCATTGTCCTTTTTTTGGTTTCTAGCACAATTTGTTCCTTTCTTCCTTCTTGTAGTAGCATTATTCCTTCCTGTCGCAGTCATTCCTTCTTCCTTCAGAGTCTTCTAATTGTATGGGAGTGATGAGAAATTATGTAGGTTTGTGAAAATGGAGAGGATGCCCTGTTTGTTTTTTTTCAAGAAATTTTCAGGGTGACAAAGAGTGTAGGGTTCGTTCTTGAATTATGAAATGGTATGGATGAATGATGGATAGATAGTGGATATCTAGTGGATGGAGGGCTTGGAGTGCTGTGGTGACTTGGCCTTTGCAAAAAATTCTTCTTTTAACTGTGTTCCCCATTCCTTGAAATCATCACCCTTCATAATTTTGTTTTTTCAACATTGCATGAGTGAAGGAGTGAGTTGTAATTAACTAGTTGAAGATGGTCGAGAATGCTAACTCGTCCTTAGCTTATAAAACCTCATCTCTCATGCATTTACAACAAATTTCTAACAATAATATGCTCAAGAGAAGAGGTCAAGAATATTGCATACCTGTGCCTACCTAATGGCTGTTGGAGAGGCGTGTGTGTTGCTGCTAAGTTGATGTTTTTGTGATGCTAATGACTCAGGTACATCTTCTTGACTGCATTTTTCTTTTTCTTTTTTTTATCTCATTTTGCTGATGAGTTGTCTTCTTGTTGATGTGCAGGTGTTGGGGGACCTATATCAACCTTCCCTAAAGAATACTTGGCCTTTTGACCCATTTCTCCATCATATTGCCTCTTGTAGCTTCTTCTCAGCCTTCCTGTAGAGATCTTGTAGTAATTCAGAACTTCATGTAGAGATCATGTAGTAATTCAGAACTTCTTGTAGAGATCATGTAGTAATTCAGGACAACCTCTTGTAGTAGACTTGTTTTGTCCATATCTCCCAAACAGTAGAATGGATTGACCTAAAACTTTCTGAGCATGTTTCCATCATCATTATGCAACAATATTGGCTAATGGATGGACGAATCTCGCGAAAAACTAAAAATGAATGAAGTTGATGGAGACCAATTTCTTGGAAACCATGAACTAAAATTTGTTGAAATTGCTTAGGCATGTTACCATCATCCATATGCATCTCCCCATGAAACATATTTTTAAATGGATGCATGAATATTGAGAAAATTCAAAAATGGTTGTAGGTGATGGAGGCCAATTTCTTGGAAACCGTGTACTGGAATTTGCTGAAATTGCTTGAACATGTTACCGTCATCAATATGCATCTCCCCATGAAATAGCTTGGAGAATGGATGCATAGTTTTCACGTTATGGCAAAAATAAATTTCTTCTCTATGTATTTTTGTTTCTTGTAGTAAAACAGAGCATTCTTGTAGTTTTTTTGGATAGCAAGCAAACTGAATGGGAAAAGCTTGAGAATGATGGGTGGATGTTGGAAATAGATGGGGGTGATGGATTGGCATGGCCTTAGCCTTGTTGGAGCATTTGAGCAAATGAGGATAAAATCAAAATTTGACTTCTTTTGACTAAGCTTGACCATTTTTTTCTTTTGGTACCAACTTGTTTTTGTTGCTTGCAGATGTTGGAGAGTACATGCATTCATCAGAGTGACACATGGGGCAAAGAAATTTTTTTTTTTCTAGGCCTATGAGCCACCTCAAGGATGTTTTCAACTAGTAGGTCTGCTTAGGTGCCTCAAAGGAGGTTTTCACCTAGGATTTTTGTTTTCTCTTTTTTCTTTTTTCCCAACCCATTGACCGCCTCATAGAGGTTTTCCATCAATGATCCAATATGAGGCACCTCAAAGGAGGTTTTCACCTAATGTTTTTATTTTTGTCTTATTTTTTATTTTTTCTACCCTACCCTACTTGAAAAACAAAATCACTTTCAAGTATAAGAATACTTCCAATGAAGCCATGTGCACATGAAGATCACAGATAAACGGATGTGTAGGATTGAGATCTATGCTTTGACATGTACCTGGATTTTAGAGACCAAATGATGACTTTGAAAGGATCAAGCATAGTTGAAGAAGAGAGTGATGCTCCATCTTGTTGATTTTCTGGAACCAAAACTCAATATAACTTTAATGCCCATGGTTTTCTTGCTTATCTAGATCATTCTTCATGTCTTCTTCTATCATGACCATCAAATCTTCCTCCTTTTCTTGATTGTTCTCTTGAATACATGAAGGATTTGACAGTAACTATGAGGGAGCTTTCTTGATCTCTGATTTTGTTGTCTACTCTTCATCAAATGCAGCCCATGATTCTTTGATCTTCTATTTTGAATATTCTTCTTCTGGATGTGGTCCTTCAATGATATCAAGATAATCTCTATTTTGTAATACTCTTCTTGCGCTATGGTGAATACCATTGAGCTCAAGAGGAGATGTTTGGAAGTGTTGTATCTCAACATTGTAAGTGGGCTGAGCTACTTCAATGTGTGGGTTGGAAACGGTGGTACAGGTAGTTGAGTGGGAGTGGATATTTGAGATGGATGTGGTTGGGGTTGTGGTTGTGGTGGAGGTGAATGGTAGGGATAACATAGAGTTGGGTATGGAGGATATTAAGGAAAATATTGAGGATATTGTAGATGGCTCCCATAATTTCCTTGCCAACCTTGTTGCTAGGATTGGTTTTGGGTTTGAGATGACCAATGTTTCCAAGGAAAGGGTGTGTTACAATTACTTTGAGATGGATATGCATAAGTGTGAAATTGGGAATTATGTTCGTGTATCATATTAGGTTGAATAGGTTGTCATGGCCCTCTTGGAGCTACATAACATAGCTACATTGGTAATTGACTTGCTCCATTTTCCTCTTGGTAAACTTCCTTCAACCTTGATAATGATGGAAAATGTTTAACATCATGTGATTCTGCATGGACAACAAAAATATCAGCATCTTCTTTTTCTTCATCTTGCATTCTTAACATTTCTACTTGTTTGGTTAGATTGCTAAGAATATATTTTTTTAAATCATAAAACAAATTTCCAAGTTTAGCTTGACTTACCAATCTTGATGCTGATTTACCTACTCTTTCCCTTCCTCTTGATATGTATTTGCATGTTTCACAAATTTCTTCAAATGATAATTGGTATACATCACCTCTATTCATGAGATCAAGGAGATCAATCCACTCATCCCTAATTGTTATAAGTAAGAGGGTTTTTAGTGTGTCAGATCCTAAATGATGTAGTTTTGATCTCTTAACATTATACATGAACCTCTCTATTAGATCCTTGAGACTCTCATTTTCTCTTTGATTCATTCTAGAGATTTCTTCCTTAAGATCATGACGTTTATATTTTTCTAGAAATATCTTTTGCATATCATTCCATGATCTTATTGAATTAGTCCCTAAACTCATGAACCATTTAAGTGCTCTATCCTTCAATGTTGTCAGAAAAAAATAACATTTTTTGAGTTTTTAATAAGTAAGCATAAGATCTACAAACATTTTCAAATTCAAAGAGAAAGGTTTCCGGATCCTCTGACCTTAGACCATGAAATTTTGGAACAAAAGATGAAGGGATGATCTTCATGTGCATACTACCATCAGTATCTTGAATGGGAAATCCGAAAGGATCTTCCTCATTGTCATAATCTCCATCCATTTCTTGACATCTTCTTCTTCTTCCTAAAAAAGTGAATGGTGATGTGGCTCTTACTGCACCACGTGATCAAATGAGGGGGTGGGTTGATGTTGGAGAATTTTTTTGTTTTTATGATTAAATGAAAAAACTAATGCAATGCACTTTCTATTTTTGAAATGAAATATGCCTAATGCATTTTTTTTTTTGTGAAAAGTAAAAAGAAATGAATCAACTAGGGAAGCAAACAATGCATACTTTTGACACCTCCCCGACAACGGTGCCAAAAGTGATGAGCCTCAAAATTGTAGCAAGAATGTTGGAACTCCCAAGGCTACCGAATTTTAATTATGAACTCGGGGTTCGTACAAACTTAAGAGGTATTGACACTATATGTGCATCATACAATGTATCCTTCCTTTGCTTTTATGATGTAATGGAGTGCATGTACTGAAATCAAACCCTAAACTAATTGCAGAAAATGAACTGAAATAAAAACCCTAACCTATTGTAAGAAATAAAGTACAAGGAAAGAAACATATTCTAATTGCATAAAGATCATGAACTAAATGTAAAAGAGACCTAACTTAACCCTATTTATCACATGTGAATATTTAAAGTAACTAAGCATGGAATTTGATCTAGAGAGTGTTAACTATTGTGTGCATGAATAAATATAAAATAACTTTTTCCTTTTTATATTTTTGCTTGAAAAATGTAAATGCTAATCTTGCTTGGTTCTTTGGCAGGGGAGACAGGTGTGGAGGAAAAGGAGTACAATGGTTCAGATGGCTTGGAGGGCAAGTAGGGGCCTAATCCTGGCTTCTAGTGATCATTTTTTCTCAATTCGGGCTCAAAACATGCCACTACAGGTTTTCCTATAGGATATCTATAGGAAGTACTAGTTCCTACATGTTATAGACATATTTGGGCATATCAACCCCAAATTTATATGTTGATGTATTAGGGCTCATCAACCCCTAAAAGAGTTGTTTCATACCCTAAAGAAGCTTAGTCATCTAAATACATCATTCCTCAGAAGCTCCACTTCAAAAATCATCTGGTATTCCCTTTGTGAAGAAAATTTGTCGAAAATGTCATTTTGAGTGCAATATTTTAGATCTTTGTTGCATTTAGTTTTCCCTTTTGCACCATTCACATTAAGGAAAGCGAAAACAAATACATGCATTTGCATTTATCATTTTTGGTTTGTGTGCAAAAATATGATTTAAGGAAATTGCATTAGTGAGTGCTCTTTGTTGTTTGCTTTACAAGCGCTTCTATGTTCTATCCTTTGTAGTTAGGATTTTCATTGTTCAAATAAACAAAAGATTGTTTATCATTATAGATTGCATCTTAGGAATTTCAAATCATCATTATGTGGTGAACCATTAAAAGGAAAACTCTAAGAAAGATCAACTTTAAAATGAACTTCAATTAATCTAACAACGCTTTGGAATTTAACACAACACATTTAGAGGTCTAGGCTAGAGACGTGTTCGGGCGTTGTTAAAACTAGTGGCTATCATTTTCATTGAAGGTTGGGTGATTCCTCCTCTTTGATACGAAAAGTGCTAGCACGGACTTGTGCTCCCCATACCGTCGCGTATATATTGGGAGACCACAATAGGCTTAAATCCTTTATCCATAGGAAACTGAATCAGGTGCCTTATTGATCACAATGCACTGAACGCAACATTCAGGAAGATTGACTGTCGTACATAAGTCCTTGGTAATTCCTCTTTAATTTATCGCCAAGGTGTATATTGCAGTTTTGTGATTGGTTTGGTAAGCCCTTTGTATAGATTCTCCAGAGTAGTCACTTTCATTACTTTTCGACTCTCTAAAAGAAAAGGTCCATCTGAGCACTTGTCCTTTCAGGCTCATTAAAAATTGAAGGAGACTAGAGTCATCTTTAGCTTTTTCTTGACTCTTTAAAACTAAAAAAGCAAAGTTGTGTCCAAGCGTCGTTAAAATTAATTGAATTCGGAATAACATCATCTTCCCTTAGTTAATTTTGAGTTGATCAAGTAATCCGCAATCGTGGAAGAAAGTCAACCAAAACCCCGTCGTTCACGGAGATTGCGAATTAACCGTCTTTGCCTCTGGAAGTGAAGCCAATTCAAACAAAACGGTCTCATTTAACTGAGTCTAGTTCATCTGGGTTATTTGGAACTTTTGTTTCAACATCGTTAGAGACTCCAGTTACTCCAATTATTTCTGGTACATTCACCTTTAAAGAGGAAGTTTCACAGTTACAAGAGGACATTAGAACTGATCCTAGTGTAATAGTAAACACTTCTGAACTTGAAACAACTCCATCTAGAGTTGGTCTGAAACCCATCCCAGTTCAAACCAAGGTTACACTTGAACCAGGAGTTGTTCAAGAACCTCCCATTGAGACTGAAGTTCATTTACCTGAACATCTAGACTTTGAGTTCCAGTATCCAGAAGTTGTCACCCCTCCAACATCTGTCACTACAGAAACTATACCTTCTTCGGCCCCAGAAATCTTTTATAGACCTGACGGTCTACCTCTTCCACCTAGTCTGATTGCTATAGAGGAGATAGTAGAGGATCCTCCATCTGACACCCCGTTTCATTTTGGAACTGGGATTAATTTGTATCCTGCTACTCCTCAGTTTGCTTCTTTTAATCCTGCTTCATCGCGAGTTCCTGTCGAATCGTTAGGAGAACTTTTGGACAATTTAACCATGTCTGAACAACCATCAACATCTAAGAATGTATCATTTGATGCAGTTGAGGCAGAATCCACTGCTGCTACTCCTTCGGTGTTTTTTGTTACACCTAAGTCACATCTATACGGTGCACCATCCGTTCTAGTTGGTTACGAATCACTAGCTGGAATCCACTCAGGGGTTGCTTCAGCACCATGGTCTCCCATTTATTCATTCGAATTTCAATATAGTTTTTCTCACATGGAAACTCACCAATTTGATCCTACATACTAGTATCAATTTGGGCAAACCAGTTATCAAAGACCAATGTATCCTTTAAACACTAGAATGCCACCATATGGAGAACAATATGCTTACTCACCGTTTCCTCCTTTATTTGGGGGACAACCATATGAGAGTTTCCAACAGTATTCAGGTCAAACTAGAATTACATCTAGTAGTTGGATACCAATACTACCAGATCAACCAAGGGTTGTATATCCAATGCAACCAATCCAACCCGTGTCAAATATTCCCACTACACCTGTTGTTACGACTGTGTCGCATTCACAAGCACAACTTGTTGCATCTCAACCTCAACTTGTTCCTTCTTCCTCGCAACCTCAGGTTTCAAGGCAAGGGGATCAAGTTTCTCAGGTTGTTGTACAACAGCCACTTGTTTCTGGGGCTCAATTGCAACCTCAAGTTAGTGTTCCATTATCTAGAACGACTCAGGCACAAACAGGTATAGTTAATCCGCAACTTGGTCAATCTTCTGGTACTAGGCAACAACAAATAGTCCAACAACCATGGTTGGCACAATATCAACAACCGCAATTCCAGCAGTCCCAACCCCAGTTTGGACTTGGTTCCCAAGCTCAGACTAGATTTGGTCAATATCAAACATATCAAGGATCTGGGCAACAAGGCTTTGCCAGTTATAGGAAACCATATTTCCAAACTGGTTATCAAAAACTGCCTTATACTGGTTATATCCAACGACCTTATCAAGGCTATCAGCTACAGATGCCTTATGTTAGTATGGAAAGACCAATTGCTTAGGCGATTCCATCTTATCCTGGGTATGCTCCACCCAACCTGAATCAACAGTTGTCGTTTGTAGCAACTCTAGAACTACCAGATTTGAACCGGCTAACAAATGATCCAATTGCTTACACCCCTTGGTGGCTGGCGATTCCACATAAACTCCCATCTGACATTCCAAAGTTCAATGGAAATCCAAGAGAAGACCCGTCGAATCACGTAATGACTTTTCATTTATGGTGTTCATCCAACACTCTGAATGATGATTCGATTAGACTTCATCTTTTCCAGAGAACGCTAACTGGTCCAACAGCAAAATGGTATATTGAATTGCCTAGAGCTTCTTTTGATAACTTCACCATTCTTGCCACTACCTTTTTAACCCACTTTCAATTTCCTATCAGGTACGAAACTGGAACAAAACTTCTTACCAACTTTAAATAGACCACTTCCACTCACATATCTGATCATATTCATGAGTGGTGTCATCGTCATCAAATGGTAAAGACGTATGTTCCTGATCAGCTTTTAGCTGAGTGGTTCATTAAGTCCTTATTTCCATCTATCACTGAGGACGTGGTGAAAGGAGGAGTTGTCACAGAAGAGCAAGTCACTACTCGTGCCTAATATTTAGATATGATTTATACACAATCAAGCACACTCTATGACAAAATTCCTGACGTTCCTAGACCAGCTTTTACCATTCCACCCCATCCAAAATCAAGTAGGGACTCTCATGCTGGTGATGGTGTGATCAGTTCCTCAAGCACACAAACGGCGAGAGGACCATCTGGTCAAGCTCTTGTTATTTCTATTCAAAATGAAAATTCATCTAAAAATATTCCTGCCTCTGAGATTAATGCCATGTCATCTGACAAGGGAAAAAATCAAAAGCAACCAGGAGGCAAGAAGAAAGGGAAAAATAATAAGAAGAAACAAGAGAATTCTAATCCTGAAAAATCTGAAACCCCTACTGCAGCAAGGAAACCCCCTCGTTATCCATGTTTGATATGCAGTGAGGAGCATTTCACGAGAGATTGTCCACATCGATTTGAGGTTGCTAAACTTTTGAAGAATTCAAATACCTCAGCAGTATTGATAGACCCGTTTTCGAACCTAGAAACACATATGGTTGCCATTGATAATGCTTCCACATCCCATGTGCCTATGCTATCCATCGCAAACAAGCAAAACGATGTTTTTGTATCGACAAGGAAAAAAGATTATGGGAATCCGTCATTGTCGAACAACCAGGCTACTGATCAACCTAGTTCTTCGACTATGACTTCACCGGAAGTTGTTCCACCGATTATTCCTGAATTAACAATTAAGCCACCAAAGGGAGTTGTACATAAATCAACATTTAATCCTCGTGCTCGAGAAGCCCAAAATTATAATATAGTGGAGGATCTAGCTCAATCACCTTCCGCTATGTCGACACTTGAGGTATTGCAACATTGTCCCTCCCAAAAGCAGGCTTTGTTATCAACAATAGGTGGGATCGATCCTACAGATTCCAATCTTGTGGTCTTTAATCATACAGGATATACACCACAGTTACCAGTACAACTAGCTTTCCTTATACAGGTAAAAGCCCTCAATAAAAAATTTCATCAAACAATCATTGACGAGGGGGCATCTACCTGTATTATGTTAATGATTTGCTGAAAACTCTTGGTTCACCACCCTTGTCACGATCACCAACAACCCTAAAATCTTTCGATGGAAGAACGTGCACTCCATATGAGATTTTAAGTAGCTTGCAAGTAGAGCTAGGGGGGAAAATAGTAGATATTGAAGTTGAGGTCGTTGATGGACTCTTTGATTACAATATTTTACTGGGAAGGCCTTGGGTTTATGCTATGGCTGCGTTGTGTCCACATACTTGTGAATGATTTCATTTCCCTTCAAAGGTGGAATAACAGTCATCGACCAACTAACCTTTTTTGCTAATAATTCACAAGCTACTAGAAGCATTCCATTGATACATGGACATTCACAATCGCTTCAAAATGTTGGAGTAGGTCTCCTAAAAGATCCTTCCTTGATGGGTACTTTTTCCCTCCCATCTCCATCTGGTTTCACGGAAGTGGCCACAGTGGAAACCTGCAACATGATCTCCTCTACATCATCTGAGTTTAAGGAGAGTTCTGACTATTTTGAAAGTGATGATCATCACGAGGCATTGCCACCAAGCCCCATCGAATCTTTGTAGAAATCAATTTATTAGGCTTGTGCAGCAAACCCAAATCCGCACTCAATAAGTGTTTGGGTAGATAGGTCTTTAGAATATGACACCTCTTCCGATCCTTGGTCTCATATACATTCTACAGATGAAGGAATCATCCAATCAATGATGATAGAAGAGACGTCGTGGGAAGATTATCATCATCGTTCCCACCTTCGAGATGACAATGAGGATTATTCAAAAGAACTCAATCACCCTTCAATTGTTGATTTTTTATTCAATTCTGTAAATACAGTCGATTCTGAGCAAAATCTGTCTAACATTGAAGAGACTATCTCCATTAATATTTCAACCAAACCCAATATTGTAGAGAATATTCATGTTGGTAAATCTTGTTCTCCATCTAGACTAGAAAATTATTGTGCTCTTTTTCACGAATTCAGAGATGTCTTTGCATGGTCTTATGAGGAGATGCCAGGCATTGACTCAAGCATTGTTGAGCATGAAATCAAGATGTATCTTGATGTCAAACTAGTACATCAATGGCTTCGACCTGTTCATCCAAAGAAAGTCACTGCCATTAAAGTAGAAGTTGAAAAACTTTTGTGTGTTGGCTTCATTTACCCTATACCTCTCACTGATTGGGTATCGAATATTGTTCCTATGATGATAAAACAAGGAACGATTAGAGTGTGCATCGATTATAGGGATGTAAATCAAGCATGTCCAAAGGACAACTATGCTACACCCTTTATCGACCAAATTGTTGATGAATGTGCTTGATGCGAAATCTTCTCATTCATGGAAGGATTTTCCAGATACAACCAAATCAATATCTTCCCACAAGACCAATCAAAAACTACATTTATATGTTGTTGGGGCACATTCGTATATCGTAAATTACCTTTCAGTTTGAATAACGCGGGGGAAACTTTTCAGAGGGTAGTGAATTATGCCTTCCATGACATCAAACACATAGTTCAACCATATATTGATGATCTTCCTGCTCATTCGCAAAAACAGACTGATCATCCGAAGCATTTGAGAGCCATATTTCTACGTTGCTGACACTACAAAATATGACTCAATCCACACAAATGTGTGTTCTGTGTCATCTCTAGTCGATTGCTTGGTTTTGTGGTTTCTAAGGATGGAATTCGACTCGATCCAATAAAGGTTCAGGTAATCTTTGACATGCCTCCACCTTCCAATTTGCTATAGATTCAGAGACTTCAAGGGAAGGCAAACTTTCTGAGGAGGTTCATTCCAAATTATGCTGAGCTCGCTAAAGGTTATACACGTCTTTTGAAGAAAGGGATACCCTTCAATTGGGATCAGGTTGTGCAAGCTTCCTTTGATGCTCTCAAAGATTCCCTGATAAAAGCATCATTAATGTATGCCCCTGACTATCAAAAAGACTTTTACCTGTATCTTGCTGCTGCAGATACCATCGGTATGGTTTTAGTGCAAGAAAATGACGGAATTGAAAATCCTATAGATTATTTAAGTGGCAATCTTAATGATACAGAAAGCAAGTACTCTTATGTTGAAAAGTTGGCTTTCGTAGCTGTTCAAGCAATATAGAGATTTCGACATTATATTCTCCTTCGCAAAACTAACATTGTATCAGATTGTAGCCCTATGACATACATTTTGTCACGTCAATTGTTGGGGGGGAAATATTCCAAATGGATAGTCATCTTGTAGGAGTTTGATCTGGAAGTCATCAAATCCAAATCAAAGAAGTCTCTTGTCTTTGCAGAGTTACTTTGTGACCTTCCCTCGTCCTACAACAATTTAACATCAAAAGCATCAATCGTGGATGAGACTCTGTTTCTGATATCATCAAGTGATCCGCGGTATAAGGATATACTGGTCTATCTCCAGACCCAAGCTTTTAGGCCCAACACCTCTCACTCTGAACAACGATGTATCCGATACCAAGCTAAAGATTATCTGATCGTTGGTGATACACTTTATCATCATGGTGTCGATACAATTTTACGAAGGTGCCTCACACATGAGGAAGCCGAAAAAGCTTTGAATGATTGTCATTCAGGTGCTTGTGGGGGGCATCTATCTAGTTACGCAACTGCACAAAAAATCTTACGAGTTGGTTACTTCTGGCCAACCATATTCAAATATTGCATACTTGCAGTCAGAAGTTGCCATGCTTGTCAGATTTTTGATCGTAAAACCAGATTACCACCTGCACCACTGCATCCAGTAGTTGTTGTTGGCCCATTCGCAAAATGGGGCATTGATTTCATGACATGTAACCCCACCTCGGCTGGGGGGCATGGGTATATTATAGTCGCTGTCAACTACTTTACCAAATGGGCCGAGGTGATGCCTACATTGAACAACAATGGCGAAATGGTTGCACTCTTTTTTTTCAATCATGTAGTTTCTAGATTCGGTGTGCCACAGGCTATAGTCACAGATCATGGGTCACATTTTCACAATCACATGATGATTGAGTTAACTACCAAATTAGGACTGTCCCATGATAGTTCTACTCCATATTATCCACAGGCTAACGGACAAGTTGAGGCAATCAACAAAGTCCTTAAGCGCATGCTGCAAAGAATGATTAGAGTCCATAAACGGAATTGGAATTTAATCCTGTACTCAGCTCTATGGGCATACCGAACCTCAGTGAGAAATGCGACCAGATTTATGCCCTTTTAGTTGGTGTATGGTCTAGAAGCAGTCTTACCAATTCAGTGTGAAATCTCATCCCTCAAGCTCGCAATCGACCTACTACCTGAAACTTCTGAAGAAGAAGCTTGTTTCTTGGAATTAATCCATCTGGATGAAACCCGTCGTGATGCCACATTAGCTAATGAAGCACATAAGAAACGCATCAAGGCACAATATGACAAAAATGTTAAACCTCGTGTCTTCTCAGAAGGTGACCTAGTCTTACTTTACGATCAGGATTCTGACAAATTAGGAGCAGGAAAATTTGAACCATTATGGATGGGCCCTTACATCGTTAAACATGTGTTGACAAAAGGGGCCTATGAGCTAGTAGATTATGATGGGATTCCACTGTCGCAGCCCCAAAATGGGTTGTATCTCAAACGTTACTATGCTTGATTAAGTGTAGTTAAACTCATTGTACATATGCTTTCTTTGCATTTTTGAGTGATTTCTTTTAGAGTTGTCATTTTGGTAAGGTAATCCACTTCACATTTGTTGCAGATGTCAAACTTTTTGGAACCATTTGTTAGGTATGCTTATAGAGCTAGTCGTAGCACGCAGAACCTATCTTTTCCAGCCTGGGCCATCTTCGCTGCGAGCGGTGAGTTAGTGAGTTTCAGGGGGATATGTATTGGTCGATCAATGAACAACATCGCTGAGTATAGTGTGTTGATTGAACTTCTCTCTGATGCCATTTCACACGGCATATGCCGAATCATTGTTAGGCTAGATTCACAACTTGCCATTCTACAACTTACTAGCATTTATTCCGTCCGGAACCCAGCTATTCATCACATGTTCCTAAGAGTTAGGATTTTGGAAAGACATTTTGATTTCATTCAATATCAACACATTTCCAAAAAATTAAACACATTGACTGATTCATTAGCAAATTATGTGTTAAACAAACATTTGCATCATATGTAAAGAAAGCATTTCACATCAACATTTGCATAGGATTTCATCACTTAGCCAAAATAAAACTCCGAAAGTCAAAATAGATAGTTGTTAATAGTTTTTCACAAAATGTTTTGTTTCCAAGACAAAATCAGTCATCTAACCCAGAAACCCAAAATGAATGCAGAAAAACATCCTAGACTAGTGATGCTGGTGATAACATGTCACTGCATGTGCTATCATGCACAAGAGCCTAGTCCAACGACTCGGTACACTAGTGGTATGGCGTTGTAGTCTCACAGGTAACTCATCAGTCTGGACATCTGGAATGCCAAGAGTTAATCCCTCTATCTGATCCTGCAGTTGTGCAAGGGTCTCCGCTATGTCCAGGTCCCTAAGGACTGCTCTCCCTACAACTTCACCCACTGGAGCATCTTCCTCCCATGGGCATGCCACTGGTTGAACTAGTCCAATATATACACACACATATGAGTTTATTTAGTCTTGGTAACAATCAAAAAATACAAAAACAATAGAAAACTAAAAGAAAAGATGTGGTCAAATCATTTTACCTATAGCACTCCACTGCTCACCGACTGGTAAAGCCAAATCCGGATCACCTCGGAAATCCATCCCTACATATGGATACTCCGCAAACACCATCTCCTGGCAGTCGAACCACTCAAAGAAGGCAGAAGAGAAGGAGACCTGTGACTGGCCAGCATGCCTAGCCATAAGGTCCACCCATCTCTGCATCCGTGGTTCTCTCAGTGTAGGCAATCCTAGTGAAATGTTTTGAGGTTGCATCAGTGGGATTCTTTCCAAAGCAAAAGCAGTCAATATGGATCCATAACCAAAATTCTTGGTTCTTCCACCCTTTACTTTGGACAGTTGGTCTTTTATGACAGGAAGTACTGCCTCACACCAATTGAACACCTTCGGTTCCAGGCATTCCAAGGCATACTGCATGTAGGATCTGTTCACTAAATGTAAGGCCGCACTACCAGCCAATCTAGCAAAGGTAAATAGAATGGTCCTCAAAGGTCGATCAATAACATCCTGGATATTAATCTTGCCATCTCTGTTGGGTTGGGATCCATCTCTGCAGAATTGACGAATGTAATCTTTCACCGATTCGCCCCCACGAGCAAATCTTGATAATGAAAGAGGGGTGCCATGCATCGACAAACTCGTCAGAAAATAAATGTCCTCGACTGTGAAAGGAATGGATTTACCGCTGACCTGGAATACTTGGTCAATAGGATCCCAAGCTTGAAGAAGATACTGCAGCAAACTTATTTTTTGTCTCATGCTGGATATGTAGAAAAGCTTCAGTAAACCACAGTTCCTTAATGCATCCACTATGCCCTGGTCATGTAAAGCAACCATATCCTCCTCTTCATGTTCTCGTTCTTGCCATGTGATGACCATCTTGATCCAACAAATATCTGAAATACAAACATTAGGTGAGTTAGGATCCCTTTTTGAGCAAAAAACAATACAAGATTTGATGAAAAACACTGTATGAAATTGCCTTTCTGCGCCCATCGCACTTTGCCTTTGAGCAAGGTGAGATGCATACTAATTGGCCTATTGGTAGCCCAGTATGCATCGCACCTTTTGATACAAGCTAGGTGCGATGATTGGAGAGTGAAATATTCAAACCCTTGAGGCCCAGAAAAGTGAAAAAACTTGCCCAGAATTGAAAAAAGATGGAATGAAAATGAAGAGCTTAAGGATAGCTCCTACCTGGTCCTGACGGCGAGGGAAATGATCCACAGAATCTCTCGAAATCGACTGGTGAAATTTGAGGGGGAAAACCGCTTCAGAGCTCCAAAATCCAATATTTGAAATAAAATGTTAAAATTACTTTTTATGTTTAATTTTCCATGTACTTCAAGTAAATGTTAGTTTTAGTTCATTTTTCATCCATAAATATGTATTTTTAATCAGTTTGATGGAGTTTTCAGTAGGTTGAACAACTGTTGACAGAATCTGATGTTCTACATGGTGAATTGAGCATATTTGACCACCAAGCAAAATTTTTGTCTTCTTTTTGAGCTTTGATTCAAAAATGAAAAGAAAACTATAGAGTCCTCTTTAAACCCTTCTCAGACTCGTTAAACATGAAAATATTGTCAAGCACTTGCCTTTTTCGGCTCGTTAAAGTATTGGAAACATCATCCCTCCTATATTATTTTATCCTTTTTCGGACTTGAGGGATTACCTTACGAAAAAGAACTTATGGAGTTTTCTTTTCATCCCTTTTAAAACTGTCTAAACATGAAAAGGACCGAGTTATCCTTGTCGTTAAACTCATTAAAATAATAGCGACAAACTTTTCCATCTAGACGAGACCGAGTTTCACTGTCGCTAGACTCGTTAAAACATTAAATAGCGACGGGTTTGCCCGAAGGGCGAATTATAGAGCAAGCATATGTTATCCTCCTCAAGCTTGACAAAAGTAAAGAGGTACTGGTCAGCAATGACTGGGGAAAAAAGGGAAAAATCTTGAAGAATTTATGGTAGCAAGTCGCACTTCATCTCCATGATTGAGTTGGGTTGGGTTATTTCGTTCAATGGTCATAATGCCATTGGTCTTGCATACCATCCACCTTTTGGGGTTAACGCTACCAATTCATCTCAGTGTCACCGACATGTTCAAGAGAAGTCATCTAGTTAATGTCTCATACACTGCAATACCTCCAACCTTCATTTTTTCATGACCACCATTCCTGAACCTTGTGTCGTCAGTTCATTTTCACCTCCAGAAATCATTTGCTTCGTTTCATGTCGTAGATGTGGGATACATCAAGGCCCTCCTACGACGAGTCGCTTCTTGTCGACATCAGCTCATTATCCAAGAAATTGACTTAGAAACAACCCTTTTAGTGCTTTGAATCTTACATACATCAATGGCAAGTTTCTCTCTTCCAACGATAGGTTGACATCAATGGCCTTCGACCGAAAGATTTTGCATGGTGTTCGACATCGAATCATCTATTCACACCATGTGAAATGTACTGTTGTACCTTGAGGATCATCTTCATTATCGGTGATCCCTCTCGCGTCTGTTAACAACTCACATCATTAGCTAGTAATTAGGCGATGTCTTTCCATGTTTGACTTCAGAACATCTTTTCACATGGTTTGACTTGTACATCGAGTGAAGATTGAAGACTTTGAAGACCCGAGATCTAGTTTCATCCATCTGGGCTACGATATATTCAGGGATACAAAAACATCAAATGTACAAAGGCTCTACATGGATGGTCATCCTAATCATGGATGATGACTCTATATCTGTAGAATCACCAGTCTGTATCTACAAACGACTATCTGATCTATGTACATGAAAATGAAAATTTATAAAGCTGAGCATGGGAATGCCTCCCTTAGCTAGATCATGAAAATCATATTATGATGATGTATTGTATTGTAACTTATGCAGGTCACCTTTCAGTTCGAAACTATGAATCCTCATGATAAAGCATTTCACTCGACATGAACATTTATGACCTCAAGCTTTAGGGGGCAACTGTTATAGACATATTTGGGCACATCAACCCCAAACTTATATGTCGATGTATTAGGGCTCATCAACCCCTAAAAGAGTTGTTTCATACCCTAAAGAAACTTAGTCATCTAAATACATCATTCCTTAGAAGCTCCACTTCAGAAATCATCCAGAAAGAGCCTAAACTGGACCATATTGACTGCTCCACTGATAAACTGTGATGCATACTAACTGGTACACTGTCAAAGTGTGATGCATACTATTTAAGCCTTCTATAGGGTGTGATGGGTGAGGATGGACAAATTTCCGAGACAGTATGTTAGTTGGTTTCTCATGGAATCTTCTAGAAACTTCTCCTGTGCTACTTGCCTCTTTGAATTCGCCCATGGATGACTAAGGGAACTAGGAAACCATCTCCAATTCCCCTCTCTTGTGGAACCAACTGTAACAAGTGGAATGACACTAAGCAATCCCCATAGATGACTCACACCCTTGCAAACATGTATAAAAGGATCTCACATCCAAGAGATCAGGAGGTTGAATTGTTGTGAATTGCAAGTAAGTGTTGTTAGTTTGAGTATTGAGGAGAGAGCATTGCATTCTTGTTGGTGTGTTCTTGCTAATTCATGAGGTGAAGAAGGATTGACGCTGGATCAGACAACTGGGTTGTAATTCTCCTTATTATTAATAAAGTTCTTCAGGATTTTTCCCAACTGATTGTGTAATTGTGAATGCTTTCATTTGTTCATTATATATATGATTCTATAATGTTTATGTTGTAATAGATCACAATGCTTTGAGAATTCTTTGTTGTTGTACTTGTGTAGGTACTCTCCAAGCATGTTAAGTACAAGGAGGAGTTACTGGATCTGCCAAAGGAGTGAGAGATCAAGCAAGGGATCAACCGAAAGTTCTAGGTTGGTTTCTACTATCTTTCTCTTATCTGTTACACATAGGAAAGATAATTTAACTGCTTTAAACTATTGTTTCTAGGGTAGCTTCCAAACCTAGAGGGTTAGTCGTTCAACAAGACACTAATTTTACCAGAAACACTATAGGATGTCTACAAGATTCCCTATTTTATTACAAAAAGAAATCCGAAAGCTTAGGAAGTGTTCTAGAAGGTGGAATGTAGCTTGGGAAAGGTGGATAATGGAAGAATAAGGCATGGAGGTGGTGGAAACTACCCAGAACTCAAGCAAGGTCTTTAAGATGTCTTGGGCATGGAATCCACCCAAGGCGGGTTTTGGGGCTTAAAGCCCAAGATTTGACCGAATCCTTTTGTAAAAGCTCCACGAATTGTGGGCGCAGGGCACGAAATCATAATAGAGTCATAGGGTTGTTCGCCCTAGATTTTGTAATGTAATGTCAGTTGGATAAACCTACCCATGGTTTGCGGACCATGGGATTGTATAAATAAAGCGAGGCTCTAAGTGTATAAGATAATTAATAGAGAAAATAGAATAGAAAAGCATGAGAAGTCTAAGTAATTAAGAAGCAGTGTAAAGTGTGTCTTTGGGTTGTAGAGTAGGGAAAGGCTCTATAGCTGAGTGCGCAGAGGCCTAGTAGTCTGTAGCTGAGTGTGCGGACCCCTGCAACTAAGTGTGTAGGTCAGGTCAAGTCTGTAACCATTGGAAGAATCAATAAAGAGAAACTTTACCATATTTCTGTGCATCTTTTCGTGTTTTAATATATGATTGGGTATAATTTGCAAGTATACTGTTTATATGTTGTGCGAACTTATTTGAATGTTTTGTATAACTAATTATAACATAAGACATCCAAGTATGCGAAGGTAATTAACTGGTATAGGAAGATGAGTAAGATCGCAGGTAATAGCACATACCATGGCTCTAGCAGTGCGTAAGCTCCACACTCCCTGGTTAGGGTTGCGCGAAGGCAGTGTATCAGAGTGTGAGGAACAGGGAAGTGCACGAAGCGACCTTTGCATAGGGACACACAGTGAGACTAGTTGAGCCTCTCAGACATCTAAAGGGTGCGGAAACCTAGTTCTAACACGCTCCCATACTACTTGGGGTGAGACCTCAGTCCGCGCTCCACGGATTGTTGTCAAAAGGGCCAGTAGTACATGGATTTGTTTGGCTAATTACCTCCGAACTTGGGTCAGGCCCCAACAAGCCAACAAGATGGGTATATTTTCTCTATGGAAATGACAATGTTTGCTTAAAATAAGAATTCAGATTGAGACTTTAGTGGATTTTGGCAACATGGGTGGATGAGGGGAGATGAGGTATCCCTGCAATGTATAAGCTCCCACAACAACACACATTATTGTCTTCATATATCCAAAATTTCATCTATACATGGGAAAGATTTATTAAATAATGGAAAATTACTAGTCTAAAAATCAGAAATTCGAAAACTAGTGAGCTAGTAAATCTATAAAATGCCTAACCTAATCAAGTGCAAATGAAATGGGGTAAATTTTGTTATTAAATATAATGTTTTTTTGATGTAATGCAATTGGAACAAATTCGATTGAATCGCATTAGAATGCTCTAAAAAATAGCAAAAATTTATTGTTCTTTGCTAAAAAGGAGTTCCAGAAATCTAGATTTGGGATTAAGAAGACTAATCCAAGCAACGCAATTATTAATATGACCTTCCAAAGATTTTTCAAGGATGAAATGATGCTTTTTATCCTACAAAATAGCTTACATCAACCATTTAATCCAATCCTACAATAAGAAATCATTAATACTAAATGTAGAAATAGAAAGAAACAAAAACAAGAGATGCATGTGAATAAGAAGTGAAAAGAAGAAAAGAAAATGATACAAAAGGGCTTTGAGGCTCCTGGGATGGTCAAGCCTAAGGAAAATCAGAGACATATGGAGGAGAACAAGATTTAGAAGTTGAACATGACACCAGTCTTCATTATTTTCGTCAATACAATTACACCTTGCAAGAAAATACAACGGAGCTGCAAAAATACGAGTTCTCTCCACAATAAGACTAAAAAAATCTCCCCCTAGAGGAAATTCGACTTGGTGCTTATACAAAATGATTAGGAATCATTCCCCATGAAAGGAGGAAGATGTCCACACCAAAATTCCTTGATTAGTGGATCTAGTTCCCAATACTAGGAATCTGCATTAAATGGCAGAGAACACATTCCTAGATTTTCTTAATCATTGGAGTTCCAAAATCTGTGCCATAATTCCATAATATCATGTTGATTTATTATTTACCATTGATCCTCCTGTAGTAGGGAGCAAGTCCCTAAATTATCTCCTACTCCAAATCTTCATAATATTCCCAATATTCTTATAATATTCCTAAAAAATAAATAATATTAGGCACAACAATGCAATTATTCATAAACCTTCCTAATGAATATATTAAAGTTAAAAATACATTATCTAATGCAAAAACAGAGGTTTAATGTGCTAAAGGATGGTCATAGGTATTAATTTATGTTTAATTTAGAGGCATGGGCCTTAATTTATGTCTAATTTATTGGTCCATCAATGCCTTTTCCTTAGCCTTTCCCAGTTTCCTTAACCAAAACACACATCGAGTGATGCCCACTAGGATATGTTTGCCCAAAATTTAGCTTGGAATAACTTCCCCTTACCTATGGTCTTATTTTTGTCTTTATTAACTTTTATTACATGAAATTTTCACTAAGGCTGTTACAAAACCCTCCCCCTTGGGGAACATCATCCTTAGTGTTAAACCACACCAAGACCTCAACAAGACCACTGAGAGAAAACATAATACCCATGGAGCTTTATAACTTATCCCGTTGCAATATTTACAATGAATGACCTGCTCAAGGCAAAATATCATGACAACATGACCAGATAACAACCATACCGCATATTGGAGCTCTATAACACAACTCATTATAGTATTTACAATAACCACATATACACATATGCACATTTTCTAAACCAACAAATAAAAGGATACAATGCTAGTATCAATCAACAAGGGAATCTACAGGATCACACCTCCACCCTCAAAAGTAGTACCAAAATTCACCTCCTTCCGAGGAAGTCCAAAATCCATTGTCATTGTCAAAGCTGCATCCAATGTCCAATTCTACAATCATGTGCCACTTGTCCCCTCAATGAACATTTTCCAACTCATTGTTCCAGTGCGCACTCCAAATGTGCATCTAATTCCATCTGGAAATAATAATGACCAAAAGAAATACATCTGTAACCTTCCCTTCTCTATTACATAGTTCCTCGGGAAATCCG
Organism: Pinus tabuliformis; assembly: GCA_031772625.1. Taxonomy (NCBI): domain Eukaryota; kingdom Viridiplantae; phylum Streptophyta; class Pinopsida; order Pinales; family Pinaceae; genus Pinus; species Pinus tabuliformis. Next base: position 317,452,266 of record CM062820.1, on the reverse strand, counting down.
GTCACCCCCTTCCGTGCAGTCACTCACCTTCCAAGTTCCCCGAAATCCCCTATCTCGGGTGATCCATCCATTAGAAATGCTTCCTCACATCGGAAGATACAAAACCAAGGCATATACCTGCCTCAAAACCATCATACCAGTCATAGCATGCTCATGGAAATCAATGGAAACTATTGGGTACTAGTGTCCCACAATGGTTCTACTCCTGAAGTGCTTTACCAACATATTGTTGCATGTTCCAATTTCTTTTGCTGCCATTGCCAATTCTTGTAGTCGATTTCAACCACCCAACGAGGCATGTTCATGCATTCCTATTCCAAGAACACAATTTCCATTAGATTCAAATAAATTGAAATAACCTCAAATCATACCTCATTGGTAGTTCATCAATAAGGTACATTTGCAATCCTGTTCGCTTCGTGACACAACAAGTCAAACTAATTGTTTGATCAAACATCTTGTATAAACATATCACTTCTGGTTATCTCAAACACAACCATCATAGATCAACATCATAAATCAAATGTAACCATCATAAACCAGAATCATAGATCACATATAATCATCATATACCATAGTCATAAATCACTTGCATAATAAAACTGAAATAAAATGTTGATACTTATCCTTTCATCAATCCTCAGCTTATACCTTTGTCTTTATTTTCTATGCACTCTAGATTGGTTTCCACACTAGAAAAACGCCAAGTGTCTTCTCCTCAACGATGTGTACATACACATAGTGTGCGTCATACACACATCTACAAATTTCATACAACACCATGAAATATATGCATCTACATATAGTACCATATGTACCACATTTACACAGTATGATTTATACACTACAACCACCTGCACAATGTGTGCACAACATCACATGTAAACGACACCACCTACACAACATGCGTACAACACCACATGTACACTGTACCACTATACAATGTGTACACAATACCACATGTACACTCCACCACTATACAATGTGTACACAATACCACATGTACATAGTACCACATGCACAACATGTACGTGACATGGCATGTACATAATGCCACATGTACGAAATGTACACAACACAGCGCCACTTGTACAATCATGCACACAACACCATATGTACATAGCACCATATGTACAACATGCATAAAACACCATATGTACATAGCGCTGCATATCCAACATGTACATAGCATCATCTGTACACAACACTGCATATCCAACATATGCACAACACCATATGCACACAACACTACATATCCACAATGTTCATAGAACCATCTATACCCAACACTGCATATGCAATATTCGCACAACACTATATGTACCATCCTACACATAACATTGCATAAACAACATGCACACATGCTATGTATACACAACAACAAAAAATCATAGATGTATCATGGTCAACATATACAACATATGCACAACAATAACTCACATCCAAAAGCACACTGCCTCTACCAAGAAACCTTTCTCCCAATGTGTTATCTATGCTTGTCCCAGCATGTCGCAGACCATACTTCTTTCATTTCACTACTATATTGTTGGCTTGATGGACCCTAACGCAGGTTCAGTGTTAATCAGCCAAGCAAATACCTACACTACTAGCCCTTTCGGCACCAGCCCATGGAGCGCAGACAAAGTCTCACCCGAAGCAGTATGGGGGGATGCAGGAACCAAGTTTCTTCACCCTGAGATGGTCGTGATGTCGGTCTATACTTCCTGATCCTACCTTTGTGTAGATCAATAAACCTTTAAGGCTTATCGATGTTCCTTCTCTTCTGTCCTTTAACATCTCCACAAAGGTACTCAACTAATCTTCGCACAGCCCTAACCTGAGGTTTAGGCACTTACGCGCCTCTGTGATTGAGTTACTGTATAAGTTCCCAAGTTATCTTAAGTGTTACATAATCTACCATGCATTTACAGCTACCTTCGCGTAATATTTTACTCTTGCTTGCATTCAATTAACAAATATAATCAAATACATTCACACATCAAATAAGCATTATAATGTAAACCCAGATCGTAACATAATATAATCAGATGCATTGAAAATAGAAAAAATACACATGATTGCAGAATAATTCTCTTTATTGATATCTCAAGTTCATTACAAACTCTATCCGCCTTGTGCACACAGCTGCAGGGGTCTGTGCACTCAATTGTGGACTTCCACCCCGGACCTCTACGCACTCAGCTGTAGAGCCTCTACCTACGCTAAGACTCAAGAACACTTAGAACTTCTTACCCAAAATCCTTATTACCATTACCACTTCCCTTCTCTTAAACTCTTCTAAGACTCCCTTTTTATACAATCCCATGGTCTACAGACCATGGGTAGATGTTTATAGCCGACATGAGACTTCACAAAACAAGGGTGGATAGCCCTTTGGCCTCTTCGCGCTCCGCGACCACCAAATGCATAGGCTTTACATTTTTATTACAAAATTTGGGTCTTCTGCCCCAAAACATGGTATTTTAACCCCAAAACTAGCTCTTGGGGAAACCTGTTCCCAACAGGCCCCCAACACAAACATGGTGACTCGCCCTCGAGTCACTCTGTGGGTGTGAAGATCTTGGCGTGAAGACCCCCCAGCTCGACCTGTACGATTGCTACCTCGGCAGTGCATTGCGCACCTGCCTGCTTTATTTCTTCGACCAACTGCTCTGTTGCTGGACCTATACTATCAGCCTGTGGCTTCTGTTGAGTCTCTTGCAGACTAGCCAGCTTACCTTCAATAGAGGTTGTGATCAAGTAGGCCTTGTCCAACCAGGGCTTCAAGCACGCCTTCAACACTGCCTTTTTGTGCTGAGTTGCATCTACCAACTCCTTCAATGCCTTGGCCTCCTACAGCTTTGTGAGTCTTTGTGTGAGGGAAACTGTGTGCATTGTCCCTTTTACCTCATTGTAGCACTGCTATAGCTCTCACGCCTGTGTTTCCAGCCTCTGCATAGTAGGGTCTTCTTCTAAGCTGGTTAGTACTTCAAACGGTTGTTCAAAAAGCATAGTGCAGTCTACCACTGCACTTTCTACTGCTGATATTGCCTCTGTGATAGCAGTCGCACATTGCTTCTTGACTTCTGGTGAAGTCGAAGGTTAGGCCCTCAATTGCAATTCTGCAATTTGGAGGTTCAGATCCAGCGGAACCTTTGCCAATTCTATGTGGGCATCATGCACCCCCATAGCGAGTTTGTGAACGCACACATCTACCAGCTCATCCGCAGGAATTTCCAACTCCAAGACCATTCAGCATGCTTCCTCCATGACCTGGACTATGTGCTTGTTCTTATCGATCACGTTGTTTGTAATGGTGATGGTAGAATCTCATTGTACGACCATCTAAGCCTTGTTAATTATCTACTCACCGATCAATTACAAAATGTGATTTTCGCGGGCCCTTAGCTCTGCGATCACCCCATCCTATAGTAGGTGGAGTGCCTCGCTAGGAAGCACTGCCAAGTTCAGCCCTATTCCCTTGAGTGCACATACAGCGAGCCTATTAGCTTTGGTTTCTTTTGTTAGTGCTCCATCTAGTAGCACTATGGCTCAGGAGTCCTTCGCACATAGCATCCCAATGGCTTCCGAAGTACCAATGGCCAAACTAGTGGCTGTCGTGCTAGTCTATATTGCTCGAATCTGCAACTCTCACAGATTTTCCTGAATGGCCCCTAACGCCTATTGCTGCTATTGTTCAAACTGCTACAGTAGTTCTGCGGTGGCATCCTGCACTGTATCCCAAATGTCGATCAGATCCCCCTCTATTAGGGTGATCAGGTCCATGGATGTCTTTCTTGGACTTCTTCCGTGGCCCTACTTTTTCTTGTCCCCTTGGACTATTGATACAGAATGGAGGTGTCTGCGGGTCCCCTCCTCCCTGTTATGTCAGATCGCTCTGTTCTTCCTCTTGTTCTGTGGAGGGTGACTTATCTTTGTTGAAGCCACTCTTCTTTCCTCCTTTATGTCCACATGTCTCCTGTGTGGTAGCGTGGTCTTCCTTAGCCTCCTTCCTCTTTTTCTCAGCCAGTTGCTCCATCTTGAGCTTGGATTCATCCTTCTTTTGTTGTGCAATTGTCTTGTTGGATCCCACCATTAATCTGAGGTAGTGTGCCATTCTTCCGGCCAGATTTCGATAACCATTTGAATTGCATCATCCATCGCTAAGTAGGGCAAGTCATGCCACTTTTTCTTGGGGTCCTTTTGCACTCTTATGGATACATGGTGGAATTCAACCTTAAACTTCACGTACGGCTATAATTTATCAAAGGTAGTAGGTGACAACCGCGGCTTGCAGTTGATGGCCATGTGCATGTTCACCTCCATCAAGATCCAAAAGATCTTGCAATCCTTGCTCTGTTGGGGATCCTTAGTCGCCCATAGAGAAGTGTACTTCGTGGCCTCAGGCAGGTCTAGCGCAACTGAGGGAGATTGGTTGTCTTTGGGTAGCTCTCGGGCTACTAGCATGATGGACAGTAAGAGCCACCCATAGTGGAAGGTCTTGCTAAGATCCTATGCCTCGTGGCAGTCCACGAGGAACTCACCGTAAAGGCAGTGCGCCCAATTAAATTGAACACCCTCCTTGCATTGGGCTGCTAGGGCTATGACAGGCGTCGGTACTTCATTGGAGCGACACTTCCGCATGAAATTCCCTGCCAATATTTGTGTGGCCACTTTGACTACAGGGTCTGAAATACTTGTAATCCCATAGCCACGTGACTTCTTTACTAGTCTAAACTTCCTCTTCATGGCCTCCACGAGGGCCAGTTGGCCCGCGTTTCCACCAAACATCATAGCTTGATTCTCCCCTGAATATGGCAGCCTTATGATTTTGTGGATTAGTCTATCAGTGATGGGTATGGGCTCCTCCAGCCACAAACACCCATCATGTACCAAACACAATAGTTGCTTGATTACTAGTAAGGTGATAGGTGTGCGATTGTAGTGCAACACCCATAGTAGGTTGAGTAGGCCTACCTTATCCACTCCTTTGAGCTAGTTCCATGGTTCCAACGTGGTCACCTCAGTGGTCTTATGGAGGATGTGGTGCATCAGCTGGTCTGTCACCAAGTGAGGGATTCACTCGGTATCAGCTAAGTCCCAATCCTCCAGTTTCAACATTAGAATCCGTGTCAAGCGCGGTCCTTCAAAAACAATCTTGACCGGTAGAAGAGGTGTGTACGAGGTGACCTCGCTCTCGTCAATGTTCTTAGGCACCTTGGCCTTACCCCTACACGAAGGGACGTACTCAGGCAATTTAATAATGGGGTTAGACCCCTCAACTTTAACATCCTCCATGTTGATCCCAAGATCCTCATTGTCCATTGGGATATCCCCAATTTCTTCCTCCTTCAGTTCTAGGTTAATGGTTTTTCCCTTTTATTTAGCGGCAGGCTTTTCCTTCAGCTGGTTTCTCCTAGGTGACCCGTGCATTGGTGGTGTCAGGGCCTGCTTTCCTTTCTTGCCTCTCTCACCTTCCTAGGTTTGGGTAGGCCTTGGTCTAGGCAACCGTGGCAACTTGGGTATCTCTGCAACCTCTGGAGCAGTTCCCTCTGCTTCCATAGCAACCTCTGGCACAACCCCTTCGGCTATCATTGCTTCCCCAATATCTACGGTTTCTTCCGGTGTCGACATGATGTTATCCAACAATTCTTGGGTCTCCTTTGGTAATTTCTCAAATGCCGAACTCGCTATCAGAGCTTCAAATAATTCATGGTTGATATGCATCTGAGAGCTCAACAACTCAATGATCAGAATGCCAAGTGTTCTTCATTGGGAAGTCACATGTAATTTATAGACCATTTTGAATTCAAATCGGATTGTTCGCCCCAAAATTGGGTCATTAATTCTAGATTGGCGGCAGATTTTCAAGGATCTCGGCCATAGATTTTTTCTTAAATGCCACCCCCCACTCCATTTTGCCATTTTTTCGTCATCAAATAATGAACAATGGCTTTAACAGTCACTTTCTGGCTGACCTACGTGGTTTTATCCCAGGCAGTGTAGCCTTCTACACACTCATGTGACCTCTGTGACATCTCCTCATTCTGTGCAGTTTCTTCATTGCGCAGTTCCCCGACCTAGGCATTGTAGTTTATAGTCGCATGCCTCCTTTCAGCTGTCTGGAGTGTTAAGACTATGCTTCCTTCATATAGTCACCTAGCCAGATCACCAGTATATGGATTCAATCAACTACCATTCACCTTTCCTCGGAAGGGCCCCCCATTTAACTTAACTAATTGAATGGCTCCATCGTCGGTAATCTCTTTGATGACATAGGGCCCCAGCCAGTGCATCCTAAATTTTCCTGGAAATTTATCAAACTTGTTGTCATACAACAAAACCAGATCATTTACCTGGAAGGTGCACAGTTTAATGTGCTGATCATGCCATGCCTTTTCGCGCTCCTTTTCAACTTGTTGATGAAATCTAGCTAGAAATCGATCCTCTTTAAGCTCTGCTAGCTATGCGAGCCTCTCTTCCAAGGCTTCGCGGTCCACCATTCTTGTGAGTGCCACTATGCGCAGACTGGGTACAATGTATTCCATTAGCATCACAGCTTCTACACCATACACAAGTCTGAAAGGCGTTTTCCTAGTCAACTTCTTGCAAGTCATTTTGTAGGCCCATAGCACCACTGGTATGTGCATATCCCAGTCACTTCTCTAAGAATTGCAGAGCTTTGTCAGTGCATTCTCCAGTATTTTATTGAATGCTTCCACCATCCCATTGGCTTGCGGGTGATAAGGCATGCTCTTTTGATGATACACCTGAAATTATTCCGTCAACACGCTGATTGTTTCATTAAGGAAGTGTGTATCACGAACACTCATCAAGATATTTAGATAGCCAAATCTTGTCAATACTTATTCAAAAAGAAACTTTGGTGTTGCCGCACCGGTACAGTCCTTCACATGTTGCGCCTCTGCCCATCTGGTCAAGTACTCTACTGCGGTGATGATGTACCATGCACCTGTTTTCTTCCCCAGAGGTTGAATTGGTCCCACAAAGTCAATCACCCATTTATCAAATGGTTGTAATGTCACTGCAGTGTCAACAATAGTTCATCCCTTCATGATGGCCAGCCAGTCCTCTGGCATGCGTCACAGGCCCCACAATATGGTTTCGTGTCCTTATGCAGAGTTGGCCACCACAATCGAGCACACATAACCTTTTGCGCTATCATTTTTCCTGCATAATGTCCTCTTGCAGCTCCTCCACGAGCCTTCGCAAGGATGCTGCTCTGCTCAAAGGCAGGTACATAGCGCCGCAATATTTCATTAGACCCCATTTTGTACAGATTTCCTGCAATGATAGAAAATTCTGTTGCGCGCACTACTAACTCCTTCTTCCGCTGGCTTGTATACCCTTCTAGAGTAGTCCCTGTTGTTAAGAACTGTATGATATCCTCAAAGTGATTATCAGTGATTCGTATTGCAAAGAGCTATGCATCAGGCAATCCTTCCTCCAAGTTAGTGGGCTCCTCTCCCATTTCAATGCAAAAGATGATATAGTTCCACGTTCAATCGTCTAGGCTTCACAATAACTTCAAAATCATACTCCTGAAATAATAACAACCACCTACAGATCTCCCCCCCAAACATAGGCTTGTTAACTAGGTATTTTAATGTAGAATGATCTGTATACATCTTAAAATGTCCACCCAAAAAATATTTCCTGAACTTTTGGAGTGCATATACCATGGCTAGTCCTTCGCATTCTGTAATGGAATAGTTCTTCTTAGCCTTGGACATCTTCTTGCTCGTGAATGTTATAGGATGGTCCAATTCCCTCTCACCCACCTGTGTCAACATAGCCCCTAATGTGATACATGAGGCGTCCATGTGCACATGAAATTCCTTCTTCCACTCTAGACAGACTAGGATCGGCACGGTGACCATTTTCTCTTTCAGCACGTCCAAGCTCTTTTGGAATTCATCACTCCAACAGAATGTAGCATCCTTTTTCAACAATTTTTCCATGGGCATGGTGATCTAGGCATAGCTCTTGATGAATTTCGTATGGTATCTAGTATGCCCTATGGTCACGCATAGCTGTTTCACATTCCTTGGCACCTCCAAGTTGATTATCACCACGATCTTCATAGGGTCTACCATAAATCCCCATCTACACACCACATGCCCTAGCAAGATCCCAAAGGGGACACAAAACAAACACTTCTTCATATTGAGCGTGATCTGGTACCTTCGACACATATCTAACATTAAGCGCAAACTTACCACATGACACTTGACCAATCCAAACACTATCCAATCGTCAAAGTACACTTCCAAGAACTTATGAATGAAGTCTTTGAATGCTGCAATGACTATGCGTGAAAAGATGGCTGGCGCATTCTTCAACCCAAAAGGCATTATAGTATACTGAAAACATCCCCATTCTGTCACAAAGTTCATCTTGCTTCTATCTTCAAGCGTGATTTTGATCTGATGATACCCAGAGAACCCATCAGTGAAAGAGTATGCTTCTTGGCTGCCTACATTATCGATGATTTCATCAGTGAACAGGGTCGGGAAGGGGTCATGCACACAAGCATCATTCAACTTCTAGAGATCCATGAATATCCTTATTTCTTCTTTTTGTTTCTTTTCCTGAACCACTATTGGGCTTACCCAATCAGATTCTTCTACTAGTTCAATAATTCCTGCTGCAAGCATCTTATCCAACTCAGCACGAACCCTTTCCTTATACTAAGGATTAAGGTGGTAAGGTCTTTTTTTTACAGGCTTCACGCCTAGTTTTAGGGTGATCTACATGACACGCAGGTCTCCTATTATCCCTTTTAGATCAGAGAACTTTATGGGGAACAAATCCTGATATTCACGGAGGAGCTCAACGACCTTGTCTACTGTCGCATCATCCCAATAGTCCCCAATTTTTGAAAATTTTGGTTCCGCCTCTATGCCAATGTTGACCTTCCTAGTTTTCAATGGCATAATTATGTTAGCATCCTCTATCTGTAGACTTTCAACCTCGTGGTGACCTTCAGTTTCTGTAATATTAAATTTTCAGCGATCCTCGTCTTCTTCTTCAACGGTCAAGTTATAACATTCTAGTGCATGACTCAACTAGGTAGTCCAATCAGGTTGGATCAGGTCCAAAGTATCTTGTGGTATCCTAAATATCACTTCTTTAACCTCCTGTATTGATGCGTCAATATAGCTAAACCCATCATCAAAATTGAACGTCATTAAAAGTCCTAGATGCAGGATGTTCCATTCTTCTATGCTATGGCGAAGCTCGGTTTCCAAGTACCAATTCATTGGTATGATGCCTAGGGTATGACAAAATAGATGCACCCTTTTAGGCTAGGGTTCCACGCGATAACCGTTATTTCATTTAGCCAAGTGATTGCATGGGTCATCTCGTTCGTCATGCTTATTTGTCATCCACACTTTTGGCTGCCCAAAAAGTATTCTGATCATCCTCCTATAGTTGTGCCAATCACTAAAACTATCCTTGTGTGTACCCCACCATCTTGTATGCATAGCGTGCAGTACCCAGTCCAAGGCTTGGAAGCGATGTTTTTCTGGTACTTCTCTTTTAAATGCATCCAAAAAGAAATCAACATCAGTTAGCTCATCATAATGAGGTAGATTCCTAACTTCAAATGACACACAATGCAATGATTTGGTCATCATACTACAATGTAGTGTCGAGACTTCATGCTGCCAATGCTCCAATTCCTCATCCAAGTCTAACGTGTAGGAACTTTTGTGATCCCATGCAATGTGTCTGTCCGCTGTCGGATTCACCCAATCCTGGTCTTGTGTCGTTATTTTTTAAATCTAGTCCATATCATCATTTCTTTCATAATCTCAAACTCATTCTGTATAGCGTGGTCCCTCTGTGGGATCCAGTGGCACCACTATGCGGAGCGAGTTGTTTTCAAATATCATTTTCCACTTCTTTAGGTTGATTACCCCATTCATGTCAGTGGCCCAATCGATTCCAAGGAGCGCAAGGTAGGGATTTCTATCATTCACAATCTCTATCACCTCAAAATCCGCCAGTGCTCTTGCACCCTCAATGTCAATTGTGACCCCTTGTAGCCTCCCCATTGGGATAATTTTCTGTTGATTTACCATCCTTAACTGTATCAGAGACCACTGGAGCATAGGTCTTCCTATTCTTTCCTAGGTATTTTTTGGAAAAACATTCGCATCGGACTCCAAATCCAGGATAACTTGGTCCATCTCGTATTCCCCTATCTACACGGTGAGTCTCATCTCCCGCTTGGTCCTTGCCTTATGCTTGCCAATCTTCCTAACCACACGTGGTTCACTAGTAGCGCTATCCTTACCAATGCACTGATTGATCAACTCCTGTAGGCCCTTCATAACCTTACTATCACGGAGTAGCTTCATTCAGGTCTCCAAGAACGTGGTAAGCATGGATGGGTCCATTTCTTCAACTGGTTTCTCCTGACTTCTGGATTTAGTGGCCTCAAAGAAGCTTTTCTTCACTTCCATAAATGTTTCTTTTGCGCACTCCAAATCAAACCTAGCCTCCTTCTCTGGTGCTTTGCAGACACATATACCTTCTGCAAGCTACTTCCCTTTATCCTCTCCAGTTGTGGTTCCACTCTGCAGCATAATGTTAACCTTAGGGTCTTCCCCGCAAGGCTCAACCCTCATCAACTAGAGGTTCTGCGTCGGTTGCAAAGGTTGGGACCCCTTTTTGCGAATCTTAGCCAACAATATTAGGCAATCTTTAGTCGCATGGTCAAACTAGGTACATTAGTGGCATGCCAATCATGTCGGATTCAGACAGTCCCTTGCGTAGTGTCCCGGGCCTTTGCAATTGTAAGAAATCAACTATTCTCAGCCTCTCCTAAGCCCTTCTCCACCTCGGCCTTGGTTGTGCCCCTGATACTCACCTCATGTTCCCCCAACGCCTTGGTCTAGGGGCCACATTTTTGTTTGCATTTTGTATGTAGGTGTCCTATCCATCATCAATTCATAACTTCGACAATTGCGATCATCATGGCCTACTGATTGACACAAATTACAGAATAGTTGTTCCAGTGTTTGTACAAATTTCTGTAGCAAATGGAAATTATTAGTTGTATGTTTCTCTGCTACCTAGCATATAACACACCATAGCGTAGGAACTGTACTTGGCCCTTTTGTGGCCTTCGGTTGTAGAGGCATTGGTCCTATTGCTGTAATGTAGTTCGCAAACATTGGGCAGTGATCCTTGTCATGGCCCTCACCCTTGACTTTTATGCACCAAACCTCTTCACGTGCCTCTGACCAAGCAGTTCTGTCCTGCTTCAGAATTTTCATTTCGAGACAAAGGTTTTGCAACTGTGCATGAATCCGTTGTACCCCCATATTCGGATCTTTCATCGGTGTCTAGTGTAGTCCCATTGAAATCTCCAAGGCTTCTACCTGAGTTGTAATCTTCTGTTGTGACAGCACAACCCTCAGGTGAGGTAGGAGCGAAGCCACGAACCACTCACAGTGCTGCCCATCTGTCAAAATTCATATTAGCTTCATGGATTTTACACTTCAATTTGATCTTATTCCTAAGGGGTCTCACCTAGTTTCATCACGATTTCCTTGAATCCCAAAATCGACTATGCTTTAGACTTAGGCATATTGAATTCCTTATTTAGTGTGGTCTGGATCTCTGGTAACATAGCTGTCTAGTTGTCATTAGCGCACTTGATGTACCAGGTTAGCGCGTGATCCTACAAAGCACTAACCAACGTTGCTTTCTTCATGTGATCATCCGCAATGCCATGAGATTCCCATACAACCTTTATGATGAACCAAAATTGGTCAAGGTACTCATTCCCTATGCCCTTGAATATAGGTAGTTTTACAGAGTTTGCCATATTGAATAGTGGAGGTGGCAGTGGTGTGGGTGACGTGGTGAGTGGTGGAGGCAATGATGATGTGATGAGGGCACAGGTAATGTAGGTATTCGTGGAAACCCTCGTCTTATCAAGTGACTAACGCTCAAAGGATAAATCTGCGGTGTCCCTTCATCGTCACTTAACGGGAGTCTAGTCAGTGGGCTATACTCAGGACCTTTTCTTCCTCCATCCCTGAAATGTTTTCCGCATTGCGTAGCTCCAAACATCAAGGTAACCACATAACCCGTTGTTCACACAAGAGCATCTTAATCCAAGTATTCAGTGATTTTAAATACTTACCTCGTAGTCCTTTGAAGAAGAAACACTCTTCTTCACTGTAACTGACAGAGGTATCGACCACGAACTCGGTCACAAATCCTCCTATGACACAGCTGAGCCAATGGTCAACAGCACACACGATTTTATCTTCAGAAGCTTCTAACCTACGTACAAGCTCTGATGTCCAAACAATCAGCTTGTCAAGCCCCCCCCTTCCTTGACCGTATGCCAACTTTATGATCCACTCGTATCACTCAACCGGGAAGGAACATAAGAAGATTTCGTGTATTCTGTGTACATGTATCTGTCCAACCACTATTCTTTCGTTAATCATAGGTTCTTGTTTTCCTGTGTCGTGAATTCATTGATCTTTCTATCCAACTAGGTTTCACTTTCTTTCTTAGTTTCATTCAAATGATACGACATCACACATGTCTCATGTAGATCCCAATCCCAGCAACAGAACCATTTTTTGGCTTGATGGGTCCTGACCCAGGTTCAACATTAGTCAGCGAAGAAAATCCTTACACTACTAGCACTTTTAGCATCAGCCTGTGGAGCATAGACCAAAGTCTCACCCAAAGCAATATGGGGGATGCAGGAACCAAGTTTCCACACCCTGAGATGGTTGTGGTGTCGGTCTATACTTCCTGATCCCGCCTTTGTGTAGATCGATAAGCCTTTAGGGATTATTGACATTCCTTCTCTTCCATCCTTCAACACCTCTGTGAAGGTACTCGATTGATCTTCACGCAGCCCTAACCTGAGGTCCAGGCACTTACGTGCCTCTGTGATTGAGTTATTATATAATTTCCCAAGTTATCTTAAGTGTTACCTAATCTACCATGCATTTACAGTTACCTTCACGTAATCTTTTACTCTTGCTTTCATTCAATTAACAGATATAAACAAATACATTCACGCATCAAATGAGCATTATAATGTAAACCCATATCATAACTTAATATAATTAGATGCATTAAACAGAGACACAATACACAGTGATTGCATAATAATTCTCTTTATTGATATCTCAAGTTCATTACAGACTATATCTACCCTGCGCACACAACTGCAGGGGTCTGCGCACTCAGCTGTGGACTTTCACCCTAGGCCTTTGCACACTCAATTGTAGAGCCTCTACCTACGCTAAGACTCGAGAATACTTAGAACTTCTTACCCAAAATCCTTCTTACCATTACCACTTCTCTTCTCTTACACTCTTCTAAGACTCCCTTTTTATACAATCCCATGGTCCATGGATGATGGGTAGATCTTTACATTTGACATGAGACTTCACAAAAAAAGGGTATACAACCCTTTGACCTCTTCGTGCTTCGCAACCACAAAATGTGGAGGCTTTACATTTTTATTACAAAATTTGGGCCTTCTATCCCAAAACATGGGTTTTTAGCCCCAAAACTGGCTCTTGGGAGAACCTATTCCCAACATGTATCCCTCGGTATAGCCTATCCATAACATAGACATAATATAATCACATAATGTCAACTCATAAAAACATGATACTAACCTCATATATTGGTCATGACTATTCTTCCCACTTGATTCCTCATAGCCAGGAACCTCTTCCTGTCATTCACTCACGTAAGCAATCATTCCTCCACAAGAACAATACATGATGACCCATATCTTGCTGTGCCACACACATTTCTTGTGACTGAACACATCCACACCATCTCTCAAGTGACTCCAATCCCCTTGATAGATCCACCTCTAGCTAATGTACATGTCAAGTACATGTTCATGAGTCTAGCACATATCCACATAATGTCAAACAAAATCAAGGTTAAGAAGACTTCCTGTATGAAAACCACTCATTCATTTAGAATTAGGGTTTGTAAACATAGCCAAAGGAATTCTTGTCCAATTCCTTCTTTTTACCTTTTTACTTGGTTGCAATCAAGGCTTATTAGTATTGTCACATCACCCAACTGTTAGTTATATAAGCTCATCAATTGTTACATTGTCACGCTAATAACAGGCATGTTTCCCTTCAGCTTTCTCACACTTGTCAGTCTCACGTTCTAAAGATAAAAAAAATCATATATAATAATTTTAAATCAACCTTTACCAAGAAAAACAACCATGTCATAATCCATAGTCAACTCATAGTCATTAGACATAACGCTACAACTATCAGCTACTTACACGCAAGTACATATCAACTATCTCAACATATATGTGTTAGTACAATCATCTTAAAACAAAATTATTTGAACACATACTCATATTATGCAATTCATCAAACATTCAACCAAGTTGCAACATACCATGTTAAATAAATTAACTAGATGACATAATCAAATAGTCAAGCACCAAATGTACGACATAAGAAAACTCGTACCTTACTATATCTCAGGGGAGGCTATCTTGTCTATAAAATTAAGTTAGTTAGCACGATATAAACTCTCAACACATCAGCTTAAACATAAATAATATCATGCTATCCATAACAATCACTAACTAACATGTTCGCATCATAAGCTCATAAAAAATTATCATTTATGCACAAAGATCACATATGTATGATTGGTCTAGATTAGTACAACACCAAATCACAAATATGTTAGCTCATACTTGAATATTGCAACCATAACCATTTGCATAGGCCAAGCTAGGTTAAAAAAATACATATAACATCAAGATCTTCAATGCAATGAACATAACCATCACACATATGGCCAATCCAAATTACAACATCAAGATCTCAATGAGATAACCCTAATCATCAAGTTAATAACATATAACAACAATAAGCTATATATCATGCTCATCAACAACATATAACCTAATCATCAGGTTATCTAATGTAAAACAACAATAGCAATGCATACAACTATAGGTTACTATCATTCTTGACTATCTGACACATGTGCATATAACTACACTAATCAACTAACATCTATCATGAATGTAATCATAACATCAAAAGACATGTACATAAACCTAATGCATATAATAATCCTTAACTTACATAAATGCATTCTGTTGACACCTAATCCTCAGCGGTTGGGTAAACTGGAATGTGAACAGTCATCAAGAAGATGAACTGATTAGTCACATTCATGTATATAAACAATAGTTACCTAATGAAATAATCAATCAGTCTTTTCTGCCAAGTCTGGAGTTACCCTGGCCTGACATGGTATCAGAGCGCAGGTCCCAGATTCCTTGTAACACCTCTGCCTGAAACGTTTGTCTGGCCATAACACCTCTGCCTGAAACGTTTGTCTAGCCATAAAGCCTCTACCTGAACGTTTGTCTGGCCATAATGCATCTGCCTGAACGTTTGACTCTATGCGCATCCGTTAAAAGTCATTGATTCTCTGTGCATTGATTGCCTCTGTCCACACCTGATGCACTGGCTCTGAAATCCTTCCGTTGAGGAGATTTCAAAGGAAACGGCGTATCAGATTCAAATCTTTTCGCAAGACGTTTTCTACCAAAGCAACTACACTCGGTGAGTAGAAACATTCATGGTTTCGAGGCCACAAAAATTACAATTGTTCTGCAGTGATTGAAAGCACCTTACTGGGGAATCTGAAACCATTGAATGGAAACCATTCTGTCGAGCCCGACATAGACAGGGGAGCAATTCCAAGTCCGGGTTCGAGGGCAACTTACACTTGGCATTCAGAGGTACCCATATGAGCTCTCTCGTCTTGGCGAACTTCATTCTGGTCTATGGCTTGTCCTGTGTCTTTTTTTTTGTCTATACTGCTGTTGAATACACAGAAAAAGGTTCGAAGCTCATCCACCTGAGATTTCTTGGATGAGGGTTGGTTCAATTTGGCTAGGGCCACTGCAACAAAAGTTTGGTAGTTAAATTTGTTTATTTACCACATACTACTCGCAACTGTTAATCTTTGTATTGGGGTTTCAATACCTTGGTCGGGGTGTTCCACGAATGATATATTGTTAATTTTTAATGTGTCTTCCTTTAAGACTAAGCAAGAACAACAGGTTACTGTTTTGGTTGAAGCAAATGCAATTACAATTTATACAAAAAAATGGAGATACCTGTGCAAATCGACATTTGGTATTCGAAGGCCTGAAAGCTCCTGTCAGAGAACTATTAGCACCGTCCGAGTGGTATATGTTTCCATAAAGTTTGGTATTAAACCGCATGTATATGCCTTGTTGATAATTGACCAACATATATATATTGACCAGCTGTTTGAATAAGTTTTGAATGCGCTGTAAGCTGTTTGAATAAGTTTTGGACGTTGTTTGAATATTTTGTGGAGGATATTTTATAAAATTTTGGAGACATTTGAAGAAAACTTGGTGCATAAAGAATTTGAAATCTGTTGCCCTTTTGAGTACAATTTCACTGTATATCAGCAGAAAGTTTTTATCAGCAGAAGTTCTTTTTATCAGTAAAAGTTTTTTTTTTAGCAGAAGTATTTTTTACAGAATGCATTCAATCATCTCTATGGTAGGAATAGTTCTCACTGGCAAGGAGAACTATCCTGAATGGTCCCGGATGGTAAAAAACACCCTCATCTACAATGAGTTGTGGAAAGGAGTGTGTGTCGGAGAAGAAGACAAAGACCCTATGTAGGCTACATCAGACAAAGAACTCGCCATTTGGGATAACAAGAACAACAAAGCCTATGCATTAATCGTAGCATCTGTAAATGAAGAAGTAAGTCGTCATATTTCATCTTATTCCACTGCCTTTGAAGCTTTACAAAAGCTGAAAGAACTCTATGACTCACATTCTGCACTTGAAGTTGTTCAGCTCATGATTAAACTCTTCACTCTTGAATTGAAAAATAATGATCCTCTTGCTCTTGCATCTGAAGTAAAGTCTATAATGCATGATATTAAATCCACTAAGGTTGAGCTGGATATCCCTCTTATTGCCTTTCTCAAAGCACTCTATCCTACCTACTCCAATTATCTTGAGTCATTACAAGCAAATGGAAATCTTAAAGATATAACCTTTGACTCTCTTGTGAAAAAGTTTGCTGAAAGAGAGAAAGCCTTTGGAAAGAAGACAGTCCCTGAATCTTCTGAAGAGACTGTTTGCCTTGCTCATAAAGAAAAGCATCCTGCTCAAGATTCTACAAGAGGAAGAGGTGGACGAAGAGGAAGAGGAAGATACTTCAGAGGCAGGGGGGGCAGACATTCTCAAGGAGAAAAGGCAGATCTGCATTGCATTCGCTGCAAACGAAATGGATCACATGATGCTTCTACATGCAAGCTACCATGGGACAAAATTGAGCAGAGAAGAAACCAGCAGAAAGGTAAAACTGATGATACAGACAAAGGTAAAGCACCTGAATCCGCTCACTATATTGAGGCACAATGTAACATTGGAGTAAATGAAGATTTGTTTAATGCTTCACTTGCTTCTTTGAAAAATGATTGGTTGCTTGATTCAGGAGCAACCTGTCATATGACTCATAGAAAAGATTTTTTTGAAGATTTCACTGACAATGTTGATGGAGCAGTATACTTTGCAGATCAGTCAAAAATCAAGCCATCAGGGCTTGGCACAATCAGGCTTAAACTGCCTGGTCTTCCAGACTTTCTTCTGGATCATGTTCTATATCTCCCACAGCTCAAAAGAAACTTGCTGTCCTTGGTCCACATCCGCCAGCAAGGTCACTCCATTCATATGTTTGATGGCAAGCTTGAGGTAAGAAAAGCATCTGACCACTCACTTGTCATGAGGGGAATAGAAGAAGAAAGACTTCTTAAACTGCAAGGAACCTCTGCTCATGCACAACATTTCTCATATATTTCTCATCATGAAGAAGGTACACTTCCGTCAAGTTTATTATGGCATGCTAGATTTGGACATTTAAACTATGATAGTCTCCGCTTGTTGAAGAAAAATGGTGTTGCTGGTTTGCCTACAATTCCTAGAAAACATAAGCAATGTGATGCTTGCATTCTAGGAAAGCATAGCAAACAGTCTTTTCATGATTCACATTCAAGAGCACATAGGAAGCTTGAACTCATTCATTCAGATTTATGTGGTCCAATGCCTGTTCCTTCTGCAAATGGAAATAAATATATCATGACATTTATTGATGATTACACCAGAATGTGTTGGGTTTATTTATTGAAGAACAAATCTGATGCTTTTCAAACATTCAAGAATTTTCATAAGTGGATTGAAAATGATGCACAATCTCATATTGGGTCTATTCACACTGATAATGGAAAAGAATATACATCAAATGAATTTGAAAACTATCTTCGCCAACATGGTATCAAACATCAAACAACTGTACCTTATAATCCCCAACAGAATGGTGTAGCAGAAAGAATGAATAGAACAATCTTGAATATGGTACGATCCATGCTTTTCTTCAAAAATGTAAAGATAATGTTTTGGGTTGATGCTGTTCTATGTGCTGCATATATAAAGAATAGATGTCCATCTAGTGCTATAAGAAACAAGACTCCTTATGAATTGTGGTATGGACATGTTCATTCAGTAAAACATCTCAGGATTTTTGGTTCCACCTGTTATGCTTTAATACCAAAGGTACATAGAAACAAACTTGGTGCTAGAAGTCGTAAGTGTATCTTCCTGGGGCATTCAAACACCTCTAAAGCATACCGTCTCTATGATGAAGTAAATAAAAAGTTTGTTGTATCTAGAGATGTCATTTTTCTTGAATCATCCAAATCTGACAGTGTTGTTGAGCGGCAACTTGATCGCTTGGATAGATTCAAATAAACGAAATCATTTCAAGAGTTTGATAATCAGATTCCACATCTTGAAGGGGGGATTCCTATACTAGATCAACATGTGGAATCTTCTTCTGAAGAACAATCTCCCTTGCATGAAACTTCAACATCGGATGATCCTTTAAGTGATGTAATTGATAGAATTGGGAGACTCAATCTTGATTCAGTCCCAACTCAATCAACAGAGCAGCCAGGACCATCTCAGAAAGGTCCCCCAAAGTGGTTGACAAAGACACTTGAAAGTGTTCATCCTGATGAAATTGGAAAAACAGGAACCAGAAATTCAAACCGACAAAATGGAGGTGATGTAGATGACTCTAATTCACCTGTTGATATGGATGTTACTTATGATTGTGAATTGAACTTGTCTACAGATTTTGAACCAACTTCCTTCAAAGAAGCTGCTTCTCATGATGAATGGAAAGAAGCGATGCAAAAGGAGTATGATGCTCTCATAAAGAATGGCACTTGGAAGCTAGTTGATCCTCCATGTGGAACCAAACCAATTGGCTGCAAGTGGGTCTACAAGAACAAGTACAAAGTTGATGGCTCACTTGACAAGCACAAAGCTAGGCTTGTGGCAAAAGGTTTTGCACAGAAGGAAGGGGTCGATTATGAGGAAAATTTTGCCCCCACAGCAAAATGGGCCACCATCCGGACACTCTTTGCACTAGCTGCTCAGAACAGTTGGAAAGTCCATCAAATGGATGTAAAAACTGCATTCTTGAATGGAGATCTAAAAGAGAATGTTTTTATGTCCCAGCCTGAAGCATTTGTTGTGAAAGGACATGAACATAAAGTATGCAAACTTGTGAAGTCCTTGTATGGCCTCAACAAGCACCACGAGCCTGGTATGAAAAACTAACTGAGCATCTTCTGAAACTCAACTTCAATCATTTTGATCTTGATGATGCAACTTTATTTGTCAAGAAAGTTGGCAAAACAGTTGTATATCTTGTGGTATATGTAGATGATCTTTTAATGACAGGGAGCAATGAAAGCTATATTGCATCCATAAAGAAAGAATTAGGAAAAAGTTTTGAAATGACTGATTTAGGCTATGTTCATTACTATCTTGGCATTGAAGTAACCCAACATCCAAAATCCATATTTCTTTCTCAAAAGAAATACATTGGAGATTTGTTAAACAGATTTGGCATGACAGAGTGCAATCCTCTTTCTACTCCAATGGAACAAAATTTGAAGCTCACATCTATTGAAGGAAAGGAATTTGAGGATGCAACAAAGTATAGACAGCTTGTAGGAAGTCTCATCTACCTCACTACTACCAGACCAGACATTTCATTTGTTGTTGGAATCCTCTCCAGGTTTATGCAAAAGCCTTGTGAGGGACATTGGTCTGCTGCAAAAAGAGTTCTAAGGTACTTGAAGGGAACTCAAGACCTTGGAATAAAGTATACACAGGTGGACGACTTCAGCTTGATTGGATACTCTGATTCAGACTTCGATGGAGACAAAGAAACTGGGGTATCTACTTCAGGATATGCTATGAGTCTTGGATCAGGAGCTGTCTCCTGGAGATCACGCAAACAATCAGTTCCAGCAGATTCCCCAACAGAAGCAAAATACGTGGCAGCAGCTGAAGCAACGAAAGAAATTGTGTGGCTCAGGAAAATTCTTGAAGATTTGCAGGTAAAACAAGTACAATCAACTCCACTCATGATTGATAACACCTCTGCAATAAAGTTGTCCAAGAACCCAAAGTTCCATGATCGTACTAAGCACATCAATACTAAGTATCATCTGATCCGACATCATGTTGAGGCCAAAACAATCCATCTCCGTCATTGTTCCACAAATGAACAAATTGCAGACATTTTCACCAAAGCGCTTGGAAGAGAAAAGCTTGAAAGATTCAGAACGATGCTTGGACTCACCAGCATCCCTTCAGATTAAGGGGGGGAATGTTGACACCTAATCCTCAGCGGTTTGGTAAACTGGAATGTGAACAGTCATCAAGAAGATGAACTGATTAGTCACATTCATGTATATAAACAATAGTTACCTAATGAAATAATCAATCAGTCTTTTCTGCCAAGTCTGGAGTTACCCTGGCCTGACACATTCCAACATACAATACATGTATGATGATCTGTTGTTACCCAAAACCCTAATGCTGCAACTTCATTATGATGATCTCCATCTCCTACTCTATCTCAACCAACACATTAGCGTCATAACATACCAATATCACCTTGATGACCTAAATTGCATACCATGACTTCACAAGGCGTGTTTGACCTACTATTCAGGCATAACTATAACCAAGACCATACATGTATGACAACTGCATATAGACATATAACACATGAATACCAAACCATATAAATCATTCTAGCTAGAGTCCAGTCGTTAGTGCATGATCATATAAACCAAACAAACCATGACCTCATGCATGCCAAAAACAATTACTCCATTGCACACATTTCCACATGCAACTATCAACATGCATAAGAAATTCCTAATCAACTACACATATGTATTAACACATGTAGTTCATCGTAAGTGATCAATTCGTGTAACCAACCTACAATATTGATACATGTAATCAAACATTCAAGAATGCACCTGACATACAAGGAGATAATCAAGATGCATATAATCATGTAACCAATCTTATACTCCTGATGATACATTCCACAAAATCAACATCCATCTCCTCATGATAACCTTACTATAATCATGATCAACCATTATGCAATGCAAAAGGCACATGGAATGCAAGTGTAAGAGAAACACATGCAACTGACATGCATGCATGACAACACATTCACCCAAGGGGAGTGCAACGACAGTCTAATACCACTATGTGGTATCAGATATGACCCAAGGAGAGGGAAACCTACTATGATGCCACTCTGTGGTATCATATATGACCCAAAGAGAGCGCAACCCACTCTAATACCACTCTGTAACAACCCGTAGGTCTACCCAAAGTAACCATGACAACCGGGGTAAACATGAGATGAGGCTAATATGATCATATTCTACCTTCTATGTGACCTTAAGGAAGTGGAATCGAAGAAACATCATGCATAGTCATCTAACATCATCAACAAAACCCTCAGGAGACAAGTGAGCCACTCAGATAGCATTTCCTTGGTGTTGTATTGGATCTCTTAGGCCATAGTCACTCTCATGCTATGGGAAAGCGAGTGATCATCAACCTAAAGTCGCTCTCACAATCCTACCTGTTAGCGTTTGTGGACCAAAATTGCCAGTTATGATCCAGCGACCCCAGTGTTTAAGCCACTTTTCTAGCCTTGAATCTTGACTTCTTCCCAAAACTTGCTACAACCTTCATAATTCATTAAAGACATGATAACATTGTTTATCAATCAAAATCAACCTCAGGACTAGGCCTGATCATTCCCAACTAGGACTGACATTTTGTCAAAAACTTGGCATCAATGTTGTTATCACAAAACCAGACCCTGATAAGGCTGTTGATCAAGAAGAATTTGAATAACTATTTCAAACCAATCTTTTGGCTGAGGCTTAGCCTCCTCAACCTGAGAGGGCTCTCTCACTAGGTTAAAGATTTTAATTTGAAGATTAGATGGCTAACTCTATGGAAAATCAAACAAAAATGTAAAGTAGTTGAAATACCAATCAACAAACATCTATTAGGATATGGAATGAAAGTATGTTTCATTACAACAACAAGATCAACTTAACCTGGAAGTCAGGGCATAAAGAGTCTTAATATATCAGCGAAACAGAGACATAATGCAAGGAACACAGTTTATAAACACATGAAGGAAGTTAGAGCATTATCAATGAATTCTAAATAACATGTGTTTATACCACTGCAAGTAAGTAAATGAAGAAAGCCATGAGAAAATCAAACATTAAAAACCCTCTCTGAATCCTGAGTAGTGAAGCCAATATCTTTGTATTAACATGAAAACATACAGTCTCATACAATAACACAGTGTGCTTGTTTCTTTTGAAAATTGCCAACACCTAGGGAATTCCACCTCTTGTCTTTTATAGAGTTATCATTACAATCTTGGATTCCCTGATCCAACTTGAGGGGAATTCAAATTTCCTAGCTTGGCACCTATTCATACCTAAAACAGGATATTAATTACAAGTAACAATTAACTGACTGTCTTAGAGTCCTAATACAATTAGGAGTACAACTCCTTATTATGATAACAACAACCTAATCTAGGAATTAAACTCGATGCTTGACAACTGCTCCTCCTTAACTTCGACCTTGGTAATGTCCATAACCCTCCTGTTGGCCTTTAATAACTTCTCCTTTATCTGCCCTGAAAACTAGGAATATGTCCCTTGCACTATAGCCTTGGTCTTCAATGATGTTCCTCGAATCTTTTGATGACAAAACTAGCCCCTTTAATCATGTAACATATGTTAAGTTAGCCATAGAACCCTGCTCTTTCACTTGTGCAAAAATTAAACTCCTTGAAGGTGCATGAAGAAGGTCAATCTGGATGTGCTACGAAACTAATTGTTGTTTTTGTAGTGCAGAACTTTGCTTTTACATATATCCTTTATCCTTTGAGTTTTTTCCTTGCTTGAGCTTTAAACTTTCATAAGTGACCTCCTCACATTCTCCAGTAGCATCATTCTCCAAAAAATAACCGCTTCTTTCCTTTGAGAATTGATCAAAACATCAAAACTGCACCTACAGCAGTTTCGTAGCGCGCTACGAAACTGCTGTGTGAATCAATTTACACAGTTTTCTTCCAAAAATTTTCTTTCTAAGGATTCTTTACAGCTGTTCCATTATGTACATATGCCATATATACTTAACATCCCTGTAGTTTCTCACAGAACCTCCAGCAACCTGCATTTTTGAAGGCTTCTTCAACTGATTTATCTTTCGTGAGAGCATCTAAGCCTTCAGGTTTCGTTCTTAGACATCGACCTGACCTGTGATTTCTTCTTTCTTCTGAAATTTTTCCTTTGAAATCCCTATAGACAAAAAACCTGGAAGAAAATTGCCTTGCCTAACTGAGGAACTGCCTCGCTTGAATATGATGAAAAACTGCCTCACTCGAACCCTGTGGAAGAACTCTGGTTTCTGCTCACCCTGGGCTTATTTATTCGGACTAAGAACAACACCAAGTGTCTCTTGCACGAATATGACCAAGATCAACTAACCTTTTTTGAAATTTAAAATGACTAATGAAAAATGACCCCTAACAAATCTAATGATGGATATGAATGGTTTCATGTGAGAGGAAAGGTTCGTGGACTGACACCTGATGATGAAAATTTAACGGATTTTGGTGGATTTGACATCTAGACAGGATATATCACAAATCCATGATTTCATAATCCATGTAGTGTAATTTCAGGGCTTTGCGTTATGAAAACGACTAGATAGTTTCGTAGCGCGTTCAAATTTTTGAAATGACTGGACACATGAAACTTAAAACATGATATGGGATCCATAAGGGGCCAGAAAATGCTAATGGACTTTATTTAATGATGGAAATGAGACTCTAATGCTATAACTGAAACTCTTAAAAACATAAAAAATGACTTGACCATGTCTAACACAAAAAATTAGGAACCATGTGGGTTGTCCAAAACTTTAAAAACTTTTACAGTGATAACAAATGCAACCTACAGGTCTAGGATACAAGGAAGAGCATAAATGATTGAAACAAATTATGAAACATAACAAGAAGGATCAACTCCTTCTCTATTGAACTACTTCATCATCAATTAGGTCTTGCATCCATCCATTTAACAGTTACAAGTAAATACACGAAATAACCATGACATGCACCAGTCATTTAACCATGCTTATAACCAACATAAAACCATGTAAATATCAGAGATAAGACAACCATTAAATCCAAATATAAATCAATGAAAAATTAAGAGAACTTAGCTTTTCTTAATCTGTGAAAATCTGACCAGGTTCGGGACTTCCACATACCACCTAACCATAGACATGGCTAAACCAAATATCTCTTTTAGCCAGTCACCCCCGTGCCATATTCCAAGAATGAATGTGGAATCGCATAGAAAAACCAATCCAAGAAAACCCAAGGGAATACAAAGGTTAAATCACCTCCACCCTCATCAAACCTTGATCACACCAAAACAGTGCCCCAATCACAACCGAACAGAACTTGGAATGTCATCCAGAATTCATCACTATCCTTGAGGAATTTTTTGTCTCCTTGTCTCTCAGGATTTAATGCAATCCAAACCTAGATCATTATGCCCTAAACCAAGACATCTCCCTCAGGTTTTATCGTGTATCTTGCCAAAATCAATCAAGGGATACCTAGGAATTTGGGAATGGAACTTGAGACCACCTCTGCCCCAGATTCTGAAATCCATCCGGTAAACCAAAGCTAAAAAATAAAATAAAAATTCCAACATACCATGGCATTTGGAAAGGGCAAGGCTAGGTTGAAAACCATTCTCATAACTTGACAAAGCCATGCCACTGACAGCAAGAGAACCATACAAAAACATGCAGATCCATGCATGTCCAAACCAGCTAGGAAATCACACATGTCAAAGGTTACCTACAAGTATTCCTGTCGAAGCTGCTTGATCCTGCTTTCCTTTCCTTGACCCTTGCTTTCCTTCTTTTCCCTTTTCTTTATTTTCCTTCCTTGATCCAAAGTTAGAGTTTTCCAAGGAAAATCTAAGTGACCAAGAGTGAGAGAGAGAGAGGAAGAGAATAATGAGAGAGCTCCAAACTTGAACTTGACAAAAGCCTACCAACTGATCCTTAGAAGCATTTTTATTAATGAGGCCTCTAATTTCTTTATTTTCCATTATTTTCCTTCAATTTCCTCCTCACATGCAACCTGTAACCTTTCACCTTAATTTTCTCCTAATTTCCTTCATTTTCATAAATAAATGTGCCAAAAATTCCTTTTCACTTTTAATGCCTTTTCCTTATCCTTTGTCAATTTCCTTAGCCAAAACACACATCCAGTGATGCCCACTAGGATATCGTTTCCCAACATTCAGCTTGGAATAAGTGCCCCTTACATGTGGTCTTATTTTTGCCTTTATTAACTTTTATTACATGAAATTTTCAGCAGGGTTGTTACAAGCAATCTTTAAAATGAATATCAATAGGTGCACTACTAAAAGATGATTAGCTCCATGTCATTTCTCTCCATGCCATTTCTACTACAACAACCAAGAATATGATTTTCAGACTGATACTTCGCTTCAAAAATTTGAAACATACTTTAAATTTTCTCACTACTCTTCCATCTGGAGTCATGTACTAATATATCTCCTCTCATAACTAGGTCCGAAGCATCCTTCCTATTCTACAACCCTCTCACTTTCTATAACACTCAACCAACCAAATCTTATATCCAAAATGGAATATATATAATATGTTGGGAGAATTCCACTTTTGGACTAGGATCAAAGGTGCACAAAGTTGATGAAATCCAACCATAACCATCACTACTTGTGCACTAAAGGTTTTCAAACCCAATGGAGGAATTATTTAACCAACTTCGACCTTATCTTATTAATTTGAAAGCTTCTAGAAAATTCCAAATCGAAAAAATCCTGATGTGCAGGAGGAATGCAGAGAAATTCTCTTGAAGAAGCCTGGCCACTTCCATAGAACTAGCATATCTCGATTGCAGTCACATGCATAAGGTTTCCTCCATGTGGACAACTGCCTCTAGTCACATGCACATGCCTACCTCCATGCGGTTATGGAAGAGTATATGAAAATCATAAGACCTTCACCTTAGAACCTTTGCCAATTGCTTGCATATATTCTCCAACATTTGAAGACACCTCCAAACCTTTTCTAAGTCCTATGATACCTTTGAAAATAGGCTAAACATCTCAACCAAGTGGCACCACCAAGTTGACCTAGAAGCCAACAAGACAAGGGTTGACATAAGTGTCAATAAGTCCTCTACTCTTCTTTGACACCTACACACAACATTATAGCACCTCTGCAACATCATCATCATGAGGCCAATCATCCTTACGACAAGTTTGAACATGAACATGAACATGAAGACCTAGTCTAGCACACTCATTAACATGAATGAACACCTCTAACATCTTTCCATTATCAACAATATGTTAAACAACCTCCAACACATGTAGAAGAAAATATATGCATCAAAACATATCAATGCCATCATCTATACCAAATCACAATGTTGACACCAAGAATCATCAGACCAACATAAGGTTGACATCAATACCAAACAACCAGCTGCAACCAATCAAACCTATGCATGACTAAACACTGCAACACATGCCACCATGTTACAAGGTTTACATCAAT
Organism: Pinus tabuliformis; assembly: GCA_031772625.1. Lineage (NCBI taxonomy): Eukaryota > Viridiplantae > Streptophyta > Pinopsida > Pinales > Pinaceae > Pinus > Pinus tabuliformis. Next base: position 317,425,072 of record CM062820.1, on the reverse strand, counting down.
GCCAAACATAAGCTAGTTGCAACCATGAACACAATTCCAACAATAGCTAGCTACAAACATGAAATCCATAATGCCAACAAGCATCCCCCCTTTTGCATTGATGGCAACCACACACAATCTCCAGATCAATCTCTTCTATCACTCCCCCTTTGACATCAATGGCAAAGGGTTAACACCATTTGATAAGGTAGTAAGAACTGAAGCACAAGAATTGGAGCATCTGATCTATACATGGCTAAAGTAATAATGCATATCAGAAAGCATCCACATCTCTCATATCAGTATCAAGCAACATATCGAGACAATCATCAAAAAATCTCCCCAAAGAAACATGTCCAACCATCAACCTCTAGCAACAACAACAATATGCAAACGAGGCAACCATAAGCATCAATATATACTCTCCATAATATCAAACAACAATGGTCAATCACATCCTCTTTGCTCCTGTAATGAGGTCAAGAGCCCCAACAATCAAAGAATAACATGAGGCACACCATGAACTTATCCAAGCATATCATAATTTCAACAATGGATGATTGAAATAAGCAACATTCCATCTCCCCCTTAACATATTCCATCTCCAACATCACTCCAAGTTGTAATGTACCACTTCTGCTGCAAACAATGCTTTCTTTCCATAAGCAGAAGCCCAATGTGGATCAAAACTCCACATGTCCCTAACTGAATGACATAAAAATTAAAATACATAGTTGTAATAGCAACATAGGACCTCATACATGACTCACATATGACCTCATGACTCATGACTAGAAGACCCAATGGAAGATATCATACAAGTACATGGCTTCATGAGCATTTACATGGATTTTACAATGAAATACATTGTTTCTATTATCATCTCCTGTGGACCAATGACTCAAAAACATAACATATCATGGTTGTTACATCATCATTAGCCCATACATGTGGCTGCAAAATGGCTCCATAAGAGTCCAAAACATGTCTATCACCATGATAACTCAACTCAATAATGATCAGACTCACAACCAACATAGGACAACAAATACATGGTTGCAATAAAAGTATATAACAACCTATAAATGGCTGGTCCAAGTCTCAAATCACCTCTATGCATGGTTGTATAATTTTTCAACCAACTATCAATGAAGATCATGAGCATATGGAGGGATGCAAAATGAAACCATTCACTCAAGAAAAACATATGTAAGGCTACTAAATATAACTAAGTGAAAACAATAAGAAAAATATCAAATAACTTAGCAAATCTCATACCCTGCATAACTCCCCCTGAGCCCAATATACTTCCAATAAGAAATTTGATCATATTGACCTAAATATGCATGAGGCTCAAATGAACTCATCATATGTTGTTGCTACAACTCATAATCATCAATTTTCCATACTTATACCATACGATCTCCCTTAGGTTATGCACCTCTCATGAACTTTTCACTCTACTAATAATATCCATGATGTAATCATGGACTACAGAGGGGGTTGATCTCACTACCTCACAGGATGTTTCTCCTGCTTCCTCCACACGATGCTATATTGCTTCTTTTCTTTATTTTTTGGTTTTTTGGTAGCTCCTCTTTGATTTTGTTTATCTTTCTAGATTTGACATGAATAATGGGACAACATGAATTCTCTCTCTATATGGAAAAATTGTGACATGTATAGCACTCCACATGACCAAGATAAGAAGAAAGAGGATTAAATTTCTTGATGCCCATGCTAGATCTATACCTTGCACGCAATGCACTTCTCCTCCATTGGTTAGATCTGCAATCAATTTCCTTATGGTCAAACGGGTTACATGAGTAATAATAACCATAAAAATCATGATTATTCCTGATGTCCAAACTCCTTAACTATTGATAATGTTGCAAGCTTTGTTGATTAGATCTATACATTATGATCCTACAGTTAGATGAAATATGTATAAACTTATGATAGTTGTAACATTCTATATTATGCATGAAAGGAACAAAAGGACTTTGATTCCTTTGAAATTTTACAAATCTGCCACAATTCTCTCTTGGAGAAAAATATCTTCTAAATGTAGATGTTCCTTGAGGTTTTCTTCGCTTTTGTTGTTGGATCTGTTGCTTGTTTCCTTGATCACTATGTTTGTTGTTGGTATTGTTCGCTATAGGTTCTTTTGGTTCTACTTTTTTATTTTTGTCTACATGTGAACTGGACTCACCCTTTTGAAATCCAAGGCCATATCTATCCAATGGTGATCTCTATATATCAAGAAAATTGGCCAAGACTATAGTTATCTTCTCCATCTTCAGCTACTTCCTCATGGACATTACTTCAGCTTCTAATTTTTCCCAATGTTCTTCCTTTTCTTTGTATTGTTTCCTCATACCTTCTTCAACTCTTTCTAATTCCACTAATTGAGTCCTTAAGATAATTATCTCCTCCTTGAGCTTTCCCCCTTATCATCATAGATACACAAAAAAAAAATCTTGAACCTTGCATGTAGTTGTTAGTCTTCTAATATGAGCTCTAAGAACCTTAATATCATCCCCATCTTCACTAGGAAATTTAGCATGACTAGAATCTGAACCATCTAAAGCATAACTCAAAATAAAATCATTATTGTCTATACCTTTGGATTCATTTTTTTGCAATACCTTTGGTTCCTAATCTTATGATTTTTTCACATTATTGGCTAAACCACTTGCACTAGGAATATGTGGCTCTTGTGGTTAAGCTTCTTGTTTTTGAAGGTCCTTCTTCTTTTTCTTCTTGTTTCTGTTTTTCCCATTCTCTCCATTGTTTTTTCTTCCATCTCCAAACCTGGTCTCTATCATGTCCCACATTTATTTAGTGTATTTCAAACCTACTAGCTTCTTCAAATCATTATCATGAAGATTCTGGTAGATTATGCATCTAGCTTGAGAATCCTCTATAAAACATCAGGTGCAAGTGGATCCTTGCCACATCCTTCACATACTAGTCTCCAAATTCTAGATCCACAAGAAAATTTTTGAGACTTAATAGTTTTGTGTCATACCTTTAAATTTGCAGTAGTGATGACAGATACTTGAGAAGTCATTCTAAAAAAATAAAAAATTTCGCCAACAAACCCTAGATCTACCCTCCAACAATCAAGCTACAACCAAGAGCTTCACTTTGATGCCAATTGTTGGAAACCTTGAGAAATGCTGGGGGGGTGAATCAATATTGTGACTTATATTTTTTTTACCATTTATTAAGCTTGCACTAAATCATAATGTATTAGCAACAACTCATTAATAATTAGCATATCTATGCATAACCATGAACCATAAGAAACATATCAATGTACATAATCATCAATTCATATAACCATGAGAAGAAACATGAACACAAAAGCATGCACACATAGGGACTCAAGATATTTGGTGGAAAACCCCTCTAGTACACAAAACCACCCTTGTTGTTATTGCACTACTTTGAATCTTTACTATGTCAAACAAATGTCTTTTACATAGATTAGTTGATACCTATCAACTAGGAGACTCAATCTCATAAACAATTAGCTAACACCCATCAGGCAGGAGACTCAATCCCAATGAATAACTAGGAATAATCTTCTCACACGACTCTACAAACACCCATCTGCTACAAACCACCACAACCAACGAACCTCGCCTAGACACCACTAAACTATGCAACCACCATTGAATGGACAAAATTCTTCCAATATGTTGTCACCACAAAATTGTTGCTCCAACTAGCAAACACCCATTTATTGAAGGCCACTTCTCCTCTACTCTATGTAGACCTCGATTTCATTCATTTTCAAACTGGATCCTAGACACTATGCTCAACTAGACCCATCTCTACAATCCAAATCTCAACAGCAAGAGAATCTCAACAAATCAAATCAAATAACCACAACAACATGCTCTCTACTCAAGCAAAATAGAAGCTCCAATACAGTTATCGAATCTACAACAACATAACTATCAACAACATAAATAAATATCACACTCATCCATAACATCAAATGCGCAATATATTTGCAATAGAAAAATAATCTTCCATATGCTCTATCAATCCTACAAAACAAATGTCGATAGGTGCACTGCTCAAACATGCTTAGCTCCATGCGATTTTCTCTCCAAACAAATTTTCTACAGAAACAATGAATTTGATCTACAAACTAGTACTCGACTTTAAAAATCTACAGCATACTTCAAATTTTCTTAATACTCTACCATATACATTCATGCAAAGAAGTATCTCCGCTCATAACTAGGTATGAATAATTATTCCTCTTCTGCAACCCTCTTACTCTCCATAACACCCAACCAATCAAATCTCTTATCCAAAATGGAGTATATATAATATGCTAGGAGAATTCCACTTTTGGACTTGGATCAAAGGTGCACAAAATGGAATAAATCCAGCCATAACCATCACTGCTTATGCACTAAATGTGTTCCCACCTAATGGAGGACTTAGTTAACCAATTTTGGGCTTATCTTATTAATTTGGAGGCTTCTTTGAAATGGAAAGTAAAAAAACTCATGATGTGTGCGAGGAATATAAAGAATTCTCATGAATAATCTTGGCAACATCCATATAACTAGCATATCTAGACTTCATCCTCATGCACAAGGCTTCCTCCATGCATCCAGAGGCATCCAACCACATGCACAAGCCTACCTCCATGCGGCCAGGGTAGAGTATAGGAAAAAAAAAGGCTTTCTCCTCATAACCTTTGCCAACTGCTTGCACATATTCTCCAACATTTAAACACAGTTCCAAACTTTTTCCAATTCCATTGACATGTTTTCAAATAGGATAAACATATCAACCAATTTACACCACCAAGTTGACCTATAAGCCAACAAGACAAGGTTTGACATAAGTGTCAACAAGTCCTCTATTCTCCTCTGACATCTGCACAAGTTGCAACACTTATACAAAACACTATAGAACCTCTACAACACCATCATCATAAGGCTAATCATCCCCGCAACAATTTTGAACATCAACATGAACATGAAGACCTAGTTTTCCACACTCATCAACATGGATGAACACCTCTGACATCTATCGATCATAAAAAATATGTCCATCAATCTACAACACCTATAGAAGCAAATATCTACATCAAAAAACATTAATGACATCATCTAGGCCACATCACAACGTTGAAATCAAGTATCATCAGACCAACATAAGGTTGACATCAATGCCAATAAAACTATCTCAATGGCAAACAACCAGCTACATTCAATCAAACATACACATGACTAAACACTACAACACATGCTACCATGCTACAAGGTTGACATCATTCCAAACATAAGCTAGCTACAACCATGAACACAATGCCAACACTAGGTGGCTACAACCATGAAAGCCATAATTCCAACAAAGAAGTAAGATCTAGAGATTACGTGGAAGCATGAGATGTTTTAGTTCTAGAAAGATGAATTTCAATCCTTCTAGTGACTTAATTTTAACCCCTATATTATTACATTAAAGATGATAAGTTAAATGTTTTAATTCTTATCAATAACTCTAACTATGAATCCAAATATGCATACCTTATTTCATCTTCTTCATGCAAACCCCTATCTAATAATCCAATCAAATTCATTACCAATTTAGTTACCAAAGGAATTAAATCATCATCCTTGAACCCTTCTATTTAGAGAAGTCTTATTCCTCAAAACCTTCAAACCCTAAAGATATATGGATAACCTAAAAGTTATAAAAATGGAATCCCTATTAGACTTATAATAAGCACTATAAGATCCCCCATGTATGACTTGGCTCACTTCCTTGTTGATAAATTGCAATCTTTCGTTGCAAAAAATCCTTCATTTATCAAAGATTCCTCTAACGTCATTCAAAAAACTCATGAAAAAGACATCATGGTAAGTTTATATGTGGTTTCATTATTCACTAAGACATCAATCTACTTTAGTCACCTTCAAAGGAGTTTTCTATGAGCAAATAGAAGGAACAATAATTGGGTCCTCCTTATCCCCTATGGTTGCAATATTTTTATGGAACATTTTAAGGCTTTAGAATTAAATAGCTTCTATCTAAAGCTAAGGTGTTGGTTCCATTTTTTTGATGATACTTTTGTTGTTTGGTCTCTTTGGGATACATCCATGAATTCTTTATTTTCCACCTTAGTAGTATTTCTCACAAAATTCAATTCACTATGGAAAAATGAAAGGAAAAACGTTTTTTTATTTTTATTTTTTATGTTCTCATCTCTCATCATCCTATTGGTACCTTCACATGCCAACTCTATTGAAAAAGGTACACATAAATCAATACCTTCGTACCCACTTCAAGCACTACCAAACCAAAACAATGTCATTCTCAAGACCCTAGTTACTTGAGTCATTGAAATATATACTCCCCATATCCTCGAGAAAGAAAAATAATATCTCAATATCACCTTTATACCCAATGGCCACTTGATCTCCTAAATCAACAAAAGCTTTCACTCAGATCTTCATTCTAGATCGAGAACATCTCATACCTTCACATAACTTCTGGATATTATATATCTTCCCTACATACAAGGCATTACATATCATATTTCAAATATTTTAGCCCAAAACAATATCAAAACTCTTTTTAAACCCCATAAAACACATAAACATATTTTTAGAACCACTAAGAATAAATCTAACCCTATTCCTAGTCAATGATTTCACGAAACTCCCTACTCTTGTGCAAAAGCCTACATTGGCCAAACTTGTAGATGCATTAGAACCCACCTCAAAGAGCATCTAGTTGAAACATCCCACAACTAGATATCTAAGTTAGTTAATGTAGAACAATCTAAAAATTCAAAACACCTTCTCAATTTCGACCAAACCAAAATTACATCAACACCATATTACTCCTCATGTACCCTTCAAGAAGTTCTTGAAATAATAAAAATAATATTAATAAATATGGATACAAACTTAGCCAATATTGAACACCCACTACCCATTACCTAATTCATAAAGTTCCCTCCTCACTCTTGTACCCCATGAATATTCATCTCTCTTCCTTATTTTATCCTTTCGTATGTCTTCTCCACCCCTACCTATCCTTCTTACTTCTCCATTCCCTTGTGTTCTTATTATTTTTTCACATCTACTATAACCCCCTTCTTCTAAAATTCAATATTTTAAATTAAATTAAATTAAATTTCTTCTTTAAACCTTCACCCCAACCATCCTTTTTCTATAACTTAATCATTATGCTATTTAATAATGGACATTTACATATTTACTAAGATTTATTTATTATTTCTTCGCAAGGCTAGCTTGATGATCCACAAATTTTCATCGATATTCCACTAGACAATTTGTCACAACAAATTTACTAGAATATATTAGAAAAACTAAAATCTACATTATGAGGGTGTATTTATCCTTATATTTTTTGATATGTTAATTAATATTTATTGTGTATGCATGAAAATTATAATTATGCAAAAATTATTGAACACTGAAATCGAAACTCACAAACCACAATTGACACAACATATATCCTAGGAAACCCTTTCGAGAGAAAACCCAACTAGAAGGCGAGGTCACTCTGCTCTCTTTTTCTAAATAGAAAATGGATGCAAGTACAAAGTAGTTATGCTTGTGGCATGTGGGCTACTCTAGTGCACAAATCCTCTTGATTACGCTCTCCTTATCCCTCTCATCTACTATGCTCACATATGGAAGAAAATACATTTGAATTGAATGGAACCCCTTTTCTCCTAGTGGCTTGGTTATAAAACATCCTAATAAAATACCTATTATAGCATCATTTATCACCCTTATATACTTGATGCTTTGAGTCATGGCCTTTGGCAACATTTTCCCTTCAGACTTGATCCAATTATTAAAAAACATTATTTTAAATTCCATACGGGATTCTGCCCTTCAAAAAGTGCGTGCACACGCGGGTCCAACTATACCCAACCCGCGTATATGATTTAAAATATGAAAAAAAATATAAATTCCCTATTTTATGGGAAGGTTTTATGGGTTACACCAAAAGCCTACCTACAAGAGCTCGTGGCCTAACTATATCCCAACTGAAAAAATTGTTTTGGGGTGATATAAATACACCTCATGGGAAGGCCTAAAGGGAGGAGAAAGATACGATATTGATATTATATCCAATTTAGTCCCAATCAAGTCTGATTTATCCCTATGCCTCTTTCACTCCCAGATATACGAAACCCTTCTTTCCTCATAGAGATGTCCATCTCCTTTGTATGGAATCTATGTGTATGCTTTTGAAAGAGCTTGGGTTGGATGGATCCGGAGGAAGGTCTCCCTTGGATCCATGAACAAATAAGGTTGTATTATTCCACATTCTTTTGCAATCATTAATAAAGAAGCTCTGTCTTGTTCTTGAGGTTATGATCTTAATTCTTTAATTCATGTTATGATCTATTTATCTATGATTTCATGATTTATACTTATATTCTTACATGATCTAACATTCATATCTTGAACATGCTTTGAACTACTACTAGTATATATGATTTTCTTGAATGAGTTGCAGGTTTTTGAGACATTGGAGGAAGCAAAGGGTTTGGACCCTACGGGAACATCCTCAAACGTAGGACCTTTGGGTAATATCTCTTCATCCTACTTTAGTAGCTTAAGCATTAGGATTGTTTGTTTGCTTGCTTCTTGTTGATATATGCCCTTTGATATTTTGGGGCTCTCAACCCAAACCCTAGGGTGTAATATTCCTATAACAGAATTGGCGACTCCACTAGGGATTACAATCTTGTATTTCCTAGTTTGGATTGTTTCTATTGATCTGGGCCTTCTTGTTTGGTTTCTTGGTTCCAGTATCTTTGGCTTGTTTTCAATTTGGGAAAAAAGTCTGATCTTCAGGATCATACCTAGATTTTTATTTTTCTTTGCTAACATTTTTATATGTGAGTTTTAGTTCACACAGTTCTATATACACGTGCTTTTTTCCAAAGAAACACTAGTATACATGAGTTTCCTTAGGTACATCCACATATACCTGCAGGTCTATCACTGCACAGTCGTGTATGCTTGGTTTTGAATGAATTTTTCAAATGTTGAGTCTAGTAAAGGGTTTTTCCTGATTTTTCTTACTCCTGTCTAGTCATTGATTGTCTGGGAGAGTCTTGCTTTTTGTAGTATTTCAGTTTCCTATCTCTCTTTGTGGAAAGACCTAGTCAACATAGGGTTTGTTTTTTGGTGAAGTTTTGGTTTCTACGTTTGGGTTCAAGTATTCTTAGTGAACTTATTGGTTGTTCTAAACTTTTGGAATATGGAATTGGTTTCAATTCATCTATAACTAATCTAAATTTGAAACTACTTGAAATGCTTAGCAAGGTATTCAATTCAGCAAATATACATGTTAACATGATGTACTTGTCTTGCAGTTAAAAACAAATGAAATTTTCAGCTGTTTATGACCCATTTAAGTATAGCAGAATTATTTCCTTTTTCTATTTAACACACTAAAACAAATTTTTTCTGCAAATAACTCAACCACATATGCAAAAGAAGTTGATGAAGCAGTTCACCCCTCCTGGGCTACATCTGTTGGGTCCAAGGCTCCCAAATGGGCATGTCCTTGATTTGATTAAAAGCTCAAAATGATTGTACAACTGAATACAAGCCTTAACAGGTGAAATGGACTGTAAAAATGGATTCAGAACACTCAAATCAATCAGGAATGACTACTGGTTCTCATCCAATGGGTACCTGCAACCCTATACAGCTCCCACAATACTGGGCCCTAATGGCTCCTAGAACTTCCACGGAGAAAATATACCTACAAACGACCTCTGATTGCTCTCTAACCTATGCCAATGGCTTCAGCATCATTTGATTACTCAAAATCAAAAAAGAAATCATCCAAAAAGGACCTTCCTAGCCAAAGTTATGGCTCCTTTATTGAACTGCCAGTTTGCCCGAAAAAGACTCCAGTTAACTATCTATAGAAGTGTAGATATTCCTGCCAAATATGGCAGGACCGCCCAAATTCAGTGCTCCACCAATATTCCTGCCAATCTAACTATGCTTTAACTGTTGTTGGTTTAATGGTGCATGTGAACATTTTATGGGTCGACGGTTTTACATAGGAGTTAGTACCAGAACATTCGGGTTAACTAGTCGTTTGATTTAATACAAACCTGCCAAACCTGCAATGTGACCACAATACACGATGACCGTTTAGTTTTTTTGGCGCGCGGTTAGGAGTTAGGCCCCAGTTCTGCGCACTGTGGTCATATGCATGGGGGCTGGCCCTTAGGGGCTGCCCCCCTTGGGCCCCGCCCTTAACCAAAATTCAAACTTTAACACAATTTTGTTCCACACTTTAAACAAGTCTGGTTCTCATGGTTCAATGGTAAAGCGTGGGAGTGTTATAGGGCAGTTCGCGTGTCCAAAACTCTCCGCTGCCAGCTTTTTAACGTATGCCAAAAAACTATACCGACGTCATGATGATGTCACCTGGGCCACGTGGTGGCCTCGGCCCTACCACATGGTAGCCTGCCATTCACTTCCCACAATGGAATATTTTATTTTAATTTTTTTTTGAAAAAATTCAAAATTTCAGTGTTATTGGGTAATTCTTCTTTTTGGCGTAACTTCCTCATACGGAGACCGTTTTTCGAACCGTTCACGGCACCAGAATTAGGAGGACAAGACCTATCCGGTCGTTCAGGTTTTGAAATAGTTCTAAGAATTTTCAAAATTGAGTATTTTTGACACTTGGTCTTGAGAGGCTTTTGGTCCCCAAATCTTACTGAAATGTTGAACTGAACTGTAGTACAGACAATGAGAGAATGAAAATCCTCTTCTCTTCAGCCCTTCAAACATTTTCTTTGCATGCCAAATGACTTTGAACCACAAATGGAAAGAAATTGACATTTCCCTTCCTGAATGCGCTTGTCCTCCTGTCAAGAATTGTCTTCCTTGAACTCATTTATGATTTACAGAAGGTAGCTGAACATCGCTTCCAAGCCACTTCCATGAAAAAGTCACAAATGTAACCATGGTGACTTTTGCTGCTGCAAATATTCTTTTGTAGATGATTTCAAAAGAAGATAATAACTTGATGAATAAATTCTTGTTTCGACAAAAGAAACATCTTTCACATCCTATGAATCAACATTGGATCTATAAATCATGTTTACAAATGATCGACTAAATCACAAGTCGAAAAAATCATGCCTTTCAAACATTTGACCCTTCAAGTCAAGCATGTACAAAAAGAATTTAAACGATGCTTTTACAAAGATGAAACACTTCATCATTTCTCCTCTTTACAATCTTGGAGATCAAATTAACTTTTTCCAAGTCAATATTACATTACATGCATGGTTAAAAACAAAGTAATCAACCCTTCAAGTTAATCACACATACATGTTTAAAATACAAGGAAATCATCATGATCCCTGTGCTCATGCATATCATTCTCATGCATGCAGTTTATCCTTCAACTTTCTCTTAAGTACAATCATAAGTACAAGATCCTCGATCACATGTACATGTACTTTCAAATCTGAAACGAATATAACTTTCACTACGATAGAGTGAGTCTCATACTCAACTTTTCCATCCTGCAACTTGCATTCCCTTAACAAAGAAATGCATTCAATCAAAATACATGCAAATTTAATTGGATAAGAATTCTAACCATTTCTTACCAATCCATTTCAAAGGCGCTTCCTTTAACTGCACATCGATATCAACATGTGTATCACCCTGACACATATCAATGATGGAAACTTCCTTCCCATTCTTACCATACTCTTTCTCCAATTTCTTCAACATTCGTGGAAGCATTGTTGTATTCAGAGTCCAACACCTTTCAGCAGTATGTCCTTACTTATGGCAATAAGTGCAACACATGTTCATCTTCTTAACAGCATGATTTGCATTGTTCAATGGAACTTTGTCTTCTTGCCTCCTTTCCTTCAAAATTTTCTTGTATGTTGCCATTCTTTTCCAACATCTAGAAACACTATGGTTAACCAAACCACAAAAGAACATGCAATTCTTTTCCAATGCTTGTGTGGAAATTTTCCATGCTCTACATGATTAAAGGAAGTGTGATGGAAATCAGATTTATACCTTTCTCTTTCACCTTCATTACCTTCATAAGGAGGTGAATCGAAAGAAGAAGAAGCTACCTTTGGAACACTATCAATCCCTTCAATGGTTTTAGAGCTTTCATCACTTTCTTGTTCAAGTGAATGCTTATGCACACCTTCTTCCTGCAAAGCATGTTTCAAACTATTACATTCCTTAAGGATACAACCTTTACAACATTGAGATAGAGAACCTGAAATGAAACTCCTTCTAGGAACTGTTTCAATTACCCCACCCTTAACCAAAATTCAAATTTTAACACAAGTTTGTTCCGCACCTTAAACAAGTCCGGTGCTCATGGTTCAATGGTAAAGAATCGGAGTGTTGTAAGGTAGGTCGCGTGTTCAAACCTCTCCTCTGCCAGCTTGTAAACATATGCCAAAAAATTGTGCTGACATCATAATGATGTCACCCGGGCCATGTAGTGGCTTGCGAACCTGCCACATGGTAGCATGCCATTCACTGGCCAAAACGAAATATCCATGGAATATTCTATTTTAATTTTTTTTTGAAAAGAATCAAAATTTCAATGTTATTGAGCAATTATTCTTTTTGGCATAACTTCCTCATATGGAGACCGTTTTTCGAACCGTTCACGGTGCCGGAATCAAGAAGATGAGACCTATTTGGTCGTTTAGGTTCGAACTAGTTCTAAGCATTTTCAAAATTGAGCATTTTCAACACTTGGTCTTGAGCTCCTGATCAATAACCCAACCTTTACATTGCTTTGCCTTGCTTTCTTGAAAGTTGACATTTTTGGTTTTTTCTTGGTTTTTTAGAACATCCTTCTTGCAATCTTGAAATTTTTTCATGGTCTTCTTGAAATCTTTCTTGTTTGTTGGAGTTTTTATGCTCCTATTTAGATCCATTTGTTTTAGTTTGTAGCCTCTTTTCACTTTAAGTCTTATCATTCTTATCATTCTTATGGATTGTGAAATTTGAGGTGCTTTATTCTTGAATTTGGTCTTGGAGTCTTTATTTGGCTTTTGCTTTCTCAAGAAATATTTGTGTCCTTAAAAAGAAAAAAGATAAAAACATCTTGTTGTTGACATTATTTTTCTTTTTGGTTTTGTTTTTGGTCTTCTCATCATTTTTGTAGAAGTGTGAAGTATTTTCATTAGGTTGAATTCGCTTGATTTTGGGGAGATTTTTTTGATTGAATTTGTTCCTCCTCGTTGTCAAGTTTTGGCCTCTTGATCTATTTGAGAAACAGATTTGATTATTTTAAGAGAAATCCTTAGAATATTTCATTAAGCATTTAGTTTTCATTAGGATAGTTGCATTGTAAGCATTTTTAGTCTTTTTGTAGATTTTGAGTGTGTGAGCGTGTGTTTTGAAAAAGGAAAAATAATTTTTTGCTTTCATAGTTTGTTCGTAGAACCTTGTAGAAATCTCTTTCATCGAAGAAAAAAAGTTGCATATACATGTAGCCAAGTTTTATATTGATTTCTTTTTTTGACGATAACATCATAAGTTGCACCTCCATTTTACCCTTGACTTAAAGAACAACCATTAAAATCAAGCACTAAAATTAAAATGAACTACAATTTTTTGATTTTTCATAGTTACACCAACTATTCTAGGTCATATTAGGGCCTCGGAATAGGTGTGTGGAGAGTTAACTCTCCGAAGCCACTCTGAATTTAAACATAGAAGTTGATTAAAAGAATGAAATCTAGTGTCATTAAAGTTGTCCAAGAAAGTTCTTCTCTTCTGGGAGTTAAGCACGAGGGCGAGTGAAGGCAGGGAAGAGAGATACCCCCTCTTCTACTTGTTGGATCCCAACCAAATATTGTTCCGCCCAAATTCTAATGCAAACTAGTGACCTTAGTTGTCATTCCTAGTGTTGTAGTGTTTTCTTCTCAAAGATGTATGAAAAGAACCCAATTAAGATTGTGGATGAAAAACAATCTCAACAATATAAATGGCTGCTAAATATTGAAGATTTGAAACAATTGATAGAAACAAAACCTTCCAAAGTTTGGATCTACGCCACAATCATAGCTAAAAAATAAAAAGAAAGAGTAATAACTCCAATCATCCAATGGAAACCAGGTATGTAAAGAACAATTTTATTATAACACCTGTGAAGGGAACAAATAAATGTTAACAGTCCCCCTCTATGGGATGGGTTCTTGGATATCCTCAAATGTTTTTAGCTTGTGTAGAGTCTCTCTCCTCTATGATGTGAAAACCCAGCAAAAATATGGTGTGCGACAATGAAAATAATCAGAGTTACAACAGTGAGTGCAACAATGAAAATAATCAAAAGTGAATAATGAATGGAAAACCCTTCTACTTATAACAAAATATTGAGTTATCCTCAAATAATGAGAACTAATCAAACATTATTGATCCCATTCTTGGAATAACCATCTGGAATATTTTATTATATTTGTTTAGGAGGGAAAAAGTATTTAAACTTTTATTTAGAAATAATAAATAAATGAATGATTTATTTATCGTCTCGAGGGATTAGTTAAGGAATAAACAAATAAGGATTTATTTAATTATTCCTAAGAAATTTAGTGAAATTTAATAAAGAATAATAATTAATTAGTGATTAATTAATTTCTCTTAGAGAAAAATAAGAAAAATAATGATTTATCTGTTTATTTTTCACGATTGGGTCAAATTTGACAAGGAATAATAATAAAACAATGGTTTAATTAATTATTCCTAGAAGAAAATAAATAAATAGTGATTTATTTAATTATTCTTCATGGGTTTAACTATAAATTACTTAATAAAGGTGGTTTAAGCAATTTCTCACAGTGAAAGCAATTTTACTATGTTAAAATTGGCTTTACATGGTGTACTTCGATCCATCTAGTAATTAGGCTACATGATCAATTTTTTGGTGATAACACCTAGGGAGCACATAGGTGAATGTGGAGGGGAATACCTATGGTACTTGAGCCAGACATTGTATCACTCTCATTAGTACTTCTGGAGGGTGCCCTTGCGAAGCTTGGCTACTTACACTAGAAAATGATTTTGATTAGAGGTCATCGTAACTATTTATGTTACCTTTGTTGGTAGGCTTGGGCCCTGATTATCCCAAAATATCTTCGGAAGTTCCTTTACTTCACTTTCTTGTATTTTGGTGTCTAGTCCTAATTACCCGGAGCAGAAATACCTGAAAGTAGCTTGATTGATTGTATCTTTAGAGACATTTTAGTGAGTGTTCTTTGCTCTTAGATTTCCATAGCTTTATAATTTTTTGAGTCTTTACAAAGTTCTCTTAATAATTAAAAGTGGTTGATCGACTAGTTTTTCAGTCCAAGAGGCTTCATGGGCTCTCACCTACAAGTGCCGAGCCTTCTTCTAGAATGTGTGGGAGCAATTCTGCTGGTGATTCTCGATCAGTAGTAGTGAATGCATCAAATATTGATCCTCCGCTTCAGGATATAGTTTCACAGGGTGGACCTAATGTAAGTCATGATTTGGATAGGAACACTCTTTTCCTTTCTAGGTTTCTCTCCCAGATGGAAGACGAAGTTGAGGTTGAAGAGATTCCTGCATCCACTGTGACTCCTTCTTCACCTCTTCCTCCCAATTATCCAGACATTCTATTATACGTTGGGACCTCGACTCATAGGCTAGCAAGTCCTAGTTTTTATCGTCCTTTTCATTTTATGGCCACTGCGAGGAGCACGAATCTTGCTACAAGTGCTACTAGTGAGCATACTCCTTTTTCAGTTCAAGGAGGAGGTACTATTGACATATCAATTATCACTCCTAATATTGCAATATTTGGCTCTACCTTCATTCCATCTTTGAGTGGGGACACCCAAGCTTTTTCTTCCCACATTGGTTCCTTCCCCTTTAGAATGCCTTCTAGTACAATTCCCTCAGTTCCTCTATTAGGTCCCTATAATACTAGTGATTACCCCATTACTATTATAGTTATACCCCTTATTTATATTGTTGTGCCCTTATTACCCCCATATTGTTATTTCTGTGCCCCATAGAATCCCTCTATTGTTATTTTTGTGGCTTTATATTATTATTGTTAGGTCGGCTGGATTATATTGTGACTCCTTAGACTTCTATATATAGAAAGGAGGTTTTGTCATTTGTATCATCCAAGAATTGTTCATTTATGTAATGTAAAGGAGGTTTCCCCCTCGAAGAGGCTGAATTCTAAGGCGTTGATCTTTCTTTTCTATCTTTTCTTGAGCTGGTTTCATAACATTTGGTCTCAGAGCTTTGGATTCTAGGGTTTCGCTGCTCCAAACAGGCCATCGTGGCATTTTCGCTATAACGTTTTTTCTTTGACGTTTCAGAAGTCGAAAAAAAAACCCATTTGAGAAGAAATCGCGCTGAACCTTGGGTCCGAATTTTATATCTTTTCGCGCGACATTTGCGGAGATATGCTCTGAGGAAGTTGGTCTTTTTGCAGACTCCTGAATTACATTCAAAACAGGTGACCTAGGTAAAATCGTCACAACTTTCTCTCTGTGGATCGGATTGAAATTTCGTAAGAAGGTACAGAAAGAGGACGGACTTTAGTTTGTTGTATATCTTTTTTAGAACCAAAGGTCAAATATTGTACACGTGGCACTTCATACAAGTTCACTCTTCTGGAAAGGTCTATAATCAGGTCATCTTGGGAGATTGTGCATAACTCTTTCTTGGAGAATCCAATTTGGATCAGACTGGTGGCATTGGAAAGAGGACACAGAGAGCTACTACAGGTCACAATTTCAGAACTAGATGATTGGAAAGTACAGAGATACATCAGAGGCAATATCAAGCTCCTACAAAGTGAAAAAAGGTGTGTAGATTTTTTTAAAATTTTTGCTTAAGCTTGGTTTGAAAATTTATTTTGAAGAAATTCAAAGGGAATAGTAGAGCATTATTATCGATAACTGATGCCCCGAGGAAAGAAAATGCAAACACCTAGTAAGGAACCTAAAAGCTCTAGCATGACTCATGAAGAAGAGGAAGAAATGCAACATGATATATCAAAATTACAAGACCAAGTGCAACAACTGTCCCTTGCACAAAAAGGAACAGAATCTAAGATGGATGGTTTAAAGAAAGATGTAGAAGCTAAGATGGATGGTTTAAAGAAAGGTGTAGAAGCTAAGATGGACTGTTTAAAGAAAGGCGTAGAAGCTAAGATGGATGGCATGGAAGCTAAGGTGAATGGCATGGACGCTAAAATTGATGGCATGGATGATAAGATGGAAGAATTGAAGATAAATATGAATAAGTTGCTACAAGAAATGGTCACTAAGGGTGAAAGAGTACTAAAGGAAACTCATGATGAGAACAAAAGAAATGTTAATCATGATTCCATAGACTCTAATGTTGGATCAAAGACTCACCAAGTTCCAAAAATCGATATGAGGAAGTTTGATGGCAAGGATCCCGCCACATGGATATTACAGATGGAGCAATTCTTCGATCTCAATAATGTGCAAAACACACAAAAGGTACGTATGGCAACTTTATATTTGGAACCAAATCAGTTTGTATGGTATCAATGGCTTTGTTCTCGTAAACAATTTATCACTTGGGCAATTTTTACGGAAGAATTGATAGCACATTATGAGGATACAAAAAGCAACACTTTTTTTAGCCAATTGATAAGTCTCAAACAAAAGGGTTCAATAATGGAGCACATTGAGGAGTTCCAAAAATTGAACATAAGGGTAAAAGATATTCCAGAGGAGCATAGGATTGATGTGTTCATAGGGTCTTTAAAGGATAATATCCAACATGATGTGCGCCTTTGGGAACCTGATTCATTAGAGAAGGCATTCAGGTTAGCAAGAAAAATGGAAAGCAAAATTATGGCAACTAGGAAGCATACCATTCACAACTATAAATACGGAAGTGTTGTTGCCCATAGTCTTCCACAACCTACAAGGTTGACACCACAACAATTGGAAGAAAAAAGAGCAAAAGGGCTTTGTTACAATTGGGATAGCAAATACACAAAAGGTCATAAGTGTGCTGAGAAGAAATTATTCTACATAGATTGTGAAGAGGAAGAAGAAAAGGAGCAAGAAAGGTCAAAAGAAGAGGATATATTCCAGGAACAAAGCCTAGATGAAGAACAAATAAATCCGACCATATCTTGTAATGCATTGGCGGGAATTACCACTCCTCAAACCATCAAGATAGAAGGACAAATCAAGAAGAAAAAGGTAATAGTGTTGATTGATTCAGGAAGCACCCACAATTTTATTCATTGTAGGGTAGCAAAAGAATTGAATTGCTTCCTATATCCAGCACCAGAGTGTCAAGTGATGATTGCAAATGGAGGAACAATAAATTGTTCTGGAAAGTGCCATAATATCAAGCTATCCATGGGAGAATATGTATTGACTAGCCCAATGCTTTCCATTCCAATGGGAGGTGTTGATGTTGTACTAGGAGTCCAATGGCTACAATCCTTGGGTACAATAGCTTTTAATTTTCAAGAACTTTTCATGAAATTTTCTGTGGAAAGAAAGGAAGTTGAATTAAGGGGTATTGCAGGGAAACCAGGAAAGATAATCAGCTCTAATGGCATGACAAAGCTTCTAAAAAAGGAGCAAAGAGGTGTAATTGCACAATTATGTTCGCTAGATGTTTCCACATTGGAATCATCTATTTCTCCAGATCTCCAAAAAGTCCTGGACAATCATTCCAAGGTATTTGAGACTCTCAAAGGTCTCCCACCTATGCGTGATCATGATCATGCTATTCATCTGATTCCAGGAAGTGTTCCTCCAAACATCAGGCCGTAAAGATATCCATATGTCCAAAAAAGTGAAATTGAACGTATGGTTGCAGAAATGCTAGAGGCTGGTATAATTCAACCGAATCAAAGTTCTTTCTCAGCTCCAGTAGTATTGGTGCACAAGAAGGATGGATCATGGTGCATGTGTCCAGATTATAGGGAGCTCAACAAGCTCACTATTAAAGATAAGTTCCCCATTCCTGTCATTGATGAATTACTGGATGAATTGCATGGATCAATTTACTTCACCAAGTTGGATCTTCGTTCGGGATATCATCAAATCAGAATGAAGATTGAAGACATTCCGAAAACGGCATTTAGAACTCATGAGGGTCATTATGAATTTTTGGTCATGCCTTTTGGCCTTACCAATGCACCTTCAACATTTCAAGGTTTGATGAATTCAATTTTCAAACCATTCCTTAGAAAATTTGTGTTGGTATTTTTTGATGATATACTAATCTACAACAAGTCTTGGAAGGATCATGTTGAACATGTTGACAAGGTGCTACAACTATTGGAGGAGAAACAATTATATGCAAAAAGATCCAAATGTTTCTTTGGAGTCCAGGAGGTGGAATATTTGGGTCATATTGTATCTCATGAAGGAGTTAAGGTAGACCCTAGCAAAATTAAAGCCATTAAGGAATGGAAAATCCCCACATCCATAAAGCATCTGCGAGGATTTCTTGGGTTGACAGGGTATTATCGCAAGTTCGTTAAGAATTATGGGAGAATAGCAGCACCTCTAACAACATTATTGAAGAAAGATTCATTTTCATGGACTCCGGAAGCAACAAAGGCCTTTAAACATCTTAAAGAGGCAATGTGCCAAGCACTGGTCTTAGCTACACCGAACTTCACAAAAACCTTTATTGTGGAATGTGATGCTTCAGGAAATGGAATTGGTGCTGTTCTAATGCAAGATGAAAGACCCATTGCTTTTGAAAGTCGTCCAATCAAGGGAAAATTTTTAAGCAAAGCTATTTATGAGAAGGAAATGTTGGCAATACTCCATGCACTTAAGAAATGGCGACCCTACCTAATGGGAAGACACTTCAAGGTAAAAACGGATCATGATAGCCTTAAATACTTTTTAGAACAAAGATTATCCTCTGAAGAGCAACAAAAGTGGGTCACAAAGATGTTGGGTTATGACTTTGAAATCATCTACAAAAAAGGGAAGCAAAATGTGGTGGCAGATGCACTCTCAAGAAAGGATGAGGATATGGAAGCATTGTTGTGTGCCATTTCTATTATCCAACCAGATTTCATAAACGAAGCAAAGGAGGAATGGAAGAATGACGAAGAAGCGTGGGCACTTATTCGAAAGCTACAACAAGATTCCAGTACTTCTGATACATTTAGCTGGCAAAATGATTCGTTATGGTACAAAGATCGCTTATACCTCTGTAAGAATTCCCAGCTAAAACAAAAGATTCTTATGGAATTGCACACTTCTCCCTTAGGAGGGCACTCAGGATTTTTAAAAACTTACCACAGGGTTAAGAAGGAATTTTTTTGGGATGGCCTTAAATCAGATATTCAAATGTTTGTGGCGGAATGTTTGGTTTGCCAACAAAATAAAGTTGAAACAATTAAGACACCGGGTCTATTACAACCTTTATCCATTCCAAGCCAATGTTGGGAGGAGGTTTCAATGGATTTTATCACAGGTTTACCCATGTCTAAGGGAAAGAGTGTCATCATGGTGGTAGTTTGTTGGGTCCCTATAATACTAGTGATTACTCCATTACTATTGTAGTTATACCCCTTATTTATATTGTTGTGCCCCCATTACCCCCATATTGTTATTAATGTGCCCATAGAATCCCTCTATTGTTATTTTTGTGGCTTTATATTATTATTGTTAGGTCGGCTGGATTATATTATGACTCCATAGACTCCTATATATAGAAAGGAGGTTTTGTCATTTGTATCATCGAAGAATTGTTCATTTATGTAATGTAAAGGAGGTTGCCCCCTCGAAGAGGCTGAATTCTAAGGCGTGGATCTCTCTTTTCTATCTTTTTGTGAACTGGTTTCATAACATTTGGTATCAGAGCTTTGGATTCTAGGGTTTCGCTGCTCCAAACAGGTCATCGTGGAATTTTCGCTATAACTTTTTTTCTGTGACGTTTCGGAAGTCGCAAAAAAAACCCATTTGAGAAGAAATCGCGCTGAACCTTGGGTCTGAATTTCAGAGCTTTTCGCGCGATATTTTCGGAGATATGATCTCAGGAAGTTGGTCTTTTTGCAGACTCCTGAATTACACTCAAAACAGGTGACCTGGGGAAAATCGTCATAACTTTCTTTCTGAGCATCGGATTGAAATTTCGTAAGAAGGTCACTGCGGGAGATTGGGCATAACTCTTTCTTGGAGAATCCAATTTGGTTCAGACTAGCAGCATTGGAAAGAGGACATAGAAGGCTACTACAGGTCACAATTTCAGAATTGGATGATTCAAAATTACAAAGATACATCAGATTCAATATCAGGCTTCTACAAAGTAAAAAAAGGTGTGTAGTTTTTATTTTTTATTTTTGCATAAGCTTGGTTTGAATGAATTCAAAGGGCATAGTAAAGCATTATTATCGGTAACTGATGCCCCGAGGAAAGAAAATGCAAACACCTAGTAAGGAACCTGAAAGCTCTAGCATGACTCATGAAGAAGAGGAAGAAATGCAACATGATATATCAAAATTACAAGACCAAGTGCAACAACTGTCCCTTGCACAAAAGGGAACAGAATCTAAGATGGATGGTTTAAGGAAAGATGTAGAAGCTAAGATATATGGTTTAAAGAAAGGTGTAGAAGCTAAGATGGACTGTTTAAAGAAAGGCGTAGAAGCTAAGATGATTGACGTGGAAGCTAAGATGGATGATTTGAAGATAGATTTGAAGACAGACATGGACGAATTGAAGATAAATATGAATAAGTTGCTACAAGAAATCGTCCCTAAGGGTGAAAGGGTACTAAAGGAAACTCATGATGAGAACAAAATAAATGTTAATCATGATTCCATAGACGCTAATGTTGGATTGAAGAATCACCATATTCCAAAAATCGATATGAGGAAGTTTGATGGCAAGGATCCCGCCACATGGATATTACAGATGGAGCAGTTCTTCGATCTCAATAATCTGAAAAACACACAAAAGGTATGTATGGCAACTTTATATTTGGAACCAAATCAATTTGTATGGTATCAATGGCTTTGCTCTCGTAAACAATTTATCACTTGGGCAATTTTTACGGAAGAATTGATAGCACATTATGAGGATACAAAAAGCAACACTTTTTTTAGCCAATTGATAAGTCTCAAACAAAAGGGTTCAATAATGGAGCACATTGAGGAGTTCCAAAAATTGAACATAAGGGTAAAAGATATTCCAGAGCAGCATAGGATTAATGTGTTCATAGGATCTTTAAAGGATAATATCCAACATGATGTTCGACTTTGGGAACCTGATTCATTAGAGAAGGCATTCAGGTTAGCAAGAAAAATGGAAAGCAAAATTATGGCAACCAGGAAGCATACCACTCACAACTATAAAGACGGAAGTGCAGTTGCCCCTAGTCTTCCAGAACCTATAAGGTTGACACCACAACAATTGGAAGAAAAAAGAGCAAAAGGGCTTTGTTATAGTTGTGATAACAAATACACTAAAGGTCATAAGTGTGCTAAGAAGAAATTATTCTACATAGATTGTGAAGAGGAAGAAGAAAAGGAGCAAGAAAGGTCAAAAGAATAGGATATGTTCCAGGAACAAAGCCTAGATGAAGAACAAATAAACCTGACCATATCTTGTAATGCATTGGCGGGAATTACCACTCCTCAAACCATCAAGATAGAAGGACAAATCAAGAAGAAAAAGGTGATAGTGTTGATTGATTCAGGAAGCACCCACAATTTTATTCATTGTAGGGTGGCAAAAGAATTAAATTGCTTCCTATATCCAACACCAGAGTGTCAAGTGATGATTGCAAATGGAGGAACAATAAATTGCTCTGGAAAGTGCCATAATATCAAGCTATCCATGGGAGAATATGTATTGACTAGCCCAATGCTTTCCATTCCAATGGGAGGTGCTGATGTTGTACTAGGAGTCCAATGGCTACAATCCTTGGGTACAATAGCTTTTAATTTTCAAGAACTTTTCATCAAATTTTCTGTGGAAGGAAAGGAAGTTGTATTAAGGGTTATTGCAGGGAAACCAGGAAAGATAATCAGCTCTAATGGTATGACAAAGCTTCTAAAAAAGGAGAAAAGGGGTGTAATTGCACAATTATGTTCGCTAGATGTTTCCACATTAGAATCATCTATTTGTCCAGATCTCCAAAATGTCATGGACAATCATTCCAAGGTATTTGAGACTCCCAAAGGTCTCCCACCTATGCGTGATCATGATCATGCTATTCATCTGATTCCAGGAAGTGTTCCTCCAAACATCAGGCCGTACAGATATCCCTATGTCCAAAAAAGTGAAATTGAACGTATGGTTGCAGAAATGCTAGAGGTTGGTATAATTCAACCGAGTCAAAGTTCTTTCTCTGCTCCAGTAGTATTGGTGCACAAGAAGGATGGATCATGGCGCATGTGTCCAGATTATAGGGAGCTCAACAAGCTCACTATTAAAGATAAGTTCCCCATTCCTGTCATTAATGAATTATTGGATGAATTGCATGGATCAATTTACTTCACCAAGTTGGATCTTCATTCAGGATATCATCAAATCAGAATGAAGATTGAAGACATTCCGAAAACGGCATTTAGAACTCATGAGGGTCATTATGAATTTTTGGTCATGCCTTTTGGCCTTACCAATGCACCTTTAACATTTCAAGGTTTGATGAATTCAATTTTCAAACCATTCCTTAGAAAATTTGTGTTAGTATTTTTTGATGATATACTTATCTACAGCAAGTCTTGGAAGGATCATGTTGAACATGTTGACAAGGTGCTACAACTATTGGAAGAGAAACAATTATATGCCAAAAGATCCAAATGTTTCTTTGGAGTCCAGGAGGTGGAATATTTGGGTCATATTGTATCTCATGAAGGAGTTAAGGTAGACCCTAGCAAAATTAAAGCCATTAAGGAATGGAAAATCCCCACATCCATAAAGCATTTGCGTGGATTTCTTGTGTTGACATTGTATTATCACAAGTTTGTTAAGAATTATGGGAGAATAGCAGCACCTCTAACGACATTATTGAAGAAAGATGCATTTTCATGGACTCTGGAAGCAACAAAGGCCTTTGAACATCTTAAAGAGGCAATGTGCCAAGCACCGGTCTTAGCTACACCGGACTTCACAAAAACCTTTATTGTGGAATGTGATGCTTCAGGAAATGGAATTGGTGCTGTTCTAATGCAAGATGAAAGACCCATTGCTTTTGAAAGTCGTCCAATCAAGGGAAAGTTTCTAAGAAAAGCTATTTATGAGAAGGAAATGTTGGCAATACTCCATGCACTTAAGAAATGGCGACCCTACCTAATGGGAAGACACTTCAAGGTAAAAACGGATCATGATAGCCTTAAATACTTTTTAGAACAAAGATTATCCTCTGAAGAGCAACAAAAGTGGGTCACAAAGATGTTGGGTTATGACTTTGAAATCATCTACAAAAAAGGGAAGCAAAATGTGGTGGCAGATGCACTCTCAAGGAAGGATGAGGATGTGGAAGCATTTTTGTGCGCTATTTCTATCATCCAACCAGATTGGATAAATGAAGCAAGGGAGGAATGGAAGAATGACGAAGAAGTGTGGGCACTTATTCGAAAGCTACAACAAGATTCTAGTACGTCTGATACATTTAGCTGGAAAAATGATTCGTTATGGTACAAAGATCGCTTATACCTCTGTAAGAATTCCCAGCTAAAACAAAAGATTCTTATGGAATTGCACACTTCTCCCTTAGGAGGGCACTCGGGATTTTTAAAAACTTACCACAGGTTTAAGAAGGAATTTTTTTGGGATGGCCTTAAATCAGATATTCAAAAGTTTGTGGCAGAATGTTTGGTTTGCCAACAAAATAAAGTTGAAACAATTAAGACACCGGGTCTATTACAACCTTTATCCATTCCAAGCCAACGTTGGGAGGAGGTATCAATGGATTTTATCACAGGTTTACCCAAGTCTGAGGGAAAGAGTGTCATCATGGTGGTAGTTGATAGACTTACCAAGTATGCACACTTTTGTGCATTATCACATCCATTTAAAGCCAGTACAGTTTCTACTGCATTTATGGAAACAATTCAAAAGCTACATGGAAACCCAAAGATTATTGTAAGTGACAGAGATCCCATTTTCACTGGAAATTTTTGGACACAATTATTTTCTTGTCTTTGTACTCAGTTAGCTCATAGCTCATCTTATCATCCTCAATCTGATGGGCAAACTGAGATAGTAAACAAATGTTTGGAAGGATATCTTTGTTGCTTTGTATCTGATAAACAGACACAATGGGTCAAATGGTTGCCTCTGGCTGAATGGTGGTATAACACTTCCTTTCATACAGCAACAAAAATGACCCCATTTATGGCACTTTATGGGTATCAACCACCATCCATCACATCATATTTAAGAGAAAATTCTAAGGTTCAGGCAGTGGAACATCACATCGAACATCAACAACAAGTCCTCCAACTCTTAAAGGATAACCTCGTGTTGGCACAGAATAGAATGAAACAACAGGCAGATCAACATCGCAGTGAAAGAAGTTTTGATGTAGGTGATTGGGTATTCCTACGGATACAACCATATAAGCAAATGTCCCTCAAGCAAGCTAAGAAGGATAATAAATTATCACCAAAGTATTATGGTCCGTACAAGGTGTTGCAAAAGATTGGTACTATGGCATACAAATTGGAGCTTCCTGCAGCTTCTCGATTGCACCCAGTTTTCCATGTTTCATGCTTAAAGAAGGTTATAGGCGACAAGCTCCCAGTTCAAACAATATTGCCAGAACTTGACGAGGAAGGAAAAATTATATTGGAACCGGAAGCAGTTATAGAAAAAAGAACTCGACAGCTACGAAATCGATCAATTTCAGAGTACCTTATCAAGTGGAAGAACTTATCCACTGAAGATTCCACATGGGAGGATGAGAATTTTATGCAGAAGTATCCAGAACTACTCAAGCGTTGAGGACAACACTTTTTTGAAGGAGAGGGGCATGTTGGGTCCCTATAATACTAGTGATTACCCCATTACTATTGTAGTTATACCCCTTATTTATATTGTTGTGCCCCCATTACCCCCATATTGTTATTAATGTGCCCATAGAATCCCTCTATTGTTATTTTTGTGGCTTTATATTATTATTGCTAGGTCGGCTGGATTATATTATGACTCCATAGACTCCTATATATAGAAAGGAGGTTTTGTCATTTGTATCATCGAAGAATTGTTCATTTATGTAATGTAAAGGAGGTTGCCCCCTCGAAGAGGCTGAATTCTAAGGCATGGATCTCTCTTTTCTATCTTTTTGTGAGCTGGTTTCATAACATAGTTGACAGACTTACCAAGTATGCACACTTTTGTGCATTATCACATCCATTTAAAGCCAGTACAGTTTCTACTGCATTTATGGAAACAGTTCAAAAGCTACATGGAAATCCAAAGATTATTGTAAGTGACAGAGATCCCATTTTCACTGGAAATTTTTGGACAGAATTATTTTCTTGTCTTGGTACTCAGTTAGCTCATAGCTCATCTTATCATCCTCAATCTGATGGGCAAACTGAGATAGTAAACAAATGTTTGGAAGGGTATCTTCGTTGCTTTGTATCTGATAAACAGACACAATGGGTCAAATGGTTGCCTCTGGCTGAATGGTGGTATAACACTTCCTTCCATACAGCAACAAAAATGACCCCATTTATGGCACTTTATGGGTACCAACCACCATCAATCACATCATATTTAAGAGAAAATTCTAAGGTTCAGGCAGTGGAACATCACATCGAACATCAACAACAAGTCCTCCAACTCTTAAAGGATAACCTCGTGTTGGCACAAAATAGAATGAAACAACAGGCAGATCAACATCGCAGTGAAAGAAGTTTTGATGTAGGTGATTGGGTATTCCTACGGCTACAACCATATAAGCAAATGTCCCTAAAGCAAGCTAAGAAGGATAATAAATTATCACCAAAGTATTATGGTCCGTACAAGGTGTTGGAAAAGATTGGTACTATGGCATACAAATTGGAGCTTCCTGCAGCTTCTCGATTGCACCCAGTTTTCCATGTTTCATGTTTAAAGAAGGTTATAGGCGACAAGCTCCCAGTTCAAACAATATTTCTAGAACTTGACGAGGAAGGAAAAATTATATTGGAACCTGAAGCAGTCACAGAAACAAGAACTCGACAGCTACAAAATCGATCAATTTCAGAGTATCTTATCAAGTGGAAGAACTTATCCACTGAAGATTCCACATGGGAGGATGAGAATTTTATGCAGAAGTATCCAGAACTGCTCAAGCGTTGAGGAAAACACTTTTTTGAAGGAGAGGGGCATGTTGGGTCCCTATAATACTAGTGATTACCCCATTACTATTGTAGTTATACCCCTTATTTATATTGTTGTGCCCCTATTACCCCCATATTGTTATTTCTGTGCCCCATAGAATCCCTCTATTGTTATTTTTGTGGCTTTATATTATTATTGTTAGGTCGGCTGGATTATATTGTGACTCCTTAGACTCCTATATATAGAAAGGAGGTTTTGTCATTTGTATCATCCAAGAATTGTTCATTTATGTAATGTAAAGGAGGTTGCCCCCTCGAAGAGGCTGAATTCTAGGGCGTTGATCTTTCTTTTCTATCTTTTCTTGAGCTTGTTTCATAACATCCTCTAACCATCCCATATGTTGTTTCCACAACTATGACTTCCATGCCTAATGTTTCAACCTCTTTTTAGGACTTTCCTTTTGGAAGTGGTCATATACCTCATTCTAATCCTTCTTTACATTTTCTTCTTTTCTCTACTCAAGGTCAAAATTATAATCCTTTTCAAGGATGGACTAACCTTGCTTTTAGTGGTTTAGGATCCGAGAATTAGTTTTATTTTGGTTAATAGGGAACATGCCTTACTCCTCCGTAAGTTCCTTTTAGGCTTATTCTCCCTTCACCAATGCATGGAACCCTTACCAAGGGCTCTCCTCTACTTTTAATACTTCGCTTGGGGGAAATATTCATGATTATGGTAACCTTTTAGCAAGAGGTGGCCAAACTCCAAATTTTTCGAGATCACAAGGTTTTCCCTATGGTTCAGTGTCCTTAGATGAACAAATCCTTGGCAACCTGGTGCCTTTACAAATCCAGGATATTATTTTCAAAATGTTGTGAATCCTACTTATGGTGGGTGGAATTCTCAAGCTCCTCCACACTTACCATTCTTGGAAACTATAAATTTTTGAGATCTCTCAAAATTGATGAACGATCTGATCTAATATAATCCAGCTTGGCCTCCGATTCCCACCAAACTTCCATCAGATATTCCAAAATTCGAGGGAAATTATGGGGAGGATCTGGCTGACCATATAAGAACAATCCATTATGGTTCTCATCTAACTCACTTATTGACGATTCGATTAGGTTGAGATTGTTCCAATGAACCTTAATTGAAAATGCTACCAAATGGTATATAGAACTTAGTGGGGGTGCCTTTGCTTCATTTGGTGAATTGGCTACTATGTTTTTGAACCATTTTCAGTTGCCCATTTGATATGATGTTGGAACTGAGCTATTGGCTACTTTCCAACAAGATAAGGAAACCCATATTTCTGACCATATTCAGGAATGCAAATGAAGGAAGAGGCTCATCAAAGCCTATATTCCTAATGAATTCCTTCTTGAATGGTTTTTAAAATCTCTACAACCAGAAATTTCTAAGGATGTATCACTCTCTGGAGTATTCATCGAAGAACAAGCTATATTTAGAGCCCAACAGTTAGAACTTATCTATTCTCAATCTAGGATTCTTGAAAAGATTTTACCTAATGCTCCTCGATCCAAAATTGACTTAGCCAAATTGAAGCCAGGTCCCCATGCCAACGGGATAATCATATCGATCAATAATAGCATGGCTAACTTGTTAAGTCAATTGTAGTAGTTGTCTTTACAAACTTCTTCTTCGATTCATGCATCGTCGTCAGTGCCTATGCCTTCTCAACCTTCAACTATTAACATTGTCCAATCTTCTAACCATAAAAGAAATCAAGAATCCAATAGGAAGAAAAAGGGACATGGTAAGAAGAAAGATAAGAATGGGAAGGGTAATGCAAAAAAACTCAGTAATAATACTGGGGAGGGTAAAAAGGAGTCCAAAAAGAAAGTTAAGTTTCCTTGTAAATTGTGCAATGGAGACCATTTAACTCATCTTTTCCCTAAGATTCAAGATGCTCAGCACTTGTTAGTGCAGTAGGGTTCTTCTAGCTCTCAGGCTATTCTAACAAACCCTTTTCCCCAAGGGTAGCAAATGTTTGATGGCATGAATGATAATATTGGAACCCCCATAGTGGGTAACCACAAAGGGGAAAATCCATCGAATGTATACATGATTAGTTCTCATGTTGATGTTGCTACAAGATCACATGATTATGGTGAACCGAAATACTTTAAGGCTAAGTCCACCCCCGATGTTCTAGAACCCCTCCAAATTGAGAGGCCTGTAGTTCACCCTATAACTCGGATGTCGAAAGGTTCTACAAAGTGTTGGACGATTAACCCTAATGACAGGGATGCCCATAACTATTCCATTGCTGAATATCTAGCTCAAATTCCTTATGCGATGTCTACATTAGAGAGACTCCAGTCGTGTCCACCACAAAGGAGTGCCCTGCTCACTGGGATCAAGGAAGTAGATCTGAAAAACTCTCTTATTGTTACATTTAACATGTCAAATATAAAGAAGAGACTACCTCATCATATGACTTTCTAGATTAAATCTACGTATAGAAAGATCAATATCTTTCAAATTGTAGTTGATGAGGGTGCTTCCATGTGTGTCATGTCGATTACATGTTGGAAATCTATCAGATATCCTCAAGCTATTCCTTCACCTACTCTCTTGACTGCATTTGATGGTCATTCTCATAGGTTGCATGGAATTATTCTAGCCTTTCCCATCTGTGTTGGGGGTTAATATCGAGGTAGAAACAGTTGATGCAAATTTTGATTATAATATTCTATTGGGATGAAATTAGATTTATGAAATGGATGCCATTGTATTAACATTATTTTGCATCTTATGCTTTCCCCGTGAAGGGAGAATTTTTACTATTTATCAGATGGATTGTTCTCCAAAATAATCTAATGCATCCTCTGATTCCTTTGTTCCCTTGTTGAAGAATTCCAAACATCCTGTTGAGAATTTAGGAGTCTAAATGTATTCTTCATTCATGGTTACTTTTGATATTGTTTCTCTTATTGCTCGAATAAATGCCATTTCATCATCCAAGGCCCCTTCTTGAAGAGAGTTCTTCAGAACTCATTATTTTTGGGATCCTTGGCCCTTACCCTCTTCTACAACCACATTTGAAGATGGGAAAGTGGGTGGAATGGAATTTCCCATGTCTACAACTGAAATTGCTTATCACCTTATAGTTAACATTGTACATTTTGATCCTACTCCTCTCTCACCGGAGGATTTAGATGGAGATGTGGCTTCGGCTTGGACTCTTGACTCTACTTATTCTATGGACTTTAAAGGTTTTCAACCCATTTCAGTTTGTTCTCAGTAGACGAGTGATTGGGGGAAAATATAACAAATGGATTTTTATTTTACAAGAATTCGATCTCAAGTTCTTGTCAGCCAAATCTAAGAAATCTTTAGTATTTTCATAATTAATCTCAGAGTTTCCTTGTGAAGAAGAAATGGTTTATGAGGAATCATTCTCTCATGAACATATTTTCCTTATTTCTTCATAAGATCCTTGGTATGGAGATATTATAATATACCTTCAGACTTCAAATTTTCCTCTCACTTTTTCAAAGGATGAGCGAAAAAAATTACGTCACTTAGCTAAAAGTTATATTATTATCGGTGACACTTTATATCGTCGCGGGGTTGATTCAATCCTTAGATGATGCTTAACCTTAGAAGAAGTTAAGTTAGTGCTGAATGATTTCCACAATGGAGCTTGTGGTGGTCATCTATCTGGTCTTGCTACAACCTACAAAATCTTGTGTGCATGGTATTTTTGGCCTTCAATTTTCAAAGATTGTGTTGAGGTAGTAAAAAAATGTCCACCTTGTTAGGTTTATACTCATAAAATGTGCGCTCATCCAGATCTTCTCTTTCATGTTATTACAGTCAGTCCATTCACAAAGTGGGGCATTGATTTTACAACTTGTAACCCGCCTTGGGAAAATGGCCATAAATATATTATTGTAGCAGTGGACTACTTTACTAAGTGGGCCGAAGTTATGCCCACTGTTGTGAATGAGGGTGAAACAACAACCCTATTTCTATTCAACCAAGTCATTTCTCGTTTCAGCATTCCAAAAGAGATTGTCACTAACCATAGCAGTCATTTCTAAAACAAGATGATGGCTAAATTGGCTCTCAAGTTGGGTTTCCAGCAAGAGCATTCATCTCCTTACTATCCTCAGGCCAATGGTCAGGTGGAAGCCATGAATAAATCCATGAAACTTATCCTATAAAGGAAAATTAATAAAGCTTGATCCAATTGGAATATCATGTTATATCCAGCACTTTGGGCATACTGGATAACGGTTAAGATCGCTACGGGTTTCACTCCCTTTCAACTAGTTTAAGGTTTGGAATCGATCTTCCCTATGGAATTTGAAATTCCTTCTCTTAAATTAGTTGTAGAACTTCTTCCAGACACTTCCAGTCTTGAAGAATGCCTTGTTTATTTGGAACATCTTGATGAGCAACGTCGAGATGTAGCTATAATTAACGAAGCTCATAAAAAGAGAGTGAAGGTCCAATATGATAAGGTTGTACGTCTTATGGTTTTATCTGAAGGTGACCTTGTCCTGGTATATGACCAAGGCAAAGACTCCTTGGGGGATGGTAATTTTAAACCCATGTGGTACGGTCCTTTTATCATTAAAAAGTTATTGAAAAAATGAGCTTACGAATTGGTTGGTTTTGATGGAAACAAGCTGGCAGAGCTCAGAAATGGGCTCCATATTAAGAAGTATTATGCTTGCTTGTAGATATTGTATATATTTTTGCATATCTGTCTGTAGGTTTTATACTGATATCGATATTTTTTATCTGCTTTGGTAGGTATTGATGGATGATCTAGTTTATCTAGGGTTCACTGATGGTGCTTGTCGACATACCTATAATTTGGCTTCCATGGCTTGGGTGATTTACTATCAATCCGGTCAGTTGTTAGTTTCAAGAGGCATATGTATCGACCCTGCTCCAAACAATTTTTCTGAATATACTATTGTTGTCAATTTACTGTCTGAAGCAATATATATTGGTATTGATTCGTTAGTAGTATACTTGGACTCACAATTGGTGGTGTCTCAGTTAAATAACTTCTATCATGTTAAAGGTCCTTATTTATATCGCCAATTTTTGTGAGTGCGTTTATTACAAATATCATTTAATTTTATCACATTTATTCATAGTCCACGATCAGAAAATTCATTTTTCTGATTCCATAGCTAATCAGGAATTAGATTGGCATATTAATCATTCATCACATTAAAATAAAAAATAATAAAAAACCATCTATATATATGATCATCACATCATGAAACCACCTGTATATAGATAGAAGTTTTATTCTCAAAATATTATACAAAATCGGGACAAAATGTCCTACAACATTAGGGATTAAGCCCAATCATGTCTATCAAAACAGTCTGGACATCTCTAATCTATATGTATGGGCCAAGTCCCGGATGTGCATCTCGGAACAAGATGATGGCACTAGCCACCCAACGGAAGAGCTGCACCCAATCTCATGGTACTCCTACCATGCGTCTCTGCATAGCCTCTGGTAGATCCTCTATCATTTCCATAAGTACTTGGTGAGTCAATCTATCCAATTTCCTCTGTACGGTATGGATGACTCTCTCAATCTCAGCTACGACATTCTCTGCGTCTCTTCCATGACATCTATGCCTTGGTAGACCCTCAGGTCTTACCGGTCCCACATCTGTCTCATGATCAAACAATTTTGTAAGAATTTTTGTCTTATAAAAAATAATTTCAACTCATAATTTTGAAATCCAAAAAAATCAAATAACATTACAAACTTAAAAATAATTTTACCAATGGCATGACATGCAATGCTGGGTGGAAGCACTAGATCGAGATCTGCTCTGATGTCCATCCTTGCATAAGGGTAGTCCTCGATGGTAATGACTTGTTGTTCCCACAAAAGGAAAAACTTGTCATCAAATGACATTCTAGGGACCTCACCACCCTTTAGTCTCTTCATCAAGTCAGCTCATCTACCTATCCATGGATATTTATCACTGCTAATGGTGGACATTATGTTGGGTCGAAGTCCTGGTAGCTTCTTAGGGAAGAAAGTGTAAAGGATAGTATCGTACCCAAAGTGTTTGGGATTACTCTTCTTAATATAAGTAAGTTGTTTTTTCATATTGATTAGGAGGGTTGTACACCAATCAAAGACTATGGTAAGGCAATCCATTGCTAAACTCATTGTCACACGTGAAGCTTGGTGAAATGAGGTTGATCCTGCTACCATCACAATGGTAAAAAGGAGAATTATGAGGGGCAGACTCTCCACATTCTTGATTGGGATGTGTGTCCCTACCTTCTCATTGTTCTTGGAGCAGTAAACGTGAATGTAGTCATCCACGGTAGGGCTTCCTCGGGTCTTGCCTTGAAAATTGGCTGACTCTCCTCTCCGAGAAAGTCCAGTGATGAATTATATGTATTCTACTTCAATGCGCAAGGGCATCTAATCAATCATAAAATCATATTATTCTGGATCTCAGTATTGGACAAGCATTTCTAGCAATCTTTTGTTAGTTTTCATATTGGAATTTTGAAATTTTTCAATAATCCACATCCTCTTAGTGCATCTAGTGCTAATGGATCATTCATCACTTCATTATCTACTGAACTGTGCTCTCTTTCCTTTCATGTAATAATCATCCTGCAATTCAAGCATTTTGATCCATTAAAATTCATAATTTAAAAAATTTCATTGTACACACGTGGGTCTACTTCAAACACAGTCGTGTATAGGGCTTACTAATACGTGACTTCGATATGGCCAACCCGCGTACGTGCAAAGTAAAAACCTAAAAACAATTTTTTATGGTGAAATTGTGGAGAAAATACTTGAAATACATAACAATTAATTGAGAAATCTAATTTGAGGATTACCTGGAAGTTTGGTAGTTGTTAGGGCTCAGAAATAGGGTGGATTGTGGTTGCCGGTTTTTTCTCCAAAGCTCTTTCAATCGATTTTTAAAAACACAAATGAGGTTTGGAAAGTCAAAAGGTCTATTTATAACCTGTAATTTCAAAAACTTTTAAAAACCCACTTTTCCAAAGTTTATGTTTTATATTTAATTTTATAAATTTTGTTACCTTTTGGCTTTGAGTGCTAGGATAGGTTGTTGTTTAGGTTAAATTGGATACTTTGAGATTTTTTCTACCACTTAGATTCCATGATTGTTGACCCATCATGACAGATATTGTTTTTGTCACTGGCATATAGGCTAGGGAAGATCACTTTTTCTATTGCATTATGCATTCTAGCCTGCATACTGCGATATGTTGCCATAGGATCGACCCCATTTTGTTATGATTCTTAAACCATTTTTACTCACCAATTTATAAAATCATGACATGATGGTAGATCCTTCCTTTACATGGGCTTCCTAGTTATATCCTCCCTAACATATGTTTCCTATGCTGCAAAGATTGAGTAGGCTCAAGATTCCTCTTTAGTCCTGCAATGAATTTTGCAATGAAGTTTCATTCTCCTTATTCTTTGATATCGTTTTGGATTCATACCCTAGAGTCTCCCACATGTTGACTTATACTGCTGCATTGCATGTTGACTATTTATACCTTTTGGCCTTAATTCGGCTTCACTTGGACTCATGTATAAGCCACTTTTTGACCATGTCTTTCTGCAAAATCAACCTTGCAATCACTTAGCCTCTACAACTTGACACCTTGTACCCATGGATAGAAAATTCCTTTGAGTGTCATTGACTAATTTCGTCACCTTACATTGAGCATATCAATGTCCCCTCCTAGGAACTAATGCATATGTATTTGGACACTCATTCTTTCCATTGTACCATAGACATTCTTTAATTCATTTTCATGTTTTCTAAATATGAAAAAAAACAAAAAAATTATATATTCCAAAAGAGTAGGAAAGAGACTTTACTTCCATAATTGATGGCAGCGAGTGTCAATTGTGTCTCCCTTGAACAAAGCACTCAGAGGAAGTCTTTCTTGCAATGGGATGGGCTTTATCTTGACTTAGGAGATCCATAACCTTGTCATTAAGTGAGTACTCCTCGGGTTGGTTATCTCTTCCAATCATGCAGAGAGTTTGTTTGTGCCTCCTACATGACAAAATTATACAAATTTATCATATGCTGCCATACAGTCACATTTGAGTCATGATTTCGTTCAAGGGAAGTAAAATCAAGTCGGCCTTTCTACAGTGTCTCTTGACTCATTTTCAGGCAGCCATACCCAATCTGTTAGAGTTATGTTCAATATCACATCAGCTACTTGGTCCTCTGCTCGTGTTGGTTAAGAAAGTCTCCATTTACTTCTTGTTGGCAGGTCCTCTCTTACCGAATTCGACAAATTTCCCTGTGAGTAAGCCTAGATCTGTGCCCTAGCCCTATTTCCATCATTGATAGGTAACCTTGTGCTCAACATCGGTCAATATCATGTGTCTTTGATTGAGTGGTTTGTGTTCGACATCAGCTTACACTATCACACATTGGGATTTGTGCAATACCTTGGTTTCCATTTGACCCTATTGGTGGATTCCTCACCTTTGTGTCAACTTTCATTATTGGTTAGTTCAGAGGGTTTCTGTCGTATGCTAGCTACATCTTGTGTACGCCAAAAATGTGTTACAGTATGGTTACTTCATCTTTCTTCATCCGATTCCTTCCAAATTATTAGCTTGTGGGTTACACTCACGCTGGATTGATGTGGGATGCCTTAATGCCTTCCTTCCAACAGATATTTTCCCATCAACTCCAAATCATTACTCTGGTAACAAGGTCTAGAGTCATTTTTCAGTACCTTAGGGTTTGTAGTCATTAGTGGCAGAATCCTTTGCCATCGACAGTGAGAATACATCAATGTCTCCTTATTGATATATCTCTCAAATGTTCGAATTCAACTCATTTATTCGCACTTGTTAGATTGTACTAGGGAACCTTCACTCTCATCATCATTATTGGTGAGTTGTCTCACGTTTGTTAACGGTATACATCAATGACCGGTAATCAAACGATTTATCACATGGTCGACTTCAGCTTATTTATTCACATAGTTTTGAAATGTACCATAGTGATCGGTGAAGACCTTGGGTTGCATCAAAATTTTGTTGGTTCACTTGTTAGTCCCTATAGTTTGTTGCCAGTGACACCATCCACCTTATATGTTGTAGTTCATCACAACAAAATTTTATATGTTTGCACCCAAGTTGCATGCAGTACCATTACTCCACTTTTTGACTTGGTACTTTTGAGGATCAATTATGTAACATCAGTGCTAGATATCTACTTCATCATCATTGATCAGTTTTTTTATATGTGATATTATGACATGGCCTTGATATGTACATTTGCAGCTATGATCAGATGATCCAATATGTATTTCTCAGTTTCCTTTGTACTTGTATACATATTGGATCCACTCTACACTTAATATGTGGACGTACTTTACCATCTCTAAGAATGGGTATGCCCACCTTTGACATGAGATTTATTTCTGATCTCTTCCATTGGTTTGGAAGGCTAGAATTTGGTGATCTCCTCCCAAGTCCTCGCGTGATTCTTTCTATACACTTAATACATTTCGTCCATCATGTACCCCTTCTAACCTCATATATTAGGGGGCATCTATTATAACATCATTTATCACCCTTATATAATTGATGCTCTGAGTCATGGCCTTGGGCAGTGTTTTCCCTTGAGACTTGGTCCAAGTATTAAAAACATTATTTTAAATTCCATACGCGATCTTCCCTTCAAAAATCATGTGCACACGCGGGTCTAGCTATACCCAAACCACATATATGATTTAAAATATGAAAAAAATATAAAATCCCTAATTTATGGGCGAGGTTTATGGGTTACACCAGAGGCCTACCTACAAGAACCCATGGCCTAACTGTTGTATGGTATTCTTATCGAGAGTGTACGAAAAGAAACCACTTTAGACTGTGGATGGGAAACAACCTCAACAGTAAAAATTGATGTAAAATAGTGTGGATTTGCAGCAAATGATATAAACAAAACCTGCCAAAGTCCTAATCTATGCAACAAAAATAGTTAAATAGCAAAATGAAATAAGGAATTAAGCGCAAATAACTCCA
The DNA here is from genome assembly GCA_031772625.1 of Pinus tabuliformis. Classification (NCBI taxonomy): domain Eukaryota; kingdom Viridiplantae; phylum Streptophyta; class Pinopsida; order Pinales; family Pinaceae; genus Pinus; species Pinus tabuliformis. The sequence continues at coordinate 317,387,666 of CM062820.1, read as the reverse complement.
ATAACCCAATGAAAACCAGATATAAAGAATAGATTTTATTATGTGACACTTTTCAAGGGAACAAATGATGTTACTAGTCCCCCTCTGTGGGGTGGGTTCTTGGCTATCCTCAATGTCTTCAGTTCTATATAGTCTCTCCTCTCTACAATGTGTAAACCCAGCAAAAAATGTTTGAGCTCAATGAGAACTCAAATGGAAAATGAAAATGGCAAGCGACAATGATAATAATCAGCACTGCAACAGTGAGTGCAACAATGAAAATAATCGAAAGTGAAGAATGGATGTAAAACCCTCCAATTTAGAACAAAATATTAGGTTATTCTCGAATAATGGAAAATAATAAAATATTATTAACCAAATTCTAGAATTAACTATTTGGAATATTTTATTATATTTGGTCGGAGGGAAAAAGTATTTAAATTGATTAAATACTTTTATTTAGAAATAGTAAATAAATAAATGATTTATTTATCATCTCAAGGAATGTGGTTAAGGAATAATAAAAAAATAATGATTTGTTTAAGTATTCCTAGAGGATTTAGTCAAACTTGGACAAGGAATAATAACTACATAATGATTAATTAATTATTCCTAGAGAAAAATAAGAAAAATAATGATTTATCTAATTATTTCTCATGATTGGGTCAAATATGACAAGGAATCTTAGTTAAACAATGGTTTAATTAATTATTCCTAGAAGACAATTATATAAATAATGATTTATTTAATTATTCTTCATGGGTTTAACCGAAAATAACTTAAAAAATGTGGTTTACTAAGTAATTTCTTATAGCGAAAGCAATTTTACCATGGTAAAATTGGCCCTACATGGTGTACCTCAATCGATATAGTAGGTTATGGCTAAATGATCAATTTTTGGTGATATCAAATTGCCCCCCAATGTACAAGTGTTAGGAGAAAAACATATGACTAAAGTACATTGTAAGGACACAATCACTAGACACCGTAGGGGAGTCAAAGAGAGAGAGAGAGACCAATGGAGCTGAATCGAAAGAGGATAGTGACTGAGAGGGAGAGACTAACTAAATGATGTAAGTATCCTTTTATTCTATGGTACCTGATATCAAATGAGGCAGGGAAGGCATACCCATACCCACCGAGATAACTGAGTACAAATAATAATGGTGTGCCCAGCAAAATGAAACTGAGCACTAAAGTACATGTTGAATGGTCCATGACATGCTAGCATAAATGAGTCAAGAAATAATACAATGTATCCCATACATAATGTGCCTGGAAAAACATGATCCAAGAATGAATACAATAACATTTAAGTACATGAGACATAATGTCTCTTCCCTGAAAAAATGGGTGGGGGGGAGGGTATAACAACCAAAGAACCCCTACTGAACAGGAAATGGCTCTGCAAAACTGAATGGATCATCTGAAGGAGACATGCATGCTATGAGTGTTGCAAGTGGCAAGAACCAAACCCAACAAATTTGCAGAACTGCATCTGAGGCTGTAGCAAAGTATGAATTCATTCGGGCATGTGGGGGGCTACCTGAAGGGCCACCCCCTCATGAGGTCTGAAACATCTCACACACAAACCTGGGAATCACTGGTACAATCTGTTGCATCACTGGACCATCAAGTGTATGAATCACGAGCATGAAACAATCAAGTCAAAGGGAAATGATGATTCCCTTTTCTTGATCCAAGGCACCAAACAAGAGTCGAAGATGGAACCAAAATACACCGCCCTCTAAGCCATTCTTCTAGAATAGATGTGTTGATGTTGATAGAATATGGCCCGCCATAGGTGAGGCAATCAGGATCCTCAACTAAGGCATGAGGGAAAATAGGAAGGTGACTGATGGACTTACACCATGGAAAATGGGGAAAATGGGATTGAGGGGCAAACAAATGACTTCCCTTGTCAGCGCATGAAGTGCATGGTTGACTTGGCAACGACTGACTCGACTCCAGAGGGGATGGTGGACAATATGACCGAAGGTCACAGGATGAATGGTATGCAAATCTGGATGGAATACTATGACATGATACAATGGGACACAAAATATACCCCATGGATGCAAAGGTGACTCATCGTAGATGCTCTGAACAAGGGTGACTCGATGATGTTGCCACATAGAATAGGCTCGGTGGGGACCATGAAAACATGAGAAAATGATGGCTTATCTTGATGAAAATTGACACATGAGATGACAAATTCCAAGGGAAGATGGTCCCCAAAGTACAAGTGTCACATATGAAGAAATTTGATTTTGAGAGGCAACGAAGTGACCCTTCTTGGAAAAATGACTTCCAGGTGAAGTGTCAAATCATCAAAAATGAAGAGAGACCCATTTATTGCTCAATCAAAGCTTTCCAATGGTGCTGATAGTTCACCAAATTGAGATACAGTTTGATCAGAATGGGTGACATAAAAAATGTGGGTTTTCCTATAAAAGGGTGTTTTCCCTCCAATTTAATTCACTTCATTGAGCTTTGGTGAATTTGGAGAGGAGGAAAATGTCCTAAATCTTGTGGAGATCGTAGTAGACAAACCAACCATTGGAATCAAGATATGCGAATTTCAAGCAAGTGGCCTTACTTGTCTAAAGATGGCCTTAATTCTTCTTGGAACGATGGTTCCTAGTGAAGAATTAAGGGAAGGTGAAAATGAGAATGAACTACTAGAGGAGGTCTAGAATAATCCTCACCCACTAAGTCAAGCATGGGGACTATGTGGTAAATGTGGTATAACATAGAGTAGAATATTTTAAGATATGGTATCAAACAATATGCGATGTGAATATGGATCATCGAAGAGGTCGGTAGGACAAACTATCTAAGGAATGGGAGGATAATCGACCATACCTAGATCCAACAAGATCTAGGCCGAGACCTATATTAATAAATTGAAGATGGCTAGGGGAAAACCATCATTCCCCCAATAATGGGATACTCTTGGCAAGCATATGTGATGGACTGATCTGGTATGAAAAGGTGCAAATGATGCTCCCTAGCAGGAGGAGTTTGTTGAGCGCCATTGTGTTCTGAGTGCCCGAAAAATGGATTCAAGCATCTTAGTCCAACTTGGCACTAGATCCTCCAAAGGATGATAAGGAGATGTAGGGGCCTATGTGCCTCCCAGTATGTTATGGGCGTACCGGATGTATTTTGAGTGGTAGACTCCAAACACATTTATTTTTATATGTCGATACATAACTTGGTTATGAATGTTTTATATGATGATTGTTGTTTGCCATGTGTTTTGTTTATGGTTGTCTTCTATGGTATACATGTGATAAATGCCAATCTAGAATGCTACTTTCAATGGTATCTACATAGTTATTTTGGGCTCGAGGAACATGACTGAAAGTAGTGGTTTCAAATTCACGTACCAACAACTTAACTCGTAGATATTTTCTAAATAGGACTTGGTTATGCACATGATACACACCATTCAATTGCATGACAAGCAGCAAAGAATCTAAAAAAATATGAATATGAAGGATGCGATGAGCAAGGGCATCGAATAACAAACCTATCACGACATCAGTTTCATCCTAGTTATTGGTGGAAGATCCAATGCACACACCATTGGAATGGACTAACATATGCAAGTGGGTGAAAATGGCCCATGCTATCGAGGCTAGATTCCTGAAGAAGCAACTTGCACTGTCGGCATAACTGATATACAGTGTGGATGGTGGATCCATCTCAAAGGTGTAAAAGACAACAAATGAGATGATGTAACCTACATAAATACATGCAAATCAATGGGATATGCTATGGGTAAAATTCCTTGAGTTAGAGTGCATTGTGAGGATTAGGAAGAAGTTGGCCTTCGAAACCCTTTAATAGATATGTCCCCTTACCCAAGTCATTATGAATGATGTAATGTCCTAACCATAATGATGAGTGAGACAATGACGAAGGATACAATCGACACCGTGACGATAAAGGTCATCATCGATGAGACGATAGCGAAAAGCTTGGTATCGGATACATTATCGATCATCACGAGTAAGATGGGGGGAAACTTCTGGGTTTGTAAATATGGAAAGAAGTATGCACAATGGTGCATATCATCCCAAGGGTAATCAGGGGTAGTCATGGCTTCCATGATGTCCTCATCAGAATGGAAGATGGGTGGACTCAAAGAATATTGACTACATGATGTGGTGGCAGTACTTGGTGCATCATCCTAAGAAAGAAGGTTGACATATGCATCATCTGAAATGGTAGACGACGAGATAGTAGATGGAATATCTACCGATGTTGAGGCTCGAGTTTTCGACGAGTGAGGTTTGACAGAAGCATGTGCAGGAACCTCAGAGAGGTTTTCCTACGAGGATCTCAAGCATGACAATAGGTAAAATATATGGACCACAGAGTCCATCATCTTGACATCACGTGAGGGATCACGATGGTGGGACTGGAGTCCCCTTCTTCTAGTGCAGGAGTGGGACTAGAACTCACAAGAAGAGGGGTAGATGACCCACTACGTGTGGCCTCGAAGTCATGAAGCACATAGAGGAAATCGTGAAATTCGTTGAGACGAGTGAAACAATGGGAATAGTGGTTCTAATGATCGTACAAATCACATAGGTGATTCATACGCAACGATTTAAGTTTATTGGTTGAATCAGGTAAGGTAACTTGGACCTTAGGTACATTAGATTTAGGTAATGTTTCGTCAACCAAGGGTTTGAGGCGAGGAAGTTCAGGATAATTATTGGTGGCATGCCCAACAATATCACACAAAGCACATAGAGGTGTTGACATTGGAGGCTTGGGAGCTGGAGGTGCTTGGGGAGCCTTGTCCTTAGGTTCCTTCTTCTTGGCTTTTCCCACCTGTCTGAATTATTTTGCAACAGGAGTGGGTTCCAGTTGAGGTTGCAATGGAACTCAAGCAATGACAAGGGTTGTAGGGACCGGTTGAAATAGGGTCAAAGCATGATATGGTCTTAGCTTACTAGGTGAGTGATTGTTGGAGGATCAATGTACTAGACTTGGATCCCCAAAGTCATATTAGGGAGACTTAACGAAGCCATGACAGGGACATAAAATATTCCAGGAGGAAGAAACAAGAAAGGTATTTGTCCTGCAGGATAATGTCCCAGCGGAATGGTTCTTGGATGGTTAAGACCTAGAGGAAAAGTTCTTGGTGGGAACAAAGGAGAGGCACCCACAAAAGGAGTAGGTCCTCGAGGGGTAGATCCTGATGTCTTGGTTGAAGTTGCAACAATAGGGTAGATTTTCCATCTGTTGTATGGTATTCTTATCAAGAGTGTACAAAAAGAAACTGCTTTAGAATGTGGATGACAAATAGCCTCAAAAATAAAAATGGTTGTAAAATAGTGTGGATTTGCAACAAATTATAGAAACAAAACCTTCCAACATCCTGATCTATGCAACAGAAATAGCTAAACAGCAAAATGAAATAAGGAATTAAGTGCAAATAACTATAATAACCCAGTGAAAACTAGATATAAAGAATAGATTTTATTATGTGACACCTGTGAAGGGAACAAATGATGTTACTAGTCCCCGTATGTGGGATGGGTTCTTGGATATCCTTAATGTCTTCAACTTTGTAGAGTCTCTCCTCTCTATAATGTGTAAACCCAACAAAAAATGTTTGAGCTCAATGGGAACTCAAATGGAAAAAGAAAATGGCAAGCGATAGTGATAATAATCAAAGTTGCAACAGTGAGTGCAACAATGAAAATAATTGAAAGTGAAGAATGGATGTAAAAACCTCCAATTTATAACAAAATATTAGGTTATTCTCAAATAATGGAAAATAATAAAATATTATTAACCAAATAAAATTAACCGTTTGGAATATTGTATTATATTTGGTTGGAGGGAAAAAGGTATTTAAATTGGTTAAATAACTTTATTTAGAAATAATAAATAAATAAATGATTTATTTATCATCTCAAAGAATGTGGTTAATGAATAATAAACAAATAAGGATTTTTTTAAGTATTCCTAGAGGATTTAGTCAAACTTGACAAAGAATAATAACAAAATAATGATTAATTAACTATTCCTAGAGAAAAATAAGAAAAATAATTATTTATCTAATTATTTCTCATGATTGGGTCAAATATGACAAGGAATATTAGTTAAACAATGGTTTAATTAATTATTCCTAGAAGATAATTAAATGAATAATGATTTATTTAATTATTCTTCATGGGTTTAACCAGAAATAACATAACAAATGTGGTTTATTAAGTAATTTCTTATAGTGAAAGCAATTTTACTATGGTAAAATTGGCCCTACATAGTATACCTCGATCCATCTAGTAGGTTATGACTAGATGATCAACTTTTGGTGATAACACTAACTATATCCCAACTGAAAAAATTGTTTTGGGGTGATATAAATACACCTCATGGGAAGGCCTAAAGGGAGGAGAAATATAGGATATTGATATTGTATCCAATTTAGTCCCTAATCAAGTCTGATTTATCCCTGTGTCTCCTGCACTCCCAGCTATAAAAAACCTTGTTTCGTCATAGAGATGTCCATCTCCTTTATATGGAATCTATCTATATTCTTTTGAAAGAGGATTATTGAGGCTTGGGCTAGAGGGATCTGGAAGAAGGTTTCACTTGGAGCTGTGGACGAATCAGGTTGTATTCTTCCACATTGTTTTGTAGTCATCAATAAAGAAGCTCTATCTTGTTCCTGATGTTATGATATTAATGATTTAATTCATGTTACGATCTACTTAGGTATGATTTCATGATTTATAATTATACGATTACATGGTATGACATTCATATCTTGAACATGCTTTGAACTACTGCTAGTATATATGCTTTTCTTGAATGAGTTGCAGGTTTTGAAGCAATGGAGGAAGTAGAGGGTTTGGACCCCATGGGAACATCCTCAAATGTAGGACCTTCAGGTACTATCTCTTCATCCTAATTTAGTATTTTAAGCATTAGGATTGCTTGTTTTCTTTATTCTTGATGATGTATGCCATTTGATCTGTTGGGGTTCTCAACCCGGACCCTGGGGTGTAATATTCTCGTAACACTACCAATGGTTAGGTTTGACTCTTTCAACTCTCAACTAAAGTTAAAATATGGAATCTTCTAGAATATTCTTCATCATGATCACGTTGTTATCCCATTTTCCATGAATAATGGGGGTTGATGTGGCATCCTCTCAAATTATGGTGATCAAAACAAGAAGGTCAACTTTTGATTAGTATAACTTTTGCATACTGACTTTGATTGAGGAAATTCTTGCACCATTAGAAAGGTATCTATGTTTAGATATGGAAAATAGGTGTGGTGCTTAATATAAAAAAAATTACCCCCAAAAAACATCTTTTGATGCCTCAAACTACTCCTAGAAGGTTCTAGACACCAATTTTCCAAATTTAGTCCCCCTAGTAAAAATTGTCGTGTGAGTTGATTCCTTCACTTTTTTCAATTTGAAAGCATTGAGATGGATGAAAAACAATATAATTATCCAATACTAATCACACCTCCACATTTTGGGATGCTTTTGGTCCCAAAAATCTTATACTAAATTAGGTGAGGAAATTTTTCCTCCACCTTCCCTCAAGTGTACCATTTAGCCTTGCCTAGAAGTTGTCCTTTCAACCTAATCTGCCAAAGGTCATGTTACCCCTATCCTATGGTATTAGATCTATTCTAAAAATGATATATTTTTTCAACTTTACATGATCATCTAGTGCCAAATCCTCTACAAAACATAGGACCACTTAGTCTGATCTAACATGGAAGTCTCATAGAGGTTTAGATTATCCACATTCACCACTTAGTAAATCCGCAAGTGTGAAGGTATACTAATTCTATAGGTGTTATCACCCACCTTTTTCTAATAACTCAAAGGGACCATATCACATTTTATTTTCTTATGAGGACCTTATAACCTCTCCTTATTCAATTGTAGCCATACTCTACCTCCCACCTTGAATGACTTCTCTATCCTTTGTTGATCATGCCTCACCTTATATTTTTCCTATGATTTATGTAGTGTCTCCTATACTTGTATCTATATTTTACTGATCTTTTCAAAAAATATTTCTAGCCTTAAGGAATCCCTTGTAATATCCTCCCTTACTCCTCCTTCCTGGCCATATGAAATATCCAAAGGTGAAGGTGGAAAATATTCAAAACACGATACAAATGGGGACTTACAAGTAGAAGGTTGGACTACTTTGTTATAACAATGTTTTATATATACCTGATTTTCATCCCAGATCTTCATATGCTTTTGATTGTAACCCCTCAAAAGATGTAGCAAAGTCTTATTGACTACTTTTTTCTATCCATATTTTTGAGGATGTAATGATTTAGACCTATTTAACTTTGTGTCCATCTTCTCCCACAATGTAGTCCAAAACGCACTAAGAAATCTTGTGTCCCTTTCTAAAATGATTCTCCATGGTGTCCCATAGTTCCCCTAGACGTTTCCAAAGAAAACGTTTGCTACTTATTTCTTGTTGATGATATTTTTACAAGGCATCAGAACACACATCTTGCTAGGGCCTATCAACCACTGTGAACAAGTAACTATGACCCTTTCTAGTTATTGGAAAACTCCCTAGAGAGACCATGGAAATGCTTTCCAAAGGATGAGTGGGTTTAGGAAAGGGAGGATATTAACAATGTTTCATGTTACTAGGCTTGTTAATACAACAAAGCATGCACCCTCTTATTAACCTAGCTACATTTTTTTGCATCTTGGGCCAATACACATACTTTTCCAAATTGGCCATTGTCTCCCCTACACCAAAGTGCTTTGAAACCTTGGAGGTGTGAGCCTCTCTAATTATCTGTAGTCACTCACTTTTAGGAACACATAACTTATCTCACATATATAATATTTGGTCTTACAGATTATATTCAATTGTGTTGTCACCATCATGCACCTTCTCTAGCTCTGCAACTGATGAAATATGATATGAAACCATCTCACAGAAAGATAGAAAAGATAGATGAACACCTTATAAATAAGCCTCTTTGAGGGGGCAACCTCCTTTACATTACACAAATGAACAATTCTTCGATGATACAAATGAGAAGACCTCCTTTCTATATATAGGAGTCTAAGGGGTCATAATATAATCAGAGTCGGCATAACAATAATAATGTAAGGGCACAATAATAACAATAGTGGGCTTCTATGGGGCACAATAATAACAATATGGGGACTACATGGGAACAACAATATAATAAGGGGGTTGTACTAATAACAATAAGGGGTTACACTAGTAGTATAGGGACCTAACATGCCCCTCTCCTTCAAAAAGTGTTGTCCTCAATGCTTGAGTAGTTCTTGATGTGTAACAACCCTGAAATAAAAACATGTAAGTAATAAGATTAATCATGTAATTTATAATCAACACACAATTTATTAACTAATTAACATAAAATTTCAGAAATATGAGTAGAGACAAGTTACCTATGGCGATGATGTTTCTCACTTGTGATTTTAGGGTTGAACGCTAGTTGAATTCTGCTAACTGCAACAAAGTCTTGAGGACGACTTTCCACCCAACCATAGGCTCAATTGCACAAAATCTTGCTACAACTGGCCACCCCCGAGCCCTCAATCAATGTACTATTATCAGGAAATCCTTTGTCTGACAACACTATTCTCCCAAGAGAATGGATGATGGAATCATGGAATGATGGAATGCCTCTCATCTTCCTCACTATCTATTAAATAGAGCAAACATTGGAAGGGGAACCACATGCACACACTCCAAGTGTCAACATGCAACTTTACTGCTTTCTTGTTTTATTTCTTTTGTTTTTACTTTTGATAGCTTTACTGGTTTTTACTATTTTTTTGTTTATTTTATTTTTATTTATTTAGAGCTTTAGTATTGTTATTTATTATTTTTTTACTATTACTATTTTTTATTTATGGTTTATTATTTATTTTCTTGTATTTTAATAATATATTATATTATTTATTATTTATTATTAAGGGACATTACATACTCCCCCACTTTAAGGAACTTAGTCCCAAAGTTAAGTTGAATTATTTAACATTTTATTTTGTTATTTATTACTTCATGTTCGCCGACACCCTCTGCTGAACTAGTATAACCAGCAAGCATCGAAAGTTTCACAACACTAGGGAAATATCAAGGAATCTCTATCCTTTTTCCCACTTTCAGAACCAGGCATAAGCCTCCTCGGTCTGTATCCTAGTCCAAGGCTAGCCCCAAGGCTCGCGCCTAACTCAGACCTCATTTGCCCCAAGGCAGGCATCTGGTACAATGCTCAATGTCTCTGGGCATCTTGCAAGGTTGGCCCACTCCCTCCACAACTCACTAAGGCACACAACCCTAGGCATCGAAGTCCTTACACTCCTACCAAACTTCGGCATCCCAATACAATACTAGGCACCTAGCCTTCAATATCAGGCACTTGGCCTCCTCAAGATGGTCCCATAGCCCTCAAGAGCTATCCATCAAGAGCTATACAAGACAAAGGAACCACTGGAATATGTAGTGTTGATTGAGTTTGTCCCCAACCCATATGGTGTTATTTATTCTCTCTCATGCGTATGGGCTCGCACAAGATCATCAAATAAACCGGCCCTCTCAGCCCATTTGTGGAGTCCTGTCAATCATCATACCTCAACATGCAACCAATGCATTAGCTATACAATCATAGTATCATAGAAAATAATCCACATGCCAAGTCTTGCATGTCCTCATGAGAACATTCATCATTATTAATCACAACATTATTAAATAATACAAACTACATGCTCATGCATGTCATAAATTTGTATGCAACTATCACATGCTTCACCTCATGAAATACCATCATAAGTTATAACATCAACATATTTTCATCAAAGACATATCATGACTTCACATAATAAATGAACCACATGTCAATAAACCTCATATTATAGCATCATAATTCCTATGCCACATTATGCATATCATATCCATCATGAGTATTCAACATTAAATACCTATCATCATGTAGTAAATGAATATGTCAATATACCTCGACATAACATCATAATGCCTATGCATATCATCATCATCATAAGGATACATCATCACTATAAGAACCACATGTGCATCATTATCCTCCTACCATTATATCACGAAACCTCATGTAACATTATACTAAACATCATAATAGTTAATTAATCTAAACTGAAATCATAGTGAACGATTTAGATGTATCATAAATTTTAAACAATAAAACATGATTTAGATCTCCATAAAAGTATCTGTCTTAGCTAAGTAAGCACTCCTAATTAGTTCACCACACATTTTAATCAAGTAAATCAGGAAAGTCATTAAAAATAACATCTACATCTTCCCAGGTAGTTGACCCTGGGCTATATTGGTCCCATTGGACCTTGACTTGCTCAAACTCACGGTTCTTGAGTCGACGAACCCGACAGTCCAGTATACAGAATGGTTCGACCTAAAGGACTCCCTCCTTGGAAACCTGCAAATTTTCAAATTTCAAAACATGGGGTGGGTCGGTTACATATTTTCTAAGCATAGAAACATGAAACACATTATGCATCCTTCTTAGATGGAATGGAAGCTCGAGCTTATAAGAAATTGGTCCAATCCTCTCTAGGATCGTGAATGGCCCAAAAAATCTAGGGGATAACTTTGCTCCCTTACCAATCCTAAAGTGACTTTTAAAGGGTTTGATTCTAATAAAAACTTGGCTTCCTTCCTCAAAGTTTCTATCAACTCTCTTTGCATCAGCATAACTTTTCTAGCGATGCTTGGCTTCTTTTAGTCTCTGTTTAATTGTGGCCATTTGTTCTTCCATTTCTTGGAGCATTTCAGGTCCCAACATGACTCGATCCTCTAATCGATCCCAACTTAATGGAGTACGACATGGTCTTCCATACAAGATTTTGAAGGGAGATCCTTGAATTAAACTATGATAACTATTGTTGTATGCAAATTCCACTAAGGGAAGGTATTTCTCCCATTAGTTTTGTTGATCCATGACATACATTCTTAGCATGTCATCTAATACTCGGTTTACTCTTTCTGTTTTCCCATGTGTCTCTGGGTGATATGTTGTACTGAAGTTTAGTTGTGTTCCCATAGATTGTAATAGGATTTTCCAAAATCTGGAAGTAAAACGTGCGTCTCTGTCAGATATTATCTTTCGAGGCACTCCATGAAGGCGAATTATTTATTTTAGGAAAATTTGAGCGATAGCTGATGCTTCAAAGGTGGTCTTAACTGGAATGAAGTGAGCACTCTTAGTTAATTTATCAACAACAACCATAATGCAGTCATGTCTTTGGAATGTCATAGGTAAGCCTCCAACAAAATCCAGTGAAACAACTTCCCACTTAGTTTCCGATATATCATGGGGTTGTAAAAGACTTATCGAGTGATGATGTTCAACTTTAACATGTTGAAATTCTAAACATCGGGCCACAAACTTTGTTATATCCTTTTTCATTCCTGTCTAGAAAAATAGTTGTTTTAAATCCACGTACATTTTCTGGACTCTTGGATGTGCAGCATATGGAGCTTGGTGGGCTTCCTTCATTATTAATTTCTGAAGTTCATCATCACCTGGGACGTACATCCTACCCTTATATCATAGCAATCCATCATTATCTAAGGTGTATCCTTCCCACCTGGTCGCCACATGTACCTCTTCTTGTAACAAAAATTTTATTTGTTGGTATTGCGGGTCCCCTACTAGGTGGTTTAGAATTCAGCTTCTCAAGTCTATCTTTAGTGACGATATTGAATGAAGTCTATGTCTCCTGCTTAAAGCATCTACAACTTTATTTTCTTTCCCCTTGATGTAGGATATCTTGAAATCATAATCACTAAATAGCTCACTCCAGCGTCATTGTCGAGCATTAAGGTCCTTTTGGGTGAAGATATACTCAAGACTCTTATGATCTGTTCTTAATTCAAATTGATGCCCCATCAGATAATGTCTCCATAGTCTCAAGGCCATTACAACTGCCTCTAATTCAAGATCATGAGTAACATAATTGATTTTATGGGTCTTGAGTTTACGTGAAGCATAAGCGATAACCCCTTCATCTTGCATCAAGACTGCACCTAATCCTTCTCTTGATGCATCCATGCATACACGAAAGTCCTTGTCCATGCGGGGTACCTTTAATATTGGAGTAGTTGTTAGTCGATGTTTTAGTTCATTAAATGCTTTCTCACACTCACTTGTCCATTCAAACTTAACCCCTTTCCTTTGGAGGTGGGTGATGGATTAGATATCTGTGAGAACCCTTCTACAAATCTTCTATAATAGCCTGCCAACCCCATAAAGTTGCGTACTTCATTGAAATTCCGAGGAGTAGGCCAATACAGTATAGTTTCAATCTTACTGTAATCGACTGCAATGCCTTTCCCACTAATGCTATGGCCTAGATATTGAATTTCTTTCTCAAAGAAGGAACACTTAGTAAGTTTCCCATATAGCTTATGTTCTCTAAGGCATTGAAGTACCAATCTCAAGTGTTCTAGATGCTCCTTCTCATTGCGGGAATAAATGAGGATGTCATCCAAGAACACTTGGACAAAGCGGTCAAGGTATTTTCGGAAGACACTATTCATTAAGTTCATGAAGGCTGCCGGGGTAGTAGTCAAACCAAATGGCATAATAACAAACTCATAGTGTCCATATCACGTTCTGAATGTCGTCTTAGGTATGTCTTCCTCCTTGATTCTTAGTTGATGATAACCTGACTGTAAGTCTATCTTGGAAAATATTGAAGCTCCTTTTAGTTGGTCAAAGAGGTCATCTATTCGAGGCATGGGGTACCTATTCTGAATGGTGGCCTTGTTTAGATCTCGGTAATCAATACATAACCTAAGAGTTCCATCCTTCTTCTTTACAAATATCACTGGTGAACCCCAAGGTGACACACTGGGTCAAATAAATCCTTAATCAAGACGTTCTTTAAGCTGTATACTCAACTCATTAAGCTCTGGGATAGTCATTCGATAAGGTGTTTTGGATATGGGTTCTATTCCTAGTTTCAAAGAAATGGAGAAATCGATTTCTCGAACTGGAGGCAAACCTGGTAGCTCTGGAGGGAATACATCTGCAAATTCGGAAAGTAGTGGGTGCAACTTATTCAAGGACTTCTCATCGACATGAACCATCTCTACCGCATAAATCTTGCACCCTTTCCTCATACACTTATTAACCTTCTTGGCTGATATGAGGCGCAACGTAACATCACGTCTAATGCCTTTTATTACTATGGTTTCTCCCTGGTCATTTTTTAGGAGAATTGTCTTATTATAGCAATCCAGTAGAGCTTGATGAGATTCATGCCAATCCATTCCTACAATTAAGTCATAAGTCCCTAGAGTCGTGCTATACAGGTTCATCTTGGTATCACACCCCCTAATGTTAACATTGCAATCTCTTACCATTAACCCTACTGATTCCTGAGAGCCTGATGCCATTTCTACCATTCTAAAGTTACTTTGCTCATGAGCTGTCAATCCACATCTAAGTATCGTTGAAGGAGAAATAAAACTATCAGTGGCACCTGGATCAATTAACATAGATAGAGGGATGTTATTGATCATAACTGCGGACTCCACCACTGCGGCTTGGTGCTTAGCCTGGCGATGGTTTGTGGCTGCATGAATTCGGTGTGGGTTTTGTGGTCTTCCTCATTTTGATTTGTGTCCCTATTGTTTAATCCCGATTTGATACCTTCGACAACCCCTTCTATAATGTGGACCTCCACATTGCCAACATTCTACTTGTTCTCGATTCTTATGTTGTACCTGTCCTTGGCCACCAAATCCTCTACCCCCACCATTAGTGTTTCTCAAGTAGGGTTGACCCCTACGTCCTCCTAGAGGTAGCCGAGAAGTTGCAATAGCGATTCGAGAAACATTGTTTTATCTTCCCTAGAATCTATATGGCTACCCCCCTGGTTTGTTTACCTTCATTGTGGGATGTTCCTTCCCTATATTTTCATCAACTACCATTCACTTTTTCATATTTATCTTCCTCAAGACTTGTTTGGCTAAACTAGTGGTTGCTGCCATAGTGGTGGGTTTCCACATGGTGACTTCCGCTCGGACCAAGGGATCAAGTCCATGCAAGAATCTTTCAGCTTGACATTGATCATCAGCCATATAGTCCACGTGATGGACCAACGCATAGAATTCAGCTTCATAGTCCTCGATAGATCTACCATTCTATCGTACTGTATGGAAAGCCCGTACTTGTTGGTATTTGTACACCTCTGATAGGTACCTAGTTTAGAAGGCTTCCTCAAACATTTCCCAAGTGACTTGCAATGGGGTGACTTGCATCTTCGTTTCTTCATTTACCCACCATAATAGAGCGTCTTCTTTTAGTAGACTCATTGATATTTGGGCTTGTTCCCTTGAAGTGTATGCCTTAAAGCTAAGTGCTCTTTTGACACCAATTACCCACGCTTCTGCTTTTGAACCCCCCTCTTGACCCGTAAACTCTAGTAATTTGGATTTTTGGACTTCTTTCATAATATTGAGGGTTGTTTGTCCATATTTGGCATTGAATTGAGAATTTAGGTCTTGCCTCTATTTTCGTTCCAACTCCCTTCCTTTACCTTGATCATTTCCTTGATCTTGTCTTTGGCTTGTGACCCAATCCTTAAAGATATTTGGCATTTCCCTAAGGGAATGTAATATATCTTGCTCAGCTGGGGTTCCAATCTCTGTAGTGGTGGGAGGTGGGGTTTCCACCTTAGGGTTGCTTTGGGTTTGTCTTCGATGTTTAGGAGCCATGATCTCCCCTGTGTTTAATCAAGTTGAATTTTACATCACTTCCATTGTTATACTTACTCATGTGCCAAAAGCTAAAATAAATCTAGAATATACCCTAATTTTAGAATATGAAATTAGTTACATCAACATATTCAACACACAATTTATTTTCCATTTATCCAAATTTATTTATTACAATACTTAAACCATAAATTATCAATAACCACTAATTTAATAGTATTATATTATATTATTTATACCATGGAAGGTGGAAACAGGTAATAATGATGTCCAAATAAAACTTAGAAAGTTGCCTCAACATAAAATCGAAATTCAAATGATTGTGAAAATAAAGCTTTAGAATATTGGTGGCATTATAGGAACGGAGATTTTTTTTTTATTTTTTTTTTAATAGGGTACTTGAATCCTGAAAAGAAAATTTATTCACCAACTGACTTTTGAAATTATATGTCACACCATTCACATATAAATTTGATGGACCATCACATTAATTTACATCTTAAAACTATAAACTATAAATCTTAGATTAACAATATTAACATTAATATTCATTAACATTAAAACTACAAAAACAAACATTAGAATTAAACTAGTGCTAATTAACATTAGATTATTATTAAATTCAAACTAATTAATTTACTTTGAATAATAAGAAAAAAACTAAAATAAAATCAAGTATGAAATAGGGTAGTAACAAACATAATACAATTAATCATAAATAAATAGACAATATATAAAAATAAAATTAAATAAATTAAAAACATTTTGATAAAAATAAAATAAAATTAAATTAATTAATAAAACTATATGAACATAAAATAAAAAATTAAACAATTCTATTACATAATTAAACATTTCTAAAAATAAATAAATAAACTAATTAATTAATTAATTAAGCAAGCAAGCTATATAAACATAAATTAAAAATGAAGCAATTCAATTACATAATTAGATATTTCTAACTCAATTTAAATTATTATTTTTATATAAAAAACAAAGTCGGCTTCCATTCCTTCTGCATTTCTCATCCCTATTTATTGAAACCCAAGGAGATTTGTCCTACACAATTACTGATCTATCTTGATGATGAGCCACGGTGGAGGGCTCGAAACATCGATACAAACAAATGATGGATGCGAAAACTCCAGAAGAAAACAACACACAAAGCACTGATCGTAGAAGCCTCAAAACAATAATATTAAGTCTACAAATTCATGACCCATATGTGCTAAGATAGATTGAAATTCTGTGCTGTAGAGTGAAATATTTTGAGTATCTAGTTATTATGTGCCCTCAACTAAATAACTTAGAGGTCGATGGTTCTTAGCACTGCTGTAACAACTATGTTTAGTATTTACAGAAATCAGCAAATGTTTTAATTTATTGTTGTTGATATATTAAAATAGTTTTACCCTATAGATCAAATAGATATACATAAAAAGACGGAGCGGAAGCGAGGTTCGGCAACACGACATTAGGGTTTCTGAGCTAACCTGCAACGGCAGGACCGGCGCACAGAGGCCATCAGATTCGAAAGCGGCAGAGCAGCACACCTAAGCCCGCAGGTTTTGGCAGGCGGGTACGATGAACCCCCATCAGGGGGAAGGAGGGGCGCCTCCTCCAACAAACGACAATCAGCAAGGGCATTTCGAGGGTTCTGAAAGGGAACAGGAGCACAATGATGGAGGCACAGACAAAACTCAGCAGAAGCAGACTGAACAAGCACAGCAAGACAAGCCGAAAGTAAGTTCGTCCACATGCAAGCCAGTAGCTACGTACAGGCCAAAAGTGGAGTTACCCAGTCATCGCATCAATGCCAGAATTCAATATATGAGAGATCATGCTCTCATAGGCAAATTTATTGGAATATGGCCAAATGAGAAAGCGTTGAGAGCCTGGATTAATGTTAAATGGCATCCAAAAGGACACATCACCTTGCATCTAGGGCCGAAAGGGTTTTTCACCGTAGTCTTCAACTGCTTGGAAGACAGAAACAGAGTTTTTGATGGAGGGTCGTACTTCTTTAACTCTGCTGGGCTATTCCTAAGAGAATGGATTGAAAGATTCAACCCTGATAAGGAAGATCTAAGTTGGGCACCGGTCTGGATCAGGCTGTACTCGCTGCCATGGGAATATTGGGAAGAGGAGTCTCTAAAAGCAATCGGTAAAGTACTGGGCGACTTCGTCAAGGTAGCAGAAGAAACAAAGACGCAGAGATATACCTCATACGCACGGATCTGCGTCTATATGGACCTGAAACAACCTCTGCCTGATACGGTAAGTCTCTTTCATGAAGATGTCGAATGGATCCAGTTAATTGATTATGAGCATGTACCCTTTAGGTGCAGGAAATGTCATGACCTAGGAAACCTTTACAGAGATTGCCCTTTAAATAGTAAACCCTCGGTTCAAGCTGACCAGGAAAACCTATCGTCAGATGGCTTCACTAAGGTGACAAATCGTAGAAGAGGAAATAAAAAATCAGTAGCACCTACAAAGATAACTCCAGGGGATCAATCAAAACCCTCTACTAGCAACAGCTTTGCAGCTCTGGCCAATGAAGATTTGCAGGATCAGGAAAATCTAACCTCCAATAAAAAAGGATCTAACCAGGAAAAGATTGAAGGATCTCATTCGAAAGAGGGGGAAAAGGATGCTGAACAAGAAGGTAATAAGATCAAGACTGCTTCAAAAACCTGGAGCCTCCCTGAAATGGAGATAGATGGCACAGACCCCAGTACAGGAAAAGAGAAGGAAGGAGAGGGAAGTTATCAAGAACCTCAAATCATGGAGGAGGATACGGAATCAATAGACATCGGCGAGCTAGACATACTGGGCCTAGAACAAGCATGCAAAACAGGTAATTTTGACAAAATACCTGACAGACAAGTGGACAATCTAATGGAAGTCCTCAACAAAGCCCAAAAAAAATACTCACTAGGGGTTCAAATCGGCAGTCAATGGGATGGGAAATTCATCACCAAAGACAGCAAAAAACGAGGAAGGAAAACTGCTTTAGAGAGAACCATCAAGATTGGAGAAGTATTGGTAGATTCGGGCAGATATGCTAAGTTATCCAAGTATTTCAATACCAACCCCAAACCTTCCCAATGAAGTTGATATCATGGAATATTAGAGGGCTTAATTGCCCAAGGAAAGGAAGACTTTTAAAAAATATGTTAATGGAGGAAAAACCCGCAATTCTCTTTTTGCAAGAGACAAAATGTACTTCGATAGTCTTGGAAAAGATAGCAGCAAAGGCCTGGCCAGGTGGGTTAGTCACAGCTGTTGATGCTCAGGGAGCCTCAGGAGGACTTGCAGTGCTCTGGGATGCAAGGATGATACAACTAGTTAACATACATGCAAACAAAAATTTCATTCAAGCTATCTTTCATATAATTGGAACCAATATCTATGGTCACATAACAAATGTGTATTTTCCTCAAGAAACCCAGCACAAGGTTGAGATCCTGGAAGCTTTAACGCAGCTTAATGCAGAGAGGAAATACCCGCTATGGGTTTCAGGCGGAGACTACAACATGATCGCATCAATGGAGGAAAAGAAGGGAGGACGCTGCAGAATAAACAGGGATGGCTCCATATTAAAAGACTTCATTCAAAACAATTGGTTGATAGACCTTCCTACAAACAATGGCCTCTACACCTGGAACAACAAAAGGGCAGCTCCAATGCAAATAGCTTCGCGTCTTGATCGATTTTTGATCTCTGATAATGCAGTTCATATAGGGGGAGAATTTACAGCCTCCATCCTTCCTTTTTCAGGTTCTGATCATTGGCCCATAGCCCTTCACTGGAATCGGCCTGGTAGCAGCATAAGGTGACCCTTTCGGTTTGAGGCTTTTTGGCTGACTCATCCGGACTTCCATGAATTTATCAGGACAACTTGGCAAAATTTCAATCCAATGGATGGAACAAAAATGTCAATATTCCAAAGGAAGCTGAAGCACCTCAAAGAGGAGATAAAACGCTGGAATAAATCCATTTTCGGCAACATTTTCAAAGCGAAGGAAATCCTCATTCAAGAAATGAAAGATATACAGCAAAGAATGATCTCTGAAGGACGTTCTGAAGAGCTAGCCCAGAAAGAGCAAGCTACAGAAAACAAAATCCTTGAAAGAGACCTACAGGAGGAAACTCTCTGGAGGCAAAAATCGAGAGTTAGATGGCTGAAGGAGGGTGAAAAGAATACGAAATTCTTTCACAAAACCACAGTCCAAAGAAGAATGATCAATCAAATCTCTTATGTCAACAATGAGCAAGGCACCAAAATAGAAACCCACGAAGGAATAGAACAGGAATTCCTCAACTACTTCAAGAAGATGAATCAAGAACCCAACATAAACAGAATAGAGGCCATTGATAAAATTATCAGACATATACCCAGATTAATTACGGATGATCACAACACTCTTCTTCTCAAGCCTATAAGTCTTCAGGAGGTTGAGACTGCGGTGAATCAACTAAAAGCAGGGAAAGCGCCAGGACCAGACGGATTTACTTCAAACTTCTTTCAGCACTTCTGGGATCTAATCAAATGGGAAGTTTGGCAGGTAGTGGAAGAATCGCGAACTCTAAGATGGATGTATCCAGGTCTGAACGCAACATTCATCGCATTAATCCCCAAAGCAGAGGAATCCAATACCCCAGACAAGTACAGACCAATCGCTTTGTGCAACATTATATACAAGATTGTCTCCAAGGTCATAGCTTCGAGATTGAAGACCATGCTTCCCCTCATCATATCTCCAGAACAATCTGGTTATGTAGAAGGAAGACAGATCATGGATGGGATCATTTTAACCCATGAAATAATCCACTCTCTCAAGCAGTCAAAAAAACCAGGTATGATGCTCAAAATTGATTTATCTAAGGCTTTTGATAGTATCAGTTGGGAATATATGCAAAAAATCCTCAAAGCCTTTGGTTTCGCCCCCTCCTGGATCAGATGGATCAGCAATCTTATTTCCTCGTCGTTCTTCTCTATTCTCATTAATGGAATACCGTCGCCCACCTTCCGCCCTTCTAGGGGGATTAGACAAGGGGATCCACTATCGCCTTTTTTGTTTGTCATCTTAGCTGAAGGCTTAGGCCGCAGCATTAAATCGGCTATCCACTCTCATAATCTCAAGGGCCTAGCTCTCCACCAAGCCCCTGCTTTCTCGCACCAGCAATTCGTAGATGACAACATGCTATTCGGTCATCCCTCTGTTCAAGAAGCTCGTTCTTTTAAATCTATTCTTGAAAACTTCTCGAATGCCTCAGGAGCCCTCATCAACAAAGTCAAATCTCAGATTTTCTTCTTCAATACACCTCCCACTACCCAAAGAGCTATAGCCCGCATTCTAGGCTTCACCATAGCTTCCCTCCCTTCTAAATATTTGGGAGCTCCTCTAATTGCCTCGGCTCTCAAGCATTCCTCTTGGAACAGCCTGTTAGAAAAACTGGAAGCTAGGTTATTCCTTTGGACTCACAGAGCTCTTAATATGGCTAGCAGGATAGTGCTAATTAAAGCAGTTCTACAGTCTATGCCTCTTTACCTTTTCTCCATTTTGGCGGCACCAAAGTGGGTGCTCAAAGCTATCAAACAGCTGCAGCGTAATTTTCTATGGGGAAGTTCGGGGCCAAATCGAAAGTGGGCACTTGTCAAATGGGAGAAAGCTTGTCTTCCTAAAAAAGCAGGAGGCATTGGACTAAGAGACCCAGAGCACAGCAACATGACAATGGGGGCTAAAATCTGGTGGAAGTGGCTTTCAAATCCCAGAACGCCTTGGGCTTCCTTATGGACAGCGAAATATGCTAGAAACTTACCCTTAGAGGAGCGAATTAGAATGTCTGAAGTCAGTAAGGGTTCGGTCATCTGGAACTCAGCCATTCAACATCGAGATTTAATTCAAAAGCACAGTTTTTGGGAGGTGAAAGATGGCCTTACAGCAAGGTTCTGGGAGGACTCATGGCAGCAGCTTCCAAACCTCAAAGATATCATTCAGGGAATCTCAGATCGAGACATAAACCAGCATGATAAGGTTAGTCACTTTTGGAGACCACACACTGACCAAGAACACAGAGAGTGGAAAGAAGCTAGTTACCTCACAGCTCGGAGCAAATTCAACTTTCTCTTTCCTCAGAACTTCAAAAACGAAAAATTCTAAAGTTGGAAGGCATGGACACTCTAAGATGGGGATATGAGGAAAAGGGTACCTTCACAACCAAGGAAGCCTACAAAATCATTATCAGAAACAGAGTAATCAAAGACAAATTATGGGACAATATATGGAACCCGCCCATTTGGCCGAAGGTTTCTACATTTCTGTGGCTTCTTTCACACAATAGAATTCTCACATGGGACAACCTTAGGAAAAGGAACTTCTCTGGTCCATCTATATGTCTCAACTGCAAACAGGAAGAGGAATCAGCATTACATCTTATGCAAACCTGCTCGCTTGGAAGGAAATTGTGGGAAAAGGTTATATTCCGCTGTCGGAAGGATGGCAGAGTGATGGGGGATATTAAAAGCACCCTTCGCAACTGGAGCCAAAAGCCATATCAAAGCAAAGTTTTAAACACACTTTGGCAAATCATACCGGGATTACTGATGTGGAATATCTGGAAGGAGAGAAACAGACGGATCTTCAAAGATCAATCAATGACAATTGAGCAGATATGGACTGGGTTGCACAATAACATCAAAGAAACTCTATCTATTAAAGGCTGGTCTCAAGAGGACTTTCCATCCCTCCCGCCGGAACGAGCTATATGGGATAACTGGCAGATACAATTACAGAGTCCGACCTCTTCTAACGAAAATTCCTCCAGACATCAAGAGACTACAGTCAGCTGGACTCCGCCGCCAATCAATGTGTTTCAACTCAACTTTGATGGTGCGTCGAAAGGAAATCCTGGGAGAACGGGATTTGGTGGAGTCATCAGAAATTACCAGGGTAATCCTCTCATCACTTTTTTTGGCTCAATCGGTTGGAATACTAATAATGCAGCGGAATTGGAAGGATTATGGAAAGGGCTCAATCTAGCGCAGAATCAAGGGCTCCTTCCTCTTATAGTGGAAGGGGACTCCCAAATCATCATTAATATGGCCTCAAAACTTCAACAGGGATCCCCGGTCCACAAGGTCAGCAGCAGCTGGAGAATGGCCACCCGACTTGAGCGACTACAACAATGGCTAAGTCATAATCAAGCTATTTCCTTCAAGCATATCAGAAGGGAAGGGAACAAATTGGCAGATTTTCTTGCTAACTTAGGAGTGGACAGTGGGAAGGAATTCTTTGAAGGATCACTACATTGCATAGCTTCTGAGAACCAACTTTCTACTTTCCATTCTATATTAACAAGAGATATGCAGACAAGGGAAGAATCACACCCGGATGCGGGTGTCTTTAATAGTTGTTAAAGCCTATGCATGCGCAGCCGGCAACTGGCAAGCACACACGCAAGGCAAGTCGGTTTAAGGCAGGTAATTAATCGTCATTAATGCAGCCACAAGCTCGAGGTACGCAGCTGGAGGTTAACAGGATGGCGCGCATTCTCCAGGCTTCATTTGTTCTGGTTCTTGCCGGAAGCATCGCTGTATGTCCGATCTTTGCAAGTAGAGGTCTCCTCTGGTGGTCTTGGTTTCAAAGTCTCAGTGTTATCCAGAGAATTAGGAAGTCTTCTTGGTCTCTTAACAATTCTCAGTTGGTTAGTCTCAGGAAAACAACCCTGAATCTCTTCGAAAGTGTTGGGCGCTCTTCGTCAATTTCTGCCTTTTGTGTCTGGTGTTTCAGGTCTGTCTTTGGCATTATCTCTATAAGGCCTTTGGTCTCTGTCCCTGCTGTAGGTGTCTGGTTGGGGAATTGGGTTCACTCAGTCGGGGATGGGAATGGTCTGGTAGCTGGGTCTATCTCACGTGAGCTTAGAGTCTGTGTCTTTCATATTTCAATCTGGTTCTCACTTTGGGTCCTATTAGTCTGTCAGTTGTTTTTCCCTTACCCTTCGTCCCTTAGTTTCATCACTCTACGTTTATACTCGATTATGGCCCGTCGTCGGGGCATTCCCAGGCGCGGGAGCAATTCGGG
Source organism: Pinus tabuliformis (assembly GCA_031772625.1). Lineage (NCBI taxonomy): Eukaryota > Viridiplantae > Streptophyta > Pinopsida > Pinales > Pinaceae > Pinus > Pinus tabuliformis. Next base: position 317,363,809 of record CM062820.1, on the reverse strand, counting down.
GTCCAGGGGAGGGCCGCGGGGGCGTGGGAGCTCTGCACCTCGTCGTATTTCACCATTAGCCACTGCCTCGCCTTCCTCTCTGCCCTCAGATGATTCTGGTCCCTCCCTTAATAGCTCTCTTCATACATCCAGGTTCAAATTCAAAAGCAGGCTCAACAGACCGCTCATCTCTGCCATAATCACGGTCATCTTCTCGGAGGAAGAAGACGAGGTTGCCAGCTTAGACGAAGACCCCAAGGAACAGTCGTCCTCTCAGAATGCCAGTGCCTCTCAGAGCAGTTTGGCGGATGCTGTCCTCAAGGTTTCTGCTGAGGTGCACGAAGAGGATAATCAGGAAGAGGCTGGCACTCAAATGAACTCTCCTCAGGAGCAAATCATTGCTTGTGAGTCAGGGCACCTTTACGAAAGTGTCCTGCACCTGGTGCCTCCGCCGGATGGCAAGTTGATGGAAGTCGAAGACGAGGTGATGGTTACCTGGGAGCGCTTACCGGACCAGGTCAATGATAAGGATGCAGGTGAGCATAAGCAGGTCTAATTCCATTTGCCTTCAGCTTCAGGACGGTTTATCAGTTTTCGGGTTTCAGGATCTTGTGGTTATTCTCAGTGCGCATGGTACCTCATGGACTTTATTTTGGATTTCCTTTTTGTAATAGGATAGTAATCAGTAGTATGGCAGCTCTCTCTGAAGAGTTATGTACTGTTTAGCTTCATCTCTATATAGGTCTGTTCAGGGTTTAAAGTTATGACTACCATTTTTGTAAGCAGAAGGAACAGCAATATCTGCACAGGTTTTTTGACAGAGGGCTGGCTACGGTCCCCTCAGAGGTTCAAACCTCTTTGTACATATTTTTTCTCCTTTTAATCTAATAGAATAGCCTTTACATAGAAAAAAAAGATATATTAAAACAGTTTTGAGACATTACAGTGAAATGCGTCAAAATGCTTTTAAAAAAAAAATTACAATTGCAACTATTTACGATTCAATCTGTTTCTATATAATTTATCTAATTTATTTTTTTCCACCAAATAAATAAAATATACATTCAAAATTAAATTCTATCAATATTCAAAACATTGTTATTAATAATATTCAAAATGTTATTCAAATTATTATCGGCTATGAAATTTATAAAATACATAAGTTCATAATTTTAAATATAATTTGTCAATTAATTAATATATATAGAATATTCCAAAAATAACTTATCAAATTTCTCTTTATGCTTAATTAATCCACTTATAATAAGAAAATAATATATATATATTGCCTAAAAATCTGTATATCATATACTTATTTTATTCTTTAATTAAATACAATTATTTAATACAATTTAATATATGATACCATCTGGAACTTTGCACCATGAAAAACGACCCTACGGTGATATCACACCGTTATTAATATAATTATTTAGAATGATGAACTCTGAGTACATCATACTATGGCCCTCAATACCTTGATTCTTGAGCATTGTTGATTTGTGATATGACGGTTCCCTTTAGGAGCTCTAATTGCAAAGTCTATGTAATTCCAAAATCTAATTTCAATGTGATGTGGAAATAAGCAAAGGATAAATATGGAATTCCAAAATAAATAAACATCGAAGCTTTTTATAATTAATTTTTAAGGGTTGACTTCCGACGACTTAAGGAAATTTTGCTTGCAGGTAAGGAGAATCTACCTGGAAAATCTTTTAGTTAAGTAAGAAAATCCTTAGAATTTATTTCTTCAAATTTTAAAACCTCAAACTCTTCAAAAAAAAATTTGCGTTGATTGCAGATCCTTTAAGCCCAAAGAGACCCCTCGCGCCAGGTAAAAGAGAGCAGCCCTTAGGGCTCTCGCTTAGAATTTCGCACCAAAGAAAATTCGGTAGCTTCTTTTATTTCTCAGTGTTCCACAAATTCGTTTTGTGCCTCTGAGAATGACTTCTTCAAAAGAAAAAGAAAAATCGGCTTCTATGAAAAGCCCTATCAAGCAAGCCTTCACCAAATCGATTTGAAGAAATTTCTATATAAAATTTTTTCAAATTAAATTTCCTGAAGTTAATTCTTTTTTCTGAGCAAGGATTAAGCTTAAAAGGACCTTTGAGACAAAGCCCTCAATGAGATTGACCCTTCGCCCTAAAAGATTTGAAACGTAAGTGAATACAAATATATGCATCCATGTAAACAAGAGCTATGTTGATTTCATATTGGAATTTTTTTAAATAATATTATAATAGTCCATGTAAAAGATATAAATTATTTTAAATAATATTATAATGGTGTTTTGGTTTGCATGCTTCCAATTTTATATATATATATATATATATATATATATATATATATATATATATATATATATATATCATTGAAAATAAACATATTGATAAATTATATATATATGTATATCATTGAAAATAAACATATTGATAAATCTATATATATATATATATATATATTTATTTATATTTATTTATTTATTTTTAACCTAGAAGTCATATAGAATTGAAACTCGCTCTGATATCATATGTAACATGCCCGAAATAAAAACATGTAATTAATTAGATTAATCATGCGATTTATAATCAACACGTAATTTATTAACTAATTAAAATCAAATTTCAAAAATATGAGTAGAGACAACTTACCTGTGGCAATGATGTTTTTCACTTGTGATTTCGGGGTTGAATGCTAGTTGAATTCTGCTAACTGTAACAAAGTCTTGAGGACGACTCTCCACCCAACCATAGGCGTAATTGCACAAAATCTTGTTACAACTGGCCACCATCGAGCCGTCAATCAACGTACTACTGTCTGGAAATCCTTTGTTTCACAACACTATTCTTCCAAGAGAATGGATGATTGAATCATGGAATGATGGAATGCCTCTCATCTTCTTCACCATCTATTAAATAGACCAAATATTGGAAGGGGAACCACATGCACACACTCCATGTGTCAACATGCAACTTTACTACTTTCTTGTTTTATTTCTTTTATTTTTACTTTTTGATAGCTTTACTGATTTTTACTGTTTTCTTGTTTTATTTCTTTTGTTTTTACTTTTTGATAGCTTTACTGATTTTTACAATTTTTCTGTTTATTTTTATTTATATTTATTTAGAGCTTTAGTATTGTTATTTATTATTTTATTATTATTTATTACTTATTTACTATTACTTTTTTATTTAGTGTTTATTATTTATTTTCTTGTATTTTAATATTATATTATATTATTTATTATTTTTATTATTATTATTATTATTTATTATTAAGGGAGATTACATGATGTTTTTGTATAAAATTCTTATCCTCCCATGTGAAATCTTCAACGAGTAAGTTCTTCCACTTGATGAGATACTCTGAAATTGATCGATTTCATAGCTGTCGGGTTCTTGTTTCTGTGACTGCTTTAGGTTCCAATATGATTTTTCCTTCCTCTTCAAGTTCTCGCAATATTGTTTGAATTGAGATATTTTGCAACTTTTGAATGAGTGGGCACACTTCTTTGTTCTTCTTCCATTCATCCATTGCTTTGTTTATCCAATCTGGTTGGATAATAGAAACAACACAAGACAATGCTTCCACATCCTCATCCTTTCTTGAGAGTGCATCTGCAACAAAAAAAAATTTCCCTTTTCTGTAGATGATGTCAAAGTCATAACCCAACATATTTGTGACCCATTTTTCTGTTCTTCTAAAGATAATATTTGTTCTAAAAAGTATTTAAGACTATCATGATCCATTTTTACCTTGAAGTGTCTTCCCATTGGGTAAAGTCGCCATTTTTAAGTGCATGTAGTATTGTCAACATTTCCTTCTCATAAATAGCTTGCTTGAGATGTAGCCATAAAAATACCCAATCACCTACACCAAAACTTTTTTCACTGCGATGTTGATCTACCTGTTGTTTGATTCGATTCTGCACCAAAGTGGCATTATCCTTTAAAATTTGGAGAACTTGTTGTTGATGCTCGATGTGATCTTTCACTGCTTGAACCTTTTTCTTCTTGATATGTCCTTCTATCTTGAAAGTTTGAGGAGTGGTAATTTCTTCTAATGCTTTACAAGATATGGTCAGATTCATTTCTTGATGCTCGATGTGATCTTTGACTTCTTGAACATTTTTCTTCTTGATATGTCCTTTTATCTTGATAGTTTGAGGAGTGGTAATTTCGGCAAATGCATTACAACATATGGTTGGATTCATTTCTTCTTTCTTGATGTGATCTTTCATTTCTTAAACCTTTTTCTTCTTGATATATCCTTCTATCTTGAGAGTTTGAGGAGTGGTAATTCTTGCCAATGCTTTACAAGATATGGTCGGATTCATTTCTTCTTTCTCTAGAGTTGTGTCCTACCATATATCCTCTTCTTTTGATGTTTCTTGATCATTTTCTTCCTCCTTTTCATACTCTATGTAAAATAATTTCTTTTCAACACACTTATGACCTTTAGTGCATTTGTTATCACAATTGTAACAAATCCCTTTTTCTCTTTGTTCTTCAAATCGTTGTGGTGTAACCCTTGTAGGTTGTGGAAGGCTAGGAGAAACAACACTTCCATCTTTATAGTTGTGAGGGGTAGACTTCCTTGTTTCCATGATTTTTCTTTCCACTTTGTAACAGAGCCTTTTTGCTCTTTTTTCTTCCAATTTTTGTGGTGTTTCTCTAAAGAAGGTGTTACTCTTTGTATTCTCATAATGTGCTATAATTTCCTCAGTGAAAATTGACCACGTAACAAGTGGTTTACGAGAACAAAGCCCTTTATACCATAAAAATTGATCTTGTTTTAAATATCAAGATGAAATACATACCTTTTGTAACAGTGGTACACCATGTAAATCAAAATATTTCTCCATCTATAGTATCCAATTTACCGGATCCTTGCCATCAAACTTCCTCATCTCGATTTTTCTTGATTTTAGAAGCTCAATCTTGAAATGACTATAACTTTGTACTTTTGGATCTTTAAGTTCTGAATTTGTGATCTATGGTAGCCCTCTGTGTCCTCTTTCCAATGCCACCAGTCTGATTAAAATTGAATTCTCCAAGAAAGAGTTATTCACAATCTCCCAGGATGACCTGATTATCTACCTTTTCAAAAGAGTGAACTTGTATGAAATTCCACGTGTCATAGTTTTGACCTTTGGATATAAAACCAATACAAAGAAAACTACAGTCCATCCTCATTTTGCGACTTCTTACGAAATTTCAATTTGATGCTCAGAGAGAAAGTTATGATGATTTTCCCAAGGTCACCTGTTTAGCATGTAATTCGAAAGCCTGCACAAACCCTAAAGGTCTCAGATTATATCTCTGAAAATATAGCGAGACAAGATCGGAAATTTGGACCCGAGCTTCACCATAATTTTGGTTCAAATGGGTTTTAATTTCAGAGTCTGAACCTTCGTAGAATAAATATTATAGCGAAAATTCCACGATGACTTGTTTTAGATGAAATTCTGGAGCTTCCAAAAACTCTAACTTCCTCAAATCATATCTCCAAAAATATAGCGAGACAAGATCTGAAATTTGGACTCAAGGCTCAGACCGATTTCTACTCAAATGGGTTTTATTTTTAGCTTCTGAAACTTTGTATCGAAAACGTTACAGCGAAAATTCCACGATGACCTGTTTGGAGGAGCGAAACCCTAGAATCCAAAACTCTGATACCAAATGTTATGAAACTGGCTCACAAAAAGATAGAAAAGATAGATGAACGCCTTATAAATAAGCCTCTTCGAGGGGGCAACGTCATTTATATTACACAATTGAACAATGTTATGAAACCAACTCACAAAAAGATAGAAAAGATAGATGAACACCTTAGAAATAAGCCTCTTCAAGGGGGCAACCTCCTTTACATTACACAAATGAACAATTCTTAGATGATACAAATGACAAGACCTCCTTTCTATATTTAGGAGTCTAAGGGGTCATAATATATTCAGAGCCAACATAACAATAATAATGTAAGGGCACAATAATAACAATAGTGGGCTTCTATGGGGCACAATAATAACAATATGGGGACTACATGGGCACAACAATATAATAAGGCGGTTGTACTAATAACAATAAGGGGTTACACTAGTAGTATAGGGGCTTAACATGCCCCTCTCCTTCAAAAAGTGTTATCCTCAAAGCTTGAGTAGTTCTTGATGCTTCTGTATAAAATTCTTGTCCTGTCACGTGGAATCTTCAGTAGGTAAGTTCTTTCACTTGATGAGATACACTAAAATTGATCGATTTTGTAACTGTCGGGTTCTTGTTTCTGTGACTTCTCCAGGTTCCAATATGATTTTTCCTTCCTCTTCAAGTTCTGGATTTTTTTTTTGAATTGGGATCCTCTGCAACTTTTGAACGAGTGGCCACACTTTTTCATCCTTCTTCCATTCATCCCTTACTTCGTTTATCCAATCTAGTTAGATAATAGAAATAGCACAAAGCAAAGCTTCCACATCCTTATCCTTTCTTGAGAGTGCATCTACAACAAAATTTTGCTTCCCTTTTCTATAGATGATGTCAAAGTCATAACCCAACATATTTGTGACCCATTTTTTTTTGTTCTTCTAAAGATAATATTTGTTCTAAAAAGTATTAAAGACTATCATGATCCATTTTACCTTGAAGTGTCTTTCCATTGGGTAAGGTCTCCATTTCTTAAGTGCATGTAGTATTGCCAACATTTCCTTCTCATAAATAGATTGCTTGAGATGTAGCAGTAAAAATACCCAATCACCTACATCAAAACATTTTTCACTACGATGTTGATCTACCTGTTGTTTCATTTGATTTTGCACCAAAGTGGTGTTATCCTTTAAAAGTTGGAGAACTTCTTGTTGATGTTGGATGTGATCTTTCACTGCTTGGACCTTTTTCTTCTTGATATGTCCTTCTATCTTTAGAGTTTGAAGAGTGGTAATTTCTTCCAATGCTTTACAAGATATGGTCAGATTCATTTCTTGATTGTCGATGTGATCTTTCACTTCTTGAACATTTTTTTTCTTGATATGTCCTTCTATCTAGATAGTTTGAGGAGTGGTAATTTCGACCAATGCATTACAAGATATGGTTGGATTCATTTCTTCTTTCTTGATGTGATCTTTCACTTCTTGAACCTTTTTCTTCTTGATATGTCCTTCTATCTTGAGAGTTTGAGGAGTGGTAATTCTTGCCAATGCTTTACAAGATATGGTCTGATTCATTTCTTCTTTCTCTAGGGTTGGGTCTTAACATATATCCTCTTCTTTTTATATTTCTTGATCATTTTTTCCTTCTCTTCATACTCTATGTAAAATAATTTCTTCTCGGCACACTTATGACCTTTAGTGCATTTTCTATCACAATTGTAACAAAGCCCTTTTTCTCTTTTTTCTTCCAATTTTTGTGGTGTAACCCTTGTAGGTTGTGGAAGGCTAGGAGAAACAACACTTCCATCTTTATAGTTGTGAGGGGTAGAATTACTTGTTGCCATAATTTTGCTTTCCACTTTGTAACAAAACCCTTTTTCTCTTTTTTCTTCCAATTTTTGTGGTGTTTCTCTAAAGAAGGTGTTGCTCTTTGTATTCTCATAATGTGCTATAATTTCCTCCATAAAAATTGACCACGTAACAAGTTGTTTATGAGAACAAAGCCCTTTGTACCATAAAAATTAATCTTGTTCTAAATATGAAGATTCAATACATACCTTTTGTAATAGTGGTACACCATGTAGATCAAAATAGTTCTCCATTTGTAGTATCCAATTTACTAGATCCTTGCGAGCAAACTTCCTCATCTCGTTTTTTCTTGATTTTAGGAGCTCGATCTTGAAATGATTGTAACTCTGTACTTTCAAATCTTTAAGTTCTAAAATTATGACTAGCAGTATCCCTCTGTGTCCTCTTTCCAATGCCACCAACCTTATCGAATTTCTATTCTCTAAGGCAGAGTTATGCATAATCTCCCAAGATGGCCTGATTATAGACCTTTCCAAAAGAGTGAACTTGTATGAAGTGCCACGTGTCACTGTTTTGACCTTAGTATCTAACAAATATACACAGAAAACTACAATCCGTCCTCTTTCGGTAACTTCTTACGAAATTTCAATCTAATTCTCAAAACAAAAGTTATGACGATTTTCCCCAGGTCACCTGTTTGGAATGAAATTTGGGAGTCTGCAAAAAGGCCAACTTCCTCACATCATATCTCCGTAAATATAGAGCGAAAAGTTCTGAAATTCGGACCCGAGGTTCATAGCAATTGCGGCCCAAATGGGTGATTTTTTTAGCATCTGAAACATCGGAAAAAAAAAGTTATAGCGCAAATTGCACGATGACCTGTTTGGAACAGCAAAACCCTAGAATTCAAAGCTCTGATACCAAATGTTATGAAACCAACTCACCAAAAGATAGAAAAGATAGATGAACGCCTTAGAAATAAACCTCTTCGAGGGGGCAACCTCCTTTACATTAAACAAATGAACAATTCTTAGATGATACAAATGAAAAGACCTCCTTTCTATATATAAGAGTCTAAGGGGTCATAATATAATTAGAGCTGACATAACAATAATAATGTAAGGGCACAATAATAACAATAGTGGGCTTCTCTGGGGCACAATAATAATAATATGGGAACTACATTGGCACAACAATATAATAAGGGGGCTGTAATAATAACAATAAGGGGTTACATTAGTAGTATAGGGGCCTAACAAACAATTATTGAATGATACAAATGACAAGACCTCCTTTCTATATATAGGAGTCTAAGGGGTCATAATATAATTAGAGCCGACATAACAATAATAATGTAAGGGCACAATAATAAGAATAGTGGGCTTCTATGGGGCACAATAATAATAATATGGGGACTACATGGGGACAACAATATAATAAGGGGATTGTACTTATAACAATAAGGGGCTATACTAGTAGTATAGGGACCTAACAAAATGCCTCCATGAAGTCCTCATCCTTTGAATATGATTCTTTATATGCATCATGAGTGAATGGACCATTTGCATAAGACTTCCCAAAGTTGTGATATTTTACATGGATGGCCTTAAAAGCATGTCGTCCAATTTATTTGTGATTCCCTTCTTATACTTGGTCACTAAATGAAACTGTTGTAAAAACCCCATGTTCTTGTAATTCATAGTTTGGTGTAACTTACTCTAGTCCTGCAAATACTATACGAATTGATTATCTATGTATATTACTATCTTCTTCCCCATTATATAGTGATTCCATTTCTTCAGAGATTGCGCCATGGCATAAAGCTCCTTGTCATAGGTGGGGTAGTTAAGAATTTCCTTATGAAATTCTTCAGAACTGTAGCATAAAATCCTTCCTCCCTGCATCAAGACCAATCCCATACCATACCCACTTGCATCAATCTCCACTTTAAAGGGATGCTGCAAGTTTGGAAATTCCAAAACTGGTGTTTGGATTGATCTTCACTTTTAACTCCTCAAAGGTCCTTTGTTGACGCTTTTGCCACTGGAAACTCTTTCCACTTGTTGTTATGGTGTGGAGTGGTGTTGCCACTATTAAGAATGAGGCTATGTATTTCCTTAGGTATTTTGTTTCCCCAAAAAATCTTAAACTCATAAACATTAGTAGGCACTAGTAATTTCATGATGACCTCTATCTTTGCAGGATTTATCTTTAGATCTCAACCACCTATCACATACTCCATATACACCAAATATTGTTGTGAAAACTCACACTTATTAATATTTTCTAATAGATTATGCTTATTTAATGTCTCTAGCATTGTTATAGGCAATTTTTCACATCTGGTCAATAGGTTTGTTAACTAGATCAATCAACATCCTTTTACCCCTTGCCATCACTCTTGCACAAATCCATAAGAGTGACTCTCCATAATCCCTGAATTTTTTCCTTTAAATGCTTCATTAGTGATTTTAAGGCCCAACACACATTGTTGCCTTAGGAGCTTGTGTTCACCAGCATACTAACCTTCTCTGGACCTACGTTGATCACCAACAAGGTTCCCTTTGTTGGGGTTGTGCTGATTCTAGAAATTTGGGAAAAATAAAAAGAATCTCGAAGCTTCCTATTTCAGAAGCTTCTAGGAGTTATTACAACCATTTACCTTGGATGAACGTCACAAATACTATCTTATCCTACCTTGGATATTTCACCCCTTATCCCTTGAGCTCATCCTCCCATAAAGAGTGAATCTCAAGCCTAAATTGGTAAATGGGTAAGAATTCCTAAACTACCATCCTCTTCTATATATTTACTCTCATCCAAAAACTAGGGGTTGGATTTTGGAGATTGATTCTACCCTCATGCTGCTACTTTTAGAGTCATTATTCCATGCATTAGGGTGACATAGAGGTGTACTTTGTGCCAAGAAATAGCAAGTTAACTTGGAGTATCTCTTCTACAATATCAACTCTATATTTGGTTGTAACTCTCTCCATTTCTATTCATACAAGGAGTACATTTTTTTCCTATATGTGATATTATTTTATTCATGCATTACAATACCATGTTGATCTATTGAGTGAATTGCTTGTATTATGCTACATAGATGTCATAGATATTTGGATTGTGTTGCTTTATTATATAGGTTCTAATTATAACTATTAGAGCTAGGATTGGAGCATACAAGTCAAGAAAGGAGCGAAGCTTGCGACATATTCCAAGTAGGCTTCATCTTGTTGTCCATTTACTTCAAGCAAGACATTATAGTCCTTGATTTCTGTTGTTCTATTTCAATCCAATAGGCTTAGGGAAGACAATTATGTCTGTAGTCATAGATTCTGTATAATAAATTGGAGACCACACTATGGATCAATGTATTCCCTTGGTTGTTTCCTTATCATTAGTGCTTGTTTCACCTCTTCTTCAGACCTTCATTTTTTTACTCAGTGAAGAATAGACCCAGGAAGACCTTTCATTAAGTTTCAATTACAAATTTTGTGTCAGAATCGTGCATCCCCTAATTGGCACTCCCTCTGATCTAGAGACAGAGCGTTGCAACACTCACAATCCTTTTATGTGCCTACATCGCAGAGAACTAGTTTCCTTTTAGCACCTATGCCAGTCATTGTTCATTCACAAATTTTCGTTTGTCTGATTTTCTCTCTGCTCATCTTTGTTCCAATTGCTCTTCATTGATTACATGAGTGTCTTTGTGTCTCTCAAAAGCCCTCATTTGGTTTGATTTTGGTTTTGAGTGCCTTTGATAAGGATTTGTTTATATTTTTATTTCTTCTTATCATTAGGTCATTAGTGAACTAATTTGGTTGATCATTGAGTGCTTCAATGAATTAGTATTCTAGTCATCATTTTGAAAAGTTTGCTTTTATCAGTGATTAGACACGCATCTTAGTTTTCATCATATTTGAAAATTAAGTGGAATTGAAAAAAAAAAATCAATGGCATATAGGGTTTTGTGTGTGCATCAAGTATTGGAGTAGTTACATAAAAAGGGAATTTCACTTTGCATATTGTTTGCTACATTTTGTATGTTGCATACTCTTTATCTCTTCCCTCCTTTAGATATATTTTTATTGAAAGTGAAAGACTTCGTTTCTTCATGCTAGCTTGCACCTTTGGGAATTCAGGTGAAACTCATGGTGAGCCCCAAAATTGAAACTTAATTCAAGATCAACTCTAAAATTCAGCTCAATTAACCTAAGGATCTTGGATTGTAGATTTATGTGGTTAGGTTTCTTAGAATCTACACTCGAATATTCCACAGTTTTCATTTTTGCTTTGTCGACGTTTCGAGTCTAGACCCAGACTCATCATCAGGACTTGATTTACAAAGGAGAGAGAGACAGTAGAGATAAATAGGGGTAGGGTTGAGATGTCAAGTAAGTGAGCTGACAACCCACTGATTTGAATTAACTAGATTTATAATATTTTTATAATTTATGATATGAATTAACTAGATTTATAATATTTTTATAATTTTCGATATATTAATGTTTATTATACATGGATAATTCTTATAGATTTTTTATTAATTACATTAAAATTTTATTTTACTTTATTTTATTTATTTCTTATTTTATTTTTTTTATATATCATAATGCTTTTGTTTTACTTAATTGTAACATTATAATAATTTTGTTTATGTTTTAGTTTAATTTTTACAAGTTTTTAGCTACTAGGGAGGTTAATATAGTATAAAAAGTTTAAGGTTTTTTTTTTTTTTTGGTTAAGATAATTTTTTATGTTTTAAACACAAATTACACAACTAGCACAACCATAAATCACTTGAAAGGCTCAGCAAATCTGAACCAAGAACAACTCAGAGCCCTAAAAAACCTAAGGAATAACAATGACATTGTCATTCTAAAAGCTAACAAGGGAGGTGCCACTGTTGTAATGAATCATGAAGATTACATAAACAAAATGAAAGACCACTTATAGAACAGTGGTAGCTACAAAAAGCTGGAGAAGAACCCCATCTCGAAAATTACAAGACTTGTCAAAAAAGCTATAAAAGAAACCAATCTAGATGAAAAACTGAAAAAACTCCTTACTCCTGACAGTGAAATTACACCTCGTATTTATGGAGCCCCCAAAATTCACAAAACAGATGTCCCCTTGAGACCTATAGTCAATACTATAGGATCAATTAGGGAAACAGGTAGATCAGTTAGTATCAGGCTAAAAGAACATAGTGCAAATATCCGTAGGGAAAGAACCCGTTCCTCAGCCTTGGCGGAACATGCAAGTAAGACAAACCACCATATATGCCTTGAAAACACAAAAATCATTGCAAATGAAAAACACTATTTCAAGCGAAAAGTCAGAGAGGCTCTTGATATCATAAAACACTCACATAACCTCAACAGGGATGGAGGCTTGGAAATTAGTAGGAATTGGACCTCACTCCTCACCCATGGATTAAATTGACCCTCTCTTTCTCTTCCTTCCCTCCCTTCTTTAGATCAAATCGGCTCCTCTCCTAACCAATGGCTTTGTATAATGGACTAGCTAGTAAGCTTTGAAGCACATCGTTAACAATTCATTAACCTCCTGAGTAATTAAAAACTTGCAAGGATTGAATAAAATAAACAAAATCATTATGATTAAATAATTATTTTATTAAATAGAATATAATAAAACACTTAATTCAAAAACAATTTAATTCAAACAATTAATAAACAAATAATAATGAGATTACAAAAAATAAAAATAAATAACTAAATAAAATAAAATAAATAAGTAATAATAATAATAATAGAAATTATAGAATATTAAAACATAAAAATTATCCTAACCATAAAAATACAAAAAAAAAAAACTTTTTATACTATATTAAACTCCCTAGTAGCTAAAAACTTGTAAAAATTAAACTAAAACATAAACAAAATTATTATAATGTTACAATTAAGTAAAACAAAAGCATTATGATATATAAAAAATAAAATAAAATTTTAATGTAATTAATAAAAAATCTATAAGAATTATCCATGTATAATAAACATTAATATATCAAAAATTATAAAAATATTATAAATCTAGTTAACTCAAATTAGTGGGCTGTCGGCTCACTTACTTGACATCTCAACCCTAACCCTATTTATCTCTACTGTTTCTCTCTCCTCTGTAAATCAAGTCCTGATGATGAGTCTGGGTCTAGACTCGAAACGTCGACAAAGCAAAAATGAAAATTGTGGAATATCCAATTGTAGATTCTAAAAAACCTAAGGATCATTTGAAACCTAATGACACACATCAAGGTCTAGGCTAGAGACATGTTTCTACTCTTTAAATGTAGGAGCTGTCATTTTTTTATTAGTGTTACAATCCAAGGGTGATATTCCATTCCACTTACATAAGTGTATCATATTGTTCTCCACGCACCTTCATGTTGGGTTGTGTTATATTCTTTCCATGACTAGCCCACGTAACTAACCAGGGGGTTAGAAGGGGGGGTAGCCACCCCCCTTCATTGTGTCGATTGCGTAGCGAGGGGAGTCACAGGGGGTTTAAGAGGTGAAGGTAACCCCACTCTATGGGGTCCGGGGCAACGCCTTGAAAAGTTTTGGTTTTGGACCCTATGTTAGGTTGGGCGGACCTACTTATGGTTTTGTGCATGTTTTTCGCACATGGTTTTGGACGCGATGGTTTTTAGTCCATGGTTTTGGACGCGATGGTTTTCAGTCCATGGTATTGGATGCTTCGGCATGTATAAATATGTATTGTAACATTGAAAGGAACATAATGAAAAATCAAGTTGGTAGTCCCGGTTTTGGGATCCAGGGGAAAATATCTGTATATATGTGTTTTATGTGTTATGCTTTCACATTGTTTATTTTCTGTGTTCTAGAATCGTATGTAGGTAATTTTTGTATGGGGTTAAAACCTACACTTGGTATCAGAGCTATTTTGGTTTCAAGGGGAGGCCTTTGTTGCTGAGGGGTTTCGCACGGGCCTATGGTAGACCCTGTTCAGTGAGAGATCTGCGGGATCGATTCTGGTGGTGAAGAAGATGGCAAGCAGTGGAAAGATATCGAGAAATTTAATGGTCAGCGTTTTGAGTTGTGGAAACTTAAGATGGAGGATCTGTTGGTGGATAAAGATCAATGGATCGCGATAGATCCGAGTACTAAAATAACTGGAGTGTATGATGAAGAATGGAAGAAGTTGGATCGGAATGCAAAGAGCACAATATGATTGTGTGTCTCAGATTCAGTATTACTAAATGTATCAGGGGAAGCTACGATGAAGGCTTTGTGGGACAAGTTAGGGACTTTGTACCAATCTAAGTCTCTGGTGAATAAGTTGTTCCTACGGAAAAAGTTGTATAACCTGAGGATGAAAGATGGAGACTCGGTGACAGAGCATCTGAATGCGTTTAATACTATGGTAAGTTAGTTATAGTCTATTGATATCAAAATTTCAGATGCAGATAAGTGCATTAGATTGTTGTGTTCTCTACTAGATTTGTGGGATAGTCTGGTTATTGCAATAGGTAGTAATGTAATTGCCTTGCAGTTTGATGAAATAGTCTCATCCTTGCTGAGAGAGGAGATGAGACAAAAAAATATGGAGAGCCAAAATGGTGATGCCTTGTCTGTACGAGGACAGCCCCAGAATAGAAACAAAAATAATTCATCGAGTGGAAGATCTAAATTTAGAGGGAGATCTAAATCTCCAGGAAAACTGTTGGGTTGTGTTATATTCTTTCCACGACTAACCTACGTAGAGAACCGGGGGTTTAGAGGGGGGGCTGAGCCCCCTCTTCATTGCACCGATTGCATAGCAGGGGGGTGACAGGGGGCCCCCCCCTGTCCATGGGCTTTGAGGGGGGTGGGTAGCCCCCCTCTACGGGGTCTGGGGCAATGCCCCGGGAAATTTTTTTTTTAGACCCTATATTAGGTTGGGTGAAACTACCTATGGTTTTCGGTCCATGGTTTTGGACACAATGGTTTTCGTTCCATGGTATTGGATGCTTCGGCATGTATAAATATGTATTGTAGCATTGAAAGGAACATAATGAAATAAGTCAAGCTGGTAGTCCCTATTTTGGGATCCAGGGGAAAATCTTTGTGTATATGTGTTTTATGTGTTATACTCTCGCATTGTTTATTTTCTATGTTTTAGAATTCGTATGCAGGTAATTTCTATATGGGGTTAAAACCTACATTTGGTATCAGAGTTGTTTTGGCTTCAAGGGGATGCCTTCGTTGCTGAGGGGTTTCGCTCGAGCCTGTGGTAGACCCTGTTCAGTGGGAGATTTGCGAGATCAATTCTGGTGGTAAAAGAAGATGGCGAGCAATGGAAAGATAGAGATCCAGAAATTTAATGGTCAGAGTTTTCAGTTGTGGAAACTCAAGATGAAGGATCTGTTGATGGATAAAAGATCAGTGGATCATCATAGATCTGGGTACTAAACCAACAGGAGTGTCCGATGAAGAATGGAAGAAGTTGGATCGGAAGGAAAAAAGCACAATATGATTGTGTGTCTCAGATTCAATATTGTTGAATGTATCAGGGGAAGCTATGGCAAAGGCTTTGTGGGAAAAGTTAGGGACTCTGTACCAATCTAAGCCTCTGGTGAATAAACTGTTCTTGCAGAAAAATTTGTATAACCTGAGGATGAAAGATGGAGACTCGGTGACAGAGCATCTGAATGTATTTAATACTATGGTAAGTCAGTTAGCATCTGTTGATATTAAAATTTCAGATGAAGATAAGTGCATCAGCTTGTTGTGTTCTCTACCAGATTCGTGGGATAGTCTGGTTATTGCAATAGGTAGCCATGCAACTGCCTTGCAGTTTGATGAAATAGTCTCACCCTTGCTGACGGAGGAGATGAGACGGAAAAATATGGAGAGCCAGAATGGTGATGCCTTGTCTGTACAAGGATGGTCCCAGAATAGAAACAAAAATAAGTCATCAAGTGGGAGATCTAAATCTAGAGGGAGATCTAAATCTCCAAGAAAACTTGTAAAGGTGGTGTGCTGGAAATGCGGAAAGGAAGGGCACTTCAAAAGGGGCTGTAAATCTAAAGCTCCTGATAAAGGAAAGGGATCTGATGATACTGCTTCTGTAGAGGCGAAAACCACCTTAGATGAAGGTGGGGATGTGTATTTGGCTTCTTCAAGTACACATTTAGATCATGAGGCATGGTTGATTGACTCAGGTGCATCCTTTCACTTCACTCCCCATAGAGAGTGGTTCTACGAGTATGAGAAATACGATGGTAGTGATCTCTTCTTAGGAGATGATAGGAAGGATAGAATCATTGGTCATGGAAAAGTAAAGTTGAAGTTGCAAGGTGGAAGGGTTATAACACTTCCGGGTGTTCTGCATATTCCTACATTGGCCAGAAATCTGATTTCTGTAAACAAGCTGGATGATGCAAGTGTAAAAACAGTGTTCGATAAGGATACCTGCAAGATGGTTCGGGGAGCACTGGTATTGATGTGGGGAGTTCAGACTGGAACTCTGTACAAGCTACAAGGTAGCACTATTATTGATGGGTGCAATAGTTCTATGGTTCCTAAAAGTGGAGCAGAAAATCTAGTGGTCTTTAGAGAGAAAACCATGATGTGGCATCAAAGGCTTGGACATATCGGAGAGAAGGGCCTTCGAGTACTTCATGGTAAAGGTATGGTAGAAGGTATGAGTAATAGCTCTCTGGATTTTGATTTCTGTGAAAATTGTGTATATGGGAAGCAGAATATGGTGAGTTTCCCCTTTGGTGGTAAGTGGGTGAAACAGATATTAGAGCTTGTGCATAGTGATGTATTTGGACCTATGAAGGTTCCATCACTAGGTAAGTTTTTGTACTATGTATCATTTATAGATGACTTCTCAAAGAATACATGGATATATTTCCTTAAGAATAAATATGAAGTCTTTCACAGGTTTAAAGAATTTAAGGCTCTGGAACCAGATAGAGAAGAAGATAAAGGTGCTAAGGATAGATAACGGTAGAGAGTTTTGCAGTAAGGAATTTGAAGAATTCTGTAAGAAGTGTGGTATAACACAGCAGAAGACTACTCCATATACACCTCAACAAAATGGAGTTGCAGAAAGAATGAATAAGACGTTGATGGAAAGGGCAAGACGCATGCTCAATGGTGTTGGGTTAGGACAGGAATTCTGGGTAGAGGCAATGCAGACAACATGTTACCTGGTCAACAGATCACCTTCATTAACGTTGGAGGATAAGACTCCACAAGAGGTATGGACTGGTAAGAAACCCTCTCTTTCACATCTGAGGGTATTTCGATGTGATGCATATGTACATGTTCCAAAGGAGAAACGAACCAAGTTGGATAGTAAATCTGAAAAGTGCATCTTTATTGGGTATAAAGATGGTTTAAAGGGTTATAAGAATTGGAACCCAGCAACAAGGAAGGTTGTGTACAGTTGAGATGTGGTGTTCAGAGAGGTGAAAGATGTTATTAAACATGAAGTCCAATGAAAGGAACCTGAGAAGATAGAGTTTGAGCTAAAGGAGGAAGAATCAAACTCTACAACAGAGGAGGAATCAGAAGATGAAGAGTCATAAACTCTGGGTGTGAGAAGATCAGTTCGAGAAAGAAGGCAACCAGAAAGGTATAGTCCATCTGCTTTTTGTTCAAATTTTTCTTTATCTATTACTAATGATGATCCCAGAACTATGAAGGAAGTAGTAGATTCAAAGGATGGAAAACTCTAGAAAGAGGCCATGGTTGATGTGTTGTGTGTGGAGCATGATTGTTCAGAGGTCTTTGTTTCAGCCGGATGTATACCCCAGGAATTTTTGTACACCCCTCCACGCAGGGGGGTGCGAAAAATAAATGTAAAATTGTCTTGTAAAAGTATAGTAATTTCTAGTCAATTTGGGTTGTTCATCAGGCGGATGATCTGACGGTAGAACTTATGTTTAGTTTAGGGTTTTTTGCCCTAGAAGGCAACCCCTCTCTTTGTATGAGGGCATTGTATTTGAAGTTGTGTGATAGATGTGTATTCTGGGAGTGAGAAACAGAGAGGTGAGATTGTGAAAAAAAAAAAAAAAACAAAGGATATTACAGCGGATTTGCTGTAGGTTGTGTCTCTTCATTTTGCTGGATAATAGAAAGGAAGGACTGGCTGTTCGGGGTGGACGTAGCCCAAACTGGGTGAACCATGTATATCTGTGTCTCTCTTGTTTTGTGCGTTTTCTTTGTTTATATTTCTGCAATATTTTATGTGTTCCATTGCTCCGTAGTATATAATTTTCTAACAACTGGTATCAGAGCCGAAGGTTTATTTGGCTGATAAACTTGCAGGAAAGAAGGGTTCCTGGTTCGAGTGGGAGCAATGGCGGAAGATGGTAAGTTTAGGGTCAAGAAATTTAACGGCCAAAACTTCTCACTGTGGAAGATGCAGATGGAAGATTATCTGTATCAGGAAGATATATACCTACCATTGGGCGGAAAAACAAAGATGCCGACGGGTATAAAAGACGAAGAATGGAACCTTCTCGATAGAAAGGCACTCGGAACAATACGGTTGTGCCTTGATGCGTCAGTTGCCTTCAACATTTTGAAGGAAACCACGACAAAGGGTTTGATGAAGATGTTGTTGAAACTATATGAAAAACCCTCGGCCTCAAACAAGGTATTTCTTATGAAACGGTTATTTAATATGAATATGTCAGAAGGTGGATCTGTTGCAAACCATTTAAATGATTTTAATACAGTTACAAGTCAGTTAAGTTCTGTAGGGGTAAACTTTGATGATGAAGTTAGAGCTCTGTTATTCTTGTGCTCATTACTAGAAAGTTGGAATGGTTTGGTAATGGCCATTAGTAACTCTATTTCTGGATCTAGTACTTTAAAGTTTGATGATGTTGTCGGTGCTATCCTTAGCAAGGAAATGCGACGGAAAAGCCCCGGTGAGACATCGGGAAATGCTTTGAGTGCAGAGTCTAGAGGAAGAAAAATGGAAAGAGGAAAGAGCTCAGGATATCGCAGTAAATCAAGGAAAGGTAGATCCAAGTCCAAATCGGGGATAGTGTGCTGGAAATGTGGAAAGAAAGGACACCTAAAGAAAGACTGTAGATCTCGGAAGGGAAAAGAAGGAGATGCACAACAAGAAAACAATCATGAAGCAAATGTGACAGGTGAGGTGTTACAAGATGCTTTGATTCTTTCTTTCGAAAATATTACTGATTCCTGGGTGGTAGATTCAGGGACTTCATTCCATGCCACACCTGATAAGAAATACTTTTATGACTATGTTCAAGGAGATTTTGGACAAGTTTGTCTGGGTGATGATAAACCCTACAAAATCGTTGGAATGGGTAAGGTTCTTGTAAAACAGCTGAATGGAAACCAATGGCTATTAAAGGAGGTAAGGCATGTTCCAGATCTAAAGAAAAATCTGATTTCAACAGGGCAGTTAGGCGGTGAAGGTTGTGTGACAACTTTCACAGATAAAGCTTGGAAGGTCACCAAAGGAGCCCTGGTAATAGCAAAAGGTGAAAAGGTTGGTACATTGTATTTATGCAATGGTATTTCTAACTTTGTTAATGCTTTAACTTCCAAAGGAGCAGATGCAACATTATGGCATCATAGGCTCGGACACATGAGTGAAAAGGGGATGAAGATTCTTCACTCAAGGAATTTGTTGCCGGGTTTGAAGAATGTTGATTTGGACTTCTGTGAGAACTGCATTTATGGAAAACAGAAGAGAGTCAGATTTCTCAGAGTTGGGAAAGAAAAGAAGAATGAAAAATTAGAGCTTGTGCATACAGATGTATGGGGACCTGCTCAGGTATCATCTCTCGGTGGCTCTCGTTATTATTTTACTTTTATTGATGATGCAACTAGAAAAACTTGGATTTATTGTATTAAGAATAAATCTGATGTATTTGATACTTTCAAGAAATGGAAAGCTTTGGTTGAGATTGAGACAGGAAAGAAATTGAAGTGTCTTAGATCAGACAATGGAGGTGAATATTGCAGCAAAGAGTTTGATAGGTACTGTTAAGAGCATGGAATTCGCAGAGAGAAGACAGTTCCAAGAACACCACAATAAAATGGTGTGTCAGAAAGGATGAACAGAACAATCATGGAGCGTGCAAGGTGCATGAGATTGCATGCAGGATTGCCTTTACAGTTTTGGGCAGATGCTGAAGATACTGTTGTTTATCTAATAAACAGAGGGCCTTCAAGTTCCTTGGATGGTGGTGTTCCAGAGGAAGCATGGACAGGTAAAAAGGTAAACTACTCTTTTTTAAAGCCTTTTGGTTGTGAGGCCTTTGTCCATATTGATAAAGAAAATAGAACAAAGCTTGAGGAAAAGTCAAAGAAATGTACCTTTATTGGATATGGTGTTAATGATTTTGGTTATCACGTATATGATTACGAAAATCACAAAATCATTAGGAGCAGAGATGTAATATTAAATGAAAAGGTCTTGTATAAGAATCAGTTGCAGGAAAAGAAACAGGAAAAAGAAAACAAGGAATACGCAGTTCTTGATGAAATCAGTGAAAAGGTAAAGGTGCCTGAAAATAACAATAATCAACAACAGCAACCACCACAACAGCAACAGGCACCCCAAACACCTGAAAGTGGTGTTAGAAGATCTACCAGGATAAGTAGACCCCCTGAACGATACTCTCCTTCATTATATTATTTATTGTTGACTGATTCTGGTGAACCCGAATGTTATGAAGAAGCAATGCAGGTTGAAAGCAGGAAAAAGTGGGAGGTAGCCATGGAAGAAGAGATGGACTCCTTAATGCATAACCAGACTTGGGATTTAGTCAGGTTGCCTGCAGGAAAAACTAAATTGAAGAATAAATGGGTTTACAGGCTGAAGGAAGAAGATGGAGGAAAACAGAGGTACAAAGCTAGACTTGTGGTGAAGGGGTTTGCACAGAAGAAAGGTATTGATTTTGATGAAATATTTTCTCCTGTTGTTAAAATGACTTCAATCAGAACTATTTTAAGTCTTGTAGCAGCTGAAGATTTGCATCTTGAGCAGTTAGATGTAAAGATAGCCTTTCTCCATGGGGATTTGGAGGAAGAGATATATATGCAACAGCCACAAGGATATGAGGTGAAAGGGAAGGAGAAACTAGTGTGCAGGTTGAAGAAGAGCTTGTATGGCTTAAAACAGGCTCTAAGGCAGTGGTATCTAAAATTTGACAAGTTTATGTCTGAACAAGGTTATACTAGATGTCACTCTGATCATTGTGTTTATTTGAAAAAGCAAAATGATGGCAGCTATATTATATTGTTATTGTATGTAGATGACATGCTTGTTGCAGGATCTAACATGCAGGAAATAAATGTACTCAAAAGAAAATTGGCAAATTCATTTGCAATGAAGGATTTGGGAGCTGCAAAACAAATCCTTGGTATGAGAATCACTAGAGACAAGACAAATCGCAAATTAACATTGTCTCAGAATGAGTACATACAAAAGGTGTTGAAAAGATTTAATATGCACAATGAAAAACCAGTTAATACACCTTTTGCTAGCCATTTCAAACTTAGCAAGGAAATGTGCCCAAATACCCAAGAAGACATGGATTATATGTCTAAAGTTCCATATGCATCAGTAGTTGGAAGCTTAATGTATGCAATGGTCTGCACAAGGCCTGATATTGCACATGCAGTGGGAGTTGTAAGCAGGCACATGAACAATCCAGGAAAGGAACATTGGATGGCAGTGAAATGGATTCTTAGATATTTGAAAGGTACCACAAATCAAGCATTATGCTTTGGTGGTTCAAACATCTGCCTACAAGGATATGTTGATGCAGATATGGTAGGTGACAGAGATAACAGGAGGAGCACTACAGGATATGTATTTACTGTTGGAGGAACAACTGTCAGTTGGGTTTCAAAAATCCAAAGTGTTGTTGCACTTTCAACAACAGCAGCAGAGTATGTTGCTGCTACAGAGGCTAGTAAAGAAATGATTTGGTTACAAAGGTTTATGGGTGAGTTGGGTAAGAAGCATGATATGGGCACGTTATACAGTGATAGCCAAAGTGCCATTCATCTTGCAAAGAACTCAGCATTTCATTCCAGGACTAAACACATACAACTCAAGTATCATTTCATACGATCAGTGTTGGAAGATGGAGAGTTGAAGCTGGAAAAGATACACACTAGCCAGAATACTGCAGATATGCTAACAAAAGTTGTAACCAGGGAGAAACTGAGAACATGCTCAGTTTCAATTGGTCTTCAAGGATGACGATTAAGATGAGAAACAGCCAGGTCCAAAGAGGAGTCATTGTCCAGCAAATGAAGCAGCGGTGGAGTTGCTACAATCATTCTCCAAGTGGGAGATTGTTGTGTGTGGAGCATGATTGTTCAGAGGTCTTTGTTTCAGCCAGATGTATACCCCAGGAATTTTTGTACACCCCTCCATGCGGGGGGGTGCGAAAAATAGATGTAAAATTGCCTTGTAAAAGTATAGTAATTTCTAGTCAATCTGGGCCGTTCATCAAGCGGATGATCTGACGGTAGAACTTATGTTTAGTTTAGGGTTTTTTGCCCTAGAAAGCAACCCCTCTCTTTGTATGAGGGCATTTTATTTGAATCTATGTGATAGATGTGTATTCTGGGAGCGAGAAATAGAGAGGTGAGACTGTGAAAAAAAAAAAAAAAACAGAGGATATTACAGCGGATTTGTTGTAGGTTGTGTCTCTTCATTTTGCTGGATAATAGAAAGGAAGGACTGGCTGTTCGGGGTGGACGTAGCCCAAATTGGGTGAACCACATATATCTGTGTCTCTCTTGTTTTGTGCGTTTTCTGTGTTTATATTTCTACAATATTTTATGTGTTCCATTGCTCCCTAATATATCATTTTCTAACATGATGAAATGGCATCTTTGCACAAAAATGAGGCTTGGGATCTGGTGGAATTGCCGGCTGGAAGGAAACCCATTGGAAGCAAATGGGTGTTCAAGAAGAAGACAAATGCAAAAGGAAAGGTGGAGAAATACAAAGCTCGGTTGGTAGCAAAATATTATTCCTAGGTGCCGGTAATTGATTTTGGTGATATTTTTTTCTCCTATTGCCAAGGTAACTTCTATTAGGTTACTTTTATTTGTTGTTGTTGCTTTTGATTTTGAGGTAGAACAGATGGATGTGAAGACAACTTTTCTTCACCGGGATCTCGAAGAGGAGATCTACATGAAGCAACCTAAAGGCTTTGCAGTGAAGGGTAAGAAAGAATTGGTATGCAAGATAAAGAAGTCTCTGTATGGGTTAAAACAGTCACCAAGGATGTGGTATCAGAAATTTGATACATTTATACGGGGACTTAGCTTCACCAGAAGCAAATCATATCACTGTGTGTATTTTAAATTAATTAGTGACCATGTTATTTATCTGGTCTTGTATGTAGATGATATGTTGCTGGTTGGAAATGATAAAGAAATTATCCAGGATTTGAAGACCTAATTGTCCTCCAAATTCGACATGAAAGATCTTGGTGTTGCAAACTATATTTTGGGCATGGAAATTAAAAGAGATCGAGCAAAGAGGAAGCTCTGGTTAAACTAGAGGAAGTATGTCGAGACAATACTGCAAAGGTTTAATATGCAGGATAGTAAACCGGTGAAGGTTCCTATTCCTGTAGGTGTAAATTTATCTGCTAAACAATGTCCCAAGACACAAGAAGAGGAAGAGGACATGTCCCGTGTTCCATATGCAAGTGTAGTCAGTAGCCTGATTTATGCAATGGTCTGTACTAGACTAGACATTGCACATGCAGTGGGAGTATTGAGCAAGTTTATGTCAAAACCAAGGAAGGAGCATTGGACAGCAGTGAAGCGGGTTTTCAAGTATTTGTGTGGCACTAGTGATTATGGTTTGTGCTACCAAGGAAGAGCAGGCTTGGACAGAGTGTTGGATATTCGTGGCTTTGTTGATGCAGACTAGGCTGGAGATCTGGATCAGAGAAGATCTACAAGTGGGTATGTGTTTAGCCTATTTGGAGGTGTAGTCAGTTGGATGAGTAAGAAACAATCTGTAGTGGCACTATCAATTATAGAGGCAGAATACATGGCAGCCACTCATGCAAGCAAGGAAGCAGTTTGGTTGTAGAGATTGTGTTTAAGTATGGGGTTAATATAGGGAGCTATAAGGATAGACTGTGACAGCCAAAGTGCAATTTTCTTGGCAAAGAACCCTGCTTATCATTCAAAGACAAAGCACATTGATTTTCAGTATCACTTTGTGAGGGATATGATAGAAGACAAAAAGGTGTTGCTGGTAAAGGTGGACACTTTGAAGAATACTGCAAATGCATTGACAAAATCTATGAGCTTTGAGAAGTTCTCCTGGTGTAGAGAAACAATGGGCGTTTCAGGGTTGGAAAAATGACTAAGCTCTCCTGTGGCCCCCTGTGGAAATAAAACAACAAGTCAGAGAATGTTAGGTTGTGTTATATTCTTTCCATGACTAACCTATGTAGTGAACCGAGGGGTTAGAGGGGGCTGAAGCCCCCCATTTGTTGCGCCAATTGCGCAGCGGGGGGGGTCACAGGGGGGGCAGCAGCCCCCCTTGTTCCAGGGGTTTGAGGGGGGTGGGTAGCCTACCTATGGTTTTTGGTCCATGGTTTTGGACGCGATGGTTTTTGGTCCATGATATTGGATGCTTCGGCATGTATAAATATGTATTATAACATTGAAAGGAACATAATGAAAAAAATCAAGCTGGTAGTCCTGGTTTTGGGATCCAGGGGAAAATATCTGTGTATATGTGTTTTATGTGTTATGCTCTCGCATTCTTTATTTTCTATGTTTTAGAATTCATATGCAGGTAATTTCTGTACGGGGTTAAAACCTACAAAAACTTGTAAAGGTTGTCTGCTAGAAATGCAGAAAGGAAGGGCACTACAAAAGGAACTGTAAATCTAAAGCTCCTGACAAAGGAAAGGCATCTGATGATGATCCTTCTGCAGAGGCGAAAACCACCTCAGATGAAGGTGGGGATGTGTACTTGGATTTTTCAAGTACACATGTAGATCATGAGGCATGGTTGATTGACTTAGGTGCATCCTTTCACTTCACTCACCATAGAGAGTGGTTCTGTGAGTATGAGAAATATGATGGTGGTGATGTCTTATTAGGGGATGATAGGAAGGCTAGAATCGTTGGTTGCGGAAAAGTAAAGCTGAAGTTGCAAGGTGTAAGGGTTAGAACACGTCTGGGTGTTTTACATATTCCTGCATTGGCCAGAAATCTGATTTCTATAAGCAAGCTGGATGATGCAAGTGTAAAAATAGTGTTCAAGAAGGATACCTGGAAGATGGTTTGGGGAGCACTGGTATTGATGTGGGGAGTTCGGATTGGAACTCTGTACAAGTTGCAAGGTAGCATTGTTTTTGATGGGTTTAACAGTTCTGTTGTTCCTGAAAGTGGAGCAGAAAATCTAGTGGTCTCTGGAGAGAAGGGCCTTCGAATAAGGTATGGTAGAAGGTATGAGAAATAGGTCTCTGGATTTTGATTTATGTGAAAATTGTGTATATGGGAAGCAGAATCGGGTGAGTTTCCCCTCTGGTGGTAAGAGGGCGAAACAGATATTAGAGCTTATGCACAGTGATGTGTTTGGACCTGTGAAGGTTCCGTCACTAGGTAAGTATGTGTAGTATGTATCATTTATAGATGAATTCTCAAGGAATACATGGATATATTTCCTTAAGAAGAAATCTAAAGTCTTTGACAGGTTTAAAGAATTTAAGGCTCTAGTGGAAAACGAGACAGAGAAGAAGATAAAGGTGCTGAGGACAAATAACGGTGGAGATTTTTGCAATAAGAAATTTGAAGAATTCTGTAAGTGTGGTATAGCACAGAAAAAGACTACTCCATATACCCTCGGCAAAATAAAGTTGAAGAAAGAATGAACAAGATGTTGATGGAAAGGGAAAGAAGCATGCTCAATGGTGTCGGGTTAGGACAGGAATTCTGGGCAGAGGCAGTGGAGACAACATGTTACCTAGTTAATAGATCACGTTCATCAGCGTTGGAGTATAAGACTCCACAAGAGGTATGGACTGGTAAGAAACCCTCTCTTTCACATCTGAGGGTATTTTGATGTGATGCATATGTACATGTTCCAAAGGAGAAATGAATCAAGTCGGATAGTAAATCTAACAAGTGCATCTTTATTGGGTATAAGGATGGTTTAAAGGGTTATAAGCTTTGGAACCCATTAACAAGGAAGGTTGTGTACAGCCGAGATGTGGTGTTCAGAGAGGTGAAATATGTTATTAAACATGAAGTCCAACCAAAGGAACTTGAGAAGATAAGTTTGAGCTAAAGGAGGAAGAATCATACTCTATAGTAGAAGAGGAATCAGAAGATGATGATCCCAAAACTGTGAAGGAAGTAGTAGATTCAGAGGATGAAAAACTCTGGAAAGAGGCCATGGTTGATTAAATGGTATCTTTGCACAAAAATGAGGCTTGGGATCTGGTGGAGTTGTCGACTGGAAGGAAACCCATTGGCAAACAATGGGTGTTCAAGAATAAGACAAATGAAGAAGGAAAGGTGGAGAAATGCAAAGCTCGGTTGGTAGCAAAAGGTTATTCCCAGGTGTAGGGAATTGATTTTGGTGATATTTTTTCTCCCATTGCCAAGGTAGCTTCTATTAGATTACTTTTATCTGTTGCTACTTCTTTTGATTTTGAGGTAAAATAGATGGATGTGAAGACAACATTTCTTCACAGGGATCTGGAAGAGGAGATCTACATGAAGCAACCTAAAAGATTTGTGGTGAAGGGTAAGAAATAACTAGTATGCAAGTTAAAGAAGTCTTTGTATGGGTTAAAACAGTCACCAAGGATGTGGTATCAGAAATTTGATACAATTATATGGGGACTTGGCTTCACCCGAAGCAAAGCATATCACTGTGTTTATTTTAAATTAATTGGTGACTACGTTATTTATCTGGTCTTGTATGTGGATGATATGTTGTTGGTCAGAAATGACAAACAAATTATCCAGGATTTGAAGACCCATTTGTCCTCCAAATTCAACATGAAAGATCTTGGTGCTGCAAACTATATTTTGGGCATGGAAATTAAAAGAGATCAGAAAAGGAGGAAGCTCTGGTTAAACCAGAGGAAGTGTGTCGAGACAAATTGCAGAGGTTTAATATGTAGGATAGTAAACTGGTGAAGTTTCCTATTCCTGTAGGTGTAAAGTTATCTGCTGAACAGTGTCCCAAGACACAAGAAGAGGAAGAGGACATGTCCCGTGTTCCATATGCAAGTGCAGTCGGTAGCCTGATGTATGAGATGGTCTGTACTAGACCAGACATTGCATATGTAGCAGGAATATTGAGTAGATTTGTGTCAAAACTAGGGAAGGAGCACTGGACAACAGTGAAGTGAGTTTTTAGGTATTTGCGTGGCACTAGTGATTATGGTTTGTGCTACCAAGGAAGACCAGGATTGGACAGAGTGTTGGATATTTGTGGCTTTGTTGATGAAGACTGGGCTGGAGATCTGGATTAGAGAAGATCTACAAGTGGGTATGTGTTTAACCTATTTGAAGGTGCAGTCAATTGGATGAGTAAGAAACAATATGTAGTGGCACTATCAACTACAAAGGAAAAATACATGGCAGCCACTCATGCAAGCAAGGAAGCAGTTTGGTTGCATAGATTGTGTTTAAGTATGGGGTTAGTACAGGGAGCTATAAGGATAGACTGTGATAGCCAAAGTGCAATTTTCTTGGAAAAGAACCCTGCATATCATTCAAAGACAAAGCACATTGATGTTCAGTATCACTTTGTGAGGGATATGATAGAAGACAAAAGGGCGTTGTTGGTAAAGATGGACACTTTGAAGAATACTGCAGATGCATTGACAAAAAATTTTAGCTCTGAGAAGTTCTCTTGGTGTAGAGAAACAATGGGCGTTGCAGGGCTCGATAAATGACTAAGCTCTCTTGTGCCCCCCTGTGGAAAGAAAACAACAATTGGGAGAATGTTCCATTGTGTTATATTCTTTCCATGACTAGCACACGTAGTTAACTGATGGGTTAGAAGGGGGGCGGAGCGCCCCCTTCGTTGCACCGATTGCGTAGCGGGGGGAGTCACAGGGGGTTTGAGGGGTGTAGGTAACCCAACTCTATGGGGTCTGGGGTAGCACCCCAGGAAACTTTGGTTTTGGACCCTATATTAGGTTGGGTGGACCTACATATGGTTTTGTGCATGTTTTTTGCACATGGTTTTGGACGCGATGGTTTTCGGTCCATGGTTTTGGACGTGTTGGTTTTCGGTCCATGGTATTTGATGCTTTGGCATGTATAAATATGTATTGTAACATTGAAAGGAACAGAATGAAAAATCAAGTTGGTAGTCTCGGTTTTAGGATCCAGGGGAAAATCTTTGTGTATATGTGTTTTATGTGTTATACTCTTGCATTGTTTATTTTCTGTGTTCTAGAATCGTATGCAGGTAATTTCTGGACGGGGTTAAAACCTACACTTCAGGTATATCGTATGGCACTCTACACATGATAAGTATATGGGAACACTCTCATTAAATCGTTACACATTAGACAACACTACTACAGACTGTGCTTCCACGTACCATTGAGTATATTTTGGAAGTACCCACTAGGTTGCTATCCTAACCATATGTAATGGATTTGGTTGCCTTGTATACTGTGATAAACCAAACATAACATTCAGGGAGATTTCCTTCCCATACGTAAATCATTGGTTTTCGAAGGTGGTATATTGCAGTTCACAATTTCTTGGTAAACCCTTTTTCCTAGTTACCCCTCTTTATTTTTGTTTGTGTATTTAATTTCTAAAATTAGTTAATTGATCACAGAACAACATCCTCCATGTGGAACAACTCCTTGATAGATCTTAGGTTGAGACTAATGGAAACAGTTTCCGATTCTACCAATCAAGTAAGTCCCTATGATGGGAATCCTGGTCCTTCTCCTTATTTTGTAAAGATTTGTGTTCCTTATATGGCAACATTTACCCTTCTTGTATTTACCATTTGTTTTCCAGTTTAGTTGTTTTCAAACCCTATGGTTTTGAATGTCCAAAATACTTCTCAACCAAGTTCTCTTCCACCTGAAAATCATCAACCTCAAGTTGATCATAAATTTTACCCTTTTCCTTCTTCACCCGTTGTTTCTTCATCAATTTATTCCTCCTCGCCTAGTGAAAGTCTTGATTCTAGTAACCAGTAAGCTACGTAGAAGAAGAAGAGGACAAAAAAGAAGAAACAAAATAAGGAGGGGGGAAACCAAGCAAGCATTGCTACATATGCAACTAGTATGGAGAAACCTTCCAATCAACCCCATAAAGTTAAATTTCATTGCATGTTATGTAAGGGTGAAAACCTTCTTAGAGATTGTCTTGGTATTCCAAAATTATTAGAAGTGTGGTCCATAGGCATATATCAACCTTTGTCATCAGCCTCTGGAGATCATGTTGGTAATAAACCATCGACTAGTGATCATAAGGTCAATGGGAAAAAGGGTAAAGTAAATTTTTCTTGTAGGTTATGTGAAAGGAATCATCCTATTCACATTTTTCCTTATATGCATGAAGCCTCAGAATTGTTGTCTTCTCAACCATGACTTTCGACTGGTTGCAAAAATCTTTCTCCCAATCCTCCACTAGTTGATGAAGTGATTGATCAGAATCTATCTCAAGTCAATCCCACTCTCTCTGAACGTGAATCCCATGAGTCTATTCCTAACCAACCATTGGTTTAGAAAATGGTTAACTTGATTCCACCTTCATTTGATCGTACCCTTCCCATAGAGAGTGAACTTCATACTGCTCATGTTCTTCTCATTTCTTCATATTCCAATGAACTTGGGGGTAGTCCTCTCATTTCAATGGCATAGGGAGATAATACTCCCACACAAAGGAGTACTTATTCTATTCACATTGCATAATGGGGAAGTTCTCGCATTCCCATGGCAACCCCTCCAAGTAGTATGGTCACTTCTTTTGATTGGATTCGACTGGTAGGATATCGTCTTCCTCCTTACGTGCCCTTCTAGATCATAGTACAGGCTTATAATGTGGTTGTACTTAGCACAATCATAGATGAAGGAGAATATGTTAGTATTATTTCCTCAACTACTTTGCAAGCTTTAGGTTCTCCGTAGCTTGTGCCCATTACCCGAAATTTGTTGGCTTGTAACAAAGGAATCATTCAGTCGTTAGGGATCCTTCCTCAGTTTCCTATTACTTTGGGAGGAATTGTTTTATATATAGATATGATGGTATTCAATGACCCTTTAGATTTTAATTTAATCCTTGGGCGTGACTATTTGTATGTCATGGGAGCTCTTGTCTCTTCACTATTTCGTGTGATGTGTTTCCCACATAAAGGAAGAATTGTGACCATTGACCAACTTCCGTTCATTGGTCCTAATCTGACTCCCAATCAATCAGATTCCCTAAATTTTTCTTACATGTAAGTGGTATCCTCCACACCATAGGTTAATTATGTTGTAACCTATCATATTCACATACCTAACGATGAAGATGAGCCTTTCACTGTCTGCTCAACTTCTTTCGACCTAGATCTAGTAGGTAATATGGTGCATCATTTACTAGGGCTTTGGATTTTGATATTTCCATTGGATCCTTTGTTACCTTCTAGATAATTTTTCTCCCATATGATGAGAACCTCTTTGAATCCATGGCCTTATATAGGTCATGATCAAGCATCTGATCAAAGTTCCTTTTCTTGTGTCAAGCTCTTTAAAAAATGAAACAAGTTCTTGTAGCACAGTTCTTTTTCTTGTGTCAAGCTGGTTAAAAAATGAAACAATATCCCTTAAGCATAGTTATTTTCCTGTGTCAAGATTCATTCCATCCACCTTTTAGTAACTACTAGTCTACTTCGTTCAATGAAATGAAGCTTGGGGAAAATGTACCTTGAATTGAGTCATTATGTCAGGGGCATGCAAACTTATTTCAAGCATAGTTTTTCTCCATTTCAAGCTCGTGTAAAAATGAAACCAATCTCAAGCATAGTTTCCCATGTTTCAAACTTGTGTAAAAATGAAACCAATTTAAAGCATAGCTTCCCATGTTTCAATATTGTGCGAAAATGAAACCATTCTCATCCTATATCTCATGATTTCTATTTTTTATCAGCCTGTTTTTGCTAGATGAGACTTGGTTTTCTCTTTCCATTATCACCATCAGTTTGGTTGATCATATGCTTTCACTTGGTTGTTTTACCCTTGCTTTAGGAACCACTGTGATGACTGGTCTTATTAGCCAGCCCCTTGACCTTTGCATGATTTAAGCAGTTCCATCATGACCAAAACTAGTTGCTACCCTTTATACCACTCATTCCTCTAGGAGGAGTTCTCTTTCAGCTCTTTCTAGAGTCCTAAAATACGAAAAGGTTGTCAAACACTTGTCTTTCCAAGCTCATTAAAGTAAACAAAAATATGTCTACTCAGTATAAGTTTAAGACTACTCCGAACAAAGATATACTACTTACAAAAAAGGAATACCTTAGTCAAACATCACTAAAAGGTTCTCTTGGGTATCTTTTTGTGCCTTTTCGAACTCAAAGGACTATCTATGAAAAGGAACCTTTGGAGTTTTATTTTTTTCCTCCTTTTCAAACTCTCTAAACAAGAAAAAGATGTCGAGTTTCTATTGAAAACTAGATCACTACTAGGGGGGGTGAATTAGTGTTTAGAGAACTTATACAATTTTTCCCCAATTATTTAATATTTAACATGCATAAACTGAAACACATAATTAGATATTAATGCATCAAACATAAATAAAAAACCATGAAAGTAATCACACAATAGACACAAGTGTTTCTGATAGAAAACCCATCCTGGGAAAAAATAAACCCAGTTGTTGTTGTGTTGATCAATTCTTTCATTAATTATTGTTGGGACAGGGTCCCCTAGGCCCAATTTTTTAGGCAAAAAGCCCAAGTTTTGTTAAAAAGAATGTAAAGTCTCTGCAAAATGTGGTAGTGGAGCATGTAGATGGTAAAGTGTCATAAAGAGTTTTACCCTTCGGTCATGTAAGTTGTGTCGGCTTGTATAGACCAACCCATGGTCTACGGACCATGGGATTGAGTAAAAAGGAGAGTCTTAGAGAGTCTAATGCAGGATGATAGAGATCAATGAATGTAATGGGTCAATAGAAGTGAATAGCGAAGAGTCTTAGAGTAGAAGAGAGGCTCCGCAGCTATGTGCACAGAGGCCTAGAGTAGAGTCTGCAGCTGAGTGCCCGAACCCCTATAGCTGAGTGTGTATGGTAGTCTCATGTCTATAAGCAGAACTGAAGTATCAATAAAGAGATTATTCAAAAAATATATGTGCTTTGCCCATTTACTTCTATTATGAATGAATGGATTTATGTTATGATGAATAATGGGGTTATGATTTAAAATTGTATTGATGCGCGATTCTACATGTTTTACATTGTTATAAGAACGCAAGTAATAATATCTATTTAGGCGAAGAATATCTTAATGCATGTTAAAGTTATTAGACACTTAAGTTGATATGGGTAAATACATAACTAATGGTAATTATAGAGGTGCATAAGTGGTTGATTCACCTATTTAGGGTCCGCGTAAGATAGTCGTACACCTTCTCGAAGGTCTAGAGGTTGATAAAACGAAGTTATATCGATCAACCTTAAAGTCTTATCGATTTGCACAAAGGCAAGTTTAGGGCATAAAACGACATCATGCTCATATCTAGGTGCGAAAACTTGGTTCCAGCGTCCACCCATGCTACTTCGGGTGAGACTTCAGTCCGCGCTCCATGGGTTGATGTCAAAAGGGCTAGTAGTGTAGGGATTTGTTTGGAAAACTTAACTCTAAACCTAGTTTAGGACCCACTAAGCCAACAAATGGTTATGTTTCTTGGACCGGGATCTGCATAAAGAGATGTGTGATGTCGCATCACACGAATCTAACAAAGAAAGAAATTGAGGAGTGGTTGGATAGATAGACCCACAAATTCGTGGCACAAGAAAATAAGAATCTGCAATTGATGAAAGAATAGTGGTTGGATAGGTACTATTGGCTTATGGGGCCTTGACCCAGGTTCGGAAGAGTTTTTAGCCAAACAAATCCCATACTACCTACCCTTTCGGAAACAATTCGCGGAGCACGGACTGAAGTCTCACCTGAGGCAGTAGGGGAGGGTGCTGGAACTAGGTCCCTACACCCTAGAGATGTCTTGATGAGGTCTGGAGAATCGCAACCCGATGTACACACTTCTACTATTTCGCACAGTAGTCTAGCCTTTGTGAAGATCCGTGAAGGGAAGTTTCTTAGATCCTTAGCCTTATCACTATTAGTATAGATCTAATTTATTCTTTAAGGTATTTAAGCAAACATTTAACATTTAAACCCAGTACGCGCAGTCATAAATAGTAAATATACTTCATAAAATCATAACATAAGCATAACCATCCAGATCTATGATCAGATACACAATAATTCAGAAACACTTATCTTTATTAATCTTCTGTTCAGTACAATCCACCTTCCACCCTACGCACACAGCTGCAAGGGTCCATGCACACAGTTGCAGATTCTACCAAGCCTCTGCACACACATCTGCAAAGCCTACTCTAACCTCTACCCATGACTCTAACTTACAGACTCAGAGCAATCTCGCTTTCACACACCCATACACTCTAGATCTTTCATCTAGCTACCATCAAGAACTACCTTCTAAACCTAGATCATTGCTCTATTTATACATTTCCATGGTCCGCAGACCATGGGCAAGCCGACACATTCTAGATTAATCTATAATATTTTAGGGTGGACCACCCTTGGACCTAACCCATTACACTACGCACTCCGCACACTTCACAGAACCTTTACCATACTTTTACCCAAAACCGTTATGAAGCGGGTCTGCTGCCCAACAGGCCCCTAACACAATCATGGTGACTCGTCTCGAGTCACTCGGCTGGTGCAGTGATCTTTACATAGAGGGTATTCAACAACTTCTGCAACACATTCTTCTTCCCTCTGTTGTACTTGTTGTGCATGAGCCTCTGACACATTATTCTCAGCTTCACTTGCTTCTCTGAGTTCATATCCTACATGTATATGGGCTAGCTTTCCTTCAATGCTGGCAGTGACCATGAATGACTCATCAAGCAATGAATGGATGTGTTATTTAAGGACTACTTCCTTCTGGTGAGCAGCATCAACTTGTGCCTTGAGTGCTTGAGCCTCCCTCATCTTGGCCAAGTGCTGAGTAATGGAAAATGTCTGCGTGGTCCCTAGGACATTATCATAGGCCTGCTGCAACTCTCGTGCTTCTATTTCTGTCTGCTATACCATTGGATCCTCTTGCAGTGATGTGAGTGTAAGAAGGGACTGGTCCAACAATCCCGTGCAATCTTGTATAGCACACTTCATTACTGCCAGTCCTTCGTGAATGGCGCAGTGGCGCTGCTCTCTAACTTTCGGTGGTGTAGGGGGTTGCGCTTTTAGTCTTAGCTCTGCGATCTGCAAGTTCAATTCCCATTGAATTTTGGCAGCCTCCTCCTGATTCTTACGGAATCCTGCAACTATATGATGAATCTTTTCAACTACTAGAAGTTTCACTAGCACAACCAGCACGGGTACACTACTGCAAACCTCCACCATGGCCTGTTCCAATTCATGATTGCGTACGACCAAGTCATCGCGTTGGAGACTGATCTGGTCTAGATTTCTCTTTTTGCTCTGTCAAAATCTGTAGGGCGTGGCTTTCCCTGGTACAGATCTCAGTGGTTACCCCATCTTGCAACTGGTATAGGGTTTCTCTAGGAAGGGCGAACAAATTCAACCCCCAACTTCTCACGTTACCTTCAGCTTCTGCTATGACGGCACCTGCTGGTAACCCTAAGGTGTTCGTTGTGTGGGCGCGCACCATCTATTCTATTGTTGATGTATTGTCTGCTAGGTTCGGTATCATCCCTCCTGGGGGTCACACTTGTAATGCCTGCAATTGTGCTCTGAGTGCCCCCAACACAGTCGTTTGTTCTGTCATCAATTCCTCTAGAGCATTCTTAGTGATATCCCACACTGGTTCTTTGTGGGCAAGAAGATCTCCCTCCAAAGTCCTTGTTGTCTTCATCTTTTTGCGTGCTGGTGGTTGCTCCTGGACGCGTGGTCTCTTAAGTTGAGTCGAGGTTGTGGTCAGGTCCATGCGTTCCTGTGTCTCCACTTCCCCCTATATGTCCTGCTCCAGGGATATTTCCTCCACAATCTCTTCAGCGACCATCGTGATAGTTTCTGGTGTTGCCTCAGTCGCCTCCCGCTGCGTGGGTGCTTCCTTTTCGTGGCACATTCTTTCCGCCAGCTGTGTAATGCATAGCTTGAGTTCTTTCTTCCACTGCTGAGCCACAATTTTTTCTAATTCGGCCAAGTCTGGAGTGCGCCATTCTGGAGGCCATACCGCCATTGCCTCAAAAATTGCATCATCCATCACAATGAATGGAAAATTTACCCATGCTTGTGTAGGATCCTTTCACAGCCGAATATACAGATTATGCATATTTGCCTTGAATTCGGCCGTAATTTGCAACCGGTTGTATACTGTTGAGGATAACCGCAGCCTATGACTAATCCATGTCCATATACTTGCCTCCATGAATATCCAAAATACCTTGATCTCACGAATCCTTGCAACATATTTTGTAGCCTAGAGTGAATTATACCACACGGCTTCAGGTAGGTCTTTCTCAATGTCAGCAAACTGGCTGCCTTTCGGTAGCTCTCCTGCAACTAGTAAGATTGTTAAGAGCAACCATGCGTAGTGGAAAGTCTTACCTTTCTCCTGGGCTTCGTGACAATTCGTAAAAGACTCATCACAAAGAAACTGCGCCCAGTTGAATTGAACTCCCTCTATGCATTGTTCTGCAAGTGCAATGATGAAGGCTGGCACCTCGTCTGCATGACATTTCTTCATGAGCTTACCAGCTAGCAACTAGGTGGTGAGGTGAACCCCTCGATCTTTGATGCTTGCTATTACATACCCTCGCTTTCACTTTTCCAGCTTGTATTTAACCTTCATGGCTTCGGTGAGACCTACATTGCTACTCGTTCCGGCTATATCTACAAGACTATTTCCCTTAGTCGGCAGCTAGGAGATTTGATGTATAAGATTAGCCGTGATGGAATTTGTTCCTCCAGCTAGAGATACCCATCATGTACGAGACATAGTAACTATCGGATAACAAAAATTGTGATGGTCGCGCGGTGATAGTGGGGTATCCACCTTAGATTGAGTAATCCTGCCTTCACCACACCCCGTAACCACTTCTGCTGCAGTAATTTCTCCTCGGCCAGTTGGGGAAACTTCTCGCTATCTACGAGATCCCAATCTTCAAACTTGATATTCAGTATCCGACCCATCGGCAGACCATCAAACCTTATTTCATCCGAAAGAAGCGGGGTCTGGAGCGTACTCTTCGTGGCCTCTAGGTCCTTCAGAATCTTGGTCGTTCCTTTCCACGGAGGGATATATGGTGGTAGTATTATCATCAAAGGTGCCTGGGGAACATTTTCCTCTTCCTCATCCTGTGCTTCAATCTGAGCAATCAGAGCTTGTAGATCTTCCTCATCCTCCTCGAGTTTCGTAGTGATGGCCTTACCCTTTTCTGCCATTGACAACTTACTAAGTCATGGTGATGCCCGAACTAGCCCCATAGCTTGTTTATCTTTCTGGGGTCGCGGCGTATGTGGGGACTTTGTAATATCTGGGGCAGTGGATGCCTCTCTTGGCTCTTCCTGGGTCAGATAGGGTTCTTCCACGACCCTTGCTCTGGTTCTAGACATCATTTTTATCCTGGATTCTATCGGGTGCATGGGTGGCTAGTTAGCATTTTTATAAGACTGTGTGAATTCAAAATCATCCCTTCCCTCTACTTCTGAGTCATTAACACCTTCCTGGCAACATATATTTTCGTATCTAACTCAAAATGCTTGTCTTAATGGCCCGATGCCTGCTCCTCTCAACCGTAAATCAAATTTCTTGTCATGAATAGTGCTGACAATGGTCATCTCCCATCCCCTCCGTGCGGCAGTGCAACCCCTTATTCGCAACCACGATATAGATGACAGACTGGTCCTGCGCGGAACGTCATTTACGTGCAGCCTTCGTATAGACTTGTTTATAGTCCCACACCTTCTTTCAATTGCTTGAAGCGCTGAGACTAGGCCTCCTACGGATAGTCAAGTGGTCGCACCCCCTGTGCAGGGCTTCCACTTCCCTACTATCCCAGGCTGCAGGCACCCTTCGCATATCTTTGCATCTAGTAGCGCATTGCGTTCCTTGCTCCTCCATTCAGTAGGGTGCGCAACCATGATAGCAGGGTCTCAGCTCATTCTAGTATCGTAGGAGAGCTAGCCAAGTCTGATCCCCTTATTCTTAGATTCGCGTAGCCCGTTTGTGTGACTCCACTTTTTATTTTGCTACTTTCTTCGTCCAACCTCGCACTTTTCCTCCTTAGCCTTGCCCCTTCTTCATCAAGTTTGCGAAGTCTCAAGCTGTCATGCCAAATAACTTCATGCAACTACAGAATTCCTTTGCTCAGGTTAGTTCGAACTACAGGGGCAGTGCGTGGGGAAAGTCTTTTCGCCTTCCTAGTTTCATACGATTTGAGCGCGAATAGGGTCATCTTCATACCTTGTTTTGGTTATGTTCCTATATGCCCACCGAACCCTTGGTACACACAGATTTAGTTGCGCAGCATACAGTTGCATTCCTCGTTGTAGGTAGGTGCCCAAACCACTCTAACCTGGCTATCCAGGCGGCGTTCGATGCTGAGAACCTCTGATCTGCATATGCAGCCACTTTCTACATTCACGCCTATTCCACCTAATCTTTCTAGGTGCACTCCACCCTTGTGTAGTTGTTGCGCGTTGCACCTCTTTTTACACATGAGGTCGCTTCTGCTCCATAACTGTGGTTCCCCGAAGGTTTATGGGTTCCCCATTGGTTGCGCCGTCACTTGCTAGGAGTGTCCTTACTTCAGTGGTCACACGTCACAGTGATCTGATCATCATATTACAATTTAGTGTCGTTACCTCATGCAATCGGTTCTGCCAGCGCTCTACTTCTTCATCGGAATCCGACATGCAGGAACTGTCGCGTTCCCATGAGAGTCTTCCATCTGCCATTGGATTCACCTGGTCTTGGTCTTGCACCGTTATCTGGTAAATTTAGTCTATTTCATCATCATTGTCCTCATCGTGCACAGGTTTAGTGTAGCGCACTCCTTCGGCTGGATCCAATGGAACAATTACACGTAGCGACTTTTTCTCGAAAATCATTTTTCGCTTCTTCAGGTTGATGACTCCATTCATGTCCGTAGCCCAATCTATCCCTAATAATGTGGGGTAAGGGTTACTGTCATCCACAATCTCTATTACCTCGAAATCTGTCTATGTACTTGCGCCATCAATATCCACAGTTACCCCTTGTAGTCTTCCCATGGGCATGATCTTCTGCTGATTCACCATCCTTAATTGAATAGGAGACCACTGTAATGCAGGTCGACCCATCCATTCCCAAGTCTGTTTTGGTAGCACATTCGCATCTGAACCTAGGTCAAGAACTACCTGATCCATCTCATATTCACCAATTTGCACTGTCAGCCGCATTTCCCTTCCTATATGCAAAGTATGCTTTCCCATCTTTCAGATTACGTGCGATTCTCCTGGTCCTGCGAACCTAGTGATCAACTCTTGGAGTCCCTGAACTGCCTCATTTTCCCGTAGTAGGTTCATGCAAGTCTCTAAAAAGGTAGTAATCATAGACAAATCCATTCCCAATTCTGATTGCTTCTTACTACCTAAGGTAGAGACCTACGCAAAGCTCTTCATAGCTTCCATATTTATTTCCTTTGCATGTCTCGAGTCAAGTTCAGGCACCTTTATAGGGGTCTTGTGGACCCATACATTGTCCCCAAGTTGCTTTTTCTTAGCCTTTTATGTATTCATGCCACTTCTGAGCACCATATTGACATTGGGGTCTCCTTTGCGTGGTTCCAACCTCATCATCTGGACATTTTGAGTTGGGGCAGGTTGTAGTACCTCCTTCTCATGCATCTATGTGATCAACGTCAGACAATCTACAACTTCATGATCAAACTGATAGCAGTATGGGCAACTTATTTTGGTTGAATTCATACAGTCGTGCACGTAGTGCCCAGGTCCTCCACAGTTGTAGCAGATTAACTGTCTGCGCACTTGTCTTGGTCTTATCCCTCCTCATCATAAATAGTAAATATACTTCATAAAGTCATAACATAAGCATAACCATCCAAATTTACGATCAAATACACAATAATTTAGAAACACTTCTCTTTCTTAATCTTCTATTCAGTAAAATGCACCTTCCACCCTGTGCACACAGCTGCAGGGGCCCATGCACACAACTGCAGATTCTACCATGCCTTTGCGTACACAGCTGCAGAGCTACTGTTAAATTGGCAACTAGGGAAAAACTCCATGTGGGTCAGCTTATTTATGGCAGCTGATAATTTTATTGGATCCCTCTCATCGAGAGGTGTAGGATTGATCCAAAGATCATCCGATTCCAATAAGTATTTATGGAGATATGAATTTATTTTGTTTATGTAATTATTATCAAGCCGACCAGCACTTATGTAGGCTCTAGAAGCCCAACCGACGTGTCTATTCAACCTCTACATTTTTAGTATAAATTGGTGAGGATTCGAAGTCATTTTGGACATGTATTCTTGAGGTGATCTCCTCTCCACGTCTGGGTTTTTGGAAGGAGAGAACCAAAAGATACACTTGCCCAAGGTTGATGCCCTAACCGCAGGAAGCCGCAGGCATATGAGGATGAGCAGCAGACAGAGTTGGATCTGAGGCACGCGTTTGAATTACAGTGGCATGTTAATATAATCTGAGGCACGCATTTGAATTACAATGGCACGCTAATATACATTGAGGCATGCGTTTGAATTACAGTGGCACCCTAATATACTCTGAGGCATGCGTTTGAATTATAGTGGCACGCTAATATACTCTGAGGCACGCGTTTGAATTACAGTGGCACGTTAATATAATCTAAGGCGCGCATTTGAATTACAATGGCACGCTAATATACATTGAGGCACGCGTTTGAATTACAGTGGCACCCTAATATACTCTGAGGCACGCGTTTGAATTATAGTGGCACGCTAATATACTCTGAGGCACGCGTTTGAATTACAGTGGCACGTTAATATAATCTGAGGCACGCATTTGAATTACAGTGGCACGCTAGAATTACAGTGGCACCCTAATATACTCTGAGGCACGCGTTTGAATTATAGTGGCACGCTAATATACTCTGAGGCACGCGTTTGAATTACAGTGGCACGTTAATATAATCTGAGGCACGCATTTGAATTACAATGGCACGCTAATATACATTGAGGCACGCATTTGAATTACAGTGGCACACTAATGATCTCTGAGACATGCAATTTTGGAAGCTCATGGTTCATATATATCTAAGGTTCTAATCTCAGCAGCAAGGTCACTATATTCTCTCTGGCACGAAATTTATGTGGCTCGAATTTTCTCTATCTCTGGCATCGCATCACACTACAGTGGACTCGAATTGTATTCAATATGGCTAGGCTCACATTACAGTTATGAATGTTCGTATGGCAGAGACATATGGTTATATGACAAGGATTTTGATCAAAATATGTTACAGTGATATGTGATACAGTTTATCCATGACAGAAATTTCAGATATGACAGTGACCTTAGTGCATAAAAGTGATGACTGTATATGACAGTAACTTGGATGAGATATGTTTAGGAGCAACTATCATCAGATTAGAAGTCAGAGGGCTAAGCTACTACCTTGGGTCTAGGAATCTGGAACTATAGCCTAGCTGCTTTGCTAGGCTGCAAGCCATAGCAAGCAGCTAAGGCTGATATACATATGGTTGTATAATGAAGCAACAAAAGTATAGCAGCAGCATGATGTAGCAACAAGGTGTTGCAGCATGATGAAGCAACGGAAGTATAGCAGCAGCATGATGGGCACATTAGTAAGGAGCAGCATGATGATGGGAGCAGATGGGAGCAGTTCAGTGACTAGGTGTAGCACAGTGACGGATGCAACATGAGTACAAGCTGCAACACTATGTTAGGTGAAGCCGTCACCTTGGAGAATCAGTTGAAGCAGAATGTCTTCAACTGATCTCATGTATCATTGTTATAGAAGATGATCTATGCTTAGATCTAAACAAGTCAAAGTGTTGACTTTTGTTGTAATTGTACTCTCTCTCTCTCTCTCTCTTTCTCTGCTGAACTTTGAAGATAAAAGAAGATTTGATCAAAGGGTTTCCCCACACATTGTGGGGTTTGTCCCTGGCTTGCGCCATATCTTGTGTCCTCTTGTCTTGGCTTGTCTTCTGCATATTATATTTATGTTCTATCTGCAGTTTATCGTAATGCTGATGTGATTGCTAACTGTGAAAATTTAAATAAATTTCTCTAGCATAGAACATACCAAAAATTAACAGCTACTCTAACTTCTACCCACGACTCAAACTTACAGACTCAGAGCACTCTCGCTTTCACACACCCATACACTTTAGATCTTTCATCTAGCTACCATCAAGAACTACCTTCTAAACCTAGATCCTTGCTCTATTTATGCATTTCCATGGTCCCCGAACCATGGGCAAGCTGACACATTCTAGATTAATATATAATATTTTAGGGCGAACTACCCTTGGACCTAACCCATTACACTTCATGCTCCGCACACTTCGTGGAACCTTTACCATACTTTTACCCAAAATCATTACGCGGGGGGTTTGCTACCCAACAAGTATCTGTACACAGAGATACACGAAATTTTCTTCTATTCTTTCCAAATCGAGCTATACGAGTGGATCGCTAAATTGGTAAACGACCAGGGAAGGTGGAGGCTTGACAGTCCAATAGTATGGACCTTGGAGTTAGTACGGAGATTGAAATCCTCTAAAGATAATATTGCACGTGCTATCAATCATTGGCTTGATCGTTCCATAGGAGGATTTGTGACAGAGTTTGCGGTCAATACCTTGGTCAGCTACAACGAAGCAGAGTAGTGCTTCTTCAAGGGACCACAAGGTAAGTATTTGAGATCTTTGAATACTTGGATTAAATTCTCTTGTGTGAAAAGCGAGTTATGCAATTACCTTAATGTTTGGAGCTATGTTAAGTGGAAAGTTATTTAGGGATAGAAGGAGAATAGGTCATGAATATAGCCCACTGATTGAGCCTCCTCTAAGTGACGACGAAGGAGCAACACAAACTTCACCATAGAGCATTGTCTAGTTAATTAGGTAATGGTTCCCGTGAATACCCCATCCACCCACACCACCTCCATCTTCACCTCTGCTGCATACACCTTTGCCCACACTACCACCACCTCCACCACCGTTCAATATGGTGAATACAATGAAGTTTCTCATTTTTAAGGGCTTGGGAAATGAGGACCTAGACTAGTTTTGGTTTGTTGTGAAGGCTGCATGGCAAGCCCAGAAAATTACAGATGATCAGATGAAGAAAACAATGTTGGTTACTACATTACAGGATTGCGTGCTAACATGGTACTTTAAATACTACACCAATAACCCGAGAGTTGTGTTGGCATACATTCAGACTGCACTGAATAAGGAATTCAGTAGGCCCAAGTCTGAAGCGTAATAAATCATTGGATTCAAGGAAATCATGATGAAGCCTAGCGAGACACCCCGGGAGATGGATCATAGATTGAAATGCAAGATCCACAAAGCTAACATGAATCTTACATATGGTCAGCACCACGAATGGTTTGTGGCTTCACTCTTGCCTCATCTAATGGTTTCTTTATCACAACAAAATATTGGGACCTAGGCGGAAGCCCTGGAGATTGTGATGAGACTGCATTAAACACTGATTCAAGATGTTTCTTTGGAGTTCAACAGATTCATGTGGGGTTGCAAAATCTTTTCCTAGAGTTCCAAAGTCTGAAAAAGGATAGAGTGTCTCGGCCAGAAGTGCATGAAGAAGTTTGGTGTTTGTAATGGAAGAGTCAGGGGCATGATAAAGATCATTGCCATGTCTTCAAGAATTATGTTGCAAGAGGAGGGGCGATGCCTCTAAGGCTAGAAGCTCAAGCATGGCCAAGTATAGGGCCCACAATGTGGTGTGCTATTTTTCAGATAGTTGGAAAACATGTGATAGATAATTGTGACTTGCTACATAAATTTGTACAGACACCGCAACAGCTCTTCTGCAACTTCTGCAAATCAGTAGGTCATGATTAGCACAATTTTCGTAGTTATGAGTTAATGATGGAGAGAACAACCGCATATTGGATGCAGACAGAAACTTGACCTCTGGCTCAAGGCGCTGGGGGAGCACGAGGAGGATATTAGGGGCACGGACGAGGCCGAGGTGGAGGAGGACCTGTGAGAGTTCGAGGACAAGTTATTTGCTACAATTGTGGAGGGCCAGGATACTACACATGAGAATGTACGAACCTGACATGCTTGTCGTGCCGATACTATACTCAGTTTGACCATGCAATAGAAGAATGCCTTGTATTAGTAGCTAAGATGCAGGAAAAGGGGACGCAACCTCAACAACCTACCCAAAATCTGCAGATGATGAGGGTTGAACCCCGCGAAGAGGATCCTAATGTGAATATTGTTTTTCGTAGTGGAATGATGACTAGTGAAGATAAGGAAAAGTAGCCTAAATAAAGTGAATGGGTCTGCAGAGCTCCAGAGAAGGTGGTTGGCTTTGATCTATAGCACGCAAAAGAAACCTTCATGGAAGAGAAGAAAATATTCACTAAGGCTTCTACCTCAAGAAGTCAGGATAAGTAGTGTGAAGAAATGGACCCATCCATGCTTACTACTTTTTTGGAGACCTGTATGAAGCTCTTGCACAACAGCAAAGCTGTGAAATGATTACAGTAGTTGATAAA
Organism: Pinus tabuliformis; assembly: GCA_031772625.1. Lineage (NCBI taxonomy): Eukaryota > Viridiplantae > Streptophyta > Pinopsida > Pinales > Pinaceae > Pinus > Pinus tabuliformis. Next base: position 317,319,398 of record CM062820.1, on the reverse strand, counting down.
TAAATGTGCCGGTAAAGAAAATGCTCTTGAAGGACCCTGCATAGTCAGGAAAATTGGTAAGAATAAGGCAAGAAAAGGGTGTGAGATGAGGCTTACCGTGCAAATAGGCGAATATGAAATGGGTGAAGTTATTCTGGATCTTGGGTTAGATGCGAATGCTTTTCCTAAGAAAACATGGGAGAGAATCCGGATACCTGTGCTGCAGTGGTCTCCGATTCAATTAAGGATGGCGAATCAGCAAAATATTATCCCCATGGGAAGATTGCAGGGAGTGACAATAGATATTGAATGCACGAGCACATTGGCTAATTTTGAAGTGATAGAGATTGTCGATGACAACAATCCTTGCCCTGCGCTCCTTGGGATCCACTGGGCTATTGACATGAATGGGGTGATCAATTTGATGAAGCGGACAATGGCCTTTGAGAGGAAACCGCTCCACGTAGTAGAACCTCTGGACCCTGCAGAAGGACCACACTATATTGAACAGGTCTGTGATTAAGAAAGTGACAATGATTTGGACCAAATCTACAAAACAACAATGTGAGACCAAGATTGGGTGAATCTGACAATAGATGGATGCATTGCATGGGACAACAAAAGCTCCTACACATCAAATTTAGATGAGGAATTGGAACACTAGCAGAATCAATTGCATGAAGTGTCTACGCTGCATTTAATATGATGACTAAATCATTGCACTGTGTATCATCAGAGGTAATAATTTTTCCCTATTATGATGGTTTAACTGATGTTGATAAATTTTTGGATGCATTTGAAAGGGAAGTGCCAAAGAATAATCACTTCCAAGCCTTGGACTTGGCACTGCATGCTATGCCTGCAAGATGGTGGGGTATGCATAAAGACAATTTTGATGGATGGCATGAATACAGAAGGATGATGAGGGTGTGGTTTGGTCGCCCAAAAGTGCGATTGATGGAGAAATATGATGGGAGGAGTGACCTGCATGATCACTTAGCAAAATGGACTGATGTTTATGGATAAGAGTCACAACCGAAGTGGGTGCATTTGTTCTGTCATACTTTAGATGTAATACTAATGAATTGGTACCTGGAGACATAGCTCTACCATGACACAAACGAATGGGATATTTTGAGACAAGGATTCATGATGACATTCAGCTTTGAGGGTGGATTCGAGTGCATCAATGAAGCATTGCAGGAGGTCAAAGAAATGATCTTCAGAATCCCACAGGATCCCTTGGATTTGATTCAACCAGATTGGATGACACAACTGCGCCATGGGCTAGAGTGCTACAATGTTACTATTTAAGAAGAAGAAGAGGATCCAAGGAACATTAATATCCCAGAGGCAAAAGGTCACCATGAAGTTGTGGGGTTGTAGATAGAGAATCTAGATATCAACGTACCACTGAAAACTAGACAAGTGAACATTAGAATAGAGGCAGAGCTGAAGTTTGCAAAGATAGGGTACTACTGGGATGATGCTATGGTGGATAAGATCACTGAGTTTCTCCGCAAGTACCAGGATTTGTTCCCTATAAAGTTTTCAAACTTGAAGAGGATAATAGGTGATTTAGGAGTGATGAAAATAACGTTGAAACTAGATGTAAAGCCTGTGAAGTAGAGGCCATATCTCCTTAATCCTATGTACAAGGAAAAGGTCTGGCTGCAATTGGACAAGATGTTGGTAGTAGATATTATTGAACTAGTAGAGGAGTCTAATTAGGTAAGTCCTATGGTAGTTTAGGAAAAGAACCAGAAGGATGAGATAAGGATCTGCATAGATCTTAGGAAGCTAAATGATGCTTGCATTCATGATCCCTTTCTAACTCCGTCACGGATGAGGTATTGGATAATGTTGGTGGATAGGAAGCATATCCGTTTACTGATGGGTTCTCTAGATAACATTAGATGAATATCACCTCGAAAGATAGGAGTAAGACGACCTTTGTGATCGAGTGGGGATGTTTTCAGTATACTGTAATGCCTTTTGGACTTAAGAATGTGCCGAGGATATTTTCGCACGTTGGCATTGCAGCGTTCAAAGAGTTCATTCACAAGTTTTTCAAGGTATACTTTGATGATTGGACAGTGTTTGGGCTCATAAAACGCCATGTAGCTAGTTTGCACTTGATGCTGGATATGTGATGGAGGTATCAGATCGCGCTAAACTTGAAGAAGTGTCTATTTTGCGTCCCTTTCAGAATCTTGTTGGGTCATGTAATGTGCAGATAGGGATTAATGGTGGACCTGGCTAAGATTGTGATTATAATCAATTTGGAGGCACCAAGAAGTGTTAAATAGCTACGCGCAACACTTGGTCATACTGGTTATCATCTAAAGTTCATTAAGGGTTATGCCCAGATTACCGCATTGATGGAAAAGCTATTGAAGAACGACGCTACCTTCTTTTGGAGTGAATAATGTCAACAGAGCTTGGATGTGTTAAAGGAAAATATGGTCACCATGTCGATCCTAGTCTTCCCAGATTGGAAGAAGAAATTTCATGTGCATGTGGATGCATCATGTATTGCGTTGGGAGTAGTACTGACACAGGTAGGTGAAGGAGAACTGGATCACTCGATAGAATTTTCGAGTAGGAAGTTGTCTAAGGTTGAAAATAACTATTCCATGATGGAGCGTGAAGGGTTGACTATGGTGTACATGCTCCATCAACAATTTCAGAACGAAAAGGCATGGCATGATCGGCACATCAAACTGTGCACCTTCAAGGTAAACAATTTAGTTTTATTATATGATAGCAAGTTTGATAAGTTTCCAGGAAAATTTCAAATGCATTAGCTGGGGTTGTATGTTATCAAAGAGATTACTGATGGTGAAGCAGTTCAACTTGTGAAATTGAATGGAGATCCATTTCCGGGAAAGGTAAATGGAAGCCAATTGAGCCATCCACTGGGGATCCAACCAAATGACTATATGACAGTAGCAATGTCTTAACATTCTAGGCATCTGCAAGGAGGCATGAGACTATAAACTACACTACCCAGATTATAGAGCTACACAATGAGGGGTCTGCGTGGAACATAAGGGTGTCAGAGTACTAGGAAAAGTATGAAGGAAGCTGCACTATAGGGGTGGAGACCATGCAGCACAGCCAAAAAGTGATTGTTACCGTCACTATTCATGATTTGACTGCTAGAAGACGGTTAAGAGGAGCGGGCAACTGACATTTAAGGCATTTAAGGCTGAAATCACGTGTGAAATCTTTGGAAATTGGCCGCCAATCTCTCATTTATGGATAGATTTTGGGGGCAACAGTCAAATTTGAATTTGAATTGACCTATAAATTATAGGTGGCCATCCAGCGAGAAACACTTTTCATTCTGAGAATTTCTAAGTTGTGATGTCTATTGAGTGAGCTCTTGGAGAATTTTCTTGCAAGCCCCGTGTCTGATCCGTATCCTGAGTCCACTCAGAACCTCATTAACATCTTCATGTCTGCACCAGCTGAGACCACTAGCACTAGGGGCTGTGTCACCTTTGAGGGAGCTACTTGTGAGCTCGTGAGTATGGAGGTTCTCGTAGCAGTGCCTAAGGCACCAAGGTTGCCTAGGTCGAAGCCTACCCTGATGAGAGAGGTTCCCAAGCCTAAAAAGGATAAACAAAAGAAATCAATGTCAGTGTGCAAGTCACCAAGGAAACATCCAGCTACACTCGCTCAGAGAAAAGAAAATCCAATTGTGCAGGAGAAAGGAAAAGTGGTAGATCTAGAGGTAAACTTCCTGAAGCCAAAAAATTTGCATCGTTATGGGTCACCAAGGATGTTTATCAGGTTAGGGAAAGAAAAGTGTTTCAGGTACTAATGGAAGAAAGCATCCGCGTAGCCATAAACTAAAAGTTGTGGTTGTCACCAACCATCTTTGAGAAGCTATCTGGGGAGTTCAAGGAAGACTTCCACCGTGTTTACATCCAGGTACGAAAGGATCCTGATCATAAGTGGCATGATCTTCCCTACTTAGCTATGGATGATTCCATTGCATAAGTCCTCAAGCATTGGCCAACAGATTGGCACACGGCATTAGATTTGGCTGTCGGGACTAGCAAGTCCGTGGAGAAGCAGAAAAAGGAAGTGGCCCAACTAAAGGTTCAACAGTTGGTAGAAAAGAGGAAGAAGGAGATTGAGGAGAATGCCTGAGTAGAAGTGGAGCACGCTGCAAAGGAACAATCAGAGTAGGAAGAGCGTGACTCTGCCAGAAGTCATAAATATCCTTCACCCCAAATGAAACAGGGTAGTAGAGATCAGGATATCACTCCTTTCCATGTAAAGTGACATAGGGAATAGGAAAAGGAGTGACAGTGAAGAAGACCAAAGCCTCCAAGTCGTCGCTCGATCCAATTACCTTGACAGGGGGTGACTTAGACGATATTGGTGACAAGGTAAGGGACATGATAGCAGAATTGTTGCAACAGTTTGAGCAGCAGCAGAAGCAGGCACTAAGTGCCATACAGATGGGTCTGCATGAGCTACAGATCCAAACAACTAGACTCCAGGCTAGTGTAGGGTAAAGCAATGCATCATCAACTAGCTTGGTGTCGGGGACCAGTCAAGCAATAGAGTTAGTTCGAACGTTGGTTCTCCGGGCAGTCGCGCTGCCTAATGGAGCTCTGAGCACGGAGGCAGATGCTGACAACACTACTGTCAGTATTTTAAAGAATATTGGTCTAAACTTGGCCGCGCTCCCTAGTGAATTCCTTCACACGCTACAAGCAGGTGTGATTGCATAGCTAAAATCCTGAGAGTAGCATGCGCTGAGCATGATCAGCGAATATAAGGTTAACAATGAACAAATGTTCATTGAGAAGATGATTGTGTTAGAAGCATGGAAGAAGGTTCAGGATTTGAATGAGTGAACCACGGGTATAGTAGCTGAAGCATGTAGAACAGTTCTAAAACTGCATAAACCAAAAGAAGCATTGTTGGAGGCCAAGGTTAGGAATTTCGCTGCAGGAGTGCGTGATGCAAAAATAGAAGTGGCCAAGGTTCAATTTGAACTAAACCTGTAGATAATAGAGCTCAAGTTGAAGTCACAGCCTTCAACTCCACCAGAGGTCAGAGAATAGTGTGAAGCCGCTATGAAGGATGCAGTTGCAATAGTAGATGTCGCTGTGGCGGATTGCACCACACTCTTTGAGCAGTCCATGGAGGTAGTCATGGTGCTCTAGGAAGATCCTAACCTACAGAGGTTGAACACAAAAGCCCATGAATTGTAGTAGTAGTACAATGAAGCAAGAGTGATGACGCGCACTTTCATTATCTCACAGTGATTATCTAAGTTGCATGAGGAAAAATAGTTGCTCAAACAGGTGGAGGCAACGTAAAGGAAAGAGGTGGTCCTCAATGCCAAATTGGGGCCTTGGCTAGACGAGGCCTATGTTATCTCTGCCATGATTGATGAGAAGCTAGCGAGCCTACAGAGGACACAGCAGAAGGTAAACGAAGATAGTGCAGGACCAACAACAGAGCAGCTAGTGGAGTAGATCAAGTAGGTAGCCACGTAGAGCATGGCTGAGGTAGCAGTAGGGCAAGTAGATCTAGGAGGTCTCAATAGTAAGATCTCCACACTAGAAGAGTGACTCAAGGGCAAGTCACGATATTTTTGTTGGGGGCTTGTTGGGATAGGGTCTCCTAGGATCAATTTTGGGGCAAAAGCCCAAGTTTTGCAGCAAAAATCCCAAGTTTTGGGGCAAAAAGCCCAAGTTTTGTTGTAAAGAATGTAAAGTCTCCAAAAAATGTGGTCGTGGAGCATGTAGATGGTAAAGTGTCATAAAATTGTTTTACCCTTCGGTCATTTAAGTTTTGTCGGCTTGTATAGACCTACCCATGGTCCGCAGAGCATGGGTTTATATAAAAAGGAGAGTCTTAGAGAGTCTAAGGCAGGATGATAGAGATCAATGAATGTAATGGGTCAGTAGAAGTGAAGAGCGAGGAGTCTTAGAGTAGAAGAGAGGCTCTGCAACTATGTGCGTAGAGGCCTAGAGTAGATTCTACAGCTGAGTGCGCGGACCCCTATAGCTGAGTGCACAGGGTAGTATCGAGTCTATAAGAAGAACTGACGTATCAATAAAGAGATTATTCCCAAAATATATGTGCTTTTCCCATTTACTTCTGTTATGAATGAATGCGCTTATGGTATGATGAATAATGGGGTTATGATTTAATATTGTATTGATGCATGATTCTGCATGTTTTACATTGTTATAGGAACGTAAGTACTAATATCTATTTATGCAAAGAACATCTTAATGCATGTTAAAATTATCAGACACTTAATCCAATCTGGGTAAATACAGAACTAAGGGTAATTACAAAGGTGCGTAAGTGGTTGATTCACCTATTTAGGGTCCACATAAAATAGTCGTAGACCTTTATGAAGGTCTAGAGGTTGACAAAAGGAAGTTATATCGATAAGCCTTCAAGGCTTGTCGATCTGCGTGAAGGCAGGTTTAATGCATAAAACGAAATCACTCTTGAACGATACTTCATTCTACGCTCTGCGGGTTGATGCCAGAAGGGCCAGTAGTGTAGGGATTTGTTTGGCAAACTTAACTATGAACCTAGGTTAGGACCCACTAAGCCAACAATTATCAAGAAAATTATGCATGGATTAGCTCACTCCCATGAGCTGTAAGATTCGACTTCTTTCACAGTATGCTAACACTATCAGGCAAGAAATTTTTTCTCTCTCAGATCTACAGACTACCATCCACTAAAGGTCACCATGATCAATGATCCTCACCTAGTTACTACTAAACTAACAATGACTCTGTAGATTCTGATCTGCTAGTACTATCATGACTAATGAGCCTCGCCTAATTTCTATCAAACTATCCAACCACCATTGGAAGGATAAAACTCTTCCATCTACTGAATCCTCCAATCATTGTATACTCAAAACCTCCATTCATTCACTTCCTCCATGCAAGCCTTGTTTCATATATTTTTAGACTGGACTCCTAAAACTTTCTCAACATGAGGACTGCAACAACATAGCATCAAAGCTCAATCAAATGATAAATTTGTAGCACAAACTACAATCAACACTCCACAAAAACTCTCCACACCAGCTCGAAAAAAATCACCTCAAACTCTACTCTAATCCACACATCAACAATCAATGCATAGTATAATGGTTGAAATAAACTTTAGCTATTTGTTGCTACCTATGCAAACTACTTCAGAATTGTAGGCTCTTCTCCAAGCTCAATCTCACTCAACACACACTCAACAACTATCCATACTAACAATGAGATTTCTCCACTATATGGATGAACTCCAATGCTCAACTCAATAATTACACAAAACTATTGAGCTCAACAATCCTATTTATATGCCAGATTTGATCCATATTCATCTCTCTCACTCTACCAAGACAATAACTCCACTTGCCTTTTAATATTTTCAACCTTGATCAACTTATGGAGGTCCCACGTTCTTTTTCAACCGTATCATTCGAAAATTTTAGATTAAGGAAGTATCCATAACACAAAAACTAGCTCAATAGTGCGAGGAATGTGGAGCAATTCTCGTGAAAATCCCTGGTCGCTCCCATAACACAGTGATCCATGTGACTAGGGCTATAATGGCTCCCTTGAGCCTTCCTTTCCAATGATTAGAGCCTAAAACCGCTCCCTTGACCCATCCTCCATGCGACTAGGGTTATAATGGTTCCCTTGAGCCTTCCTTTCCAATGATTGGAGCCTAAAACCACTCCCTTGACCCATCCTCCATGCGACTGGGGCTAAAACTAAGGGAAAGCATCAATTCTTTAGTCCAGAACCTCTTCCACCTATTGGAACATCTGCCTCAGTGTCTAAACACTCCTCGAACCCATTGAGATAAGTATACAACTAATGAATAGGCAAGGAACAAGTCAATGACATGCAAGGCATATTCTGCCAACCTTAGAACCAAGAACAACACATCCATCTCCTCAAGCAGCAAGCACAACATCTTTAACACTTGAAGCAACATCTACAACATCTGTTGCAGCATCACAAACTCCTACAACAACAACATCAAGACATATAAATGCCTCCATCACATGTAGAAGCACCTCCAACACAAGAAACCACATCTCACACATGTAGCAGCATATGCAATGTCTCGAAGACATAATGAGACATATACAACATCTATAGCAACATTACAACCTCCTGCAACAACATAATATCCAAGTTACAATACACCAACATCAAAATAACATCACATGTGGAAGCCATCTCTACTCAACAACCACAACATAATCTCCACTAGATATAGTCATAATCATGTTGAAATCAATGCTAACTAACAATACCATCAAACCAAACACACATCACCAAGCACTCCACACATGCCTATGAAAAACATCACCAAGATCTTGTTGACATCAATGCTAACACTACAATCCCAACAAAATCCCCCTTTGGCATTGATGTCAACCTCAATACAACATGTGAGGTTGACTCAACAATCCAAAATCTCTCCCCCTTTGACATCAATGGAAAAGGTCCATATAAACACTGAAGAAAAATGTCAATAATGTGTTGGATGAGAGAAGTTCTCCCCTTGTCATATTGTTGGTTATGATTTGGGCTAACCCGGGTTCGATCTATACTGCGCACCAACAAAATCCTCAATCTTTGGCCCTTTTGGCAACGACCTACAAGAAGATCATTGTCTCACCTGAAGTGACTATGGAAGGATGCAAAAATAGGTTTTTGTAGCCTTCAAGGATGATGCGATGTGGCATTTTTATTTTTTCTTATTCCTAACATTCATAAATTACTTCGCCACATTCATTTAACCACTTAAACATACCATATAAATCCATAAATCATCGTTGCAATGTAATAAAATGCAACTATAATAAAATTCTACTCTACAATAAATAATAAGAAAATGTACACATGAAGACACCAATTTTACTGTGGTTCATCCCAATGTGGGATTATGCCCACAATAACTATTTCTTATAATAATAATTCTTTTACAACAAACAGTTCTTGACCCACACACTCAGCTGCAGACTCAGGCGTCTGCACACTCAGCTACAGGGCCTCTCCTTTTCCAAACCATAGATCACAAGTATACAACCATTCAATTCAAGATGTGATATCATTCTTCTTTATTATTGATCCATATATATGATATTACATCAAGGGATATATCATCAAAATACCATGGACTCCCTAAAACATTCTACTATTTTCCAAAAACCATTCATCTTTTACAATATTACATGATTTTTACTAAAAGGAAGGGCTTTGACCCGTCCTGAAGCCCATATACTGTGCAGTATATTTATTCTGAGGTCCACTTACCGCTCCATTTCTCTACTACATGGTCCACTTCACACTCCACTACATCCTCCACTATGCACTCCGCTCCACAAAATGCTAAGTCTTTACCCAAAATCTAGGGCAAGTTGGGTTGCACCGAATAGGCCCCCATCACTCACATGTGACTCATCCTAAGTCAATCAACTTATTTGCCTCTGATTTTTGTTGCAATATTGTTGTAAGCATTGTTGAACTACTACAGATTCTCTGTGAATTTATTTTCTTCATTGTGCACCTCTTCTAGCAATTCTTCCATCACTTGTTCTACAACCTTCTACACCAACTTTGTCTCACTTTGTCAAATCTCTTGAAGCTTCTCATCTACTTCGTGTGATAGTTGGAGAGCCTTATCCTACCATGGTTGAGTTCTATCTATCAAAACCTATTCTTCCTTATTTAGTTCCTCAATAATATTTTGTATGCCCTTTCCTTAATTGATTTTGGAAAGCTTTTGTGAGATTGGTAAGGTCTTTGTAGATTCCCGAATCTCTTCCCACTGGTGTTGCTTCTACTGAATCTCTTCCTACTGTTTCTGTACATTTGGATATTCCTGTAGCAAAGTCCAAATTTGTAAACTTTCATCTAAATGTTTTCCACAGCCTACCACTGATGCGGAGATGCTGGCCATCACAATCTTTAGGTTAGTATCCCTTTGATCACTTACTTCTGGCGGCATAGTTGGTTGCAATTTCATTTTCAGCTCACTGATCTGAATTTCTTATTTGAATTGCACTGTGGCAATTTTCTTCTTGTACCCTTTCACTGCAAGGATGAGCTTCATGACCTTGTCTTCTACTGGCTCCTCTTCTCGTACATCGAGGTCTGAAACCTCTTTGCATGTGGCTCTGACTACTTCCTTTAGATTTTGTTGTTGTTGAACTTCTTGATCCCTCTCTTGGATCATCTGGTCAAGATTCTACTGAAGAAAACCTCTCTCTTTCTCTACTTGAATATTTAGCTGTGAGGTATGATGTTTGCATAGCTTCAGCTCTTCTACTATCTCCATGTGCAACTTGTGTAGTCTTTGTAATGGTATCAATATGATGTTCATGTTGACATGCATCCACCCTTTTGCTTGTTTTTGTACCTTGGGAGAGTCAAATTGTAGTGCTTCGGCTGGTATTAGTGCTAGCCTTGTTGCAAGTGTAGGCTCTATTTTTCTTTCTTCTCGAATCCTCTCCACTATCTACATGGGTTTTCTAACTGCTTGTGAAATTTTTTAAGTTCTGTGATCCACTCCTACACACCTGTGAGAAGTGTGTCATAGCGATCTTCCCACTTATTCCATGATTCTATTGTTTCCTCCTATATCCTTTCCCCAATATTCTCTAGGTCCCCATCAGTAAGGACTATTGGTGTGATATCCTTCATCTTGTCTTCCTTCTTCTTCTTCTTGATCTTCATGGCAGCTTCGCCATGTGTCTTCTTTTTTTCTGCGACATCTTGTTCTATTTCTGTCTTTTCAGACTCCTTATTTTGTTCATCTCCTTCAGGAGGATCTTCGTGACCCTCTTCATGTTGCTCCTCTTCCTTTGATTCTTGATTATCCTAATCTTTCTCTTTTTCGCTCACTTCACCATGCTACGAGGTGTCCTCTTCTATTGCAGTATCTTCTACCTCTGCCTCTACCTCTACCTCCGGCACAGTCATCGATTCGGTTGGCCATTATTGTACTAGTGATAAGACGTCAAATTATGTTACTAAGTATGGTAGTGGATGCCACTTCTTCTTTGTGGCCCTGCAGGCTTGTATATAGACTTTGTGAAAATCAGCTTTGAACTTTGCAACAATGTTATACTGTTCGTAGAGGCTCGATGAGAGGTGAGGATGTGGATTCACCAACATATGTAAATCCATGTGATATAACATGAAAAGAATCTTCTTCTCCATTGCTCGCGATGATTGAATGGTATACCACAGTGAGGCATACTACGCAGCTTCATAAATATCTAAGGCTACCATATGGAACTATGAATCCTCCAGTTGTCTCTAATGTCAGCATTACAATTATCAAAATTAGCCAATCTTAATGAAATGTTGTACCTTTTTCTTGGGCCTTGCCGCACTCGTCCATAAATTATTTACAAAGGTATTCCATCCAGTTGTACTGAACCCCATTGGCACACTACGCAAATAATGAAACTATTATTTCAGGGACTTCATTAGCCTGACACTTTCTCATGATCTTCCCATCCAATATGTGTGTCGCGAAGAGAAATTTTTAGTCACTGATTCAGTTTATATCATATCCCCTCTTTATTTTTGTCAGACCGAACTTTTTCTTCACGTCGTCGGCTATGGAACCATCCTAATATTTTCCAACGAATTCTTCCATGGGGTTTTGCCCATGATATGGAAGTCTGGTGATTCTCCATATCAACATTGGATCTATAGGGATCTTACTTCCCATCCATAAGCATCCATCGTGCACCAGCAAGAGAAACTATTGCACACAAGTTTTTCTCCTCCGACTTTTGACGAAGCACGACAAATTCAACATGTTCATCAATCCTGACTGTGCCAATCCATTTTCCCATTGTTGCAGCTCCAACCTCGTCACACCACTTTCTGGGTAGTTTACTTGTTTCAAATAATGGTCTCATCTGAATTGTGGGTATTTATTCTTGTCATTAGTCATAGTATGCGAACTTAAGTTGCGGAATTTTCCCAAGTAATTCCCTTGTAAATGGTACTTCCTCTCGCAATAGGGGTGTGAAGGTGCCAAAATTCACATCCTTCGAGTCTTTCACTGGTTTAGCATTCGGTTTTCTCAGTGGAATGTATGGTGGTAGAGGCAATGGAAATGTTGCACCATTTGTTTCCATCTCCTCTGCGTGCTCTTCTTCTTCCTCATTGTCTCTAATTTTCTCGGCTTCTTGTTGAAGTTCAACAGGTTTCTTATCTTGTTTCTTCTTTGTTCTCTCTTCTTTGGTTGGTTTCTTCTATGGAGATCTCCATTGTTTTTGTGATGATGTTGTTGTGGTTGATGTTGCTGCAGGCATACCAACTTCCATGATTCCAGATAATCCCTTCTCATGAAAATTACAAACAATTTCTTCCCAAGAACTCTCAGACGACATATGACAGTGAAAATTTCTACAACTTTTTTGCTCTATCAAAACTCGAACTCTCAATTCAAAAAAGTTCCAAATCTAGGCAGGACGTGGCTTTTTATAGCAATTCTGAATATCTAACACCATGATTAGCTTATATTTTATACATATTGTGTTCATATTATGTTCATTAATGACATATCTATCCTTAGATCTTGTCAATCTGTCCTCATAAATGCCACTTTCCGCGTGTTTTAACGTTAACTTTCCCTTTTAACGGTCATATTTTTTTATGGAAAACTTCAACACATCCATATTGTAGTGAATAACCATTCTTATGTTGCAGCTCCTATGTACTTTGACATAATCCAGCATGTACCGAAGTAACTTCCTACTTCAAAGATCTTTGTAGCGTAGTTTATAGTCCAGTGGCCACTTTCAATTGCAGGTGGCACTAAGACTTTTCTCCTTTCTTCTTTAGAGCAAGGTTGTATGGACAAGGTTGTCCCTATACAATTTCAACCTACTACCATTTACTCTTCCTTGGATCAATTTTCCATTTAAATTCGCTAATTGAATTGTTCCTCCATCAGTAATATGCTTGATAATGTAGGGGCCTAATGAATGCATCTTGAATTTTCCTACAAATTTTACAAACTTACTGTCATAGAGGAGAACAAGGTCTCCTATCTAGAACTTCTTCTACTTAATATGTATGTCATGCTAACCCTTTTCCCTTGATTTTTTTACCTGCTAGTGGAATCATCCTATAAATTTGTCTTCTTCGAAAGCAACCAACTGTGACATTCTTTCCTCCATTATATCAAGGTCTGCCATCCTCAAACTAGGCACAATGTATTCCATGGGAATCACATCTTCTTGCCCATAAACTAATCTAAAGGGTGTCTAACCTGACAACCTTTTACATGAGATCCTATAAGCCCATAAAACTATTGGGATTCTAATGTCCCAGTCATCTATGTTCACATTGCATACCTTAGTTAGTGCATTCATCAAAATATTATTGAATGCTTATACTGTTCCATTCACTTGAGGGTGATATGGGATACTCTTTTGATGACAAACATGGAACTCCTTAGTCAATGCTTCAATAGCCTTATTTAGGAAGTGTGAACCTTGGTCACTCATCAAAATCTTTGGACATCCAAATATAGACAATATATACTCAAAAATAAACTTCGCAACAGTCTCTGCACTACAGTCCCTTACTTCACAGTATCCTTATGATTATTTTATGTCGATGTTGCTAGGATATTGTTCCTATTTTGCAGTAATGTTATAGCGTTCTATTGAATTTGCTATCTGTGCAACCCAATCAGGTTGTTGCCATGTCAATGGGGTTGGATTCTCAAAGATCTTCTTCTTAATTGTCTAAAGGGCCCAATCTATGTATAGACAATCATCCTCAAAGTTGAATGTTAATATGAAGCCATCAACCATGTCTACCGAGCTTAGTGTACCATGTCAAAGCTATGTTTCTAAGTACCAATTATTAGGGATTGTCTCTAATGTATGAATGAATCCATATACCCATTCTTATTGTGGAATATCCTTCCATGTTGTAGTGCATAACTGGATATTATTCCTAGGATTAGTTTCACCATCATATTTTATCATTATTTTTGTTTATATATTTCCAAACCTTATCTACATCAATCTTCGACATTCTTGCCATCCTTCTATATTCTTCTTGTGTTCACCACACCATCTAGTAGGGGTAGCTTGCAAGGCTATAACCAATGCTAACAACCTTTGATTCTCTGGAATGTGTTCTTAATAATCATCAATAAAAGTATTTACATCACCCAAGCCATTATAAGAAGGAAGATTACATACCTCAGATTTCTTACAACAAACTAAGGTACAAGAACTATCATGCTCCCAAGTCAACTTGCCTTCTATAGTAAGGTTAACCCAACCCTATTCCTTTACTATCATTTGATAGATATTATCTATATCAGCTATGTGATTTTCTTCTCTAACTGGTTTTGTATATCTTACTCCTGATGGATCCAAGGGAATAATTTCTCTCATATTATTCCCTTCAAATATCATATGTCTCTTCTTCAAATTAATTATAGCCATATTGTCAAATGCCCAATCAAGTCCAATCAATGGAAGATAGGGGTTACTGTCATCAACGATCTCTATTACTTCAAAACTAACAGTAGTGTGAACTCCTTCAATGTCCATGGTTACACCTAGTAGTCTTCCTAAGGGGAAGATATTTTGTTGTTTTGCCATCCTTAACTAAATAGGTGACCACTGTAACTTCAACTTACCCATTAACTCCCATGTATGTTTCGTTAAGACATTAGCATTAGATCCTAGATCGAGGATAACCTAATCCAACTCATATACTCCTATCTACACACTAAGCCTCATCTCTCTTCTAGTTCTCTTTTGTCGATGCCAATTATTGACTGCATTCATATCACTTCACATTACTTCTTTGGATGCACAAGAATCTATCAACTATTGAAGCCCTTCAACAACCTTTTGATCTCTTAATAATTTTATACAAGTCTGCAAAAAATACTTTAAAATACCTACTTTATTTGTTGAATCTCGGTCTTATGTCAAAGCTTGATCCTGTATTGAAGCTTGATTATGTGTCGAAGTTGATGAAACATCGCGGCTAGTTCTCTACTTTTTCTACGCACTGGACATCAAAGCTCCAACATCCATAAAGCTTCACTTTACTTCCATAAATACTTCCTTTTCATTTTGAATATCAAAAATAGGGGCTTTCTCAATAGTTTTTCTGACCCGTATACTTTCAAATTCTTTCTTCTCATCTTCTTTATCACTTCCGGTTGCAGTGCTACTTCTAGTGACAATAATAATTCGAGGTTCGTCGATCCTTCTTTCAATAGTCATCATTTGAATATTTTATGTCAGTTACTAATTCCTTTTTTCTTGCATATTTTCCATAAGTGAAAGGGCATTCTTCAATCACATGGTCAAATGATTTATAGTACTTACATGTTGTTGTAGGTTTTTGACAATCTCTCGCAAATTGACCTTCCTGACCACAATTATAACAAATGATATTTCCATGTCCTCAAGCAGCTCCACCACCTAGACCTCTTCCTTTGTAGCCTCCTTGAACACCACATTACCCACTTCCTTCATGTCCATGTTCTTTTGCTTGCATTCTATAAGTGTCAGCATTGCACTCCATCATTAGTTCATACTCTTGACAATTATTCTCATAATGTCCTACTAATTTACAGAACTTGCAATATAGGTTCCTTGGAGTCTGCGCATATTTCTATAATAGGTAATAGTATTCTGAGTGATGTTTGCCTCTAGTCTTACATATCTTGCACCACAGGGTGGATCATACATTTAAGAGATTCAGTGCCCCACTAGCCATGTAATCCCTAAAGATTGGACATTTCTCATTAGAATGACCCTCTAATTTGTACTTCCTACACCATACTTCTTCTCTGAATTTTTTTCTTTCCTTGATATATTGTATATGTAGGGTTAGGTTCACCAACTCACTCCAAATCTATTGCATACCTACATTAGTAACTCCTATAGGGGAAGCTTCCAACTTCATCACAATCTATAGAGCTTTGTAAATCTGATATGCGGTAACAACACAACTATAATCCATTCTTGATGTTGCTATGGAGATATTTTGAAGCTCACTTGATCCAAAAATTCCTTAAATTTCTGATCAAATTCCTGAATCTACTCAGTAGGTTTATGTTTAATTTATTTTAACTCAGTGATGCACTATGACTCAGACTTCATCTTCTTAAATCCTCTGATCAACACTGCTTTAATAACTGCAAATTCTCTAATATGATTATTGGAATACTTTACATACCATGTCAATGCTCTATCTTGAAGCATCGTAATGAGTTGTGATTTCTTTATATTTTCATCGGTTATTTACTTCACGGTCCATACAGCTTCACATAAAAACCAAAATTGTTATGTATCTTCCGATCCAGTTTATTTGAAAACAATCAACTTAATATCATCATCCATATTTCTTCTTGGAGGGGGAGGGGGAGGGGGAGGGGGAGAAGTAAGGGGAGGGGGAGGAAGAGGGGGAGAGTAAAAATTACCCTAGTTCTCATCGGATTTTGACTTCTATGAACTCTCAGGCTGGGAAGGTCAATACTAGGAAGTTACCTGAGGGTTATCAAGGTGGATATCTTCTCTTTCATTTTCAGAATCACTCAAAAGAGGATTATACTTAGTCCCTACAAAGGTATTTGGGTCTTGTACATGAGCTCTATTTCTAGTATCCATTGTATATCTCTTTCCACTTCACGTTGTTCCAATCTCGTTCTCGGATTTATTCCCTTTTCTTACAAACATAAGTAAACTAACAATTTGACTGCATCTGTAAAACTCCCTTTTCACACAGAAACATGTTAATCTAAAGTTTCAAAGACTTTAAATACTTACCTCACAGTCCTCTGAATAATCATCATTTCGCTTCACTATAGGACCGAGTCGTGTCTACTACAAAATCAGTAATGAATCCTCCCAAGTTTTTATCAATATAGAAATTGACAACCCTTTGAATCCTATTGTTAGTGCTCTTGACTCGTTGTATCAGTTCAAGAATCCACATCAAAGGTTCTCCACCTTTGAAACAGGTCTTTCTTTCAGTCAACCTCGATATCCACTCGTACAGTTCAACAAGAAATGATGCAAACAAAATTTCGTATTGATCTTTGAAAATATACTTCTGTAACTAAGCTTTAGACGTCAAACAAGTGTTTCTTTTCTCTTGATCTACAAATTCTCGCTCTTTTAGTTCTATCCAGTCTTGGATTTCTTTCTTCAACCGATGCCACATCCACATATCCCTCAAACAGATCCAGGCCCTGGAAACGGAACCATTTATTGGTTATGATTTGGGCTGACCGAGGTTTGATTTATACTAGGCACCAACAAAACCCTCAATCACCGGCCCTTTCAACAATAACCTGCAAGCATATTGCAGTCTCACCGGAAGTGACAATGGGAGGATCCAGAACTAGGTGTTTACAGCCTTCAAGGATGATGTGATGTGGTTTTTTTATGTTTTCTTGTTCCTAACATCCATAAATTACTTCGCCGCATTCATTTAACCACTTAAACATACCATATAAATCCATAAATCATTGTTGTGATTTAATAAAATGCTACTCTATAATAGATAATAAGCAAATATACACATGAAGACAACAATTTTATCATGATTCATCCCAATGTGGGACTACGTCCTCAAGAATTGTTTCTTATAATAATGATTCTTTTACAACAAACAATTGTTGACCTGCGCACTCAACTGCAGGTTGTCTGCGCACTTAGCTATAGACTGTTGACCTGCGCACTCAGCTGCAGGTTGTTTGTGCACTTAGCTGCAGACTCAGGCCTCTGCACACTCAGTTGTAGGGCCTCGCCTTGTTTTCTAAACCATGGATCACAATAATACAACCATTCAATTCAATATGGTCCATATGCGTGGTATATTTACTGCGCGATCCACTTGGCACTCATCGTTATACTACATGGTCCACTTCGAGCTCCACTACGCACTCCGCTCCACAAAATGCAAAGTCTTTGCCCAAAATCTAGGCCAGGTTGGGCTACACCAAACACATACTCAACAATATGCTAATGCAATCCATAGAAGTATCCTCTGCAATATAATCATGTATAACAAAGAAATTGGTTACCAACACCATTAGCCAAAGCCATACCAACGCGGAAGACTGAACATGCTCCTCCTAAGCATGTAATGGAGCTGGAAATACATACTCCCTACCTATTGAAGAAACACATTTGTCTACTACAATGAGCCTCTTTTCTAATTGCAGGATACTACTACTCATGGACCATGACTCCAACTAACTTTGGACATGATACAGAATGCATTACATATAATGATTCATGGAGCAAATACATAGTTGCCATAAGTACATATGACTCCTCTACATCTATCACCAACCATGATTCTATGGACCCAAGTTTACATCATCACTACAACAAAAAAAGTCATTGGTGAGGTTCATGCCTGTGACGGACCTTTAAGGTTTGTCACCAATGTCGCATATGGTGACATTCCTTAAAAAAGTATTGTTGTGAGTGCATTTAGTGATGGTCCTTTAAGGTTTGTCACCAAAGCCATTTTTAGTGGCACTTTTGGTGAGGGTTGTTAAAGGTTCGTCACTAATTCTCTCTTCGGTGACACTTCTAGTGATGATCTTTTATTGACCCTCACCAATGCTCTTTTTGGTTACTTTTGGTGATGGTCAAAAAAATTTCGTCGTCATTGATCATTCCAATGATTTGTTGATGATGAAATGTGCTACTATTTTTTTTGTCAAAAGATAATTACTTAAGACAATTGTTGTGGAGTCTTTTCATTATTTTTCCATGGCCATAGTGGTTAGAGTCAGTCAATTTGTTAAGAAGTAATTAGTGTGTGATCAAGTAATGAGAATATAATGTTCCTATGAGTCAACACATCATTAATCTCTATTAGGTTTATTATCTAACAAATTCCCTTTAGATCAAGTTCGACTAGTGTGTGTAGGAACTATATTATTTAATACATAATCAATCTCTATCAATTCTATTTAATGAGAGAGACCTATCAATCCTCAACACTCTTGGCACATCTTAACATGTTTTGGCCCACACTAACATTCCTTGGCACCTCCCATGGCTTGGAACATCTTTATACCTAGAAAATCTTGTCATTACTAGGACACCCAAGCACATGTTGGTAGTCCCTAGCATAACATAGCACTCTCCTAACATGTGTTGGCATGCCCTGTAGTATCGAGCATGCCTTGGAACACTTTGGCATGCATTAACATACATTAGCACTTGGAACATGTTGGCACTTGGCATGTATTGGAACCTATTATTAGTGTGCCTAGCATGCCCCTTTTGAAAAATATAAAGTCCTAACTTATTAACCCTCTTATGTGTTCATTTCCTTGTATTTTAGCTTGGTTTTTCCTTATGTTTCCTTAACACCCCTTGACACATATTAGCATACCCTAACACCTTACATATCCTAGCATGCCTTAGCATATGTCATGTCTTGGCATGCATTGGCACTATTTCACACATGGTAACACACACTAGAACTCCTTAGCACACTCCGGTGCTTCTTAACATGCCATGATATTCCCTAACATGCATTACCGATGCTTAGCATGCCTTGTCACTCCCTTTTTGGGATGCCAACTAACACTCCTTGACACACCTTAGCACACCCTCATATTCATTCAATTCCATGCATATTGACCTAGTGCTCCCTTGTGTTTCCCTAGTACTCCTTAAAACTCCCCAGCATGCATTAGCACTCTCTGGCACACCTTAGCACTCTTCAACGTTCCCTACCACTTCATAGAAATATGTTTATCACTCCCTAACACACATTGGCACTTGGCACGTGTTAGTGCTTGGCATGTCTTATCATGCCTAGCATTCATTGATATGCCTTTATATGCTTTCGCATGGTTTAATATTAAAGTTATTTGAGATCAACTATTGGAAAGTATATGAGAAGTAGCATAGGAATATTTGGCACTTAGAATGCACTAACACTTGGCACTTATTGGCACCTAATGTTGGTGTGCCTAGCATGACCCTATTGGAAAAGGTAAATTGATGACTTATGAACCCTATTATGTGTTCATTTCCTTGTAGTTTACTTGTTTATCCTTTTTGTTGCCTTAACAGTCCCTGACACATATTGTGACACTCTTGCACATCTTGGCATGCCTTAGCACTTAGAACATCTTAGCATATTTGACATGTGTTCGCACTATCTGGCACATGTTTGCATTTCCTAACACGCCTTGGTACTCACACCCTCACAACTAACCTTACATTTTTCACGACTTAGGAACCGAATAAAGTCCTTAGCTACTAATGTTCATGTGACATTGGCCTACTTCTGCCACAATAACTTGACCAGTTGCACCTAATACAAGTAGATTGTGCCTTGTTCACCAAAGAACTTCCTATAACTAATCTTATGCCACTCATGTCCAAGCTCAACTTGTCCCACTTAAGAACTTACCAAGACAAGGATCACATCTAGCCATGGCCATAAAACAACTAAGCAACATAGCTTACACAAACAATATTTCACATGCATGTCCAATTCATATAAACAATAGAGCATTAACTAAGAGTTTGCAAGAGCCACAAGATTCACAACACACACATGATATCAGTTGGCACAAGCTGAGTGCCCCAAAACTTACACAAAATAATGTACAATATGAAATTTTCTAAAATAGTTTAAAACATGAGAATTTGGCCAAAATGTGCCACATGTCATATAAAAATAATAGCTAAAGGAAATAGTGTTATGCCTAGCAAAAAGTCTCTGTTTGTCTAAAACTACTATTTTGAGCCCCTTATTGCAACCATAGGATTGCCTCTTGAAAAACCTATTATGAACTTCTCCTAACACACGTCATCCTTGGCACAATTGAATTCAATGACACTCCCTGGCACACTCTTATTTGTTCATTTCCATGCATTTTGACCTAGTTCTCCCTTGTGATGCCTCAACACTCCCTAACACTCCTCAGCATGCATTGATATTGTTTGGCATGTGTTAGTGTGCCTTTTCATTCCTTGTCATGCCCTGACCCTCCCTAGCTATCATTCCCTCACAACTAACCTTCCTTAATTTGCAACTTGGGAACCCAACCAAGTCCTCGCTTGACTACAAGAGCTTGAACAAGTTACAATTACTACAACTAGACTATGTTGTTGAATTGTGTAGCTTGGGAGGTACTCCACAAGCCTAGTGATATGGGTTTGTGTGAGTTTGGTCACAAAAGGCTTTGTGGGAAAAGAATCCAAGTGAAGGGGTTTTGTACCTGTTGTGGTAAAAACACAACCCCCCATTTTTGACTTGCTCAACTCAAATAATGGGGACCCTTTCTATAAAAATTTTGGCTAAACACCTTTTTGGATTTTTATTTAGTTGATTGCTCTACGCTTTTGTTAATTTTACATTTTCTTTGGATTCTTGTTTTGATTGTTTTGTTAGAATCGATTTTTTATAAGCTTCCCATTGACGTTTGTTTCGCCTCATTTGGTCAACTGGTTTGAAAATGGCACTCCTTTGAAGTCTCATCATTTATCTAGCCTGGGTTAAAAATGTATAAAATGTACAATATTGCATTTTGTAAATAAATTAGTTCAATAAGGCATTCATTTTAAATATTAACCCGTAGCGAGTTTTTACTAACATTTTTCATTTTTAGTTATGCAGCCAAATCATTAAGTATCGAGATATAAGAAATTTACTCCAATTTTTAAATCAATTATTAATCTCGAAAACCCAAAATTTTCGAAGTGGCTGTAGTTTATTTTTATATTTTTACTTTTATTAAGAGTGGCTGTAGTTTATAAAATAACCCTCATAAAATAAAATCAAAATCAAAATTAATTTTTAATATTAAATCTCAGATTAATTAAATTAATTATTATTTAAAATATAATTAATTTAATTAAACTAAAATTTATATATATATAAATATATATATATATATATATATATATCGGATCGGAAGTTTTATGGGACATATTCTAAATACCCCGATACACACCATACCCCCGATGCGATATCGGGTCGGAAGTTTTGTTCGCAACACATTTTACAAACCCCCGATATCCCCTCATACCTCCGATCGCCGATAACCAAAGGGCAATGGAGCATTAACCAATGTTTAAAATCATTTCAATCGCATCGGGAGTTTTTATTTGATATAAGTTATATGCCCCCGACACCACTCCTCCTCCGATCCGATAAGTCAATCTTTGACTTCCATATTAATAACTCCATTCATGGTTTTAAAGAGGCTTATGTAATAACGTAGGGTGATAATAGCTTTAGTTTAAAAGGTTTAAATATTTAATGGTGAGAATAAGTGGGGGTAGTTTATATTTATTTATTTTTTATATTAATTTAAATAATTAATTTTAAATTAATTAATATATGTAATATAATTAATTTAAATAAATAAAATTGTAATTATTATTTAGATTATATAGTTTGTAATTAGTTAATTATAATAGTTAGTTATATATTAATTAATAATTAGTTTATTAATAATTAGTTTAGTTTATAATTAGCAATTAAATTAGAATTAATTAGAGACTAATTTAGGATTAGTTTTTAATTACAATATTTTTAGCCCAGCAACAACATTTCCAGATTCATGCGAGATTTCATCCATCAACTTTGGAGGCTCATAGATTGGGTTATACTTGGCCAAATGAAGCCCAGGACGGCTCATTGGAAAGAGAAAATCAAGGAAAACATTTTGGAGGAGGTTTCACTAACAGATTTAATCATTTATTGGGTCAAAAATTAGGCAAAAGATCAAGCTCCGAATTTTGAAAAACAAAATCAATTTTCTGAGTTATTTTCTTCATTTTCATTTGTCCAAACTTCTTCTAATTGCAGATCCATTGGTTAATAATATCTTTGGCCAATCAAACTATCCCAGGCATCAAGAGAAAGTTTATATTTTATTTTCAAGTATTTATTTAAATAGAATTTGATTGGATTTGATTTAAATGCCAGCAATGCCATGTTGATTTTATTGTTGCATTTTAATTTATTTTGATTTCTTTTTGCAGGAAAACAGTGGAAGAAATATGGAGAAAAAGATCTCAATCAATGAGAATGCTCCAGCAATTGAAGATCAGAATTTTGAGCAAGTAAAATTGGATTTAGCAGATTTCTCTTCAACAAACTCTTCTCTCAAGAATTCCTTCACAAATAGTATAAGTAATAGATTGCAAAATGGAATAAGGATTGCTCTCCTATGCAATGCTAGACTTCTAAAAGCACTACCGTAATAGGAATTTAGAGTTGTAGGAGAAAGGAGAGAAAATCTCAGATCTGGGGATTATTGAGGATTTTTCCTTTGTATCTTGAATTATGTATGAGGGGCAGAGTTTTCACTATTGTGGCTTTAGCTTTGAAGGCAGAAGTTCAAGCAATGTAAAGGACTGTTGGAGACCAAGATCAGAGAAATGGATGCAATAAATTGGTATTTTTAATACTACTGTTTCAAATATCAGTTTCATTTTTATGGTAACAGGAATGTCTCATTTTATTCATGTTTGTGCACTATTGTCAATATGGGTAATTTGTCTCAATCTTGTTATTAGGTATCTCTGTTCTTATGAATTAAAATATGATTTCTGAGTAACTATTTACTCAGAAATGCGTCTTATAAAACTGATTTATTGAATGGTAATATGTTGTGAATTATTTCCACATATCATTATTCAATTATTGGATTTACTAATTTGATAATTAATATCATTTTTATGAACTACTTCTTGAATGTTGTTGGTTTATTATTTCAGTTAAGAGGTCTCAATGGGATGTGTTTTGGTAACTATAATATCAGTTAATTGAACTACTTCATTAACTTGATATTCATTATAAATAAGACATATTTAAATCTCAATACTTTAATTATCTTGCTCTTAGTTGGGTTAGATTTATATCTGCCTAATTAAGATAGGATTTAGATTAGTTTCTTTTTCTTGCATCATAGAATAAGCTTGCATTTAGAGTAAATTCTACATTCTTTTAAGTCCTCTCCTCAAAGAGGAAAAACTTTAGTTGTGGCTTGGCTGAACCCAAATCAGCTTAAGGGTCATTCTCTTGCCTAATCAGCAAGAAGAAGTGATCTGATATCCCTGTCTATTGGTATGTAAAGATACATCATAAACCAATAGCAATAGGGAGAAGGTAACTGGACCTAGTTAAACCAGTTGGAGCCACCACACCAAACGGAAAATGAGTTGCTTTAAGGTCCGGATCGGGTGGTTATCCCCCAATGTTGTTGCAGCGATTTTCGAGGCATCAACATTTTTGGCGCTAGAAGGAGGGCCTGAGATTTTTGCCTATTGGAGTCTTTTCAATTTTAATATTTTATTTATTGTGATGGCTCCTCTTAAACTTCCAATTTGGAGTTGTATCCATGGACGTGCATCTTCCAATACTCCACCCGAAGTGGTAAGACTCTTGTCTCAGGTAAAATTCAATGGTAAGAGAAATTCTTCTGCTTTTAATCATGTCCTTCAATTTATTCAAAACATTTCAAAATATGATTTTGAAGGAATTGATGAAGGCATTTTATGCAGAATTTTTACTCTCACATTCGTGGCAAAAGCCAGAAACTGGTGTAGAACTCTTCCAGTTGCCTCAATCCACAGCTGGGATCAATTTGTTACAATTTTCATTTGTAAATTTGATGGCTATGATTATGAACAGGTATGTGAAGAAATTGAATATCTACGAAGGTTTGAAAATGAGTCTGTTAATGATTATAATATTCGATTTCATTTGAATTGCTTAAGATTTAAAGACGAAGATAGACCTACGGAAGAAGAATCATTAGATTGGTTTGAATATATTTGTTCCCTTCCACCCATTCCCAATCCATATGAAATTAATTCAAGCTTTGTTCCATCCCATTGCAATATAAATGAGAATCCCAATTTGGATGTGCAAATAAATTGTGATGAAGTGGTTTCACAAAGCTTGGAAAATATTTCCATTCAAATGCAAGGAGACAACAACAGCAATTTTGGAGAAAAAGCCGCCTTGAAATCTAAAATCTACTTTGAAGTAAATTCGGAAAATCAAATCGCAAATCAGCAAGTACAAGCAGCAATCAAAGTAAATAAAATGCAAACTGCTGTACAAATTTCTGAATTTCTCCATGATGAGCAAATGCCGAAATCACAGCAGCAAAGCAGCGTTCTTCAAGAAAGCATACGCACACAAAGGAATGATCTGCAATCTAAAATTTACAATGAGCATAATGCACAAGAGCTCTCAAACAGAGACAATTTTAAATGCATTGTTTCAGGTTCACATTTTTCCCTTTATCTTGATATTTTTAATGATAGTAATTTTTCTCCTCTTGGTATCAATGATATTTCAGAAATTAAAGAGGATGATTTAAATGAATTATCATTAAATTTTTATCAAGATAAAGAAATAATAATTGATCATTCTTTTGCCACTAATGAACATGAGATTTTTGTTCCTCCTTGTTTTGGTATATTGGATGAAATCGAAGGGAATTCCAGACAATCTTGTGAGGTCATTTATGATGATTACTCTGACATTGAGGATGTTGATTTCCATTATTCTCAAGAGAATCCTCATGATAAAATTCAAATAACATCTAAGGATGAGGAACGCTTCAATTTAGGAAATATCCCAACTAATCCTCATTTTAGAGCAGCAAATTATCTTCATGATTTCACCATTCAAGAAATCATTCCAATTTATGATTCATATGAGGATCAAACTCCCATTCCTATTCATAATCATAATTCGTTTTCTATTTCACAAGTTGGAATTCGAAATTACCCAAATTTTATAATTCTAGCCAATCCTTGTGAAAGAGAAATTATTTCAAAACAATCCCAATTGTGCTGTAACATTAGTTGTACAAATAGTGATTTCATTTTAGTTTTTCTTTCACAGCTATTTTGTTTAAACTTAGATTTATTTTCTGATTTTATTTTGCAAAATTTTCACATTTTTCGCTGGCATATTGAACACCTTACTATCAAACACTCAATTGATGCATTGCCCGATTGGGAAATTGAAGTTTCATATTATAATCATCAGCATCGAAAGATATCAATATTTCAATTTCAATCAATGCTAATGTTTCATCAAAAGCTTCTATTTTTTCAAAGGCAGTGTCGACAAGAGAATGTATTTTTGCAATCTAGCCAGCAATTCAATTCAATCAATAATTTTCCATTTCATTTGAAAGATTTCCATCCATTTTTCATTAATTCATTTGAAAAATATTTGGAAATTTTTCTCTCAAAGGAGATTGATAATAATTTAACATTTGTACATAACACTAACAAATTTTTTCAGGTCAAAGAATCTAAAAATTCATCTCCACAATTCGGCCTGTCATCTCCTCTTTTGAACGTTTCCCAATCATTAATGGAAATCCATCCAGATTTTTGTGATCCAATTGGTAGTCAATTGGAAAGGAAATTTCAAGAGAAAGAGATTTTAATTAAGTTGCTAACAATAACTATACATTCTGATTTCATATTTAATTTTCTTAGTTTAATTAGCTTTGTATTTTTATTACTAACATTTGAACTGTACATAGATGCAGCAATTAAAATGAGAAAATGGTTACACTGGAAATATGACTATACCTAGTCATTTTCATGTATATGGTTAGAATAGGAGTAGAATTAATTTAGTTTGTTTGTTTTATATAGTTAATTTATTTTCAACAGTTCTGTAGATTAAAAATAAAACAAAGCAATCAGCCGTTCTCATACATGTTCACTGAAAACATTTTCTCCTTATCAGAAAGTTTTAATTATTATTTTCCTTTTTTTTTAATTTCTTACAGCAATACCTCTACTCTACCTATTCTGAATAATCTCTTGATTAAATTCAATTAAAGTTGCACTTGGTATCGATCACCTCAAAGCCACTTTTCTTCATTTCGAGATTTCCTTCTAAGATTTTCCTTTGGAATTTATATGATAAAGGTTGAGGATATAAGAGCTTCATGATCTCATTATCCCATGAAATGTATGATTGTCCACGATAAGCTTAATTCTAATTCCATCATTATTAGTCAGTCCAACCTTTCACGGTAATCATATGAAGTTCATATTATCTTCCTCGGAATTTGCTAAAAGCTGACCTTAAGGATGTCCATTTTGCCAAGTGCACACATTCAAATCTGTTTTGATATTTTTCCACAATTAGTGGCTTAATCTCATTCTAATCTTTAGTTGATTATTTGATGCTGCAATACGCATCATATTCATTCACTAAAGACATTATTGAACAGTCGCTATAACAATACGCATTCTTCTCAAGTTATTCAGAATAAGCAGAGGTAATAAATTGTTGTCTCAATTCGAAAGGGAAGTTTATTTTTATATTTATTTCTGGTAAATTTTCTGTTTTATGAACATGAATAATTGATTTCATTCAGGCTGATTGCACACTTAGATTTAGAATAAATAATGAGATGATTTTAATCAAAGGAAGAATTTGAAGATTCATAAGGTAAAATTTGCAGACAATTTCCTTCCAGGTATGCATTTGCAAGTTGGTTCTCATCTCTTATTAGTTTCTCTTTTCCTTAGTTTATTTTTTTATTTTATTTTTATGTTCTGTTTTATTTACAGATTTTCATTTTGTTTTCAAAACTTGAAGTAAGCAGAAAACCCATTTCAGATTTGCAACAGGTTCAGGGAAAATTTATTTTGTGATTCATTAGAATTTGAACATTTTTAACTTTGCTTTCAACCATCAGTAAACCCAATTGAAATTTCAAGTAATATCATAAGACTACTCGCATCATAATATTTCATCGGAAGTAGTTCTTAGCATTTATTTTGATAACAAATCGTTCATAAAATACCTCCGATGTATTATCTTACTCCTATGCCATATCTCATTT
Organism: Pinus tabuliformis; assembly: GCA_031772625.1. Classification (NCBI taxonomy): domain Eukaryota; kingdom Viridiplantae; phylum Streptophyta; class Pinopsida; order Pinales; family Pinaceae; genus Pinus; species Pinus tabuliformis. The sequence continues at coordinate 317,291,501 of CM062820.1, read as the reverse complement.
TGCATATCGGAGCTTTGCATTTCAAGTATACTTCCATTATCATGAATCGCCAATCTCCGATAGTCAACTTTACCAATATTGCGACCACCACATAATTATGGACCCGATATGAAATTCGAATCAAGTTTATAAAAACTATCGCATCCACTCAATCGCAATAATGGTAGGAGCATAACTTTAAAGTGGCCGATGTTTTGAATCCGATACATTATTAAATTTTTATCATAAAATTATTGGGTCCACTCTTCATCGCATATCGGCATATCGAGAATTGTTACATCATATGCTTAAGATTGTCGATTGCGCCGATTGTCGATCGCCGATTAGCCACGTCATTCATCGCATATCGGAATCGCAAGAATCATATTGTGTTACATCGGGTACCAAAAGTCTGCTCATCGCCGATTAGCAATCGCCGATATCACAATCATCTCATCGCATTTTTATTTATGCTCATATCATATCTCTGAATTTGCGATGTGCAATGTGGGAAGCACAGTGTAAATATACCCCGACCCCCGATATGATATTTCTTTAATGATGTGATCGCTCCATCTCATAGCACAACTTCTCATCGCATATTTTCATATTGGCGATTTGCCATTGCAATCTCCGATGCAATAACTTCTAATGCATGCCTTTGAGCCATTAACATTTAATCGATATATGGCATAGCAACAAAAGTAGAGTCTTGCAAATTAAAATTGAAGCATGGTGAAGAAACATGTTATGTGAATCATCCGATACGGCGATATGTTATTTTAAAAGCAAGCTTGGGAAACCACTATGGGAAAAAAGCAATTGTTGACAAAATTGCAGCATACAAAAAACATTTCAATTTCTCATACATTTTAGTTTTAAATATATAATTCCATAATTAAAAATGGAATTCAGGACCTCTATCTTCATATTTAAATTTTATTATCTTGGATTTGGTCTTGATTCTGGACAATTTATTAAATCATGGAGTTTATATAAAACTAATAATATTTTGAGAAACAGTCATTACTGCAAATTCTCATTCTCATTTCTGATGCATTTCTTTTAATTTCAATTCCCTTGAGCACTAAGCATTCCATTTTTCCATTTTACTTCTTGCTTTAGTTTAAATAAAATAAATAATGATTTTGGGTTACAAGATTTTGATTAGTTTGACTTCTTCATGTTTTTAATGTTAATTAAAATAAGAAGTCAACTAGTTTGGAGAAACTGATACCTTTCAGGTAAGATCAATAGAAATTATCCAATGGTAAGATTCATGTACCCACTTTCATTGCTTTAGTTTCAGTTTTGTTTTTGCTGATATAAAAATATGTTTTGCAGTTCTCCATTTGAAGCTTTCAATCCTTTGCCGAATCAGATTTTCAAAGTCATATGCTTTTCTACTGGCTTTATTTCAATAAGCAGTGATAATCTTCATCGAAACAGCTACACCAGGAAGTTTCTGAACCTTTAGTTTGTTTCTTTAAGCATTCCTTTTTAGAAAATGATTAAGATGATGCTTGGAAACAAGAAGATTCATATCAGACAGAAAGTATTCATTGTGGCTAAATTTTACAATCACTGTTATCTAAAAGCCTAAAGCATTCATAACTCTGCAAGGTATATTTTTCTAAATCTCGACATAAGAAGGAATGATTACATGCTTATTTTCTTTTTCTTCATATTATTGGAAACATTGGTATAAACGTTCTTGTTTGAGTTTATCTTGCGAAACTTGGATTTTCCTTTCCATTTTTAGAGATTTCTTTGTTTTTATTTTTGTTTGTTGATTTCTTTCTCATTTTAGCATAAGAATTCTTTTCCTTTGGTTTTCAGTTTGATTTTGGTGACTTTGCCGTGATTTATATGGAAGTTCTTTTTGTTACCTAACAATGGTCAGGATACGTGGAGAAAAATTGTTAATAGTCACCTATTAGCTTTTTCTTGAATCTCTTAGTGAAGTTTGATTTTCTTATTATAAAGGTAGACATACTTAAGGAAGAGATTACCAATCAAGAGAAGTTGGCAAAGTATCATAAAATCTGAAAAATTTCTTTTTCATCAAATTGTAATCATTTTGAGATTTCAAAATTTCATTAGGATCTTTCAGAGTTCTATTATCAGTCAAAAAAATTTATTTTTAACCAAGTAAAGACACTTTACAGCAAAGCACCTTCAACTTTGAAATTGTCATTCTTAACTCTTAAGGAGTCAATGATTCTCCATGTCCCAAAGAGTTTTATTTTTCTAGAGTGTAATCCATAAATATATTTAAACTTAAAAGATAAGAGGTCTCATCATGAGCCTGCTTACCATGATCATAGGGGAAAAATAGGCTGACATTACCAACACTACTAAACAAACCAGGGTGATGGCTTATGATTGCAAACAATTATAAGACAAGGGGTCTCATCACGAGCCAGCTTGTTCAGTCCAATTTTAACCAGTGAATGGCATTGTCAACTATCTGGCCACCAAACCAGGACAATGGCTTTTAAGAGAAATAAAAATAAAAATTCAAAGAAAATAAACATATATAAATGGATTTATCTCTAGATCAATAATTCTTAAACAGATGGGATTTTGAATCATTTATGATTAAAAGGTAACCCTGTCGAAACTATAGATGTTTGCTGGCAGCAGTGGCTCTACCTATGACAAAGGAGTATATTTTAAAAGCTAAGCTGTAAAGTGACCCCTGCTTTATCTCTACAACTAATTAAGGACTGATGTAGAGTTTTGAAATATTTTAATGTATGAGGAATTTTAAGAAAAATTACAATTAGATGATTCTTGCTTTTATTCAGACTAATGAACTTAGTCAAGCATTTCAAGCATAATTTTATCTTCTTTAATTATTTTTACTTTAATCTTATTCATATCAAACAGAGATAACTGGTTCTTCTCCCGCGTGTCGCCATTGTTGTGGTAAAAACACAACCCCCCATTTTTGACTTGCTCAACTCAAATAATGGGGACCCTTTCTATAAAAATTTTGGCTAAACACCTTTTTGGATTTTTATTTAGTTGATTGCCCTACGCTTTTGTTAATTTTACATTTTCTTTGGATTCTTGTTTTGATTGTTTTGTTAGAATCGATTTTTTATAAGCTTCCCATTGACGCTTGTTTCGCCTCATTTGGTCAACTGGTTTGAAAATGGCACTCCTTTGAAGTCTCATCATTTATCTAGCCTGGGTTAAAAATGCATAAAATGTACAATATTGCATTTTGTAAATAAATTAGTTCAATAAGGCATTCATTTTAAATATTAACCCGTAGCGAGTTTTTACTAACATTTTTCATTTTTAGTTATGCGGCCAAATCATTAAGTATCGAGATTTAAGAAATTTACTCCAATTTCTAAATCAATTATTAATCTCGAAAACCCAAAATTTTCGAAGTGGCTGTAGTTTATTTTTATATTTTTACTTTTATTAAGAGTGGTTGTAGTTTATAAAATAACCCTCATAAAATAAAATCAAAATCAAAATTGATTTTTAATATTAAATCTCAGATTAATTAAATTAATTATTATTTAAAATATAATTAATTTAATTAAACTAAAATTTAATATATATAAAAAAATATATATATATCGGATCGGAAGTTTTATGGGACATATTCTAAATACCTCGATACACACCATACCCCCGATGCGATATCGGGTTGGAAGTTTTGTTCGCAACACATTTTACAAACTCCCGATATCCCCTCATACCTCTGATCGTCGATAACCAAAGGGCAATGGAGCATTAACCAATGTTTAAAATCATTTCAATCGCATCGAGAGTTTTTATTTGATATGAGTTATATGCCCCCGACACCACTCCTCCTCCGATCCGATAAGTCAATCTTTGACTTCCATATTAATAACTCCATTCAAGGTTTTAAAGAGGCTTATGTAATAACGTAGGGTGATAATAGCTTTAGTTTAAAAGGTTTAAATATTTAATGGTGAGAATAAGTGGGGGTAGTTTATATTTTTTTATTTTTTTTATATTAATTTAAATAATTAATTTTAAATTAATTAATATATGTAATATAATTAATTTAAATAAATAAAATTGTAATTATTATTTAGATTATATAGTTTGTAATTAGTTAATTATAATAGTTAGTTATATATTAATTAATAAATAGTTTATTAATAATTAGTTTAATTTATAATTAGCAATTAAATTAGAATTAATTAGAGATTAATTTAGGATTAGTTTTTAATTACAATATTTTTAGCCCAGCAACAGCATTTCCAGATTCATGCCAAATTTCATCCATCAACTTTGGAGGCTCATAGACTGGGTTATACTTGGCCAAATGAAGCCCAGGATGGCTCATTGGAAAGAGAAAATCAAGGAGAACATTTTGGAGGAGGTTTCACTAACAGATTTAATCATTTATTGGGTCAAAAATCAGGCAGAAGATCAAGCTCCGAATTTTGAAAAACAAAATCAATTTTCTGAGTTATTTTCTTCATTTTCATTTGTCCAAACCTCTTCTAATTGTAGATCCATTGGTTAATAATATATTTGGCCAATCAAACTATCCCAGGCATCAAGAGAAAGTTTATATTTTATTTTCAAGTATTTATTTAAATAGAATTTGATTGGATTTGATTTAAATGCCAGCAATGCCATGTTGATTTTATTGTTGTATTTTAATTTATTTTGATTTCTTTTTGCAGGAAAACAGTAGAAGAAATATGGAGAAAAAGATCTCAATCAATGAGAATGCTCCAACAATTAAAGATCAGAATTTTGAGCAAGTAAAATTGGATTTAGCAGATTTCTCTTCAACAAACTCTTCTCTCAAGAATTCCTTCACAAATAGTATAAGTAATAGATTGCAAAATGGAATAAGGACTGCTCTCCTCTGCAATGCTAGAATTCTAAAAGCACTACCGCAATAGGAATTTAGAGTTGTAGGAGAGAAGAGAGAAAATCTCAGATCTGGGGATTATTGAGAATTTTTCCTTTGTATCTTGAATTATGTATGAGGGGCAGAGTTTTCACTATTGTGGCTTTAGCTTTGAAGGCAGAAGTTGAATCAATGTAAAGGACTGTTGGAGACCAAGATCAGAGAAATGGATGCAATAAATTGGTATTTTTAATACTACTGTTTCAAATATCAGTTTCATTTTTATGGTAACAGGAATGTCTCATTTTATTCATGTTTGTGCACTATTGTCAATATGGGTAATTTGTCTCAATCTTGTTATTAGGTATCTCTGTTCTTATGAATTAAAATCTGATTTCTGAGTAACTATTTACTCAGAAATCTGTCTTATAAAACTGATTTATTGAATGGTAATATGTTGTGAATTATTTCCACATATCATTATTCAATTATTGGATTTATTGATTTGATAATTAATATCATTTTTATGAACTACTTCTTGAATGTTGTTGGTTTATTATTTCAGTTAAGAGGTCTCAATGGGATGTGTTTTGGTAACTATAATATCAGTTAATTGAACTACTTCATTAACTTGATATTCATTATAAACAAGACATATTTAAATCTCAATACTTTAATTATCTTGCTCTTAGTTGGGTTAGATCTATATCTGCCTAATTAAGATAGGATTTAGATTAGTTTCTTTTGCTTGCATCATAGAATAAGTTTGCATTTAGAGTAAATTTTACATTCTTTTAAGTCCTCTCCTCAAAGAGGCAAAACTTTAGTTGTGGCTTGGCTGAACCCAAATCAGCTTAAGGGTCATTCTCTTGCCTGATCAGCAAGAAGAAGTGATCTGATATCCCTGTCTATTGGTATGTAAAGATACATCATAAACCAATAGCAATAGGGAGAAGGTAACTGGACCTAGTTAAACCAGTCGGAGCCACCACACCAAACGGAAAAGGAGCTGCTTTAAGGTCCGGACCGGGTGGTTATCCCCCAATGTTGTTGCAGCGATTTTCGAGGCATCAACAATACCTAATATGGGGTTTAAAATCTAAAAGAAAATTTAAAACGAAAATTAATATTTCCTAAGGTCTATGTGGATACAACTTGTAAGTTCTAGAGGGTTCCTAAGAGGCCTAGCTAGGAAAATTTATTTAAGTAGGAATTAGTATGAAGGAAAGAACATCAAGTGAGAAGGAGCTCATTTGATCAAGGAGGAAAAGAGAGATGTAGTCCTAAAGTAGGCCGATTTAGAGGGTTGAGTAATGGTTGCTAAAGGGAGGCCAACATCATCCACTAAGAGCAAGATCATCATTTGAGGGTTCACGATAATATCACATACCTTAATGGGTTTGAGCTAAGATGTAGGAGGGCATAGTGTTCATTCTCTTTTAGTAGATTAAGCTCAAGAGAGGTGGCTCATGAGAATTTGGGCATGTGATTTCAATGGTGTTTTTGTGTGAAGGTCACATAAAATTATGAAATAACAGAGAGGGTTGAGACCCTGTCATGTGGTGGTTAGTAGGTTGCAAGGTATGTGATAAAGACCAACACAAATGGAGGAGGGCCTACACCAAAATTTAGGGCCAGAACAAAATTATTTGTAGGCGTAATGTTGAATGAGGTAATCGTAGTTTGAGGGTCATAGAGATTTGAAGTTTAGGCCTAGATTCAATCAAAGAAATGCCCATAATCTATGGATCCATATGATCTAGGTTGAGTTTCTTATGGAGGAAAGAGTTGTTTTTTTTTCTATGGGTGGATAGGATTTGTTCTAAAGAAATTAGAATATAAGTATAATGCCCTAGTTAGGGCATTTTCCTCGCACATTTAGTCCATAAGGTATTCCCTTAAGACTGTGAAAAATCTGCATAGAAGAAGACGAGTCATGACTCTTAGGGTGATGATTATCTCTGCAATATAGACCACATATATGGAAGACGGTTTGCAGAAGCATGTGTGTAGATAGAAGCTCCAAAGGAGGGTGGAACCTGAGTAGAAGATTGAATAGAATAAATGTGCCATATGAGGAATGGATTGACATGAAGAGGAGTTGATTTTGGTGGACTGTCCATAGAGGTTTGGACAAAGATCTGAAGCAGCCTATAAGAAATTAGTCATTGCACTGTTAGTGGATGATTTGTGACCCTAGTTTAGGCATTTATAGATTGTTAGAAGAATGATAACAGGAGAAGTTCAGATTTGTTCATAGCTTGGACAATAAAGTAATTGGTACACAAGAATAGTTATTTTGAGAGGACTCAAATCACTATTAGGTGGAAGATTTGAAGAGCCCTGGATGAGGGCAATGTTGTGGACCTTAGATCAGTAAAAGAATTAACTATGGTTGGGAAAATTGGTGTTAGTACTAGTAAAGTTGGAGGGTTGTTAGGTGATGGTCAAAGAAAATTCCTAAGTCTTGTATTTATGAAGGACAACAAGACTACTAGAAGGGTAGGTGTATTGGGCCTAAGGATGTGTAGAATTTTAATGACTAAAGTAACAATCAAGTGGGATAGCTAACTAGCCCTAGTTCATTTTATTGTAGAGGATTGACTCAATGAGAAGAAGGGTGACCTACATAGCCCTAGACATGTCATATTGGAGCAACAGTATGGAAAAAATGGGCAGACCAAAGAGTTGTTCACAAACGGAGTTGTGAACAATTGATTGAAGACCCTAAGAGTTGTAGACCTTGAAGGAAAAAGTAGGTAGCTCGAGGGAAATTTTTTCTGAGTCAAGCTTATTAACCTAAATAGGTTGAGTTCATTGATAGAGGTAGATTGAGGAGTTACAAAATGGCAGGTAAGAGGACCTTCCAAATGTGTTCTAGGCACATGGACTAAAAGGGTTGTGTGTTGCCACCATCAACAAGTCAAGTGTTGTCTTGTTCAAGGTAGATTGGTTGTCAAAGGAATAACACCAATCCCTAATGTCTTCCTTGTATCAATCAGATTATAAAGGGCCATGATCCCTAGTATGGGAGCTCTAGCATGTTCTATTATAGTTTGTAATATAACTAAGAAGGGTTTGAAAAAGTTAAAAATTTTCATGTGCACTAGTTTATTCCCTAATGTGTGTATATTTCATTGTGTAAAGTAGATGTCTTGTGGCACTTGAGTGTGTTTGCATCAAAGATTATAAAACCAAACCTAAATTCTCATGTGTCGTGGAAATTCAACATAGGTCTTGTTCACCTAAGAACTACATGTAACTCATATTATGCTACTCATGTCCAATCTAAACTCATCCCACTTAACAAGTTACCAAGAAAAGTCTCATCACATCCAAACGTGGCCATAAACCAACTAAGCAACACAATTTACATCTTGACATGCCATAACACCTAACATGTCTTAGAATGCCTTAGCACTATGTGGCATGTGTTAGCATCCCCTAAATTCCTTGACATGATTTGGCACTCCCTAGTGCACCATAGCACTTCCTCACATGCCTTGATAGTTTATCATACCTTGGCACTATCTAGCATATAACTTTGTCACTACCTCCTTAACACACCTAGAACTCGTTGACACTCCCTGCCACACACTCTTATTCATTCATTTCCATGAATTTTGACCTAGTGCTTCCTTGTGTTTCCCTGACAATCCCTAACACTCTCTGTTTCAGGGAAAACTACTGTCGATTCGAACTGCTAGTCCCACTAAGATGGGTAACTATCTTAGAAACAAACAATGAAATATTTTTAAGAGTTCCTTTAAGTGTGATAGATGGAAGAGAAGAAAAGAGGACCAACCTAGATCTTCCACTTTGATCCTAGCTTGATTTCTCCTTTCCTTGATAGAATTTGCCACTCCTCTCCTACTTGTCCCACTTCAAAGAGTCAAAGTCAAAGTAACAACAAACTATCAAAGCATATATATCTAACACGTCATAAACAATGCAGAATCAGAAACACATTGACCATACAATTGCATTCATAAACAAGATTCACAAATACATGATTATATGGAGGAAAACTCAAAGAACTTTATTAATAGTAATGTAAGAGAGGATTACAACCCAACTGTCTAATCTAGCATCATCCTCCCAGTTGTAGAAGCCCTCTTCACCTCATGAACAAGCAAATCACCCAACAATGCAATGTCTCTTCTCATCAACAAACCAATAGCACTTCCTTACAAAAATACAAAATTCCAGCCTCTAGATCTCTCAGATGAGGGATCCATTTATAGGTGTCTTACAAGGGTGTGAGTCAGCTCTGGGTTTTTTATTATTGTCATTCCACTGATAGTTCTTGGTTCCACTTGGAGATTTCATGATCTCTTGCTCATCCCTGGGCGAATTCAGAGAGGCAAGTGTCACAGGAGAAGTTTCTGGAAGATTCCATGATCATCCACCTTGCAAACTGTCTCTGCCATTTGTCTATTCTCACAAATCGCACCCCACATAAGGACATTTTAGTATGCATCACACCTGGCTAGTTAGGTAGACAGTATGCGTCGCACCTTGCCCATGGAGCAGTCTGTATGGTCCAGTTTTGGCCAGTTCTGAGTAGTTTTTCAGGTGGAACTTCTGGGAAATGATGTAATCAGCTGACCATGATCCTTTAGGGTATGAAACAATAGTTTTAGGGACTTATGGAGCCCTTAGTTTATGGACATATAAGTTTGGGTTTGCAGTGCCCAAATATGTCTATAACAGTTGCCCCTAAAGCATGTGGTCGTAAATCTTCTGATGTCGAGTGAAATGCTTTATTTATGAGGATCCGAGGTATTCTTATTGGAAGGTGACTTGTATAAGATACAATACAATACATCATCATATTATTTTCATGATCTAGCTGAGGCGGGCATTCCCATGCTCAGCTTTATAAATTCATTTTCATGTACATAGGACAGACAATCGTCTGCTATTGCAGACTGGTGATTCTTCGTATGAAGAGTCATCTTCCCTGGCTTAGATGACTATCAATGCAAATTTTGTGTACAATTGATGTCTTTATTTTCCTGAATATATCGCAGCCCAGATGGATGAAACTAGATCAGAGGTCTTCAAAACTCGTCCAATCTTCGCCTAATGTACAAGTCGATCCATGTGAAAAGATGTTCTGAAGTCGAACACAGAAAGACATTGCCTAATTACCAGCCAATAATGTAAGCTGTTAACAGACGCGAGAGGAGTCACCGATAATGATGATGACCCTCAAGGTACTATAGTACAATTCACATGGTGTGAATATATGAGCCGATATCGAAGAAATGCCCATAATCTATGGATCCATATGATCTAGGTTGAGTTTCTTATGGAGGAAAGAGTTGTTTTTTTTTCTATGGGTGGATAGGATTTGTTCTAAAGAAATTAGAATATAAGTATAATGCCCTAGTTAGGGCATTTTCCTCGCACATTTAGTCCATAAGGTATTCCCTTAAGACTGTGACAAATCTGCATAGAAGAAGACGAGTCATGACTCTTAGGGTGATGATTATCTCTGCAATATAGACCACATATATGGAAGACGGTTTGCAGAAGCATGTGTGTAGATAGAAGCTCCAAAGGAGGGTGGAACCTGAGTAGAAGATTGAATAGAAGAAATGTGCCATATGAGGAATGGATTGACATGAAGAGGAGTTGATTTTGGTGGACTGTCCATAGAGGTTTGGACAAAGATCTGAAGCAGCCTATAAGAAATTAGTCATTGCACTGTTAATGGATGATTTGTGACCCTAGTTTAGGCATTTATAGATTGTTAGAAGAATGATAACAGGAGAAGTTCAGATTTGTTCATAGCTTGGACAATAAAGTAATTGGTACACAAGAATAGTTATTTTGAGAGGACTCAAATCACTATTAGGTGGAAGATTTGAAGAGCCCTGGATGAGGGCAATGTTGTGGGCCTTAGATCAGTAAAAGAATTAACTATGGTTGGGAAAATTGATGTTAGTCCTAGTAAAGTTGGAGGGTTGTTAGGTGATGGTCAAAGAAAATTCCTAAGTCTTGTATTTATGAAGGACAACAAGATTACTAGAAGGGTAGGTGTATTGGGCCTAAGGATGTGTAGAATTTTAATGACTAAAGTAACAATCAAGTGGGATAGCTAACTAGCCCTAGTTCATTTTATTGTAGAGGATTGACTCAATGAGAAGAAGGGTGACCTACATAGCCCTAGACATGTCATATTGGAGCAACAGTATGGAAAAAATGGGCAGACCAAAGAGTTGTTCACAAACGGAGTTGTGAACAATTGATTGAAGACCCTAAGAGTTGTAGACCTTGAAGGAAAAAGTAGGTAGCTCGAGGGAAATTTTTTTTGAGTCAAGCTTATTAACCTAAATAGGTTGAGTTCATTGATAGAGGTAGATTGAGAAGTTACAAAATGGCAGGTAAGAGGACCTTCCAAATGTGTTCTAGGCACATGGACTAAAAGGGTTGTGTGTTGCCACCATCAACAAGTCAAGTGTTGTCTTGTTCAAGGTAGATTGGTTGTCAAAGGAATAACACCAATCCCTAATGTCTTCCTTGTATCAATCAGATTATAAAGGGCCATGATCCCTAGTATGGGAGCTCTAGCATGTTCTATTATAGTTTGTAATATAACTAAGAAGGGTTTGAAAAAGTTAAAAATTTTCATGTGCACTAGTTTATTCCTTAATGTGTGTATATTTCATTGTGTAAAGTAGATGTCTTGTGGCACTTGAGTGTGTTTGCATCAAAGATTATAAAACCAAACCTAAATTCTCATATGTCGTGGAAATTCAACATAGGTCCTGTTCACCTAAGAACTACATGTAACTCATATTATGCTACTCATGTCCAATCTAAACTCATCCCACTTAACAAGTTACAAAGAAAAGTCTCATCACATCCAAACGTGGCCATAAACCAACTAAGCAACACAATTTACATCTTGACATGCCATAACACCTAACATGTCTTAGAATGCCTTAGCACTATGTGGCATGTGTTAGCATCCCCTAAATTCCTTGACATGATTTGGCACTCCCTAGTGCACCATAGCACTTCCTCACATGCCTTGATAGTTTATCATACCTTGGCACTATCTAGCATATAACTTTGTCACTACCTCCTTAACACACCTAGAACTCGTTGACACTCCCTGCCACACACTCTTATTCATTCATTTCCATGAATTTTGACCTAGTGCTTCCTTGTGTTTCCTTGACAATCCCTAACACTCTCTGTTTCAGGGAAAACTACTGTCGATTCGAACTGCTAGTCCCACTAATATGGGTAACTATCTTAGAAACAAACAATGAAATATTTTTAAGAGTTCCTTTAAGTGTGATAGATGGAAGAGAAGAAAAGAGGACCAACCTAGATCTTCCACTTTGATCCTAGCTTGATTTCTCCTTTCCTTGATAGAATTTGCCACTCCTCTCCTACTTGTCCCACTTCAAAGAGTCAAAGTCAAAGTAACAGCAAACTATCAAAGCATATCTATCTAACACGTCATAAACAATGCAGAATCAGAAACACATTGACCATACAATTGCATTCATAAACAAGATTCACAAATACATGATTATATGGAGGAAAACTCAAAGAACTTTATTAATAGTAATGTAAGAGAGGATTACAACCCAACTGTCTAATCTAGCATCATCCTCCCAGTTGTAGAAGCCCTCTTCACCTCATGAACAAGCAAATCACCCAACAATGCAATGTCTCTTCTCATCAACAAACCAATAGCACTTCCTTACAAAAATACAAAATTCCAGCCTCTAGATCTCTCAGATGAGGGATCCATTTATAGTGTCTTACAAGGGTGTGAGTCAGCTCTGGGTTTTTTATTATTGTCATTCCACTGATAGTTCTTGGTTCCACTTGGAGATTTCATGATCTCTTGCTCATCCCTGGGTGAATTCAGAGAGGCAAGTGTCACAGGAGAAGTTTCTGGAAGATTCCATGATCATCCACCTTGCAAACTGTCTCTGCCATTTGTCTATTCTCACTCATCGCACCCCACATAAGGCCATTTTAGTATGCATCGCACCTGGCTAGTTAGGTAGACAGTATGTGTCGCACCTTGCCCATGGAGCAGTCTGTATGGTCCAGTTTTGGCCAGTTCTGAGTAGTTTTTCAGGTGGAACTTCTGGGAAATGATGTAATCAGCTGACCATGATCCTTTAGGGTATGAAACAATAGTTTTAGGGACTTATGGAGCCCTTAGTTTATGGACATATAAGTTTGGGTTTGTAGTCCCCAAATATGTCTATAACAGTTGCCCCTAAAGCATGAGGTCGTAAATCTTCTGATGTCGAGTGAAATGCTTTATTCATGAGGATCCGAGGTATTCTTACTGGAAGGTGACTTGTATAAGATACAATACAATACATCATCATATTATTTTCATGATCTAGCTGAGGCGGGCATTCCCATGCTCAGCTTTATAAATTCATTTTCATGTACATAGGACAGACAATCGTCTGCTATTGCAGACTGGTGATTCTTCGTATGAAGAGTCATCTTCCCTAGCTTAGATGACTATCAATGCAAATTTTGTGTACAATTGATGTCTTTATTTTCCTGAATATATCGCAGCCCAGATGGATGAAACTAGATCAGAGGTCTTCAAAACTCGTCCAATCTTCGCCTAATGTACAAGTCGATCCATGTGAAAAGATGTTCTGAAGTCGAACACAGAAAGACATTGCCTAATTACCAGCCAATAATGTAAGCTGTTAACAGATGCGAGAGGAGTCACCGATAATGATGATGACCCTCAAGGTACTATAGTACAATTCACATGGTGTGAATATATGAGCCGATATCGAACACCACGCAAAGTCTTTCGGTCGAAGGTCATTGATGTAAACCTATCGCTGGAAGTGGGAAACTTGCCATTGAGGCATGCAAGCTTCAAAGTAATGAAAAGGTTGTTTCTAAGTCAACTTCTTGGATAATGAGCTGATGTCGACAAGAAGTGACCTGTCGTAGGAGGGCCTTGATGTATCCCACATCTACGATGTGAAATGGAGCAAATGATTTTTGTGGAGGTGAAAATGATCTGATGATATAAGGTTCAGGAATGGTGGCCATGAAAAATGAAGAGTGGATGTAATGCAGTGGATGAGGCATTTGCTGGATGGTGAATTCTCTAAATGACTTCTCTTGAACATATTGGAAACACTGATATGGACTGGTAGCGTTAACCCCATGGATGGCACAGTGGACCAATGGTGATAGTGAACGAAAAACCCAACCCAACTCAATCACGGTGATGAAGTGAAAGTGTCATGTTCAAGAGCGACCTGCTACCAATAGAGTTCTTCAAGTTTTCTTCCCATTTTTCTCCATTCATTGCTGACCAGTACCTCTTTATTTTTGACAAGCTTGAGGAGGATAACATATTCTTGGTCTATAATTTGCCCTTCAGGCAAACCTGTCACTTTGTGTTTAGCGAGCCTAGCGTTAGTGAGACTCATTCTTGTTTGGGTGGACAAGCTTGTCACTATTGTTTTAACGAGTTTAGCAACAAAGATAACTCAGTCATTTTCATGTTTAGAGAGTTTTAAAATCGATGAAAAGGAGACTCCAACAGTCCTTTTTCGTGGCATAATCCCTTAAGTCTAAAAAAGTGTGAAATAATACAAAAGGGATGACTTTTCGATAGTTTTAACGAGCCGACAAAGACAAGTGCTCGATATTTTTGTTTAATAATCCCTCAGGTCCAAAAAGATTAAAATATATGAGAGGGATGGTGTTCCCCTTACTTTAACGAGATGGGAAGGCCAATAGCTCGACAATATTTTTATATTTAACAAGTCTAAAAAAGAGCTTAAAAGAGACTTGCTTTTGAGGAACGAGTGGTATTTCTGGGTAGCAGCTAGTTCCAGGTAAGTTTGGAACTTCTCAAAACATGGCAGTGTAAAGAGGGTGGCAAACAAAATCACTCATCATAGATGTTCCTCAAAAGGGTAAACAATCAAGTGGAAGTGTATGGTCGGCCGAATGAAATGGAGGTGACGGAAGGAACACAACCAAGGTTCAAAAAAGGGTTGATAGCAAAGCAATCACAAAGGTTATTTACCAAAGGCAGGTTTATTTTTTAATGAGCTTGAACCTTGTGCCAACATGTGCTCAGTGCATGTTGATTTTTTAACGAGCTTGAACCTTGCGGGAACATTGCTCTTACCAGTCTTTTGATAATATCTCTTGGTAGATTTATTTTTTAATGAGATTGAACACTACTATAACATGTGCTCATTGCCTTTTTATGCAAGCTAGAAACGACCGAGCTATGAGGTTAAAGGGTTGAGAACCTACAAACTAAGAAAATTAAAGGTCGCTTTTCACTTGTATGCAAAGGTTTGCATGCCCCATGGTCTTCCAGTAAAAGGAGAGTTTCTAGCTTATCAAATGGAAGTTCCTGCGATTAGGCGGGATTGTTTCTGTCACCAGAAAAAAACTCTTCCTTTTCTTTCTCCATCGAAATAGATGAAGGTGATTGTTGTGAGCTTCCAATCACATAACGTATGAAGGTGAATGTTGTGAGCTTCCATTCACAATCGTACAAAGGAAATAATTGTGTTAGACTGATTACATAACCTATACGGGAATGTTGTTCAATCCAAGTATTATGACCTTTCAAGAAAACCTCTCTTTTCCTCTGGGTTCACCTGCTGAAGCAGACTAGGGTGCATGCCCCCTAATCTTCATCACACTCACCGAACTACTCGCAGTAATTAGGTGGGTGGAACAAAGGTTGAAGAAACATTATTGATGCGAAGAGACCATTTAGGGATGATGGTTGATTCATAGCTGTGTTTGAGCTAGGAAATGTAAGCTGGTCGACAAGTTGCACCAGTCTGCCTTCATGTGGAAAACACATCACTCGAAAGAATGTGGAAACAATAGCTTCCATGCTATATATATAGTCACGTCCAAGGAGTATATTGTAATCTAGTGTACCTTGGACTACCATCACGTTCAAATGAATGGTTTTCTTTCTCAAAGTTATCAGCAACTTTGGAAGGATCCCTAATGGTTGATTGGTTCCTTTGTTGAAGCCCGACAAATTTTGTTTTTCAGGCAAAAGCGATGGTGAACCAAGCGCTTTCCAAGCAGTTGAGGAAAGGATACTCATTGAAGCCCCTTCATCTATGATTGTGCTAGACACGATCATTTTGTAAACTTGTACTATGATTCGGAATGGTACATTATATGGAAGGCGAGGTTTTGCTAGTTGATTCCAATCAAAGAAAATGCCTAGACTACTTGGAGGAGGTACCGGATAAATGTCCGGATAAGTTTCATGAACTGGGGGGGTCTCTTCCTGTTGTAAAGGAATGGGTGGATTTCCCCCAAGTTCATTAGACTCTGTATCGACAAAAAGAATTTGAATGGTGTCATTCTCATTCTCTTCGGGAACTGTATCATATGAAGGTGGGCCTTCTGAAGGCAAGACTCGGTCAACTGCCATCTCGACCAGTTGACTTTGGCCCAATGTGGACTCAAGAGGTTCACTTTCATGATAAGCGATTCGATCGACAATTGAGTTATGTCAATCGGGTTTTCAACTAGCAAAGGACTTGGCAAGAGTTTCTTGTATCCAGGTGGAAGTTGCTGTGGTGAAACAGGACGGTTAATAAAAATTCTTTTGGCTTCATCTAGAAAAGGACAACGGTGAAGAGTATGATCACCTTCACATAACCTACATGGAACTTAGACTTTTCCTTTCAGTCTATTGACTTCGTTTTCACTAGTTGATGGTGCTCTGTCAACCCAACTGTTAGGGGTTGATGACACTGAATGGTGCAAACGGGGAGACCATTCTCTCAAGATCCGTGGGATGCAAGGGCAATCATGATGGTAATGTCTCTCCTTTCAAATCATGCATAGAGTTTTTGGTTTGGAAACTTTAGTGTACGGATTTTCACTAGATGATGCATTGTTGTTCCCTTGTTTAGTTGGTTTCTTCTTCTTCTCCTTCCCTTTCTTTTTCTTCTCAACTACTTGGTTTTTAGTGTCACTAGTTTCACCAAGCGAAGAGGAAGAAATGGAAGGAGAAACAAATTAAGTAGAAGGTGAAGGGGTAGCTTCAGTATCATTTGGTTGCTAATTAGATTGTTGAGGAATTACGGTGTTTTGAACGACAGAGGTCGAGAAAAGCCATACTGGCAGGCCGATTGTGATTCCTGGAAGGGACAATGTAGCCATATATGGAGAACCAATATCTCCCCAAGAGGAGAAAGGACTAGGATTCCCTCCAAGAGGGATTCCTTGATTGGTAGACTCCATTATCTCAACCTCAGATCAACAAAGGAACAAGGATGTTATTCCGATTAAAATAAATTTTAAGACACTTTGACGCAACTTTCTTTTTCAATTTTTAAGAGTCGAGAAAAAGCTAAAGGTGACTCTAGTCGCCTTCGATTTTTAATGAGCCTGAAGTGACAAGTGCTCAAATGGACCTTTTCTTTTAAGGAGTCGAAAAGGAACGAAAGTGACTACTCTGGAAGTCTAGACAGAGGGTTTACCAAACCGATCGTAAAACTGCAAAACACACCTTGGTGATAAATGATAGAGAAATTACCAAGGACTTATGTACGATAGTCAATCTTCCCGAATGTTGTGTTCAGTGCATTACGATCGATAGGGCGGCAGACACGGCTTCCTAAGGATAAAGGATATCAGCCTATTGTGGTCTCCCAATATATACTCGATGGTACGGGGAGCACAAGTTCGTACTGGCACTTGTCGTATCAAAGAGGAGGAATCACCCAACCTTCGATGAAGATAATAGTTACCAGGTTTTACGACACCGGAACACATCTCTAGCCTAGACTTCTAGATGTGTTGCATTAGGTTCCAAAGAATTTTTATGTTCATTGAGGTTTAATTTAGAGTTAATCTTGCTTAGAAGTTTGTCTTTCAAGGTTCACCGCATGATGTAGATGTGAAATTCCTAAATATGTAATCTAAAATGATAAACAGTCATTTATGTTCTTTTAGCAATGAAAATCCTAGCTACAAAGGAAAGAAGATTATGATTTTCTTTCAGCAGAGAGCATAGAACACACACTAAATGCACTTTCCTAAATCAAATTTCGCATGCAGTCAAAATGTAGATGCACATGCATGTATTTGTTTTATGCTTCCTTAATTTCTGAATGCCAAAATAAAGCTAAGTACAGATCTAAACTATTTTCTTTCAAAGCGACATAACTAACAATTTTCTTTTCAAAACGAAAGGAAGACTAAGACGACACTTTTCAATTTCAAATTTAAACTGTTTTCGACACTTGAAATACTAATAATTTCAAAATCAAATACAATGAAAAAAGTACAATCAACTATCTAGAAGAGGAAGACTTTATGACACTCTTCTTTTGATTCAGAATGACAATTATGACACTTGCACCAAAAACGACAGTTCGATTAGGCTACATGCAACAAAGGAAGACTGTAAACTATTGACAAATACACAAAAACATTTACAATTCCTAACTGATGGAGGCTGAAATATGTGAAGGAAGAAGGTTTCAGCAAGAAGGTACTGATCATGAACAGCAAAACTACTGAATAAGGCTGAAAACAAGGAGGAAAAAACGAACTTTCAGAAAAGAAAGCAGTATCACTCAAACATCGCACCTACAACACAGGGAAACAGGGATGCATCTGACCTGCAACACATGGGAGTTGTGATGCATCCAGGTTGCACAGTTATAGATAGTGTGATGGACCAGTGAGCGAAACTAAGCTTGGTTTTTTCTCAAAATTTGCAGCTAAGTTCAGTTATTTAGGTTGAGTAATGATGGATAGTAAAAAAAAAAGCATAAGGGTAAGATCTGATGAGGTTCTGAGCTATCACAAGGGCACTTAGAATGCTTTGTAAGTTAGATGTTCAGTTCATAAACCAACCCGGAGATTGACTGAAGCAGTGTTTATCTACTTCGCAATTGCATAGCAAAGGCATTTCGAAGGCTAGCTGGCTAACTTCAGGCTCCATCTATAGTTTATAAAGCAAACAATAAACAAACAAAACAAACTATTCGTTCCCCAGCGGAGTCGCCATTTTGTTTTAGGGAAAACCAGTGTCAATTCGAAATGCTAGTCCCACTAAGACAGGTAGCTATCTTAGAAACAAACAATGAAAGCTTTTTAAGAGTTCCTTTAAGTGTGATAGATGGAAGAGAAGAAAATAGGACCAACCTAGATCTTCCACTTTGATCCTAGCTTGATTTCTCCTTTCCTTGATAGAATTTGCCACTCCTCTCCTACTTGTCTCGCTTCAAAGAGTACCTATAGAGTCAAAGTAACAAAAAACTATCAAAGCATCTCTATCTAACACATCATAAATAATGTTGAATCAGAGACACATTGACCATACAATTGCATTCATAAACAAGATTCACAAATACACGATTATATGGAGGAAAACTCAAAGAACTTTATTAATAGTAATGTAAGAGAGGATTACAACCCAGCTGTCTGATCCACCATCATCCTCCTAGTTATAGAAGCCCTCTTCACCTCATGAACAATAAAATCACCCAACAATGCAATGTCTCTTCTCACCAACAAACCAACAACACTTCCTTACAAAAATACAAAATTCCAGCCTCTAGATCTCTTAGATGAGGGATCCATTTATAGATGTCTTGCAAGGGTGTGAGTCAGCTCTGGTTTTTTTATCAATGTCATTCCACTAATAGTTCTTGGTTCCACTTGGAGATTTCATGATCTCTTACTCATCCCTGAGCGAATTCAGAGAGTCAAGTGTCACAGGAGAATTTTCTGGAAGATTCCATGATCATCCACCTTGCAAACTGTCTCTGCCATTTGTCTATTCTCGCTCATCGCACCCCACATAAGGCCATTTCAGTATGCATTTCACTTGGCCAGTTAGGCAGTCAGTATGCATTGCACCTTGCCCTGGAGCAGTCTGTATGGTCCAGTTTTGGTCAGTTTTGAGTAGTTTTTTAGGTGGAACTTCTAGGAAATGATGTAATTAGTTGACCATGATCCTTTAGGGTATGTTTTAAGCACTTAAGGAGCCCTTAGTTTATGGAAATATGATTTTGGGGTTGCAGTGCTCAAATATGTCTATAACACTCCCTAGCACGCATTGGCACACCCTAGCACCTGGCACATCTTGGCATGTAGGCCTATCACTCTAGCATTCCTTGGAACCACCTAGCATACCTTGTCTCTCTCTCCTTAGCACACTTAGAGCTTGTTAACACTCCTAGTCACAAACTCTTATTCATTCATTTCCATGCATTTTGACCTTGTGCTCCCTTGTGTTTCCCTAGCAATCCTTAACACTCCTTGGCACGTGTTGGTACACCCTAGCACCTAGTACATCTTGGCATATCACCTTGGCCTCTAGCATGCCTTCACACTAGCTATCATACCTTTTCACTCCCTCCTTAATACACATGGAACTCACTAACACTTCCAATCACAAACTCTTATTTTTCCATTTCTATAAATTTTGACATAGTGCTCCCTTGTGTTTCCATGGCACTCCCAGCTAACACTTCCTTTCACACATGGGCACATCTTGGTTGCATGCCACCCTAGCACTCTAGCATTCCTTAGCGCTTCCAATCATGCATTTTCACTCCTCCTTAGCACACTTGGAATTTGTTGACACTCCCTGTCACACACTCTTATTCATTCATTTCCATGCATTATGACCTAACACTCCTTGACACACATTGGCACACTGTGGAACTTGACACTACCTATCATACCTTGTCACTCCCTCCTTAACACACCCATAACTTGCGAAAACTCCCTATCACACACTCTTATTCATTCATTTCCATGCAATTGAAACTAGTCCTCCCTTGTGTTTCCCTGGAACTCCCTGGCATGTGTTGGTACCACACCCTAGAAACTAGCACATCTTGGCATGCCTTAGCACTTGGCATGTATTGGCATGCCTAGAATGCCTTGGAACTTTCTAGCATGTGTTAGTACTTCCTAACATTCCTTGCACACCTTGGCACTCCCTAGTTGTCATGCCCTCATAGATAGCCTTACTTCTTTTGTGACTTGGGAATCCAACCAAGTCATTGAAAAAATAGTTTTGTCCCTAGCCCAAAGTCTCCCTTTGTCTAAAATTTCTCTATCCATCCCCTTTTTATAATCATAGGCTTACCTCTTGAAATTCCTATTATGAAATTCTCCTAACACACTTCGTCCTTGGGACACCTGGAATTCACTGACACTCCTCGGAAGCCACTCTTATTCATTTGTTTATGTGCACTTTGACCTAGTTCTTCCCTGTGATTCCCTAATACTCCTGAAAAATCCTCGACATGCATTGACACTAGCTAGCATGTGTTAGCACACCTTTTCATTCCTTGGCACGCATTTGCACTCCTTAGCTATCATGCCCTCATAACAACCCTTATTTTTTTAAGACTTGGGAACCAACCAAGTCCTACCTCAACTACAACATCTAGACCAAGTTACAATTACTACAAATATACTATGCATTATTCACCTAAGAATGGCCTATAACTCATCTTATTCTACTCATGCCCAATCTTAACTCATCCCACTTAACAAGTTACCAAGTCAAGGCTCACATCTAACCATGGCCATAAATCAACTAAGAAACATGGTTTACATCTTGACATGTCATAACACCTGGAACGTCTAACAATCCCTTCGCACTATGTGGCATGTGTTGGCATCCCCTACATTTCTTGGAATTATTTAGCACTCCCTAGCACATTTTACCACTCCTTAACATGCCCTGTCACTCTTGCATGCCTTGACCCTTCCTAGCATATAACTTTGTCACTCCCTCCTTAACACACTTGGAACTCACCAGCAATCCATATCACACACTCTTATTCATTAATTTCCATGCATTTTGAACTAGTTCTCCCTTTTGTTTCAATTGCACTCCCTAACACTCCCTAGCATGCATTGGCACACCTTGGCACTTGACACATCTTGGCATGTCACCCTAACACTCTAGCATTCCTTGGCACTACCTAGCATACCTTTTCATTCCCTCCTTAGCACACCTAGAACTCATTGACACTCCTTGTCACACTCTTATTTATTCATTTCCATGCATTTGAAACTAGTGCTTCCTTTTGTTTCCCTGACACTCCATAACACTCTCTGGAATGCATTGGCACACCCTAGCACCTAACACATCTTGACATGTTTCCCTAGCCTCTAACATGCTTTAACACTACCTAACATACCTTATCACTCCCTCTTCAACATACTTTATCACTCCCTAGCACACTGGACCACTCCTTGACATGCCCTGGTACTCTTGCATGCCTTGGCACTGCCTAGTGTAAAAAATTGTCACTCCCTCCTTAGCACACTTGGAATTCGCTACACTCCCTATCACACACTCTTATTCATTCATTTCCATGCATTTTGAACTAGTTCTCCCTTGTGTTTCTGTTCCACTCCCTAACACTCCCTGGCACGCATTAGCACACATTGGCACTTAGCACATCTTGGCACTACATATTGACCCATTTGTACTATGTAAAACATACTAATGGCACTAAATATCCCCCATCGAGGCCTAAGATCCTCTATAGAGGTCATGTGTGGTTCTGTGAGAGCTATTTCACAAAGCTTAATCATCAATGATTCAAATAAGGCCTAAGCCCCTTATGTTCCTATTTTGACCAAGCTTACACTTGTAAGCATCATATGTGATTTGAAAGCCTCCTAATTTCATTAAGGTTCATGATGAGGCTCCAAGACCCAATCATGGTGTGAAATACCTTTGAATGGTAGACACATCCCTCCTAGAAGCCAAAGAATATCCTTTAGAGAATATAATTAATGTGGTGGTTTGAAGCCTTTTTAATGGCTACTGATTATTTAGGACTTAACTCCAGGCCATGAGACCCATTCTTATTATGCAAAACATACTAAATGCCCATATTCCTAGCTAGAGGTCTTGTTCATGGAAATTGAGCACGAGAAAGATTAATTTAGTGATTAAGGCCCTTGTTTTACTCTCCTAACCATAACATAGACACTAACTCCCATATGTGGTGAGAAATACCTCTTATGGTGCCCATATCTTGACTTAAGTCCAAAGATTCATTAAAGAAGATCTATGTGGTTTTTATGTCTAGCTCATAGCCCTTGAGACTAAAAACCTTCTTGTAAGGCCTAATGCCCTTGTTTACCCCCTTACCCATGGTACATTCCTTGACTCCTATACATGGTGTGAAAAAATTCCTAATGGAATTGATATCCCATATATCCTTAAGATTATTTAGAGAGGATCTATGTGGTTGTTCAATGCCAAATTCATGGTCCTTGATCATGAGAAGCTTCATTTTAGGAGTAAAGGTCTTTTTCTACTTCCCTCATACTAATTCTTATTATGAAAAGAATAGTAATGGTGCTCATATTCCTAGCTAAGGTCCTTTTCATGTCCATTGGTAAAGGTCTTGAGAGTTATTCCTAGTGTCCAAAATGTGGTAATGTTGTGCAAATATCAGTAAAGATAAAGGCCCCAATAGAAATTCCTCCATTGATCAAAACCTCTCATAATCAATTGGCTTCATTATGATAGGTGTAAGCTTAGTTCAAAAAAATAATAATTGACAAACCTTTAGGAAATGACATATTATCATACTTTCCTATATCTATATTGAAAAAGAAAAAATCTTCACATAATTTTAATTTTGAGTCTTTTAATTTATCTCAATATATGAGAAATAGTGGCCACATAAACAAATAAAAATTTAAGAAGGTTATACTCTTTGACACACATAAATATAATTGCATAAGACCACTAATTACATACTGCTTAGCCCATGTTATGGTAAATTCTTTGCGTTTAAACCAAATGAAAGTTGCCCCATGTTATGGTAAATTCTCTGCATTTAAAGCAAATCAAATTCTTTCGACAAAATTTTGGCACCACAATTTGTTTCACCTTAATTGTTTTTTCATCTACCAATATGGGGTACCTAGAGGCATCTTTGAATGCCCATGGCATCGGTCAGCTTGGGATGCTACTGTTGAACCCTACAACACATTCAAATCTTTCAGTCCTCAAATT
The DNA here is from genome assembly GCA_031772625.1 of Pinus tabuliformis. Taxonomy (NCBI): domain Eukaryota; kingdom Viridiplantae; phylum Streptophyta; class Pinopsida; order Pinales; family Pinaceae; genus Pinus; species Pinus tabuliformis. Next base: position 317,267,616 of record CM062820.1, on the reverse strand, counting down.
CCATTTATGGATCACTACATCCCACCTTTCTCATTCTTCAACACTCCCATATGATGCTCATTCACCTCTGCAGATGTAGAGTCCACGAATAGCTTGTAAAGGTATGGAGCTTTCTTTCAATTTTGTCTTTGATATTTTTGTATTGTAATGGTATAGATGATGGGCGCAAATCTGTTTGATTTGTTCTTTTTTCTATTGAATACATTGTTTCAAATCATCTATTACTGAAAATAATCATCTGATATTGAAGTATCTGGCTTCATCCTTGCCCGAGCTCTCCTCTTTGTTTTGTCCAGGGTTTCTCGTCTAGGGTTTGTGCTATAAGCCTGCTAAGCTATTTTAGTGTGGGGTTTTTGTGGTTCAATTTAGTTGATACACTATAAGTTGGTCAATGAGATTTATAATGTAGACCCATATTTACAGTAAAATTCAAATGGAGACAATTTGAGATTTCAGATAAGAGTTTCTATGAGCTTACAATCAAACATTAATCATTGGTCTTCGTTAGAACTATTGTTGGTCTATTTTGGGAATTACAATGTAAATTCATGTTCACAGTAAAATGAAAATGGAGATAGTTCTAGATCTTAGACAAGAGTTTCTATGAGATGACAATCAAACATTAATTTATTGGCCTCCAACAAATTCTTATCAACTTATATTGTAGACTGTTACGTTGCCAATACCTCCCACTCTTTCAAATTTAAGTTCAATAGTCATGGGGAGCACCATAAAGGCTATAAATATAGTTAGGAAGATGATTATAAACTTAGATCTAGTTGAAACAGGGCACTATGTATACTAGCACATCAACCTGAATGCTACTCTCTTAAGTGGAATTGACATCTTATCATTGTAACAATGTATCAAAGGCTTCTTGATCCTAGCCAAATCCAACACTAGAAGGAACAATTGGAGCAACATATAGTAATTTATAGAACAAGAAATCCAATGGTAGCTTGAGCTAGGGCTTGACAATTAGAGACCATGCATGGCAGTTTGTACCTATGGTATGTAGCCTGTTGTGTGTTTCTATAGGAATTTTCTGTTCAAAAAAATAAGACAAGTATTCATGGATTAGTTCACTTGCTGCATGGGTTTTCTCTTGTAACATAGTGGAAAAGGAGAGAAGTGGGAGTGAGAAAAATTGGGCAGTTCCAGATCCAATAATAACATCCTTTTTTCTTCAATAACTTAACTCTTTTCATTGTAGCAAAGGTGTTGGGGCAGTGTACCTTGTTTTTCATGCACACTTCATTGGCTAAAATAGTCTTTGAATTCTTTATATCTTTGAGTACTATGGATGCACTCCAATGATATTCAATGCAATGTAAATCAACTAATTCTTACCACCAGGATCTACACACAATTTTGAAATTCTTCAGGTACCAAATATAGCTTCTAGATTACTTTCACGAATTTGGCATATCTCAGAGATAAGATAATGTACCTATATGCCCTGTTTTCCCCCATAATTTATATTTTTGATTTCCTTTACTCTCAAATCATATTATCCTTCAATGTTCAATTATTCTTATCTTGGACAAGGATTTGAATTAGTGTAAGGGTTGAATTTGTTCCAGTAGCTTTCAAAAGTGTGTGTAGTTGATCCCTAGCCAAAGACAATTCATGTACTATTGCTCCATAACATTCCAGCCACACTCTAGGAGTAGTATTGCTTCTATGATCCTTTGCCAAAGTTCCCTTGATGTTGGCATGAACCTATTGACCACATTGTTGGTGAGGATGACATTTTCTGTTATTATAAGTCCCCTAGCAATAATTGCTCCATGGGATGCAAATGTAGGAAACTCTTTCTTTCCCTTAGCCTTGACTTTCCTAACTTTTGAAGGGAAAGGTCAATAAGAGCATTGCGAAATAGACATGATAAAATTACATAGGAACATGGTACAAATATAGGAGAAAAGACAAGGGGACTGCAGGTTGGGGCACACTCTATAGTCTAGTTCCACAACCCAACAATATGTAGATTCTCACAATCTAGATTGAACATTAAACAAGTTGATGGCATAAAAAAGAAAGAGAGTAAATTTGTACAATTGGACAAGTAAGTAGTGAGTAGTCGAATTCTCTGGTATCAAGGAAAGTTCAATCCTTTGGAAAGCAAGTTCTTTAGATGAATCGAGGTCTACATTTTGAGAATTCAATCATCCCATCATTTTGTAGTATTCCTCACCATGAACCTAGAAAAGGAGGAACAACCCTGCAGCTAGCAATTGTGAGACATTCAAATACAATGGAGATCACCAGGAGCTGGACTAAGAATTTCTCGTCTTATTGCTTCATCTGGTGCTACAAATAATTAGTAGAGTGTCAGTATTATCTGACTCAAATTTGATCTGAGTGTTACTGCAAACAAGACCGTTAACTGGTATATGTTGCTTGTCTTTAATAATGTCTTGGTTACACATATTACATATGGGTTCTTACTAGTGTTACTAGCATATACCTTCTTCTATGGCTTACAATGGAAATAATATCAACTAGTTCTTTCTTTTCTTATGTTCACTATCCTCTTCAAAGCTCGGCATTTTATCCTAGTGGATTTCTATTATCTTCTCCAATATATATTTTCAATTACAATTGTCATGCCCAATTTTACAATATGCTTTGTCTTGGATCTCACGAGGATATACATCTTTCATGAAAATGTATCCTACCTAAGATTTTCGTAGCCAACTCTAATCTAAAAAATAAATGGAGTAGTTAGATTATAAAAGGTTGCTTCACACCATCTCTTGCATAAGGAGATACATATCATTCTGATTGCATCCTGATCTAACACACTATTTCCTTCTTGTTGGGCCAACCATTTATCCTAAAATGGGGCCATTTTCTACAAAGAACGATAACAGAATGAGTCCTATACTCAACAACAACCAATTCTACAAAACCTTTGGCAACCCTACAGTTTCATATAATGTGCTTAACTGTCTCTAGTTGTTTTTATTTATTTATTATTTGTAGTAATGAGTTACCACGTGCACTATCAAAAAAGAGGGCTTGGCCATGCTTATTTCATAGGTTTCTAAAAAATATTGCTTCTACATCAATGTCTCTATGAGGGCTCTATTTTGCACTCTTGAGTTGAAGTAGATTTGTGTGAGGCTAAAGAGAAGTCTGTTAAAATTTTGAATGTATTTTCACTATGCCAACTCTGGCTTTGATCCATCCATGTTTAGGTTTTGATATATCTACCTCTACAAAAGGTTTGATTTGTGCTTTTTATAAGAAGTAAAAACATGTGTGAAGTTTAAGGGGAACAATGATTGGATAAATTGAATGGTGTTTGTGAAGTGTAGGTCCCTTTATAACTGAAAGGTTTAGCATGGAAGTGGAAATGAGCCAAAGTTGAGTGACCCACTTGAATATTGACGATGAAGATCTCCTTCTTGTTTCTGAAGAGGCTTCTCCAATACCACAGAGAAAGCTGAAAAGGTTGAAGAGAGTAGGGCAAGCCCTCGGTAATGATAGAAGGAAAGTTCCTCTTATTGATCAAAATAAGATTTTTTTTGAAAGTGATCTCATGGACTACTTGAATGCTAGTGAGTTCGTGAGAAATGGTCAAGGGTTTACTGCTAGTTTGGAGCAAATACAACATGCAGAGGAACAATGCATTTCCCAAAACAAGTTTTGCAATCTGCTAGGTGAAGCAGACAAGGAGGATGATAAAAAAAATCATCAAGTTGATAATGTCCATACTGGAACTGACATGCTTGAAACCATAAACACATCCATGGATAACTTTGCTCCTGAAAGCAACAAAGATTATGAAAACTTGAAATTCCATGCTTGTATAAATGAGCATACAAGGGGGATTACCCTATCATCTAAAATCAAAGCATTTCTTGCAAACCAAATGCTCCATGGCACAATTAAAAGGAAAATCTTGGAAACCCTTTGTATTTTCATTCTTCTACCATTTTTTGAGGCCTTCTTCAATTGAATCTCCTAACCAAACAGATATCAATCATGTGATTCCATCCATCTGTTTCCACACCTATTGAGAGAAAGGAAATGACATGATGATATGAAAGTTAGATTCACCATTTGCTTTGCAAAGACTACACTACCCAAGACCATGAGTATTTATCTTTTCCAGGATGTCCGATACTAGTACCTCATTATTTAGGACTCAGGAGTAACCACATGAAAAAATGGGGTTTTGGAGACAGTTGAATCTCCAGACCTTGGAACATCACCACTTTTTTAGGATTCAAGTCTCCCTAAGAAACCATAACATTATAGATTTTATTTAATGTTTAATCTACAACGGTGATTCAAAGACAAAATTGAAGTGTCATCTTTATCTTTTAATCAAACAAGGCTAGACTTGATATTTTCTATATATTTGTCCTAGATAGCATAACCTCTACACTTAAGGTCCAACTCTGTCTAAGAGTCACTTCTTATGCCAAATCCAAATTATTGTCATAATGTTATCTGCCACCTGTGATAAGGTGATTTTTCTATAGTATTTTACTGTAAGCCTGTGCTCATTTCCACTTCCAACAATTGAATTGTGCCAGAAAGCAAGATATTTGAACCATAAATATTTTCAAACATATGGAGGGAAACATAAACTAAGAATAGCCTTGGAATGTGAACATTAAGCTGTTGATATGCTTCTTGAGAATGAATCGATTGTGTGTGACTTGTATCTATTAGTAGTATTTCCTTGAAAATAATGATTGCATACTGGTACACCATTTGTGTGATTACTCAACCCTGTCCAGTTCTTGTTTCCTACATTTTGGGATAGGGGGCCACAGGGGCATTATTTGTTTCCTTTCTGCTCTATAGAGTTTGATTAGCCTTTGGATGTTAGGAGAGTTTCAAGGGGAGGCATCCTGCCTCCTACAAGAGTTTTCTACCCTAACCTTTTCAACCCTAGGTAGTCTCCAATCGATATTATCGGATCATCTATTGGTCCTTTCAGAGTGGTGGATGATGACACAGTTGGCCCCTCTGGTTCATCTTCAAGCATTGATGCAGATGTGTGATAGTGATGATCTCTTGTCTATTTTTCCTACTTTAGTCTTTATCTACCCTTGGGAAATTGGTATACATACTTAAGTCTTATAGCTTTCATCGTGCTTACAATGTTTGCTTTGTAAGGCTGATCTCTTGTCTAGGTTTCCAACTTTAGTATTTATCTACCCTTGGGCAGTTTGTGTGTGTACTTGGGTCTTATAGCTTTCGTTGTGCTTATAATGTTTGCTTTGTTCACATTGATTTAGCATTTAGCTACTTTTTTAGTCACTAGTTCTTTTTACCTTGTTCTTTACCCATTGACCTACCTTGATCATTCAAGGACATTAATTTCTCTCTCTTTCTTCCCTTCGATGAAGGTGTTCCATTTATTTTTGTTTCTGGATTCTCTGAAGTTCAAGTGACATCTGAGATCTGATTCCTGGTGTATGAGTAGTGCCAGTATTTATTTAGTTGATAAATGGAGGTTGCATCATTCAGGATTAGAGGATGTGTAACCCTAATGTTGACAGAGGAAATCATTTGATTATTGGGGAAATTGCATTCTTATCTCTTGGATTTTGGCTAGTATATGTCAAGCATGCATAAGGATGATGTATAGTGATGATTTTCAATGCATTTAGTAATCAATGGGCATATATGTTCAACATATTAACATTAATTTCAAACTTTTTGTAATATGATAAGGCAATTCTTCCCTAGGTTTTTATTGTAGCAACAATCCTTCCTTCCCATTTGTAGAAATAACAAATTTAAAACAATTTAACAAACAATTAATGTCTTGCCTAAACAATGTAATATATTTGGCAGAATATAATGATACACAGGTTCAACAATAATAGATGGAGTTCAGTTATGGTGGAACACCTAAGCCTATGCCCCCATCAGAGGGGGTATACACATGAATTTTCCACAAAAGGGAAATGTCCCTTTTTGTTTTTCCTCAAAATGGGAATGTGAGGAAAAGTTATTGAATGGAAAGCAACTGAGTGTCTAGCTTGAGTGATCATGGCTCTCATAACATTGTCTGAAGCATCAATCTCTATTTCAAATCGATGATGTAAATTATGAAAAGTATTTTTTCATTTTGTTTTGTTTTTAATTTTAAAATGAAACAGGATTTGTATTGTATCAAAAGGTTGTGTTGAAGCAAACATAAACACATACATATTTTCTTATAAAAAGTTTTGCAATTTGAAAAAATTTGCAGACTTCTACTATATCCTCTACATGTTCTTCATTCCCATTATCACTACAATTGCAGGTTTTCTTAGAGGTAGCTTGTTTAACAAAAATACCCAAGATACATAATATTAAAAAAACATAAAATATGTCAAGGATTTGCATTGTCCCGAGTTTCCCACCCCTCAAGGTGTAAATCATGAAGAGTTAGAACTAGAGTTGTACAAATATTGTTCTTCATCCATTCAAAATCTTGTTTTTGTGTTGTTTTCCATCTTTCTACCTCCCTTTATCAATTGATTCATCGACCAAGAAATGTGGTTGAAACTTAACATAAATCTTTGAGTAAAATTTGTTAATCTAAAGGAACTCCTTAGCTCACGAATGTCTCAGTCCTCATTTTTTTTTGTTGGGGGGGGGGGGGGGGGATGCCTGGGAGTTTCCCACAAAAGGGAAACATTCCTCCCTGTGTTTTCCCAAAGGGGGATGTGGGGAAGTGTCTCCCATTGAGTTTCCCTGTCATGGAAACATGGGAAATGTGGGGGGTGCATTGTTGTGAACACTGGTAACTACTACTGAACCTTTCTGCTGGTAGTGCTCTAGAATTGGCTATCAAATACTATTTAATGATGTTGGATTTCCACTGTGATCAGTGAGTTTCTGCTCTAGTGATGAATGAATTTACTGTCATTATTGTATTTTCTGTTAGCCTCACCCTATTAGTTTCATGTCCTGCATTAGTTTCAAAGTTCCAGATTTTTGTGTGAGTTTCTGTCAATTAAAATAATCAAATATCAATTTGGGTTCGTAACAGTTAATCTGGATTGGAACCATGTTAAGGTATTTCTTCATGTCTACTATAATATTTTTGAACTTTTCCCAAAAATGGCTCTCAACTTTTTCCTTTTCTTTCTGCTCTTATGCAAGAAAACTGAATCTTAAATTAGGAGGAAACATCAATCATGATGGGATCTCTATACGTTGTTACAACTTACACTTCCCCTTCCCATGAAGGCTAGAAGGGTAGTTTTGACTGCAATATGTATACTCCCCAAAGAGAAGGGTACCAATCTGAGTTGCTAGTTCATCTAAAAACAATTGGAAAATCATTTTATAGAATTATTTCTGCATCCTTGGAAATGTATTGTTTTCTACTCCTTATTAAAGAAAATTGATTCTTAAATTTGAAGGAAACATCAATCATGATGGTATCTCTATACATCATTACAGCCTACACTTCCCCTTCTCACGAAGGCTAGAAGAGTAGTTTTGACTGCAATCTGTGGTCACAATATACTCTTGAAAGAAAAGGCACTTGATACTAATTGAGTTGCTAGTTCATACAAAAACTATTGGCAACACATTTTATAGAAATATTTCTGTATCCTTGGAATGGGACATTATATCTTGCAGACCAAAGAAAATATGGCAATAAAATAAAAAACCAAAATCATCTCCCTTTTTCTGACAAAAATTGGGTCATCAAACATTGCAACTCTCTAATGGATGGGCCTCTCAAGGAGACCATGGAACTTTTGACCAATCTGTTTTGCATAGTTGTTTGGAAAAGTGAAAATCCCAAAAAATGTGTCCTAATATTTTTCTAATATTGTGAAAACTCATATATTAAAATTTATTTTTAAAGGTTTATAGATTTTTTGTTGTAGGTATTAGCTTGAGGGGGCTTGACCCAGGTTCAGAGTTGTTTGCGCCAACCAAGAAAAACCTAACTCCTAGCCCTTCTAGCAACAACCTGCATAGCACATGCTGCAGTCTCATCCAGAGTAATATTGGGGGATACTAGAACTAGGTTTCTACATCCAGAGATAGTGTGACAAGTGATCTTAAGCCTTTGTCGCTCAAATCTACCTTTACGTAGATCTATATCCTTCTATGGCCCACTACCACAACTCTAAGGAAATGGCTTCTAGACCTTCACGAAGGTCTGTGATCAGACTTTATAGGCCCTAAAGAAGAAAACTATCCACTTTCGTGCACTAAGTAATAATCCTTGATCTGCCTTCGCGCAGATCTATCAAATTCATTAGAAATCATAATATGAATTAACCCTTATCTGTGTGAAAGCAGGTAACTAATTAATTCATGCGTAAATATTATAGATTCAATAGATTCGGACAACATTTACACATTATTTCATAGAAAAAATATCTTTGGGCGATAAAACATAACATGAACAGAAACAAGAATAATGCTCAACCAAATAGTTGTCCCAAAATCAGTGTTTATTGAGCTCAGCGTTCAGTTTACCGACTTCTTCAACCCTGGGCACTCAGCTGCAGGGGTCCATGCACTCAACTACAGACTTACCAAGGCCTCCTGCAAACTCAGCTATAGGATCCTTCCCCTTTTTCCTAAGTACAGGAATAGATATTTCCTACCTTAGCACTGCCCAAATAATTTATATCTTGACTTACTTACTTGTCTACTACTCGCTATGACTCAAATATATATAGCATTTCCAATACAATACCATGGCCCACAGCCTGTGGGTGAGTCTCAAAATTGACCTATTACTTACCCAAACAAGGGGCTAAATCCCTTTTGACTTCTATCTAGATGCACGCTCTGCTTCTACATTTCACAAAGACTTTACAATCTTTACAAAATATTTTACAAAATTTGGTTAAACTAACCCAAAATTGGCCCTAGGGACCCTATCCTAGTAGGCCCCCAACACAAATATGGTGACTCTTCCTCGAGTCATTCGGTTGGCGCCTCGATATTTTTGTGAAGTTCACTGAAGTCGACCTAAAATGATGCTGCAACAATAGAACTCTGTACCGTGACCTAGTGCACTTCTTCTGTTAGTTTTTCTGTCGTTGGGCCTTCTACTGTTAGGCGCATCATTCTCTATGTCTTTTTCAATGTCTTTAACTTTTCTTGAAGTGATAGAGTAAGCTAACAAGCTTCCTTTGTCCATGGTTGTATTCTGGCCTTGAGAAGGTCCCCTTTCCATTGCAATTCTTCAATTTGCGATTGCATATGCTTTCCTTCCTACAATCACGCAAGGCGTTGGACTGGCACCAAAGTGCACGTAGTCGCTATGACTTCATCAAACTTGAGTTGTGTCTCTTGGATTTCTGTGTTAAGCTTCTGCATGTTGGGTTCCTCCTACAGATTCATCCATAACTCGATGGTGTGTTCAAATATAAATTGGCATCTTGTGACTATTGCATCTAGAGTGCCCTTGTTTTCCTTGATAGCTGCTCCACGTTGCTCTTGGATTTCTGGAAAAGTGTGTAGGTTTTAACCCCGTACAAAAATTACCTGCATATGAATTCTAAAACACAGAAAAATAAACAATGTGAGAGCATAACACATAAAACAAATATACACAAAGATTTTCCCACCAGATCCCAAAACCGGGACTACCAGCTTGATTTTTCATTATGTTTCTTTCAATGTTACATTACATGTTTATACATGCTGAAGCATCCAATACCATGGACCGAAAAACCATCTCGTCCAAAAACATGTGTGGAAATCATGCACAAAACCATAGGTGGGTCCGCCCAACCTAACATAGGGTCCAAAACAAAAAAAAAATTGGGACGCTGCCCCGGACCCCATAATGTGGGGTTATGGGTGCCCTTCAAACCCCCTGTTAACTACGTGGAAAGAATATAACACAACCCAACATTCTCCCACTTGTTGTTTTCTTTCCACAAGGAGCCACAAGAGATTTTAATCATTTTCCCAGCCCTGAAATGCCCATTGTCTCTCTACACCAAGAGAACTTCTCAGAGCTCACAGATTTTGTCAATGCATCTACAGTATTCTTCAAAGTGTCCACCTTTACCAGCAACACCTTTTTGTCTTCTATCATATCCCTCACAAAGTGATACTGAACATCAATGTACTTTGTCTTTGAATGATATGCAGGGTTCTTTGCCACGAAAATTGCACTTTGCTTGTCACAGTCTATCCTTATAGCTTCCTGTACTAACCCCATACTTGAACACAATCTATGCAACCAAAATGCTTCCTTGCTTGCATGAGTGGCTGCCATGTATTCTGCTTCTGTAGTTGATAGTGCCACTACAAATTGTTTCTTACTCATCCAACTGACTACACCTCCAAATAGGTTAAACACATACCCACTTGTAGATCTTCTCTGATCTAGATCTCCAACCCAGTCTGCATCAACAAAGCAATGAATATCCAAGACTCTGTCCAATCCTAGTCTTCCTTGGTAGCACAGACCATAATCACTAGTGCCACGCAAATACCTAAAAACCTGCTTCACTGTTGTCCAATGCTCCTTTCCTGGTTTTGACATAAACCTGCTCAATACTCCCACTGCATGTGTAATTTCTGGTCTAGTACAAACCATTGCATACATCAGGCTACCAACTGCACTTGCATATGGAACATGGGACATGTCCTCTTCCTCTTCTTGTGTCTTGGGACATTGTTCAGTAGATAACCTCACACCTACAGGAATAGGAACCTTCACCGGTTTACTATCTTGCATACTAAACCTCTGCAGTATTGTCTCGACATACTTCCTCTGGTTTAACCAGCACTTCCTCTTTGCCCAATCTCTTTTAATTTCCATGCCCAAAATATAGTTTGTAGCACCAAGATCTTTCATGTCGAATTTGGAGGACAATTGGGTCTTCAAATCCTAGATAATTTCTTTGTCATTTCCAACTAGCAACATATCATCCACATACAAGAGCAAATAAATAACATGGTCACCAAGTAATTTAAAATACACATAGTGATCTGCTTTGCTTCTCGTGAAGCCAAGTCCCCATATAGATGTATCAAATTTCTGATACCACATCCTTGGTGACTGTTTTAACCCATACAAAGACTTCTTTAACTTGCATACCAGTTCTTTCTTACCCTTCACTGCAAAGCCTTCAAGTTGCTTCATGTAGATTTCCTCTTCCAAATCCCCGTGAAGAAATGTTGTCTTCACATCCATCTGTTCTACCTCAAAATAAAAAGCAGCAGCAATAGATAAAAGTAATCTAATAGAAGTTACCTTGGCAACAGGAGAAAAAATATCACCAAAATCAATTCCCGGCACTTGGGAATAACCTTTTGCTACCAACCGAGCTTTGTATTTCTCCACTCTTCCTTCTACATTTGTCTTCTTTTTGAACACCCATTTGTTGCCAATGGGTTTCCTTCCAGTCGGAAACTCCACCAGATCCCAAGCCTCATTTTTGTGCAAAGATGCCATTTCATCAACCATGGCCTCTTTCCAGAGTTTTCCATCCTCTGAATCTACTGCTTCCTTCACAGTTCTGGGATCATCGTCAGTAATAGATAAAGCAAAATTTGAACAGAAATTAGATGGACTATACCTTTCAGGTTGCCTTCTTTCTCGAACTGATCTTCTCACAGCCGAAGTTTGTGGCTCTTCATCTTCTGATTCCTCCTCTGCTGTAGAGTCTGATTCTTCCTCCTTTAGCTCAAACTCTATCTTCTCAGGTTCCTTTTGTTGGACTTCATGTTTAATAACATCTTTCACCTCTCTGAACACCACATCTCGGTTGTACACAACCTTCCGTGTGACTGGGTTCCAAAGCTTATAACCCTTTAAATCATCCTTACACCCAATAAAGATGCACTTTTCAGATTTACTATCCAACTTGGTTCATTTCTTCTTTGGAACATGTACATATGCATCACATCCAAATACCCTCAGATGTGAAAGAGAGGGTTTCTTACCAGTCCATACCTCTTGTGGAGTCTTATCCTCCAACCCTGATGAAGGTGACTTGTTGACCAGGTAATATGCAGTATCCACTGCCTCTGCCCAGAATTCCTCTCCTAACCCGGCACCACTGAGCATGCTTCTTTCCCTTTCCATCAACGTCTTATTCATTCTTTCTGCAACTCCATTTTGCTGAGGTGTATATGGAGTACTCTTCTGCCGTGCTATACCACATTTCTTACAAAATTCTTCAAATTCCTTACTGCAAAACTCTCCACCGTTATCTATCCTTAGCACCTTTATCTTCTTCTCTGTCTAGTTTTGCACCAGAGCCTTAAATTCTTTAGACCTGCCAAATACTTCAGATTTCTTCTTAAGGAAATATATCCATGTATTCCTTGAGAAATCATCTATAAATGATACATAGTACACAGACTTACCTAGTGATGGAACCTTCACAGGTCCAAACACATCACTGTGCACAAGTTCTAATATCTGTTTCACCCTCTTACTACCAGAGGGGAAACTCACCCAATTCTGCTTCCCATATACACAATTTTCATAGAAATCAAAATCCAGAGAGCTATTACTCATACCTTCTACCATACCTTTACCATGAAGTATCTGAAGGCCCTTTTCTCCAATATGTCCAAACCTTTTATGCCACAGCATGGTCTTCTCTCCAGAGACCATTATATTTTCTGCTCCACTTTCAGGAACCACAGAACTATTGCACCCATCAATAACAGTGCTACCTTGCATCCTGTACAGAGTTCCAATCCGAACTCCCCGCATCAATACCAGTGCTCCCCGAACCATCTTGCAGGTTTCCTTCTCAAACACTGTTTTTACACCTACATCATCCAGCTTACTTACAGAAATCAGATTTCTGGCCAATGCAGGAATATGTAGAACACCCAGAAGTGTTCTAACCCTTCCACCTTGCAACTTCAACTTTACTTTTCCGCGACCAATGATTCTAACTTTCCTTTCATCCCCCAAGAAGACATCACGACCATCATATTTCTCATACTCGCAGAACCACTCTCTATGGGGAGTGAAGTGAAAGGATGCACCTGAGTCAATCAACCATGCCTCATGATCTACATGTGTACTTGAAGAAGCCAAGTACACATCCCCACCTTCATCTGAGGTGGTTTTCGCCTCTACAGAAGGAGCCTCATTAGATCCCTTTCCTTGGTCAGGAGCTTTAGATTTACAGTCCCTTTTGTAGTGCTTTTCTTTTCCACATTTCCAGCACACCACCTTTATAGGTTTTCCTAGATATTTAGATCTCCCTTTAGATTTAGATCTCCCACTCAATGACTTATTTTTGTTTCTGTTCTGGGTCCGCCCTCATATAGACAAGGCATCACCATTTTGGCTCTCCATATTTTTCTGTATCATCTCCTCCATCAGCAAGGATGAGACTATTTCATCAAAATGTAAGGCGGTTGCATTGATAACTATTGCAATAACCAGACTATCCCACGAACCTAGTAGAGAAAACAAAAAACTGATGCACTTATCTTCATCTGAAATTTTAATATCAACAGATGCTAACTAACTTACCATAGTATTAAATGCATTCAAATGCTCTGTCACCGAGTCTCCATCTTTCATCCTCAGGGTATACAACTTTTTCCGCAGGAATAGTTTATTCACCAAAGACTTAGATTGGTACAAAGTCCCTAACTTGTCCCACAAAGTTTGTCGTAGCTTCCCCTGATACATTCAGCAATATTGAATCTAAGACACACAATCGTATTGTGCTCTTTGCCTTCCGATCCAACTTCTTCCATTCTTCATCAGACACTCCTGTTGGTTTAGTACCCAGATCTACGACAATCCACTGGTCTTTATCCACCAACAGATCCTCCATCTTGAGTTTCCACAACTCAAAACTCTGACCATTAAATTTCTCGATCTCTATCTTTCCACTACTCGCCATCTTCTTTCACCACCAAAATAGATCTCGCTGATCTCCCACTGAACAGGGTCTACCACGGGCCCGAGCGAAACCCCTCAGCAACAAAGGCGTCCCTTGAAGCCAAAACTGCTCTGATACCAAATGTAGGTTTTAACCCCATACAGAAATTACCTGCATACGAATTCTAAAACACAGAAAAATAAACAATGCGAGAGCATAACGCATAAAACACATATACACAGAGATCTTCCCACTGGATCCCAAAACCGGGACTACCAGCTTGATTTTTCATTATGTTCCTTCCAATGTTACAATACATATTTATACATGCCGAAGCATCCAATACCATGGACCGAAAAACCATCGCGTCCAAAAACATGTGTGAAAATCATGCACAAAACCATAGGTGGGTCTGCCCAACATAACATAGGGTCCAAAACCAAAATTTTCCAGGGCGCTGCCCCCAAACCCCATAAAGTGGGGTTACGGGTGCCCTTCAAACCCCCTGTTAACTACGTGGAAAGAATATAACACAACCCAACAAAGTGGTTGGATGCAATTTTAGCTCAAGCTCTGAGATCTTCATTTGGAAATCAAATGTAACTTTACCAATCTCATCCTTTGATGCATGGACTACAACAGCCAATTTTTGGACTTTTGTTGTAGTTGCGGCATCCTCCGGGATGTTCAACTCTAGAACTATCTTGCATGCCTTCTATATTGTTGTCTCTAGGCTCTGACTTTGCTCTTGCAACTCCTCCTTTTCTTTTAGTGCCAGATATTTCTCCGCAAATATCTACTCATTATTTACCTTAAATTCACTTATGACTACAAGGGCGCGTTGCTCTCAGATCCTTAGCTCATCTAAAACCCCCTAATGGAATGCATGGAGTTTCTAAAGTGGCAGCATGACCAAGTTGACTCCCATGTCCTTCACTCTAAATAACACAGCGTGACCTTCCTCGGATTCCACACAGACTGACCCTTCTAGTAAAGGTATGACTTTGAGGTCTAGAGTTTGTTCCAGGCTGCTACTGTCCCACCTCCTTACGCTAGGATCGATTTCCCAATGCTCACCTGAATCCTATTGGTCTAGGTCTGCAGCTTGCCAAGGTCCTTCTGGACGCTTCCTAGCGTCTACATATATTGTTGCTCAAACTGTTGCCACAACTCTATTGTGGTATATCTCTCCTTGTCGCCAATCTCATCGAGATCCCCTTCTATGAGAACCATCGGGTCGATGCGCCATTTCTTCTCTGGTTTATGTTTCTTTCATGGCCCAACAATTGTCTCCTTTTCGTGATTCTTCAATGTGAAGGGAGTGCTCTGCTCCTCTCCACCACCACTGCCCTATCTTGATAATTCCTGCTCATTTGTTTGTTGGGAAGTCGATTCTTTGACTTCCTCTGTACCAGTGTGTTCTGCCTTAGAATGCTCCTTTGCAGCACACTCCTTTCCCTCAGCTTCCTTAGCATCAACTTATTTCTTCTCCTACTCGGTCAGAGCTCATGCTTGCTTCTGTGCTACTTCTTTGCACTTCTGCACAGTGGTCGATTGCGTAACAGGGATCTTGAAAAACTTATTGGTACCTACACCAAGCTCTGTGGGTTCACACCACTTTGCTGGTCAGCTCTCACACATCTGTTTTTGATACTAAATATGGCATCTTGTGATAGATATGTTGTGGGTCCTTTCGCGCCCTGATGGATATGTTGTGGAAAATGGCCTTGAACTCTGTGAAGGCCCTCAACTATTCAAACAAGGTTGGGGACAACCTTGGTTGCTAACTGATTACTATCCTAAGACCCAAAAAATCTTCGACTCCTTGATCCTCTCCAGATCCTTTGTTTCCCATAGAGAATCGAACTTCGCTGCCTTTGGTAAGTCTTCCACCTACAGAGGAAACTAGCTCTCCTCCGGCAATCTCCATGTGACTAAGACAATTTATAATAGTATCCATACATAATGGAAAGGCTTACTGTCCTCATGTGCTTCACAACATTTCACGAGGAACTCTTTTCACAAATACTTCACCTAGTTATATTGTACTCCCTTCACACACTGGGCAACCAATGATACTACAGGTGTCAGAACTTTGTCCACATGACATTTCCTCATAATCTTGCTTGCAAGAATTTGGGCGGCGAACTACACCACCTGGTCTTGAATGGAGCGGATGGAGTATCCGTACGAATTCTTTACGAGACCATATTATGCCTTAATCTTATCTGCTACCTCTTTTTTGTGAGTTTTCCCTCGAAATTCTTTGGTAGGATCCACCTCTTTATAGGGCATCTTTGTAATCCGATGGATAAGCATATTCATAATCGAGATGGTCTCCCCAAGCCATAGGCACCCATTATGCACCAGTGTGAGCATCTAGTGCACACACATAGTGTTAATGATTGATCTATGACAATGTGGCATGCAAAGCATGTGCAGCAACATAGCCTACTCAACACCTTTAACCCACTTCATGGGTCCCAACAGCATAACCCCATTTTATTCATAGTATATTTTCTTCATATATTTTCTAGTGGCCAAATGAGGGAATCCCTCATGGTCTGCGAGATCCCAGTCCTCCATCTTTAGCACTAAAATTCACACTAAGACTATGCCTTCAAATTCAACTTGTTCTGGCAATAGGGGTGTCGAGACTGTAAACTTCCTAGAATTAGGTTCTTTCATAACTTTTGTCTTCCCTTTCTATGGAGGGATATAATCTGGGAGTCGTGTGATAGACTCACCCTCCTCAACCTTGGAACTCTTCTTCCTCTAGGTCCACAACTTTCTCTAGCTGCTTTTCCTTCCTGTCCTTCTATCGACCCTCTGGGTTCTTCCTCGGCGAATGTCTCATTGGCACAGGTTTCTTCTACTTCTCTTTTGTAGTTGATTTCTTCATCTTAGGCGACCTTGGTTCCATAGGCATAGTGGGCATAGCTTCCATGCTCAATACTTTAGGTGTCGTAGCATCGGAGACAACAACTTCTAAACTAACAACTTCTACATATTTGTGGCAATTATTTGCACGAGAATAGTCCTCTGGTTAACTTTAGGCAACATTGTGAATATCAAACTAGCAATTAAGTCCTCCCAAACCTTACAATTCATAGAGTGACAACAAGAGGGCTTATACAGACTTCTTAGGATGTAAAGTGTTCTTTGGTGGACGAACTTGCCCAATTTATAGGGAATTTTGAATTCAAATCCGACCATTCCCGCCAATTTCGGATCATAAATGCATCTTTGGTTGCAAATCTTCAAATATGTTTTCCATAAATGGAGCCTACCTACTCCTATTTATGACATTTTTTCCATCAAATCATGAATAGTGACTCCAACGGCTACTTTTGGACCCTTCTATGCAGTATCATTCTTCATGGCGCAACTCATTTGACGTAGCTTCATGTGTCGCACTCCTGTCTTCTATCGTGCAACCTCCCTACTATGTTTTCCTCCTTTTCAGGTAGTGTAGTTTGTAGTCCTGTAATCCCTTGTAACTGCCTCGATTAATAATATTGTCCTGCGACCATATAGTCATTACGTAGGGGCAAGATCCCCTGTGTACAGCTTCAGCCTACTTCCATTCACTTTTCCAGGGAATGGTTCCCCATTCATCTTCACAAGCTGAACTTCACCACCATCCGTGATTTCCTTCAAAACATATGGCCCTAACCAGTGCATTTGAAATTTTCCTAGAAATTTTGTGAATTTGCTATCATATAGCAACACTAAATCATCTATATTAAAAGTGTGTAGCTTAATATGCCTATCGTGCCATGCTTTCTCACATTCCTTTTGCACTTGCTTGTGAAATCCTACAAAAAAGTGGTCCTCTTCTAAATCCATGATCTACGCAAGCCGTTCTTCCAAGCTCTCGCGATCCTCCATCTCTGTCAAAGCTACAATACATAAACTTGGCAAAATATACTACATAGGCATTACTGCTTCAATTCCATAAACCAATCTAAACGGTGTTTGGTCTATCAACTTCTTACAGGTCATCCTATATGCCCATAGTCCTGGTGGAATGGGCATAACCCACTCATTCCTCTCCGTGTTGCATACCTTTGTCAATGCATTCTCCAAAATTTTGTTAAATGCTTCAACCATTCCATTCGCCTATGGGTGATATGGTGTGCTCTTTTGACGATACACCTGGAACTCCTCAAGCATCACACTGATCATTTCATTCATGAAATGGGTATCCCTATCGCTCATCAATATCTTAGGGCATCCAAATTGCATTAAGACATATTCAAAAAAAACTTCACGGAAGTGGTAGTTGTACAATCCTTCACTGGCTATGCTTCTGCCCATCTAGTTAAGTATTTGGTCGTAGTAATGATATACCACACACCCGTCTTCTTACCTGGTGGTTATATTGGACCTATGAAGTCAATGGACCATTTATTAAATACCTGCAATGAAACATGAGGATTTAATGGCAATTCATCCCCTCTGTGAAGACTTCCCCATCCTTTTGCAAGCATCACATGCCTTGCAATATGCCTTATAATCTTTGCATAATGTTAGCCACCATAATCTAGCATGCAAAATCTTTTGTGTGGTTGATTTCCCTGCATAGTGACCTCCTGCCATTCCTATTTGTTCATTGGTGAGGATACTAGCACGTTCAAACTCTCGAACATACCTACGCAGTATCTCATCTACTCCCATCTTATATAAATGACCCACAATCACTGAAAACTCTGTAGCGCGAACGACTAACTTCTTCTTTTGTTGAGTAGAATAACCTTTCAGTGTTGTTCCTGTTGTTAAAAACTGAATGATATCCGTGAAATGGTCATCCACAATGCACATCGCAAAGAGTTGTGCATCTGACATTCCTTCCTCCAAATTATCTGGTTCTTCACCTATTTGAATCCTTGACAGATGGTCTGGTCCTGCATTCAGCCTTCCAGGCTTCACAATCACTTCAAAGTCATATTCCTGAAACGAAAGTAACCATCGACATATCTTCCCCACCAACACAGGCTTATTGACCAAGTACCTTAGTGCGGAGTGATCTGTATACATTTTAAAGTGTCCACCCAACAAATAATTCCAAACTTTTGCAGCGCGTAGACCATCGCTAGCCCTTCACACTCTATAGTGGAGTAATTCTTCTCAGCTTTGGATAACTTTCTTCTCACAAAGGCTATCGGATGATCAATCTCTCCTTCTCTTGCCTGTGTTAATATGACTCCTACCACGATACAAGAAGAATCTACATGCACATGGAATTCCCTTTTCTAGTCAGGAAATACCAAATTAGGCGCAGTTACAATTTTTTCCTTCAAGACATCTAGACTTCACTGATAGTCTTCATCCCAGCAAAACATCGCATCTTTTTTCGACAATTTTTCTATCATCACGGTTACTCAACATATGCCTTCATAAACTTCCTATAATACCCAGTGTGCCCCAATGTCACGTGCAGTTGTTTCACATTCCTAGGAGCTTCCAAATTAACAATTACAACGATCTTCACAAGGTCCACCATCAATCGCTATTTACATACAACATGGCTGAGAAAAATCCCAAAGGGCACACAAAATATGCACTTCTTCAAGTTTAGTGGTGAGCTCCAGTATTGTAGCAAGAATGCTACAACTCCTGGGGCTTCCTGTCTCTCATTTTATCAACCCGGTAGTTCGTACAAACTTGGAAGCGACGGTGCTATATGCACAAGTACTAGCTCTTGTCGCAGTTGTCACTTGGTCAGCTGGCACAAGTCCGCTAGGGCTCAAGCCAACTTCTATAGGCTCTCAGAAGAAGCTTTCTAATTGATGGACGAAAGCTATTCTCAAAGGGAAGCTACTTTACTTGACAAAAATGAACTGAAAGCAAATCAAAGCATGTAAACCTAGGAAACCCTAATTTAACTAGTCTATCCTCTACAATGCAAAGAATGTGAATGAAACCTCTACCAATGCTACTGTTACCTCTAATAAGTGGAAATGCATGGATCTAAGCTACTTGCATCATAAAAGACATGTTTTTGTATTTTTCCTTTAAGTGGATGGAATGATTGTGATTTTGTGCTAACTAGGGTTTGGTTGTGCAGATGGGATGGAGAAGGAAGGAAAGCGTGGGACAGGTTGGGGAGGCTAGGAGAGGTCCCTAGGGATCCTTAGCATCCATCCACAGAGATTCCTCGCATTCAGAAGCTCAGCAACCGAGTGAGTGGCCTCCTACAGGATGTCTGCAGGGGATCCTACAGGATACGCAGAGATTTCTACAGGATGTCTACGAATTGCTACAGGATGACCTACCGTGAGTGTTCGAAGTGATGGGTGAGTGATGGAATGGTAGGGGGAGATGTGTAAGGTAGGAATAAGGCTGGTGATGGCTCAGAAGTGGAGGAATAGGATGGGAAATGAGTGTAGGAAGTAGGTTGGAAGATAGAGGGCTAGGTCAACAAAAGGGCTAGAGAATGGAAGTACGTGAGGAGTGAAAGACTATGGGAGAAAACAGAGCGGAACAGAGGTCAAAGATGTGTTTGCATGCGTGACCAAGATGGAGAATGAGGTAATGGAACGAGAGAGAGCAGTGTAAATGAAACAAATGCTTATGACTGTCACCAAACCGAAAATGCATTAACCTAAACTACCTGTGCGTATAAATTCAATGAACAGCAATCCAAAACGTGAAGAGAAATGTGTATGAAGCGGTGATGAAGGTGTGTGGTGCAGGTGTGAATGATATGGAAGCATCTAACATAACCGTGACTGTATTGCAGCAATCATCAAGTAAAGAAATGCGTATTTTTGGTGGTTAGTTATGGACTGCACCCCAATCTCTAAGGGAGATGGCAGTGAGCCTTAACAACCTTTTTGCTGGAGCTCCAATAGATTATATCTATCCTCTGCTAACCTAAGCAACTGGAAACAAATTTACCATAAGCAAATCCTATCTAAACTCATGAAAAAGACTAATTCAACAACCTGTAATTCAAATTGCATGTGAAAATGAAAACTCAGAGTGTTGAAATGAAATGCAAACAACACTACAGCAGAGGGGATCTATGGCTCTCAGGTTGGGCCCTAACCTGAGAGCTATAGTCTCCTTAAGAAAACTCAGAGCTAGATCAAAATCTGCCTTCTTTATTCATAACTGATGTTATGCCAAAACTGGCTTACAACAAGAACTAACACCGAGCTGTGCTCAAAAATTACAATAGTAATGCGAAAGTTTCAACAACCTATCAAAGGCTACGGCCTCTATACTTATGCAAAACAATGATCCAACAAGTGTCCTTGATTTTAGGAGCTCGGCTGTCCAACTAGAGTTTAACTGCTGATCCTGTAGGACAGTCATAATTGTTGTTCCTGTAGAACAGTTGTAACTGATGTTCCTGTAGAACAGCTGGCTTCTTCTAAGCTCGGAGGGGAGATGGATTGGAGCTCGGAGTTCTTGGTGGGAATCACGAGGAATGTCCCAAGACCGTGGACATCCTCTCCTAAAAACCAGCAGTGCCACCTCATTGTCTCCTTGTCTCCTTTTTCGTTGTCTTTTGCTCCCTTTTAATGCCAAAACCTGGAATCATAATGCATTAGTCACGTAGATAGAGTGCCTACCCTTCTTCCTACAAACAACATGAATAAACTAAGAAATGCATGCATAAGCAATAAAAAATGAATGGTTTGAGCAGGTAGAATAGGCCAAAATGAGCCCAAATTGTACCAAAATTGGGGCTCATCATCACCCCCCAGCTGAACCATTTGCTCATCCTTGAGCAACTCAGTCAAGATCCTCATCCTTCATGGCTTTCACTGCTCCCCTTACATCCCAAGCTTCTGTGGTGATGTTTTCTTTGTTGATATGAAACCCGGCTGTTTTGTCCACCTCTTCCCATTGTGCATTGTCATCTTTCTCTGTACTTCCTTCAGCCAATCCTAGCAGCAATGGGGGGATGAGTTTAAGGCCAATCCAGCTGGCCTGAAGTCTTTGCATGGATTTCTTGTAAAGGTTCACTTTTGCTAATGCTTCCCTCATCCGGGTTGGGGTATGGTATTCCCGGATCTTCAAACTATGTGCCAAAGTATGCCACCTGCGTGCACATGCCTGGGCAGCAGTTTCTCCCAATAATCTTTCCATGTCTTCAAAGTGGGCTATTGCTTGGGCCTACTGGTCCATAAATCTCAAGGAAGCTGTGGGATCATTAGAGAACTGTTGGCGGGCTGAGATGAGAGCAACCGGATCCTCTGGTTCTGCTCGAATGTACAGTGGCTCACTCACTTCTCGGCTCATGACCGATTTTTCTTCAGTTGCTCTCTGATCCTCATGATTTAGCCATGAAGCGAAGGCCATCAACTGCATATCACCCAAGGCGATATTGGGATCCCAAGAGACTTCATTAGGCAAAACCAGATTGTGGATATAGAATTCTGCTAGCTTGGCTTTGTCTTCTGCTGAGCTAGTATTGCATAATTCGGCAAATTGTTGTGGGTTATGGACTTGTGCAATACCTCTTTGTGCTAATGTGTTTATCTGGAACTGTAGCCACTGATCCTTTAAGTACAACCCATAAGACTTTGCAGGATGTCTGCACTGCAGGGCTTCCATGGCCCAACTGGCCATGCAGGCCAATTGTGTTTCCTTTTGTTTCAGCTGCTCTTTCAGAGCTTGTGTTTCAATTTGGCCCTACTGTCTTGTTTCCTGTAGAAGTGTAATTGGCCCCTCAAGATGGGTGTTCAGCTCTTGTTTTCCTTGCTGCTCATTTGTGGTGTCCTTGGAGGAGGTTCCTACCCCTGCCCTTAGCTCCTGTAGCTGCAATTTCAACTTCTGGTTTTCTTCCTGTAGAAGCGCATGTTGGCAACTAGCCACATGTTTTGCCATGGTGAATTCACTCCTGACCTCCCTGAGTTGATCTTGTAAAGGGCCTATGTCTGCCACACCCTTTGATTTAGCGATCTGCATCCATGTGTGGGAACGGACTCTTTCTTTCTCTAGTTCAAAAAATAGAGGTACAGTAAATTTTTGCGGTATGATCTTTCCCGCCTCCAAGAAGGTGTAGTAGGAGTTCAGATTCGGTGAAGGGCTAGGTTCAGGGATATGTTCTCTTTCTTCCTCTCCAGGAGGTGCTAGCTCACCCTTCTTCGGTGACGAGGGTCCTTCCCCTTCTCTTTGTTCGGTTTCCTGTAGCCGAGCCAAAGTATCCTGTAGGACATTTTTGGCTTCCTGTAGCTGGGTTTTTTCATCCAACAGATCTAACCTTTCTTGCCATGTGTTCTTCTTTGGACTTCCCTTTTCGTAGGTAACTGTAATCTTTGAGGGTGATTTTTCTTTGGGAGAAGCAGGGGTGTCTTTGATGACAATTGGGCTGCTGGACTGCGTCTGTGGTTTCCCTGTTTTTATCCGAACACTTCTCCGGGCTTTGAAGTAGAGAGGAGGGTCCCTCTTCCTCTTTCCTTTTGGCTTAGGTGGCGTACTAAGGCCAGCTAATACAGCCGCTGCCTCCCTGGCCAGAACATCCACCCTCTGCTCCTTTGATTTTGATTTTGCATGGCTTCCTGTAGAAGCCTGTTTCTGTGCTTTTGTGCTTCCTGTAGAAGCTGTTTTCGGGCTTCCTATAGAAGCCTGCTTCTCCTTTCCTGTAGTGACGGGTGTCTTCACTTTCGCTCACTTTGCTGCAGGGGTTTTATCTTTTTGTTTGCTTGTGAGTGCTGGAGAGGTAATTGGGCTGACGTGGCCTGCCCCAACTTTGTCCCTTCTGCTCTTTGACCTTATTTCCCTCGCTGACAGGATGGGGGAGTCAGCTTTTTCTTCAGCATCTTTTTCTTCGTGCTGCTTCTCCTGCATGGTAGTTGGGGTACTTGGGCTAGTTTCCTTCTTTTCCTCGGCCTCTGCTTCTTGTTCTTCACCGCTGGAGGAGCCACTAGCTTCGACTAGCATTTTTATGTCCCCATCTCATGTTAGATTCCTAAATGACTCCCAGGAGAGGGGAACTTTATATGAGTGCAGTGCATCCTCCACAAGCAATTTGATCAGCCCATGGTGTGCGACTTGATCTGGTATACCATCTTTGAACTTTGTAGCGCACTCAATCAAGGATTGTAACAGGAAATAAGGAATGCTTAATTTCTGCTCTACAGGAAGATTGATCCGGTGTCTTAATTCGGTGAGCAGCCTGAAATGATATGCATATACGATGCTGTAACGACCCTCACAGGTGATATATTTCATAATTTGCAAACTGACTTCGTTCCATGGTGGCAACAAGCTTGTCCTTCTCACCCCATTTTTGTCCTCTGTGAATGATTCTTCAGGTGGGAAGAACTCTTTCTTGGCTTGCTGGCTTAGCTTTCGTTCTTCTTTATCCCACGGGAGACCCATAGGAAGCTCAGTGATTCTACTGATAGACTCCGGGGTGATCTTGAGGCTTAGGCCTCTGAAATTGACTGTGGCCAGCACCTTGGATTTTGGCCTCAGGGCCTGCAAGAATTCCTCGGCCACTTCCTCATCGTACCCCTGCAACTTTTCACAAAAAGACATCCACTGTGCTTGTGTAAAGAGCTCTACCACTGCCTGATTTCTCCTCAGTGTGGTTGAATCAGTGGGCTCTCGCCTGATAAATCCACCCAGCATGATGGCACAATTTTCTTAACCGGAGGTGGTGATGGTGGAAGAGAGTTTAGTTTCGGTGACAGAGTGCAGAACAATGCGTATAACCCACAAAAATTTTACAACACAGTCTAACCACTCAACAATCCTGTAGCATTGCAGTATGGGCACACAGACAGCAATTTGTCTACTTCCTCATTTACCCAGACAGTAACTGACAATCCTACCACCTTAAATGATCAATTGCATGAGGAGTCCAGGGTTACCTTGTTACTCGGCCACCTTTTTTTTTTACGTGAACACCCGCGTTCCTGTAGAAGACTACGTTCCTGTAGAGACTGCTTCCTGTAGGACTGCGTTCCTGTAGAAACTGTTCCTGTAGGAGCAGTGTGCAAACTTCGGGGAGGACTGCAATTGGACTGCGGTTGAGGTGCGCTTCACCGGTGTTCTGGTAGCCGAAAGCTTGGCGTATCAACGTGCCGAGGAAATCATAAGAGCCACTCGAGTTTTGAAGTGGAGGTTGATGAATACATGTGCATAATCTAGCCGATTAGATTTTGAATCGGCGCATCTCGTGGCGCGGGGGGTGAGCTGTCCCCGCCGGACCGTTGGGTGACGTCACCCATCATTTGCCTGCATATTCACTCGCTGCCGCATTCATTCCCACAGATCTGCCGCCGCCCTTTTCGGTTAAACTCGGTTCTGGGTTGACGGGACTATCTTCACGTGCGTGCTGCGTGTTTTCTGTGTCGTGGCTACCACCCGATCATCCAACTATACCATAACTAGCCGACGTGGCCAGTCAACTGGCCTTACGGCCGCTCAACCATTCATTTCTACGCCATGCAAACAAATCAAAGTAATACTCATGCGATTTGATGGAAGGTTGAGACACTTACCTGCGCGCGTCTGCACACGATTTTCAGTTTTTGGATGACGGATCTACCTGCTGCACGCGTCTTACACAGACCCGGAAGCTCGAGGTTACAGGCTGCCAACGCTGGAGTGGATGGTTTTGCTTGCATGCGCCCGCGTTTCATCTCGGATGGCGGTGCTGTGGACGGTATTCACTCGAGCAGGTTGAACTGTTACAAGATCCCCGCGAGGGGTCTCGTCACAGTCCTTTCTCCTTGGGTGCATGCTGCACGATGGCGGTTCTGGCTTCTCGATCATGATCCCAGCGCTCTTGATGCATATGGTATGAGATCTCGTCATTTGTTACCTTTGGAAATGGCTTTCCCGCGAGAACTCATCGGTTTCCTTTGTTGGTGCAGGGACTTGGCCGCATGTCGACATGGGTGGTGGAGCAAGGTAACAGCGTCGTGCATGGGCCCAAAAGAGGCTTGCATGCGTCCACACCAACCCGTGGTCATCAGATTTGTTCATGAAACACATTCTGGGCCGTTCTGAGCTTCTACAGGAAGTTTCCTGTAGAAATACAGAGCTTCCTGTAGACAGGCAGCTCTTCCTGTAGAAATTTGCACCTTCCTGTAGAAACTGGCACCTTCCTGTAGAAAATCTGTGTCTTCCTGTAGGAGACTCGATTTATAATTGAAAGTGCACATACCTTGAAGAACATAAGCACTCTTGGAGGAGGTGCTGGTGAGGTGTCCTGGCTGCATGATAAGGACCTTTGACCTTGAGTTGAGAGGCTTCCTCTCCTCCATAGAACACCTGCAATCTGCATGCAAATAACTTATGGATCTTGTTTTTTTCTTTTTTTTTTTTTTTCTTTTTTTTTTTTTTTTTTTTGAAAGATAGCAGGGGCGCCTCAATGAGGTTTTCACCCCTACCACCTGCCTTAAGCGCCTCAGAGAGGTTTTCACTCAAGGATCTTTATCTCTTTTTTCTTTTTTTTTTTGAAAGATAGCAGGGGCGCCTCAATGAGGTTTTCACCCCTACCACCTGCCTTGGGCGCCTCAGAAAGGTTTTCACCCAAGGATCTTTATTATTTTTTTATTATTTTTTTTTTTTTTTTTTTTTTTTTTTTTTTAGATTCTTCAAGGTGTGCCCAAAGCAGGGGCAGGACCCTTCTCTATGACCAATACTGCCTTCTCCATTGTTTTGATGAACTCTTGTCTTGAGAGAGGCTTCCTGTAGATCTTCAATCGATGCCCATTGACAAGCATGGGAATGGCTTCCTCATCAATGGTTCGAATGAGGACAGATCCATTGTCATGACACTTTTCCACTGAATATGGTCCCAGCCATCTGGTTCTCAACTTCCCCTTGAAATCTTTGTATCTGAAATCATACAACAAAGCCCAATCTCCCGGCTGAAATTGCTTGTCATGGAGATGTTGGTCATGCCACACCTTCCTCTGAAGTTGAACCACTTCTGAGTGAAGGAGGGCCTGCATGCGGTGCTCATCCAGTCCATTCAGCTGCAATAGCCTTTCTTGTTGTGCATGGCTGAGATCTAGATCCAGCTGAGCTGCCATCCTCAAAGTGTTATACTCAAACTCAATGGACAGCAAAGCTTTCTTCCCATAGACCAGCTCATAAGGTGTGAAGCCGGTGGTGGTCTTCCAAGTGGTGTTGTAAGCCCATGTGGCCTCAACCAGGCGATCTGCCCAATCTTTTCTGCTGCTGCTCACCACTTTGGTCAAGATCCCTTCTAATGCTCTATTGGTGACTTCCACCTGCCCATTTGCTTGAGGATGATAGGGGTGGAAGTCCTATGCTTGATCTTGTGATGAGCTAGTAGATCTTCGACCATGTTGGAGGTGAACTGGCTCCCTTGATCGGTGACCAGCTCCCTTGGATAGCCAAACTTATAGAAGATGTTCTCTCTTAAGAACTCGACCACCTTCTCTTCTGTTGCTGCTTTGATTGCTTTAGTCTCTGCCCACTTTGTCAAGTAGTCAGTACACACAATGATGTAGGATCTCTGCCTCGAAGAGGGATTGATTGGACCCACAAAGTCCATGCCCCACTTCTCAAATGGCTCAAGAGTCACTTGAGGTTGGAGAGGCATCTCATCCCTTTGGGTCGGTTTCCCCATTCTTTGGCATTGGTCACACTGGCTGACATATCTTCTGACATCTTGATGAAGTGTGGGCCAATAGTAGCCTGCCTGCAGGATCTTGAAGGTAGTTCTCTTTGCTGCAAAATGTCCTCCACAAGGCCCATCATGACAGGTGAGGAGGATGTCAAAGACTTCCTCTTCCCTTACACAACGCCTTAAGATCTGATCGGGGCCAAGCTTGAACAGGTTGCCCCCGATCCAAGTAAATGAGGCACTTTTTCTGATGATTCTGCTCTTCTCTTTTGAAGAGAGGTGTGGAGGGAACTGAGCTGAAACAAGGTAGTTTGCTATATCAGCAAACCATGGAGAGAGTACTGAGATAGCAAACAGATGCTCATCAGGCATCTGGTCATCCACCGTCCCATCTTCATCTGCAGACAAATCCAATCTAGATAAAAAGTCAGCAACAACATTTTCTCTACCTGGTTTATCAACAATGGTTAAATCAAACTGCTGCAATAAAAGTAACCATCTAATAATACGAGCATTCACATCTGGTTTATTCATCAAATATCTAATAGCAGCATGGTCAGTATGTACAAATGTTTGATATCCAGTGATATAATGACGGAACTTGTTTAGTGCATGGACTACAGCTAAGAACTCTTTCTCGGTTACAGTGTAATTCAGTTCTGCTTTGGACAAGTTTTTTCTAACGAAGTAAATGGCATATGGAAGCTTTTGCTCAACTTGTCCTAAGGCTGCACCTATGGCTTTGTTTGAGGCATCAGTGTGGATGTGGAAAGGTAGGGCCCAGTTTGGACCTCTCAAGATTGGTGCTGACACCAACTTGTCCTTTAACTCATTCAAACTCTTCTGACAATCGTCAGTCCACTTAAACTCCACATCTTTTGCCAATAGGCCAAACAATGGTGAGGCTAACTTGCTGAAATCTTTAATGAATCTCCGGTAGTATCCTGCTAATCCCAAGAAACTCCAGACATCCCTTACTTTTTGAGGAGGTGGAACCCTCTTGATGAGAGCAATTTTGTTAGGATCCACCTGCAATCCTTGGGAAGAAATGGTATGGCCTAGCACGGTCCCTTCAGTCATCAGGAATTCACATTTTTCAGGACTGAGGGACAGGTTCATCTCAATACATTTGGCTAGGACTTTTCCCAAGTTGGACAATGCTTCCTGGAAGTTGGCCCCATAAGGAGTAAAGTCATCCATGTATATTTCCACTGCATCATGGACCAACTCCGAGAAGATGCTCAAGACAGCTCTCTGAAAAGTAGCAGAAGCATTGCATAGCCCAAAGGGAAGGACTCGGTAGGCAAAGGTACCCCAAGGACAAGTGAAGGTGGTCTTATCTTGGTCTTCCGGGCTGATTTGGATTTGATTGTACCCGCTAAACCCATCCAGGAAAGAGAAGAACTTCTTTCCTGCCAGTCCATCCAACACTTGATCTATGAAAGGTAGAGGGAAATGGTCCTTCTTGGTAGCTTTTTTCAGTTCACGGTAATCCACACAGATTCTCCACTTCCCATTCTTCTTGGGAACCAACACTAGAGGGGACACCCATTCACTATCTGAGATGGGGTAGATGAATCCAGCATCCAACAGTTTTTGCAATTCTTCCTTGACAATGTCTTTAAGGGCTGGATTCATTCTCCTCTGAGGTTGCCTAACTGGTTTACAATCCTCTTTGATGTATATATGATGAGTACAGACCGAAGGATGGACTCCTTTCATTTCCTTATAGCTCCAAGCAAAAGCATCTAGGTGGTTGGCCAACAGACTACACAGCTCCTTTTCCTGAGAAGGAGATAAGGAGGAGCTGATCTTCAATGCTTTCTCAGGGCCGAACTCCACATTCTTGACTCTGGGAGTATCAGGGTTGGTTGTACAGAGATCCACCAAGGTGCTAGCTTGGGCATTCTCCACCAATTCCTCTAAGGGTAGTGCATTGGAAGGTGGATTCTGGATCAGAGTCTCAATCAAGTCATCCTCGGTTGGGGGGTTTCTTTTAGTGGTATCTAGGGTACACAGAGGTGCTGAATACACCTCGTCTTCTTCTCCTTCCTCCAACCAGAGTGGTAAATCATGTTCTAAAGAAGGTTGGGCAGGAGGGTATAGGACTAGCTGCTTGGACATGGGACCATTTTTGATGGTCATGTTTCCTGCCCGACAACTTATGTAAGCATCTGCAGTAGCTAACCAAGGCCTTCCCAAAATGATAGGATATCCAGTAAGCTTGGCCTTTGGTTGCAGAACCAGGAAGTCTGCAGGGTATTCCCAAGAATCGATGGAGACCATGACATCCTCCACAATCCCTTCGGGAGTCACGGTGGAGCGATCTGCTAATTGCAGTACTGTTGAGGTCTTCCTCAAGGAACCCTGAAGATTGAGTTTAAGCATGGTATCCCTGGTCATCACATTGATGGCCGCCCCCAGATCAATCAAGGTGTGGGGGATAATGGTGCCATTGATGTGAACATCTACTACAGGACTTCCAGGATCTAGGTACTTTGGGCAGATGACTTGTCCTAGCATAAGGTCAGACAGTTGTCCTATGACATTGATAGTTGAGGCATCTTTCTTCCGTCTGCCTGGGTGTTTGAAACACTTTTCCTTAACCAATTTGTTGTAAATGGGCACATCCTTGATAGCTTGGAGAATGGGTATCTTTACACACAACTGCTTGAGCTCTCCCAGAAGCTCATCCTCCTCTGGGTTGGGTTGTGTGGTGGCTGTTAGTCTCTCAGGAAAGGGTGGAATAGGCTTTGGTTCACTCTCCTGATGGTCTTCCTCATCCTCTGGGGGAGGAGGTTGGCGATCTGGAAGAGTCTTTCCAGATCTAAGATTGATCTCCTGGATCTCCACAGCATAGGTAGGACATGAGGTTTCCCCAGTATATACCTGCTGAGCCTGTCTATTGTTGGGGTTCGGGTTCGGTTGAGCAGGCATTTGAGGTTGCCTTGGAGGAGCAGGAGGTAATGATTGTGGTTGAACTGGTGGTGGAGGCAAAATGGCGGGTGGAGTGTTGTACTGGGGCCTCCACCCCGACTGAGGTGCATTCCATTGAGGCTGCGGCTGGGCATGTGAGTGATAGGAATGAGAAGTAGGTTGTGTAGGGTACTGAGGTGGATAAGACCATGGAGGAGGCATGGACCAAGAAGGATGAGCAGGGGGACCCCAAGAAGGCATGGGAGTCGATTGGTTGGGGTTATAATAAGCTTGTGGTGCCCCTTGCATCCCCTGCTGATAAGGTCTAGATCCTTGTGGCCTCCTTTGGTTGATGAAGTAGAGAGGTTCAGTGGGGGCTTCGGTTCCTTGGTACATGGCTTTAAACCCAGGTAAGGTTGGACACTAATTTGTTGGGTGGTCCTCCTCACAAACGAAACACACTTCAACCAAATGCAATGGACATTCGTTCGTAGGGTGTCTTCTGGTGCACCTAGGGCAGAAGACAGCCAAGGCTCTCTCAGCTTCTTCTTTCTTCTGCTGGATCCTGAATGTGTCCAGCTGCATGGCAATGGTCTGTCTCACCTCACTCTTAAGATCTTCTAATTGGTTTGTAAACTCATGTTTGGAGAAAGGGACACCAGTGGAGAGGAGATTTCCTCTACCTCGTTTCCTAGCTGCCCTGGAATGATTTCTAAACACAGTCTTGATGTCCTCGTAAGGCAGTTGGTAAATGTCCCCCCCAGCTAACATGTGAAGGGTGTCTAAGAGATCTTCAGGGACTCCTCGGAGTAGAACCAACTTGAGGGATTCAGGGTCAAGTGTGCACCTGGCCCGCTTATAGCTAAGTTGGAACCTCTCCTCATAATCCTCTAAAGACTCATCATTCCCCATGGTCATCCGAAAGATCTCTCCCTTGGTTTCCTTAGACCTACAGTAATCCCTATACTTGGTATTGAAGGCTTGCTGCATCTGAGCCCAAGTAGCGATACTATTCCCAAGTAATCCCATGAACCAGCGTAGTGCTGCATCCTTAAGAGTGGAAGGGAAAAGCTTCAGCTTTTGCTCATCTTTAGTATAGTCATAGGTTCTACAAAGGACAGCAAATTCAAACAGGAAGGTATCTGGATCTTCAGTGGTCAACCCATGGAAGTGAGGTAAGGCGGAGGGGCTAATGTTCTTCATTTTCATCTCTCCATTGGTCTCTCGGATGGGGAAAGCTCCTTCTATTCTCTCATCTTCTCTTCTATTATCAGCCATGGCTTCAGATGGAGTGGTCTCTAACTCTTCTTCTTCTATAGGGTCTTGGTATATCTCAGGATGTTCACCTATAGGTTCCTCTGGGTCACTGTCACCAAAGAAGAGAGAAGGGTGACTCAGTGATGTGGTGGGGGTGTTTGGTAGGAATTTGCCTGATCTATCTCGGTTCCTACGAGGCATGAAATGGAAAGGACTTTTCCTTTTTGATTGCTTTTGCTTTTTCTTTGGTACCTGCAAAACTGAAACAGAGTGATCTACAACTAACTATCTTGCTCAAATGAAATTGCGGAATTGGAAAGCTAATCTAGGAAAGCAAGAAATACTAACCTATGAAAGCAGGAAATGCTAATCTATGAAAGCAAGAAATGCTAATCTGTGAAAGCAGGAAATGCTAATCTGTGAAAGCAGGAAATGCTAATCTGTGAAAGCAGGAAATGCTAATCTGTGAAAGCAGGAAATGCTAATCTATGAAAGCAGGAAATGTCTATGCTACTTTTGCAGAATGGAAATGAAGTAAACTATTAGCAGAAAGCAAGAGTACGAAAGTAGAAGAAAAGCAACAATTACTAATACTCTGACGCTTCCCCGGCAACGGCGCCAAAAAGATGGTGAGCTCCAGTATTGTAGCAAGAATGCTACAACTCCTGGGGCTTCCTGTCTCTCATTTTATCAACCCGATAGTTCGTACAAACTTGGAAGTGACGGTGCTATATGCACAAGTACTAGCTCTTGTCGCAGCTGTCACTTGGTCAGCTGGCACAAGTCCGCTAGGGCTCAAGCCAACTTCTATAGGCTCTCAGAAGAAGCTTGCTAATTGATGGACGAAAGCTATTCTCAAAGGGAAGCTACTTTACTTGACAAAAATGAACTGAAAGAAAATCAAAGCATGTAAACCTAGGAAACCCTAATTTAACTAGTCTATCCTCTACAATGCAAAGAATGTGAATGAAACCTCTACCAATGCTGCTGTTACCTCTAATAAGTGGAAATGCATGGATCTAAGCTACTTGCATCATAAAAGACATGTTTTTGTATTTTTCCTTTAAGTGGATGGAATGATTGTGATTTTGTGCTAACTAGGGTTTGGTTGTGCAGATGGGATGGAGAAGGAAGGAAAGCATGGGACAGGTTGGGGAGGCTAGGAGAGGTCCCTAGGGATCCTTAGCATCCATCCACAGAGGTTCCTCACATTCAGAAGCTCAGCAACCGAGTGAGTGGCCTCCTACAGGATGTCTGCAGGGGATCCTACAGGATACGCAGAGATTTCTACAGGATGTCTACGAATTGCTACAGGATGACCTACCGTGAGTGTTTGAAGTGATGGGTGAGTGATGGAATGGTAGGGGGAGATGTGTAAGGTAGGAATAAGGCTGGTGATGGCTCAGAAGTGGAGGAATAGGATGGGAAATGAGTGTAGGAAGTAGGTTGGAAGATAGAGGGCTAGGTCAACAAAAGGGCTAGAGAATGGAAGTACGTGAGGAGTGAAAGACTGTGGGAGAAAACAGAGCAGAACAGAGGTCAAAGATGTGTTTGCATGCGTGATCAAGATGGAGAATGAGGTAATGGAATGAGAGAGAGCAGTGTAAATGAAACAAATGCTTATGACTGTCACCAAACCGAAAGTTTCAAATGAAATGAAACCCAGTATCTCAATGAATAATAGAGAAGGCTGGCCAGATGTACAGTTATGGTTACTCTAGTGCTTCGCCTGAACATCAAATTGAGGGGCCAAGTACTCTCATGAAAATGAGCACCCTCCCAAAAACTAAAGACAGAGTAGGTCCATCTATGTTAGGTACCAGGACAACCCGTCCCAGTCACCTTGTGTAAGTCCCTATAAGTTTGGCCACTAAAGATATCTTAGATCACAGACACCACCGAGGGGGACATAGTTGTAGATAGCACGTTGTGTGGGCAAGATACCTAAGTCCCCGACTCAGCTCCGAAATCCCCAAAGGGATCCCCAATACACAGAATACCCAAAGGATTTGTAAGAGAAGGTGGGCTACCTTCACTTACAGTCCGATGTTGTCTCATATTTAGCTCCACTTTTACTGGAGTGGTCTCGATAGTATGAGTGCAGAAGGAATTTTTCTCTCTTTTAATGACACTAGTTTGGTGTTCGATCTTGGGCAGTTTTACTCACTCTGCTTATCCCAAGATCCTAGCCTAGCTAATGTTTGTTTGCTCAATAAAGAGTTACTGATTGATTTTAGGTAAATTTTATGTGTACTTGATTATTGTCTTTGGTAGGGGAGTTGATGTATGAAATGTGATGAGACTCTGACTCAATAAATCATGCAAAAAACAATGCTTTAAAAAAAATTCAATTCGATGAAAACAAGTTGTATTCTACAAGTGAGAGTTTTTCACATATTCATATTATTTCCATGCATTTCAGTCATTTAACACATGCATAACCAAAGAACTTCTTTCCAATGTTTCTTAACAACTACTTGAAACCAAAAGAGAGCATCTTTTAACCAACTAAACAGAACAATGAATAAAAAATGTGAGTTGTTCTTTTGAAAAAAATGCTTTTAAGAAAGAAAAAAAATGATTTCCTAAAAAAATAATTTAGGACACCTATTTTGCTAGCAAAATGCAGTTACAAATCTTTCGTCAGTCCATGAGAAGGCTTCCTATCCCTTTTGTCTTTCAGGCACTGCTAAAAATAAAGGTATTGGGTGACTAACGCTCTGTAACAGTGGCTACAGAGAGTTAGTAGGCCCACTAACGCTCCCTGTGAACATGCACAGTGCTTTATAAAGCTCTATGTAGCCTACTAACCTGCGTTAGTGTAGGAAATCAGTCAAACAAAGGGTTTTCAAGATCAGATTCAAAGGTGAATACTTGTAGGCAAGATGCAACAAAATCTTTGGTGGGTCAGAAAGGGATTGTAGAAGTATAGGGAGTTCTTAGAAGGAGGAGAAAACATAGAAGAGTCTAGGTAAACCGGGAACTAGATGTATAGTCCCCAATAGAGTCTCCAATTCTGCTATGGGGTAAAATGCACAGTGTATGGAGAATGTACATTCCCTCAAAGGTCTTCCTAGGACCTTCGACAGACTATAAGATTATCTGCAACTACACAAAGTTACGTGTGTGTTCATAGACAATAAGTAACTATCAAAGCATTAGAAGTAGATTACCTCAAGTCTCCGTGTAGATTTGTTTGGAGATCTCAATGCAGCCAAGTGGAACTCCCTCAAAGTCAGCTCCAAAGTCAAGTCCTACACATAGAAGAGACAAGCGTAATCACAACATACAACTCTGATAACTAATACATGAATATATAAAAGAACATCTAATTGCATACAACTAAGCTACTCATGCTAATAGGCATTGAACAAACAACTAAATGAATGATAGTATCAACACCATGAGTAGACAGTACAACTATAGTTCTATATTAATGTTGGAAGAGTGATTACAACCATTTGTTGTATCAGCCTTCCTTTACCCCTCCAGATTCTCTCTCTCTCCCCCTTCTTGCTCACTTCTTATGATATGAGTCAATGCTCAACACTCAAGTATGATATCCTTTCAAATGTTCCGACCTCTTTCACAATAACCCTCACTTTGCTTATATAGCAATTGAGTTAAGGTTTCCAAGCTCCTCCTTGAGTTCACTAGGGCAAAAGCAATGGACTTTCCATGCTTTTCAGCTCTTTCCCATTTGCCTCCTTTTTTTAGATTATAAATCCTCCAAATATCTCAAATTTGGATGTTTCCTTGTTTTTCTTGAGTAATTTTAGGGACAAATATCTAGATATTTGTGAGTCAATTCATTCCTTTGACCCTTGGAACTTCACCAAGTTTCACTAACATTGTTCCCATACTAGAAACATGCTTTAGTAGGGTCACTAACGCACCTTCAGGCTTGGTAATAAGCTTTATAAAGCAGGTTGTTAGTGCATAGCCAGTGTTAGTATGGAATCAAGGCCTATGATTGTGATCTTTGTTTCAGCTATCATGTCTTTCCCCTCTGTGTTGATGAGGAGATAAATTTGTTGTATAACAATGTGATCAGAGATGTGGGTCGCAGTTTCTTGCTTGAGTGATGTTAGCAGATGGGTGCCAATTTCATAGTGAACCGGCAGCTGGAAATGTCTAAGAAAGGCCATAGCAAGAGTGTTAAATCATGATAGGTACTTCGAGGCAGTTCGATGTACCACTTGGCTATAGCAACCTGTGAGAGTTCGTTGGAAAATCTGGAGATGAATGGAATCATCAACATACAAATTTGAGGAGCACCAGAGGTGATATGTCATCACGTGGGCTTGTGGATCCTCTTTCTCATTTCCTTCAAACTTCGAAAAATCGCTTGGAATCTTGGACGGAACCAGAGGCTAGTATGGCGAATGAAGAATAGGATCATTCTTGATTCTAGACACATCTGGCAACTCCAATGTGGCCAATAATGGCAATTGTGTATTGAAAGGCATTTGAGGCCTATGAGTAGGCATGGACTGCAAAACCCATCCTTCTTGGTAAGGATTTTGTCCCCATAGTGGAGGGTTTTGTCCATATGGAATTTGATTTTTCCCCCACTATAGGTTACCTTTCTTGTAGGGAGGATTATGACCTTGATAGCCTTGAAACTGTCCAACCATAGGTTGCTAATAAGCAACATATGGGTTAAAAGGTTATTGAACCTGTTGACCTTGGACATATGGATTTTTCACTTGCTACCCTTGGGCATAAGGGTGTTGAAAATGTTTCCCCTGGACATAAGGGTTTTGCACATGTTGTCCTTGGACATAAGGATTCTGGTCCTATTTCCCTTGGACATAGGGATTTTGCACCTACTACCCTTGGACATAAGGATTTTGAACCTGTGATGCAGGAAAGTGTTCCCTCTACAAACAAAGGCAACCCCTCTAGCCCTAGAGTGGGTCTAGTCACAGCAAGGACAAAACAAAAATTAATTCCCTTAAATAGTCATTGTTGGAGGCCTAGCTCAAACCGGTGGTTGATGAAGTTCTGTTGCGCTACTCCAGCTTCCGTTTCCTTCTCCTTAATAAGTGATCAACCTGAAACACCACAAAGAAACAACAGAGCATGTAACCGAGAAACAATAATGATCTATTTACTCATAAAGTCAAGAAGTCATGAGCTATCAAGTAAATTGCATACAAGACATAGGAAATCATCATTGATTGTATTAATAATAAATCAAGAGAAAATCTTACAACCAAGTCTTGACGTTGCAAGCCTTCTCAGAGGGTCTAACCAGTGTGTTTCTTCAAGAATTCACTCTCAAAGATGGGTCTCCCAAATAGAAATATATCTCTCTCTCTCTTACTCACAAGCTTTAACACAAGGTTAAGGGCACTCCACACCTTCTTGCAAACTATAAAGCAATCCCACACTTTTCACACTCACACCAAAAATATCTACCAAACTCAAAAGTAGTAGCAACACTATACAACCAAAATAACTAAAAACTAGCAACTAGCAGATCATATCAATGGTGAGTGATTTTATAGGAGGAGGAGACTCCATAAAATGAGGGAGAGGGAGGTTATCCTCAAGGGAGGTTGCAAAAGAAGTGGAACCACCATCCCAGAGGTGGAAAGGCGACCCAAACTGACCCAACAACCAGCTCCAGAAACATCCAGAAGGCCGACTGTTTGAACTAATTTGCCAAATCTGGATCATCGCAGGTCATGAACTAGGGACTAGCGACGACATCGTAATGATACAGTGCATGATAGAGGACCATCGCAGATTTTAAGGGTTTACTAGCGACGATGCAGGAACTTAGTAAAAAAGGGTCAATCTTCAGCATCAGAGAGCATTTGCTTAATCTTCTTACATGAGTGGGAATATATGAACATGTTTATTTGACACATGACACAATAGAGGGACTGATATGAGGACAGTGACAAATTACTGTGTAACAAATGCCCCCTAAAGCATGAAGCCCGAGAGAGTGGGAGGGATGAAATGCTTTACGAAACTGTCTGAACTGGAATACCACCTAGAAGAACCTGCACGTGCAAGTACAACTGATATCTCTGATAGTGAAATACATGTAGTCAAGGCATGGGTGCAGCCATCCAAAAGACATATGAAACGTGGTCTGTGGTATGGACACAGCCATACAGCTAGTAAGACCATGATAATGATAAAGGTATGGTTGCAGCCATCCATCAAAGAGTCATGTATGTAATCACGAACCAATCCATGCAACCCGAACATATGTAATCTTAGTCCAGGGTCTTGAAACCCAACCAATCATAGTACAAATTCTAGCATGTGAACAGATGTGCTGAAGTCGAGCATGATAGAAAGTCGCTTGATTATCAGTCAATGATGAAAACCATTAACAAGCATGAGAGAAACCACCAATAATGCCAATGGCTCTCAAGGTACTGTCCAGTACAATCCACGAAGTGTGAAAAATGAGCTGAAGTCGAACACTCATGGAATCACCCAATCAAAGACCAATGATGAGAGTCTATTGTCAGGAGCGAAGAACTTGCCATTGAGGCATGCAAGTTCCAAGGTACCAAAGGGGGTCTCTAGATCAGTCTATTGGATATGAGCTGGCGTCGACAAGAGACGATCTGTCGCAGGAGGGCCATAATGTTTCCCCCATCAACGACATGAGATAAGGAACAAGCAGTAGATGGTGAAATAGAGCATCAGAGGAGGAGGTAAGGGTGTGAACTGCAGAAGGATTATACTCTTGAACATATCAGCGACACGACTCCGGAATGTGGCAGCATTTTGGTACCAAGGGATTGGAGGTCTGACGGAGAGAACATGGATCAGATGGAATGAGGAAAAATGGCAACCCAAAGCCCCGGAAGGCCAAATGACGATGTGTGGATATCCCAACCTGACAAGAAGCAAAGTGTCGATGTTCAAGAGTGACTAGCTACTGCAGGTAACCAATGATGATTTCCAAATTTTCCCCCACCATTGCTGGCAAGTACCCCATTTATTTTTGGAAACAAGCTTGAAGGGGATAGCATATGCTTGTAATGTAAGTTCGACCTACGAATGAATCCAACCTAGTGATAGTTTAATGAACTCTAGGGAGGAGAAGCTCGAGTCTCATCATGGCGACGAGTCCAATGCTGTCAAGGTTTAATGAGTCCGAAATAGGGAAAACTCAGAGTCTTTTTCATGTTTACAGAGTTTGAAAAAGACACGGAAAAGAAAACTCTAGGGGGTCCTTTTTCGTACATTTGTGTCCCTTGAGCCCGAAAAAGTGTAAAATAATACTCAAGAGAACCACTTGACCATTATGATCAAGGAGTACTTTTTGTAATTAGTGGCCTCGATCTGAAAAAGTAAAAAAGCGATCGAAGACACGTCGTTTTGTGACCAGTATCGAACCTGAAACAACAAAAGTTCGGCGATCTTTTCATGTTTATACGATCAGGAAAGAGCTAAAGGTGGACCACCATTTTATTCCATTTAACGAGTCAAAAAGGAAAAACTCGGAAATCTTTTTATTTTTTACGAGTCAGAAAAATAGCTTAAAGATGACTCATCCTAGAGGAATGAGTGGTATAAAGGGTAGCATCTGGTTCCGACAATGGTGGAACTGCCCAAAACACGTAATAGTCAAGAGGCTAGCTAATAAAACCACTCATTGTTGCGGTTCTTCAAGAAAGGAAAAACAACTAAGTGAAAGCATATGATCAGCCAAAGAGATGGTGGCAATGGAATGAAACAACCAAGGCTCATCTAGCAGAATTTAGTAGATAAAAAACAACAATCACGAGGTGTAAATCAGGTATGGGTTCACTTTTACACAAGCTTGAACCATGGAGAACTCTGCTTGGATTTGGTTTCATGTTTACACAAGCTTGAAACGAAAACTATGCTTGTTATAAGTTCGCATGCCCCCAGTATAATGACGCAAATCGAGGTACATGCCCCCTAAGCTTCATTGCATTCAACGAGGTGGATGGAATGAAGGTTCACTTTCGAGATCTTGGAAAGATTCGACCTAGATTTTACGAGATATTAAGCAAAGACTCGATTTGGAAAGGGAGTTGTTTCATTTTTTAATAAGGTTGACATAGTAAAATAACTATCCTCATAACCCTTGTTTCATTTTTTAATGAGCTTGACACAAGATGGGGAACTATGCTCGAGACTCCTTGTTTCATTTTTTAACAAGCTTGACACAAGACAAGGAACTGTGCTCCATGAGCCTTGTTTCATTTTTTAACGAGGTTGACACAGGAACAAGAACACTCCTTAGGACTCCTTGTTTCATTTTTTAATGAGGTTGACACAAGATAAGAACCGTCCTCAGACACCTTGTTTCATTTTTTAATGAGGTCGACACAAGAAAAGAACTATCCTCGGACACCTTGTTTCATTTTTTAACGAGGTTGACACAAGATCAAAACTATCCTCGGACACCTTGTTTCATTTTCTAACGAGGTTGACACAAGATCAAAACTATCATCGGGACTCTGTTCATGGGCCGGATGAGAACATGGCTCCCAAGAGGTCTTCGCGGGAGGGAAGAAACGCACTTTGGGAGGAATACATGTCATGAGGTACCAACGATAGATCAGGTTCCAATGCCCCCAGTACATGATGTACGAGACCATCTGCATGATCATCAGCAGAGGCAGAGACGGAACGAGTAGCCACATAATTTACTTGTGGCTGGGAAGGCACTACTTGTGAGTAAGAACCGAGAGGGGATGACAGCCGCGCAGGAGGCACCAGGGGACTAAAGAACGATAATTGATCTATGGTCACCATTCTTCTGTCGTGTGGAAAACAAACCACACGGAAAAGTGAAGAGACGAGGGCCCCCATGGCATAAACATCGTCACGGCCAAGGAGAAGACTGAAATCTAAAGCACCTTGGACAACCATGACATCTATATAGACATTTTTGCCTCCGAAAGTAACAGGCAACTTCGGAAGGATCCCTAAAGGTTGACTAGTTCCTCTGTCAAATGCCAACAGATTCTACATGACTGGCACAAGCTGTGGGGAGCCCAAAGCTTGCCAAGTAGTGAAAGGCATGAGGCTAACTGACACACCCTCATCCAAGACAGTGCCAGGTACTGCCTTATCATAGGCATTACTGTAATCTAGAAAGGCACATAGGATGGAAGGCAGAATGCAATCAAATGACTCCAATCGAAGGAAACGATAGAACTACTTGGTGGGGGAATTGTATGATTGCCCCCCTGCTCTACAGGAACCCAAGGAGGACCCTCTTGATCAGCGGGGATAGGAGATTGTGCGCAGTGATAATGTACATTCTCAGGATACCATGTAGCCCTTCTAGTTTCAAGTGTACACATGGGGGCTTAGGCTCTATTTCTATGTGAAATGCATATCAATAACTCATGGAAACATCTCTATTTCACTATTAACTTGAGCATAAGGAGGGGGATTCACTGGTATTAGTATTTATGGCTCTGCCCAATTAATCACTTGTCACAAGTTCATAAGCAAGTAGGAAGAATTACAAAAACCCTTTATCAGTATTGATTTCTCTTCCCAGTTAATCAGTTTTCACAAGTACAAAAGCAAGTAGGAAGAATTACAAAACCCCTCCATCAACCACCTCTCCTCTCTATTTTTTTGAGGTCATACACCAATGGTGGAATTCTGAGGTGAACAAGAGGATCTATACTTCATAGCCTCACTTGAAAAGCCTCTGTTGGGTGCTATGTAAAAGGAAATACCCATGCCTCAAAGTGGAAATCATTAATAG
The DNA here is from genome assembly GCA_031772625.1 of Pinus tabuliformis. Lineage (NCBI taxonomy): Eukaryota > Viridiplantae > Streptophyta > Pinopsida > Pinales > Pinaceae > Pinus > Pinus tabuliformis. The sequence continues at coordinate 317,226,320 of CM062820.1, read as the reverse complement.
GATAACATATATGACATCAACAGTATGCATAGACAAAATTTGAATATCTTTGTCCATTTTTTATTTTAGAAAATTCCATTCTCTACCCTTTATAAAAGGATAACTCAATAAGGGAGTAACTAAAAAAGGAAACAATAGTAAGTAAATCATTGACTTACTACTTTACATTATGTTCATTGAATATCACTTTAGTCTCATCCAATGAACTAGATGTAAAGACAATGAGCTAATCATTGGCTTACTACATGGAGTTTAGTATTTTCCATTACAATACATATGAAGAAACTTCAACTACCTTGAAACTCAGTGACTGACTCCCTAAGTCTTGTATATTAACACGTTTCAAAAAAAATATAATCTTAAACTACAAAATGCCTTTAGTTTGATGACCATAGCTATGTGTAACTGATTGTTGGCATTTTTCACAATCATTCCAATGTGCCTGAGATCTCTTTCTAGAGTTTTCTTCCTAAATCACCTTTCGGATGATCATCAAAGGGAAAGTAGAATTTCCCACTAACCACAGATTCATTTAGTACATAATGGAATCTCTTTCATTTTCCATATAGGTCTCCATAAGTTTGATTGGTAGGTAAGTTTCGGATATACACTATCTGAGGATTTTATAATATTCCTTTACTTGATCTAAGGATTGTTTTCAAGGCAGTATAGAGCTTATTTATTTCTTCTTCACCTTTCAATAAGGATAAAACATTGCCAAAAAGTGTAGACACTTATTATGAAGATTGTCCTAAATCTTGTGATGAAACAACCTTCTTTTCTAACTGAATAACTACCACTATCTTATCAGCATCAATTCTTTGTTGCTCAACAAGTTGAACCTTCTCTATTAAATCACATACCTCAGCTTGTGTAATTGCCTCAATCTCCATAGTTTTCTTTAACACAATTTCTAGTGCCTTCTTATCAACTTGTAGAAGAGACATTTCCTCCATATTTTCCCTCACAAGAGAACCAAATGTTTATACTTTTGCATTTTCCCTTGATTCTCGAGATTTCCAGTACTCTTTAGATGCAGAAAAATTAGACAACATGTCTTAAGAGCACTGAATTTGTTAGAGACCTAGACTTTATTTGCATGGATTTGATTGGCACACTTTTATATTGTGTCAATCTCATATTTTTATGAGAAATTTCTTGTTTTAGAGACTGATTCCTTTCTAAAAAAATCCATCTCATTGTGAGATATCTCTATCAAGCCCAAGTTGTCAACTACTCAAGTAATCTTTGTTATCCTCTCTTATGAAAAATTCAGCTTGGATCTTGCCAAAGTTATTTCCTATTGAAGCATTTTCTCCCGATTGACAATTAGATCTTTGTCCCTCGGTAGTTTAGAACCATTTTCAGCCCATTTTTATCTTTCATCACTTGAGAGATGGCCTAAATATTCTTTATTATGTTCAGATTCTTGAAGTCTCATTTCTAGACGTTCAAGCTCTAACTGCATAGCCTAAAGATTTTTCTCATTTAATGCAATACTAAAGAGAAGCTCTGTAACCTGTCCCTGAATTAAATCTAGATTAATTTCAAACTTCTTTCTAAGAATGTCAAGGTTATCCATTGATAATCCACATTTTCCAAGCTTGACATCCATCTCTTCAAATAGTTTTTTCACCTGTTGTTCATATTTTTACAAGGATTTAAGCTTCTCTCCAATCCATGCATGCAAGTTAGGAAAAAGTGCATCAAAATTCCCTATATTTTCTGCAAAACTACCACTATGATTGCTTCCCTTGAGTTCCCCACATATGTTCCTAACTCATTTTTAATTGTCAATGACTGGAGTTCATCATATTGGTTTATTGCAAAACAAGAATCAACATTATTTGATGAGTCCTTGCTTATGTTTAATGCATCCACTTGTTGAAAAAATTTCTCATTCTCCTTTACCATATCCTCATTACTGTCTATCAAGTTCTTTAGCTTGGACTTGAGATCCTCTATCTCCCTGGAGAAAAGTGTCCTCTCTTGTGTGGAATTTTCTAGTTCTTGACTAGTTTTATGTAATATTTTCCTCATCTTATCATTATCATTTGTAATTTCCTCATACATTACTATTATTTTCTCATATTCACTGCCATTTCCATCATTTTCAATTGGAGTTCATCCACCTCTTTTTTCAACAAGCTAAATATTCTATCAGAGTCTAAATTTTCATCCATGTTTTTCCCAAAGTCAAACTACTCCTGAACACCCACTGCACCTCCCTTGTGGGTAAAAAATATACCATGATGAATTTCAGAAATATGAATGTCCTTTTCTTCTCCTTGCTGCTTCATTTCCTCGAGACCTTCAGTTTCTTTTGTGACAAAAGAACAAAGGGGGATCCCCGATACAATACAAAGACTTATGGAAATGTTATGGCATCTATCTCCTTTCAAAATATCTATATTCTTAGCATGCTTCAGAGCATCTATGATCTGTTGCCTTCTGCCACAACTTTACTAATACATTTCTCTCAAATATAGCTTTCTCATGCATCTTAACTAATTTTCCATTCTCTTGAGACATCCTCCTAAGCTTTGTTTGAAGATTTTGAATCTCATTAATCATTTCTTGTTGCCACAATTCTAAGTTATGCTCTGGATGCTCTCGCTTAACACCAGAGGAAAACACAAATTTTTTTTGTGGCATATTCCCATTATTTGATGCTCCTAGTGTTCCCCTTGTCTCCTCTTGATGTCCATCATATTTCATGCCAAATTTCAGATATATTTTACCATATTCTAACTCTATCCTCAGTTAATTGGAAACCTTTTTAGGCACAATCCCCATTTCTAGTTGTCCAGTTTCATTTCTTAATTCTTGAGACTCTATAATGCCCCTTATATTTGCATTTAATTCATTTGAAGACTTATTTTGTACAGTGTCTTGCCATAGTTTCCTAATTCCATCCTTTTCTTGCATTGCCTTCTCATACATGTCAATTAATATTTCATTCTCTTTAGTTATCTCCTATGATTTCATTTGACACTCTGCAACCTCCATTATCATATGGATCACCTCTGGTTCTACTTTTCCATCCCTATTGATACTAGCATGTTCCTGCACTAATGTAGTTTCAACATTGTCTTGAATTTCTTCTTCATGCCTTTGAATTAAGGTTTCACAACGTACTCCATTTACCCTTGTTCCATCTTCCATGTCTAGCACATGCTCTCCAAAAATTCTCTTACCTCCAGAATTCCACCACATTCTTCTTGCAACATCTCTTTCTCACATTGCTTTTTCATATAGCTCAAGCAATCTTTTATTCTCTTATGATGTATCCTGCAATTTCACTAGAAGTTCTTCAATCTATTTTCTAAGATGAAGAACTATATCTTCTACTTTAGCATTTATAGCGCTTGTTCCATCTAGCAATATATTTGGGAAATCATCCTTTCCATACATGTCTCCCTTGCTTAAAAATTTATGATTCCTTTCTTTAATTTCTTTCTCAAGTTCCTCAACTTGATTCCTGAAAAAATGAACCAACCTTAGGATTTTTCATTCATTTCACATGCATCTTCCTTAGCTTTCCTTATTTCATCCATTTCTTGCATGGATTTCTCATACATTATAATCAGTCTTTCATTATCTTCAACTGACTCCTTTACTTTTTTGCGTAAATCATCAACTTCCCTAGCCAAAAAAAGGGTGGTTCCCTGAGCTTTTGCTTCATGTTGACTAGCTGCACTAATTGCTTCAACTAAATCTTTAAGCTCCCTTTCTGCTAATAAACCATCTCTAAATGGTGTCTCCTCTTTCAACTTTGGAGTATGCATTACAGAGTTCAACTATACTGCTCCATCAACATCTGAAAGCTTCATCTTATCAAAATGGATCATCAAATCATCAACACGCCTTTCCAATTTTTATTTGGCTTCTAGGCAGAAGAAAAATTTATTATGAAGAGCTTTTGCTTCCCTTCAGTACCTATCAACTTTTCTGCAAAGAAATTCATTCTCCTCACTAATGGAAAAAATATTTGCTTCTAATGATTCCTTCTAGTTCACAAGGTTCAAGTCCTACTCATGCATAAGCTTCCAGTCCAAAGCTTCGAGTAACTGATCTCGTAATACAACTATATGTTCTAACATTTGCTCTAGATCTCCACCCTCATAAGATTCTTGGTACCTTCTTAGTTGTTCCATCAACCTTATATTTTCCATTGCAAACCTTGTCACCTTAGGATTGCGATCAAGATGGTTCCTTAGAATTTGTAGCTCCTCCATTAACACATTCTTCTCTTCTAAAAGGTGTGCTTCCATAGACATCTTGTTAGAAGTAACTACCTCCAGTCTCTTAATTTTGTCTTCTCGAAAATAGAGCATCATCTTTCCACATGGTGCATCTTCCTCACATTTTTTAACCAAATGTTTTAGCTCATTTTCAGCAGCCATTTCCTTCATTGTTGTTTCTAAAGATTTCTCTCTTTTCAGGGCTCCTAAAAGTGCATATTCCAAATCTATTTTGTGAAGAGCCTTGTTATGAGCAGGTAGTGGGCTTGCTAGAGCTTTCATATCCCATGCATATGGTCCTAGAGATCTCAACAAGGCCATGCTTCCATAGTCATCTTCTTGAGTGGGTGACACTCCTTTGAGTTGAACACACAGATGACTAACTTCTTCCTTCAACTGTTGAATTTGCATATTCAAAGTTATAACATCTCCTGTAGCATCTTCATTTACAGAAAGGAAAATCTTGTTGGAAGAGTGGAGAGTGAGATAGGGGTATCTATCCTTCACAAGTTCAAATAGATTGATGGCCAGGATTTGAAAAATCCCTCCAAGAGAATCAAAATCTAAACTTGGAAATTCGTGTTATATTTTAACTAGATGTGAATGTTCTCTTTTTAGGAGTACTATTTTTTGCTTGTTGGGCAGTCAGTGTCTTGCATAAAATCTAATTATCTGTCTAGACTTTGATTGTAGAGAGATCAGTTCACAATCTAATTATTTGTCTTGCATAACACTCTCTCTAATTTGTTTGGCTTAATATTCTGAGGTACCTTTCATTTGATTTGGCAAGAAAGGAAGGGTTTTTGTGGAGTGATTAATCTGAGGAGCAATTCAGTGGCACCAAGGTTTGTCTAAGATAGTTTAGGGTAGAAAAAACATTATTTTGGGTTGCAAGCAGTTCTTTGGTTACAACATAAACTTGATAAGGCATTTCAGGGAACCAATGGAGCAGTACTTTGGCACATAGGTCTAACTGAGATAGTTTTAGGGAAGAAATGTCGGTATGGGCAACAATAACCTTCTATGTGGTTGTGGATTCATCCAAAGAAGAGATTTGGGCAACAACTTGTCCTTAAGAACACTTCTAAACCTTAACCTGTGGATGTGTAATATTTTAGTTCTCAAATTTCTCTAATGTACATTACACACAAATTATTTTAAAAGTTTGTTATAAAAAATTAAGATGGTCAGTTGTAAGGAAACATCTACCCCTATAGAGATTAGCTTGAAGTTATTAACCATGTTTTACTCTAAATTAACAAATGCATCTTTATATAAACAATTGATATGGAGTTTGATTTATTTGACAACCATTAAATGAGATTTTAACAGATCACGTTTCTAAATTTATTACAACTACCAAGGTTGATCGTTCAGTGACAATCAAGAGAATTTTGACATATGTGAAGGGAAATTTAGAGTATAGAATCAATCACATTATATGGTAGATGGGAGGCTTTTTAACTTACAAGGTATATATCATCAGAAACCAAGGAAAGAATTCTTTCCTCTACTAAAAAAAGAATATAAGGTAACAATCATTGTAGCTTGTAATATAGTTTGGTTGTGGAGGATACTTGAAAGTCAAACAAAAGTGTAGTACTATACTGTGGTGTAGGTAAATTCTCGATGCGGACAAAGACAATTCCTTTAGCCCGAGAGAGCAGGTCTAGCCACAAACAAACAATCTAGTGAAAAGTTCCTTATGCAAGAATCAAATAAGAGGGCCTACCTCTTAGAACTCTATTCCGCTTGGTGATGATCTTGCTTCCTTACTCCAGCTACTTTTCATTTCCTTCCTTCAAATACCTGAAACAAGCAAACAAACAACAACAACAAACATGATATCATACAAATTGCATTCAGCCTACTTAAAAGGTCAAGGAATCTTAAGCCATCAAATGTAAGATAACACTTAATGTAGGAAATCAATCAATAGTTGTATTCATATAAGTTCAGAAAGAGATTACAACCAAAGCCTTGATGTTGTAGGTCTCCTCCAACGTATCTAGGTTCCCGCACCTCTCCTAACATCTCATAGATAGCCCCAATAACATAAGTTTTAAGGCTTCTTCCCTTTAGTTCCAAACCAAACCAAACACACTATTCTCCCTCCATAAGCATAAACTAGTAAGCTACAAGTTATAGATATTTTGTTGGTTATTCAAGCTCCCAAAAGAACTAAGACCAGTTCAGCTTGGAAAAGGAGGAGTCTATATAGTTTTGATGGAGGGGATATGGTTCCTCTTATGATGGGAGAAGGATTATCTCTTTAGTTTGTTCCATCTTAATAGGGGGAAGGAACCCAAACTTACTTCCTCAGCTCCATCCAACCCAACCATTTACCAGACTTCCGTTACAAAGCTTCTAGACCTGAAAGCTTCGACTCCATATTTAAAAAACTTGCAAAAAGAGGATCGACATGACTGATAAAAGGCTCATTTATGTCGTACAGCACTAGGCTGAGTTTCAGACTCTATGAATCAGTGCAAGGAGGAAATGGGTCATAAGCATCGGTCTTGTAAGCTGGGGTAAAAGGAAGATTCTTGGGAAATGATGCAAAAGGGAAATGTTCTGCTCATGAAGAGGGACATAACGAGAGTTTCTTCATGATGGGTGTTAGCCTCCTATTGCGACAGGTGTTCATTTTTCATGATTGACATTTTACATGCCAAATATGTCATACTTTGCATACTGCAATGTTCCATATTTCCAGAAGAGACCAAAGAAGAAGCCATGAAGTGTGCTAGTCCAAATGCCACTGTTGAGTTCCAAATTTTGGTGACTTAACCATTTTTAAAAGAATGTTCTATAAAAGGGAAGGCCAAACAGCTTAATCTTGGCCTCCCTAGGTTTCAATTTCCTGTTTTAGAAAATAGAAAATGATATCTGTCCAAACAGCTTAATCTCAGCAGATCTGTAGATAGGTAGAGAATCAAAGGAGCCCAACTGCTTAATCTGGGCCCTTGGCAGAAATAAGTATAGACTTAGATAGGAGAACAGAAAAAAGAAAAAATTGTAAAGCTGGGTCTGCAAGTCTAAGTGCACCCACCAAAAGAAGAAAAAATGTTAGGAAAGTAGGCTGGGTAGGCAGTTTTCGAGGTTGCAGAATGATGATCCATGATCAATTTTGTGGTTCTAAGTGTTATATCTTTTTAGATCACAGTCAGGATGCAGTTTTTCATCTGGAGGAACTCAAACTGGACATAACTAACTCCCCTCTCTTCTTATTCTCCAAATCACTCACTAATTTTCCCAAAGAGGTCAAGATCTGCTTGAGCCTCTTAGTCTCATCATGTTCCATAACATTGGCCTTGGTGAAGATTTGCCTCACTCAAGGATTTCCATTCTTCTTTTACAAAGTTCTATTTCCCCAAAATAGCCTAAGGTTCCTTACCTTAGCGCTTTCTCATCATCTTCATATTAACCACTAACTCTATTATGTAAATCCCTATCTGTTTTTCCCTTCCCCTACTAAATCTATGTTAATAACTCCCCTATGTACATACCTCACCTCATAGCACTATAGCTATGTATTTTTCAGTTCTGGGACACAGTAGTCCACCTGGGACTATTGTGAACCCACCCGTGTCATGAAACTGGGATTGGTCTAAACCTCTGGTTAGACCAAGAACCTTTACCCACCTCGCTGTCCTTAAAACCCTATAACTTTACCCCTCCGCATTCATTTGCACAAAGATAATGTTTAAAGTGTTATTAAACATTAAATTTTGTTCTCCCCCACTTGTATAAACCCACAAAACCAAAGTATAAACCCTCCCCGCGGCGTTTATGAAGATCCGAATATTTGCGCGCCCGTCCATTATTCCCTCGCCGATTCACCTGTTCCGTCCACCGTCGGATCAGGCCCTCCCCATCCGACAGCTCTCAGGGATTTCAGAGGCGCCCCGCTGCTCGGCCGTTAGCTTCCGATGGCGAGGCAGTTTCTCCGCCATACAAAAGACACTTGTCCACTTTCTATTGCATCGGAAGGGATCTGATGGATACCGCCCTCGTACAGAAAGCGGTCCGATGAAACTGCTTTCCGCCTTCTGTATACGCGCCCCATGTCACTTATCCAGTTCTACGTGCCTGCCTCATCACCGCGCCACGCTATCTACACAATATCGGCCTCCTGCCGAGTCACCCCTGCCACGTCATCCACCGTACATGCTGACATCATCCTGCCACGTCATCTGCTGTACCATGGTCCCACCCGCTGACGTCATGTTGACGTCATCATCAATTTTGAGGCGAAAGGCGAAAATCGTGCTTAGGAAGCCCGGATTCAAATTCTGAGGCAGTTTTTCATGCGCGATTAGCGCCCTACAGGAAAAGGGCCAAAGTGGAAAGCCCCTCATTGCACAGCCCCCAACAAGCCCAAAAGGCGCCGAATGACCCATTTTTCTTCGCGAGGCATACAGAAAGGATCAAAAGACAGTTCTAAAGGAAACAGAGGGCCGAACAGCGGCCATTAAGTTTTGATTTGACCCACAGCAAAAGAGAGAACCGACCCGATTCATTCGTCAAAGAGTATCAGAGGAAGGATGAAGCGGCAAAGAGTATCAGTTAAATTTTTTAATGAAAATCTTCAGTTCCCAAAGCAGGTCAACATTGAATGGCCTCCAACAAAGTCAAATCAGGAGGTGGAAGCCCATCCCAGCTCTCAAATCACAGTTAAAGCACTTAAAGCCACCGAACTACAATAGAGCAGAAGCCCATGCACAGTTATTGCAGAAGCACTGCACCGAGCCACCAAGGACAACGCATTAATTCAGTTTTGATACGGCTGCCCTCAGCACAGCCCATAGATATTTTCTTGCATTTATTTCTGATAGTTTTAGGTTAAAGTAATCTTTTACTTTCAGACCTGTTTAGGTCACAGCTATAATAAACAATTTTGGAGAATTTTCCCTATATATACCACCCTCTGTATTGTTTCAAGGGTTGGTCGATTGATAACTTTTCATGAGAGACTCGCACTGTATGTCTGAGACTTTTTCTTTAATCAAAGATTGCTGAAGAGATTGGAGGAATGATTGTCTGATGTGTTGTTAATGGTCTCTGGAGACTAAATGATGGAATTCTTGTGCTGCAACATGAATCAATAAGTGCTTCTTACCTTTGTTTTCATTTTTCACCATCTAAATAGCAAAAAGAAAGATTAGCTTAGAACTTGTTTAACTGCACTCTAGGCTCAATTTCTGCTGTTTCTTTACGTTTTCATCTAAAATGAATTGGACATGAATATGAATTCCCCGTGGCTCATATTTACCCTAATTCACATGTGTTTGACAGTTATCTAGGGATTCTTTACTGCCCTTAGATAGAGCTCATCCGCCCTTCTGTGTTAAACTGACTGAGAGATTCTTAATTGCCTCTCCTTCCTTAGCATTCTTTCCATCCTTTAGACTTTGAAAATTGTTCCGTGTGCAGCTACCTTGCTCTTTATTCCTCCTGTGACCAAGAAAACGCACCAGCAGTCTTACTCCTTGACTCCATGCCCAATGGTTTGAAACTTTCACACTATACCTCCCTCTTTACCTGAAAACATCAATCTTCCCACCAAAACACAAACGAAACCCCAAAACTCAATAGCTAGCCTAAAATCATCATCAACAAAGCTAAATTAGAAAGAGAGAGCCCTCTCTGATTGCAGATGGGCTAGAACCTGCAGTCCAAAGTTGGTTTGTGGTTACCTCGGCCGTATCCCTTTACTCCAACCTGAGGGACAACCTGAGTGATAACAATGGGAAAGCATGTAGGGTTCACCGTAGAGGTCCTCCAGGATCAAGGAACGGGGAGTACAGGGACAGTGATAAAATGTTTTTTAACAGATTCCCCCTAAAGCATGAAGTTCAAACTAGAGTGAGGGGTGAAATGCTTTACAAGTAGATGCGGGGAACTAGAGTCCGTCGTTAGAAAACATGAAAGCGAGCATAGATACATATACATCACTGAAACTCTGAAAAATGATACATGAATCATGGTATGGATGCAACCATCTAGGGAGAGATCATGTAAATGGATCCAAGACATGGGCGCAACCATCCAATACAGAGGATCATATCGAAACCAAGGTATGGTCGCAGCCATTCAATAATGAGAAGGGTCACATATAACAACTCATGGTATGGTCACAGCCATCCATATCAGAGATACATGTATATCGTTATGATCATGTCACATTGCCTTGCAACTTGGACTTTTATAAGCTAAGTCTAGGGTCTTGCACTCCAACATGACCCAATCAAAGTACAAATTCTAACATGCGAATAAATGTGTTGAGGTCGAACATGATAAAAAGTCGCTTGATTACTGATCAATGATGTGAATCATTAACAAGCATGAGAGAAACCACCAATAATGAAAATTGCTCTCAAGATACCAGCGGCACAATCCATGGAATGTGAATAAAGGAACTAAAGATGAACACCCATGAAATCACCTAATCGAAAGCCAATGATGTGAACTTTTCGTCGAGTGCGAAGAACTTTCCATTAGGGCATGCAAGCTCTAAGGTATTGGAAGGGAGTCTCTCGACCAACTACCCGGATAATGAGCTGAAGTCGATGGGGAGTGACCGTATTGAAGGAGGGCCATGATATATCCCACATCATTGACACGATACAAAGGGATGCAGTGATTATGGATGATACAGAGAATCAGGAATGAGTGTAACAATGGAAGGAAAACTCTTGAACATATCGGCGACACGAATGCGAATTTTGGTAGCTTTGGGTACATAGGATCCGAAATCATGATGACATGGTAGAGATCAAATGGAAGGAAAAAATGAATGGCCCAGCCTAGGAAATTCAACCATGAAGTGAGGATATCCCAACCTGACACGAAGCAGAAATTGTCATGTTCAAGAATGAGTTGCTGACACAACTGATAGAATTTCCCATTTTCCCCCACCATTTCTGGCAGGTACCCCAATTATTTTTTAATCGCAAGCTTGAAGCGAATAGCACGTGCTTGCATTGTAAGTCCATCCTTCAAATGAATCCGACCTAGTAAGATTAATGAGCAATAGGAAGGAGAAGCTCATGTTCTTCATCTTGATGAATCTAATGTCGTTTAATGTTTTAACAAGTCTGACAAAGGTGTAACTCAGTATATTTTTCATGTTTAGAGAGTTTGAAAAAGACACAGAAAAGAAAACTCCACATGGTCCCTTTTCGTACATTTGTGTCTCTCCATCCCAAAAAGGTAGAAAACAATACTTGAGAGAACCGCTTGACCATTTCAGTCAAGGAGTACTTTTTTTGTAAATAGTTTATCCCAGCCCAAAAAGGAGGTAAACATATATTGGGTAAACGACATTTCGTAGCCTTTAACAAGTTCAAAACAACAATATCTCGCCAATCTTTCTGTGTTTAAAGAGTCAGAAAGGAGCTTGAAAGAGGACCCCCCATTTTTATTCTCTTTAACGAGTTAAAAAGGGAAAAATACTCAGCGAACTTTTCATTTGAGTTTTTACAAGTCGAGAAAAGAGCTTAAATGTGACTCTAGTACCATCGTCAACAATCTATCACCTGTCGTTGCACAGGAGGCAAACGTATTATCCAATTTGTGAGGTAAAATCAATGAAAAATACTTTTAAAACCATAAAATATCATGAAAAATGAATAAAAAGGGGGAAATTAAATAATTTTTTACCATTTTGCCTTTTTACCTTGCGTGGAGAAATTTTCAGCCATTTGTGCCCTAGCTTTTCAGGAGTAGATTGCGGTAGATCCGGGAGACCATTCGATGATCCGTCAGTTGTAGGTAAGAGATGAGACCCTTAGTTTCATTTTCATCCTGTTTTTCCTATTTTTAACCATTTTTTTGGTTTGTGGAGGAGATATTAGAAAAAAGATTCACCCTTGGTCAGGTGATTTCCAAGCATGGGTCGTGTCGATCGAGGGTCATTAACATGATCAAGTGTGCCTTCAGCGCTACATTTTTTAAAACAGTCGCATCGGCACTGTGAATATAAAAAATTCTTTTTTTTTCTTGATTTCTCTACTTTGAATCTGAATTTCTTCAAGCAAGGATGAATGTTGACTTGAATTTATGGTTTCGTAGGCACAATCGATTGGAAAGAACGTGAGCATGAAGCAATTGAGTCACAGGCATTGGCAGACCCAAACTGTTTAAATGCCTTGAGGAACTGTGGGCTCCTCAAATTCGTCCTCACACCAGGCCTTTAGGTTCAACCCGAACTGCTGCAATATTTGATCAGTCGTTGGGACATTAAACAAAAAAAAATTGTGATCCAAGACAAGGAACTAGAATTAGAAACTTCTGACATTTATTTCATCACTAGATTGTCTCGAAGAGGGGAACTAGTCAATTTGTATGGGGCCAGGCCTATTGGGGAAAGTGTGAACATGTTGTCGACAGAACACTGCCCAGAAGCATTGAAATAAAAAAGTGGCAAGGTTGATATCACAAGTGTTAACGACCTTGTATTGAAAACACTTCTCTTGACCATAAACAGAGTGGCTAGGGCTCAGGCATTGCATGAGTCCAACAAATCCAAATTCCAGTATGTTATAGACTGTACGGTGCCGACTATATTCAACTGGGCAGAATCCATGAAGGTAAACATGAAGTGCCAGTTATCCAAAGCCAAGGTAGGAAACCTGAAGCAGTTCAGATATGGTTTCATTCTAGTGACCTTCTTTTTGGAGCGGATCCCACTATTTCACTATCAACTTGCAGAGGTGAACCCGCCATTGCCACGAGACCCATGGATGGTCCGTTGGAGTGAATTGATGCCTAGAATCACTGGGGGCCAGCATATGTCATACAAGCCTGCCTTCTTTTCGTGGCTAAGGCGTCAGCTGATCGTAGTAGAGGATTGGCCCTATAGCAGTACTAACTTCCACGGCGATCTAGATATGCCGCTCCCATAGGAAGAAGATTACGATGATGGAGGTAAGCAAAACAATTTTTGTTTTTTATTTTTTATTTTTTATTGTTTTTTTGAAATATATACATTCATGAAATTTCGATTTTGTAAATGCAGATGTGGGTCCAGAGCGACCAGCTAGAATGTCCCAGATTGCCACACACGTTGCTCAGCAGTTTGATATCACTCCTTATCAGAAAGGAGTTGATAATGAGGACGAAATCACGTGGAACCTTGAGGGATTGATTAGAGGTATCCCAGATTATGCCCGGGTGGGTGACATCCCACACCAGTATCAGCGGCACACAGTGGGGGTATCAGACCGTATACGCTGACTATTGACACGTGTAGTACGAGCAGTAACGTGCTATCATGAGCACCATGCCTAGTAGTCTATAGGTTTAGCATTTTACATTTCTGAGGCCTGAGAGCCATGGATGTTGTTGAGTCTCAATATTATCATCCATATTTCCATTATTTCATAACTATTTAGCCCTAATTTCATAACTATCTAGACTAAAACCCTATATCAAGTGACCATCTTAATAATTATATGGGTTAGGATCCTTGTTTTCCAAAGCTATTTATTTTATGTATTTAAAGTGAATTTATGATTAAAAACTAGGAAATTAAGATGGTTTCATATATCTATATATGTGTTATGAGTTTTGTGACATGTGTAGGCTTATTTGGAGGTTCTATGAGGGTCTTACTTGGCCTCCCAAGATCAAATTCGAATTTCAACTCAAGAGGTGGACCATATTCCAAGGAGAATGATCTTGAAGATATTGATGTGTCATAGGATTTGTATCTAGCATTTAGGGATAAGTTGAGACAAATATGGATCTAGTAGATATTTAAGGGATCTACATTTATTGAGTAGATATCCCTAATTCATGTATAAATAGGAGGAGCATTCTTCAAAGGAAGCTAACAATTGTCAGATAATCATTAGCATCAGAGTTATGATTGTTCATTCAGCATGAATAATATCATTTTCTCCTAATCATGAGTTATGAGTGTTGTTTGGTTCTTAAGATGTAATAGATGTTAAGGTATGATCGCTAAGGAATGGAGGGCCCCCATACCAAGCCAAGTACACTTTTTTGTATGAAGTTTATATTTGTGCATATGCTAGTTTAGTTCTTCATGTTTATTATATTCATTTGTTGTAAACATTTGTAAATATCTTTAATGTGAATTCATTTTATGGCCATGTGAAAAGTTAGATGTGTTAATATTTCTTATGCTTACTGGATGATTCTTGGTTTAATTCTAATATTCATATGAAGGGACAAACAAGGGTTTAAGCTAAATTCTCCTTCTATCTGATCACGAACAATAACTAAAATTGATCCTCTTTTCCTTGTTTGAGTTATTTCTAAATCTCTAGTTTTAATGCAATGGTAACAATGATGGAATAGAATTGTAAGGAAGGACAACCTGGATCTCCTAAGTTAGGAGCTCCTTCCATTTCTATCTACACATCATCAACCACTGCACTTTAGTTTCTTTTCTTGGGGACAATGACAACCAAGACCTCCTAAGTTAGAAGCCTCTTCTCTTGCTTGTTGCATCTTGAACTAGAAAATTTTTAGTTTTAGAAGTTATTTGTAATATGCATTTCCTTTATTTCTTTCCATCCTAAACAAACCTTCTACAATAGTTGCATCTGAGGTCCCATATATTTGGGTTTTCTTCCAAGTTCACGAAACCCCCAAGTTGACATATTAAAATAACAAGGGATTTAACATATCATTAAATCACCCAACATATGTACTATTGAACACATATATTATTCTTTGGAGCTTTCATGTATGAAACTCAAACATTATCAACAGATATATATATATATATATATATATATATATATATATATACACACACACACACATATATATACATATACATATATATATATATATATATATATATATATATATATATATATATTCCACTTACTATGGTACAAATGTTTTGTTTTTTCATATATTTCTATCTATCTATCTATCTATCTATCTATCTATCTATCTATCTATCTATCTATCTATATATATATATATATATATATATATATATATATATATATATATATATATATATATTCCACTTACTATGGTACAAATGTTTTGTTTTTTCACATATTTCGTAAATGTTTGTCCAACACATAATTAGCTAATGCATCAATTAATGTATTCATATGCCTAGGAATATGATGTTATATGATGTAATCAAAATTTCTTTCTAAGATATGAATACGCAAATACATTCTCAATATATGAGGGTTTCTGACGGAATATTTCTTGTTGAGCTGAAGAATAAGAAGTTATGAATCATGGTTGACGACCAATTCTCAAATGTCAAGAGAACTAGCTTCTGACAACAATTCGATAACTACGCTATAATCGGCAATGTTATTAGTTGTTCGACCTAAAAAAATACCTTGAAGATCAATCAACTCACCATGGGGGTCATAAATGGCCCATGCCGCAGAGGATAGATTCTAGGCACTACGACAAGCACCATCAATGAAACCAATTTGAGGATTCACAGACATTTGCAAAGCAGGAGAAAACATAGTAAGCAGGAAAGCTACTTGAGAAACAACACACCAAACGACACTACACAAAAATGAATAACACACCATTGTACAAAAGTAGCCATGCAAGATGACTCAAGCATAATACTTCTTGAGAGAATCCATGCTCAGACTCGGGTAATCAATCAACAAAGAGGAAAACCAGAGTTTTACCATTAACATGACAAGTAAGCATTGACTCGGCCAAATAATAGAGTAGAACTCATATAAGGTTGTGCCCCCATGCCCTTTGGGTGAGAAAGGGTTAAAAGTCATAAGATGACAACCCCATTGCGATAATGGGAAATCATTAAAAATTCAGGGAGGGAGAAAAAACATGAACATATGAGGAGGTAATGGTGCCTCCAGTGGAAAGATCTTGACAATATCAGGATGAACTAACATGCCAATAGGAAGCGGAGAAGAGAAATTCTCAAGACAAGTAGACATGACCACCAGGCCAGGCAAGAATGAGGAAGGATGATGAGTGTTGTTCGAGGGCATTGCCTCCAGAGACATTACTTCCATGATAATTTCTTTAGAAAGAAAAGTCTCGGCTAAGTGATCAGGAGATTACAAAGAACCAAGCCACGAGGATTGAGAATACGTGTCGAGAGAGAGACTTGAAACAGAATGATCAGTGGATACCGAAGTAAAGGCCAAAACAATATTCACATAATTAATTTTGGTAGGGCTTAACGACATAACCTCGCCCCATGTATAAACCAGACCCGGTGAAGGAATGACCCAAGGATCAGACTTGATCGAGATCATGTTGACCGAGGCAACACGCAGAGGTGGGAGAAGAAAAATACTCATCAAGGCAGGGTCTTTAAAAAGTCCTTCCCCCACACTCTCATAACGAGCACTAGTGTGCTTGACATAAGGAATATTACCATCCAAGGAGGAAGAGGAAAAGAAGGATAGTTGGTCAATCATGCCTTCATGGGGAAAACAGATCACGCAGAAAAGGGAGGAGGCTACAGAAAGCATGGCATGGGTCCAACTCCATTCGAGTAGAATATTATAGTTAAGATTAGCATCAACAATATCTACTTCGACATGTACTATCTTACCCTCCAATGTAATGGAAAGGTTATGAAGGACACCATATGGTTGAGAATCACGCCCATCAAATGCTTCCAAAGTGTTAGGTGATTGGTTCAAAGTAGGAGAACCAATTGCCTTCCAACAAGCGACAAACATGATGTAAGTAGAAGCACCTTCATCAATGACAGTCCTATGAATGATTTTTTCATTTATGATGACCTAAATGAGAAAGGCAATATGATGAGGTAAATGCGGAATGTGGTTTTCCAGATCAAAATAAATGAGATTAGATTCAGTTGGATCAATTCCTCCAATAGCCGATAGTAATGCTTTCTGCTGAGATGGTTAGTTTTGAAGGACCTTGATATTAGACATAGTTGAAGGCACCTGAGCCAAATTCTCAATAATATTTTAATGTTGAGTGACATGAGCATTCGGATTGTATGAGGACTTTCGTAGCACACCTCAAGAAGGTAGTCAAATGGCAGAATCAAGATTAGGTCGCTCTATATGGAGAGGACCGGAACTTGATGGGATGGAGGAAGAAGGGGTACTTTCTTTCTCTTTCCCTACTGTCGAGGTAGGTGATTGATAATATTTTGATCTGGTAACCACATTGGTAGGCGTATTCATCATGAACACTTGGGAACCTGAGGAAGCAGTTGATTGAGGTTGGTCTACCATTTGGGTCTGCTAGGACGAAAAGGTCTCTTTCAGGACAGTAAGGGTACCTCTGAGAAAATGACAAACTTCAGATCATCTGGGACAATCTTTAGTATAGTGATCCTCCTCATAGATGAAGAATGGATACCTGGGCTTCCGGTGAGAACCATCACCAGCAGACAACTTAGGAGGGCCCTGTTTTGGGGCATCGACTTTACCCTTGCATTTTCCCTTCTTCTTTCCTTTAGAGGATTTGTCTGCTATGGTAGAATCGACAATGTGAACCTCTGAGGTTTTACCAGGACTAGGTGAAGTTTGAGAGGAATCATTGGGAGCAGTTTTTGAGACCAAATTCTATTTGGAGGAAGATTTGGTGGGGGTCTGGGACACTGAACCAATTACTCCATCAACAGGAGGTGTAGTTGTAGACTTAGATGTCACCAAATCAGATTATGGTCTGGGTGCATCGGGTAACATATCATATAATGTTCCAGATTGTGAATAGAAAAGATCTAGATACTGGGCACGCGCGATGGCTTGTTCCTCAATGACACATCCACCCATAGCAATGTCCTCAACAATTTTGCTGAATAATGATTTGGTGAACCATTCGCTCAAAAATTGATCAGTAATCTCAAACTTGATCAGGCAACATTGACATATCCATTCATGGATGTGTGCTATGGGGTAAAATGCACAGTGTATGGAGAATGTAAATACCCTCAAAGGTCTTTCCGGGACAGACTATAATATTATATGCAACTACACAAAGTTACATGCGTGTTCATAGAAATTAACTAACTATCAAAGCATTAGAAGTAGATTACCTCAAGTCTCCGTGTAGATTTGTTTGGAGATCTCAATGTAACCAAGTGGAACTGCCTCAAAGCCGGCTCCAAAGTCAAGTCCTGCACATAGAAGAGACAAGCATAATCACAGCATACAACTCTAATAACTAATACATGAATATATAAAAGAACATCTAATTGAATACAACTAAGCTACTCATGCTAATAGGCATTGAACAAACAACTAAATCAATGATAGTATCAACACCATGAGTAGACAGTACAACTACAGTTCTATATTAATGTTGTAAAAGTGATTACAACCATCTGTTGTATCAGCCTTCCTTTACCCCTCCAGCTTCTCTCTCTCTCCCCCTTCTTGCTCACTTCTTATGATATGAGTCAATGCTCAACAGTCAAGTATGCTATCCTTTCAAATGCTCTGACCTCTTTCACAATAACCCTCACTTTTCTTATATAGAAATTGAGTTAGGGTTTCCAAGCTCCTCCTTGAGTTCACTAGGGCAAAAGCAATGAACTTTCCATGCTTTTCATCTCTTTCCCATTTGCCTCCTTTTTTCAGATTAGAAATCCTCCAAATATCTCGAATTTGGATGTTTCCTTGCTTTTCTTGAGTAATTTTAGGGACAAATATCTAGATATTTGTGAGTCAATTCGTTCCTTTGACCCTTGGAACTTCACCAAGTTTCACTAACATTGTTCCCATACTAGCAACATTCTTTAGTAGGGTCACTAACGCACCTCCAGGCTTGGTAACAAGCTTTATAAAGTAGGTTGTTAGTGCACAGCCAGCGTTAGTGTGGAATCAAGGCCTGTGATTGTGGTCTTTGTTTCAGCTATCATGTCTTTCCCCTCTGAGTTGATGAGGAGGTCAATTTTTTGTATAACAGATGCCCCCTAAAGTATGAGATCAGAGGCAAAGACGATGGCTGAAATACTTTACTAAAACTGTAATTTTCCTTTCAAAAAGAGAGAGAGGATTGAAGCTTCGGGTGGTATTGGAAACCTGATACAACACATATATATAAACTGCTAAAATCATGTCTTGAGTCGAGTATTCCCATGCTCAGTAGCTATGTCAGAGTGATTTTCTCCAAAGAGATATGACAAATGCTGGCCGCCGATAAGCACAATGCAGATCCAGTGTCATAATAGAATCATCCTGATAAGTTGTCTCCAAAAAACAATATCCCCAGCTTGGGAGAGGAAACAAGGTTGAATCATGCAAGCCTCTACCCAAGATCCTAATTTCCACTTCACCGAACAGCATATATCGATACATGTGAATATATGCATTGATGTTTAATATGCACAAAATCATCTGGTTACCAATCAATAATGGAGACCATTAACATACGCAAGGAAGGCCACTGATAATGGTGATGGTCTCCAAAATGCACAGTATAATCTAATGAGTGTGAAAGATGTCTTTGTCATCGAACACCCATTAGAATTGCTTAACTAGGAGCCTATAATGAGAACTCCTTGTTGAGTCTTGAAAATGACATTCATTTCCATTACACTTTCACTATTATGTCCATTATATCACGTCCATTTCACCTCCATTTCACTACTATGTCACCACATTCATCCCACTTTCATTATCATTGGGCCACATTTATGTTTTTCCAGACTTTATTAATTCTAAGCTTTTTAAGTGAATTTGTGGTTAAAAATTAGAAAATAATGTGCATATGCTTATATCTAACAAATGGGTTGAGATTGTTGACATGTGTAGGTTGAAAGGAGGCTTCTAGAAGACCCTTATGTGGCACTCTAAGGCCAAATTCGAATTTGAGTGGAAAGAATCATGGGATCATGAGGATATGTGTCACATCTCCTAATTATATTGTAACTCTAAGAAGACATGTGTCTTATCAGTTCCTATTTTGATTAGGACTCTAGAGGTAGAGGGAGAGATTCATGGACTCTCATTAATGAGATGGCTTCTCATCTTTTTGTATAAATAGGAGATCTCTCTCCTTCATTTGTTAGTTCTTAAGTCTTAGTTTGTTAGTTCTTAAGCTTGTTAGCTTGTGAGATGGCTTTTGAAAGCTTTGGAGAGCTTTGTTGTACTTTGTAATTTTGAAGAATTTGAATAAAGCTTTGATGTTCTCAACATGGAAGGAGATGTGAAGTAGATGTCATGAAGCATATTAGAATGTAAGGTAGCGTAGGTTTCATTTTGTAATTTTGCTTTGATTTCATTATGTCATTTGATTGCTTTCAAGTTTGATAGATTAGATTTTTCATTCATGCATTTTTAATTCATGCAAGTGTGTTCAACCGGTTGATTGTAGATTAGTTTTTCTTTATATGTTTTTTCATCAACTAGTGACATGAGATTAACCTCTCCGCTAACTTTGCTTTTCTTAGTTTTTTTTTAAATTCCAGTTCTGTTTTGATTTCAGTCTTTTTTACTTGCTTTGTTAGTTAGTTTAGAAATCAACTTGCTCATGTCATTGATGATTACCTCCGAAAGCCATAGCTAGACTAACTGGCGAGGGATCGAATTATGAATGTGTGATTTGATTTTAGTTTTACTTTTCTGCAATTAGATATTAAATTGCTCATATCATTGATGGTTACCTCTGAAAGCCATAGCTAGACTACTCGCGAGGGATCAAATTATGAATGTGTAATTTGATTTTAGTTTTACTTTTCTGCAATTAGATATTGAATTGCTCATATCATTGGCGGTTACCTCCGAAAGCCATAGCTAGACTACTGGCGAGGGATCAAATTATGAATGTGTAATTTGATTTTAGTTTTACTTTTCTGCAATTAGATATTAAATTACTCATATCATTGTTGGTTACCTCCGAAAGCCATAGCTAGACTACTGGAGAGGGATCGAATTATGAATGTGTAATTTGATTTTAGTTTTACTTTCCTTGCAATTTTTAATTTCTTTGAGTGCAGTAGCTTAAATCATTTTTCTTTCTTTGAGTAGCTTAAATCACTTTTCTGTATTTAGACAGCAGCAGATATAATAGTTTCATGATCAGTAGTTCATTATTTACTTGTTTTAAATAGCAACACATTTTCCATTCTTGTTCAAGCATTACTGTCATCACTAGTACATTCTAAGACCTTCTAAAGTGTTAAGTTCTGGAAATCATTATAGAGGACATAATTTCCTTAAAATCTGTATCCATACTTGCCTTCTAGAGACTTAGGAATAGGATTTCCATTTGCATTAGACACTTTAGGAGATCAACAAGAACAAAACCCCAAAACAAAACAAAAACTATAAAACAACGAAGTAATAAAAAGGTTAACTAAGCACATATGGTGCACCACACTTCATCAGTTTACGCTACCCGAATTGATAATTTATGTAGAGAAATTTAAGACGTTAAATTGACCAGACACTCCTGATCAAAGACAAGGCAACCTGCCACTAATGTCTACAAGTACCAAGGCACTGAATGTGTTTCTGGGTTGTCTTCCTAGATAAAGTGTTGAAGTCGATAGGAAGAAACCTATCGAAAGGTAGGCAATAATGTGTCCTACATCAATCGACACAAAACAAGACAAGAATGATTTTGTTTTCTGATAGAATCTTTTGAGCATTTGGGTCTAAACAACAGAGGGCATGATGGAAGGATATGCTTGATGGGTTGATGGAGGAAACAAAAGGGTAAGCCTTGAACAATAGAAGGCATGACAATGGTTTTAACCATGCAGCACTAGACTCATGAACACTACAGAGTGTTAGGATACAGAGATGCAATTACATCAAGATATTTAGGCTAAACTCATAGGATGGTACGATTCATATTGAGAGGCCGTCACAAGGAAGGTTTATCTAAGGGAGTGCCATGTTCAAGGGAACGATTGTTGCCAAACCACGATTTCTAATACTAAATGCAGTTGTATTGTCAAATTTCCCCGTCTGATTAGTTTAATGAGTACAAATGGGTAAACTCATCGATATTTTCATATTTAAAGAGTCTAAAAAGGACCGCAAAAAGAGTAACTCTATGCCCTATCTGATTAGTTTAATAATTCCAGATATGAAAACTCATCGGTTTTTTCATGTCTTAATAGTCTGAAAAGTATCATAAAAAGAGAGACTCTATATCTTGTCTGTTTAATTTAATGAGTCTAGACTAGACAACTAGGTGGTATTTTCATATTTAGAGAGTTTGAAAAGATCGTAAAGAGTGTTGGGTCCCTATAATACTAGTGATTACCCCATTACTATTGTAGTTATACCCCTTATTTATATTGTTGTGCCCCTATTACCCCCATATTGTTAATTCTGTGCCCCATAGAATCCCTCTATTGTTATTTTTGTGGTTTTATATTATTATTGTTAGGTCGGCTGGATTATATTGTGACTCCTTAGACTCCTATATATAGAAAGGAGGTTTTGTCATTTGTATCATCCAAGAATTGTTCATTTATGTAATGTAAAGGAGGTTGCCCCCTCGAAGAGGCTGAATTCTAAGGCGTTGATCTATCTTTTCTATCTTTTCTTGAGTTGGTTTCATAACATTTGGTATCAGAGCTTTGGATTCTAGGGTTTCGCTGCTCCAAACAGGTCATCGTGGCATTTTCGCTATAACTTTTCCTGTGACATTTCAGAAGTCGCAAAAAAAACCCATTTGAGAAGAAATCGCGCTGAACCTTGGGTCCAAATTTCAGAGCTTTTCGTGTGATATTTGCGGAGATATGATCTGAGGAAGTTGGTCTTTTTGCAGACTCCTGAATTACATTCAAAACAGGTGACCTGGGGAAAATCGTCATAACTTTCTCTCTGGGGATCGGATTGAAATTTCGTAAGAAGGTACAGAAATAGGACGGACTGTAGTTTCTTGTATGTGTGTTTCAAATTCAAAGGTTGAAACAGCGACTCGTGGCACGTCTTACAAGTTCGCTCTACTGAACTAGTCTAAAAGCAAGTCACTGTGGGAGATTTCACATAACTCTTCCTTGGAGAATCCAATTTGGCTCAGACTTGTGGCATTGGAAAGAGGATGCAGAATGCTACTACAAGTAGCAATTTCAGAACTGGATGATCTAAAATTACAGAGATACATCAGATTCAATATCAGGCTTCTATAAAGTGAAAAAAGGGTGTGTAGTTTTTTTTTTAATTTTTGTGTAAGCTTGGTTTAACGGAATTCAAAGGGCATAGTAAAGCATTATTATCGTTAACTGATGCCCCGAGGAAAGAAAATGAAAACACCTAGTAAGGAACCTGAAAGCTCTAGCATGACTCATGAAGAAGAGGAAGAAATGCTACATGATATATCAAAATTACAAGAGCAAGTGCAACAAATGTCACGCTCACAAAAGCTAACAGAAGCTAAGATAAGTGGCGTGGAATCTAAGATAAATGGCGTGGAATCTAAGATAAAGGGCATGGAAGCTAAGATGGATGATTCGAAGACAGATTTGAAGATAGATTTGAAGACAAACATGGAAGAATTGAAGAGAGACATGGCAGATTTGAAGATAGATTTGAAGACAGAAATGGAAGAATTGAAGAAGTTGCTACAAGAAAGGGTCACTAATGGTGAAAAGGTAGTAAAGGAAACTCATGATGAGAACAAAAGAAATGTTAATCATGATTCCAAAGACGCTAATGTTGGATTGAAGAATCACCATATTCCAAAAATCGATATGAGGAAGTTTGATGGCAAGGATCCCGCCACATGGATATTACAGATGGAGCAATTCTTCGATCTCAATAATGTGCAAAACGCACAAAAGGTACGTATGGCAACTGTATATTTGGAACCAAATCAGTTTGTATGGTATCAATGGCTTTGCTCTCGTAAACAATTTATCACTTGGGCAATTTTTATGGAAGAATTGATAGCACATTATGAAGATACAAAAAGCAACACTTTTTTAGCCAATTGATAAGTCTCAAACAAAAGGGTTCAGTAATGGAGCACATTGAGGAGTTCCAAAAATTGAACATAAGGGTAAAAGATATTCCAGAGGAGCATAGGATTGACGTGTTCATAGGGTCTTTAAAGGATAATATCCAACATGATGTTCACCTTTGGGAACCTGATTCATTAGAGAAGGCATTCAGGTTAGCAAGAAAAATGGAAAGCAAAATTATGGCAACCAGGAAGCATACCACTCACAACTATAAAGACGGAAGTGTTGTTGCCCCTAGTCTTCCACAACCTATAAGGTTGACACCACAACAATTGGAAGAAAAAAGAGCAAAAGGGCTTTGTTACAGTTGTGATAGCAAATACACTAAAGGTCATAAGTGTGCTGAGAAGAAATTATTCTACATAGATTGTGAAGAGGAAGAAGGAAAGGAGCAAGAAAGGTCAAAAGAAGAAGATATACTCCAGGAACAAAGCCTAGATGAAGAACAAATAAATCCGACCATATCTTGTAATGCATTGGCGGGAATTACCACTCCTCAAACCATCAAGATAGAAGGACAAATCAAGAAGAAAAAGGTAATAGTGTTGATTGATTCAGGAAGCACCCACAATTTTATTCATTGTAGGGTAGCAAAAGAATTGAATTGCTTCCTATATCCAGCACCAGAGTGTCAAGTGATGATTGAAAATGGAGGAACAATAAATTGCTCTGGAAAGTGCCATAATATCAAGCTATCCATGGGAGAATATTTATTGACTAGCCCAATGCTTTCCATTCCAATGGGAGGTGCTGATGTTGTACTAGGAGTCCAATGGCTACAATCCTTGGGTACAATAGCTTTTAATTTTCAAGAACTTTTCATCAAATTTTCTACGGAAGGAAAGGAAGTTGAATTAAGGGGTATTGCAGGGAAACCAGGAAAGATAATCAGCTCTAATGGCATGACAAAGCTTCTAAAAAAGGAGAAAAGAGGTGTAATTGCACAATTATGTTCGCTAGATGTTTCCACATTGGAATCATCTATTTCTCCAAATATCCAAAAAGTCCTGGACAATCATTCCAAGGTATTTGAGACTCCAAAAGGTCTCCCACCTATGCATGATCATGATCATGTTATTCATCTGATTCCAAGAAGTGTTCCTCCAAACATCAGGCCGTACAGATATCCCTATGTCCAAAAAAGTGAAATTGAACGTATGGTTGCAGAAATGCTAGAGGCTGGTATAATTCAACCGAGTCAAAGTTCTTTCTCAGCTCCAGTAGTATTGGTGCACAAGAAGGATGGATCATGGCGCATGTGTCCAGATTATAGGGAGCTCAACAAGCTCACTATTAAAGATAAGTTCCCCATTCCTGTTATTGATGAATTACTGGATGAATTGCATGGATAAATTTACTTCACCAAGTTGGATCTTCATTCGGGATATCATCAAATCAAAATGAAGATTGAAGACATTCTGAAAATGGCATTTAGAACTCATGAGGGTCATTATGAATTTTTGGTCATGCCTTTTGGCCTTACCAATGCACCTTCAACATTTCAAGGTTTGATGAATTCAATTTTCAAACCATTCCTTAGAAAATTTTTGTTAGTATTTTTTGATGATATACTAATCTACAGCAAGTCTTGGAAGGATCATGTTGAACATGTTGACAGGGTGCTACAACTATTGGAGGAGAAACCATTATATGCAAAAAGATCCAAATGTTTCTTTGGAGTCCAGGAGGTGGAATATTTGGGTCATATTGTATCTCATGAAGGAGTTAAGGTAGACCCTAGCAAAATTAAAGCCATTAAGGAATGGAAAATCCCCACATCCATAAAGCATCTGCGAGGATTTCTTGGGTTGACAGGGTATTATCACAAGTTTGTTAAGAATTATGGGAGAATAGCAGCACCTCTAACAACATTATTGAAGAAAGATTCATTTTCATGGACTCTGGAAGCAACAAAGGCCTTTGAACATATTAAAGAGGCAATGTGCCAAGCACTGGTCTTAGCTACACCGGACTTCACAAAAACCTTTATTGTGGAATGTGATGCTTCAGGAAATGGAATTGGTGCTGTTCTAATGCAAGATGAAAGACCCATTGCTTTTGAAAGTCGTCCAATCAAGGGAAAGTTTTTAAGCAAAGCTATTTATGAGAAGGAAATGTTGGCAATACTCCATGCACTTAAGAAATGGCGACCCTACCTAATGGGAAGACACTTCAAGGTAAAAACGGATCATGATAGCCTTAAATACTTTTTAGAACAAAGATTATCCTCTGAAGAGCAACAAAAGTGGGTCACAAAGATGTTGGGTTATGACTTTGAAATCATCTACAAAAAAGGGAAGCAAAATGTGGTGGCAGATGCACTCTCAAGAAAGGATGAGGATGTGGAAGCATTGTTGTGTGCCATTTCTATTATCCAACCAGATTGGATAAACGAAGCAAGGGAGGAATGGAAGAATGATGAAGAAGTGTGGGCACTTATTCGAAAGCTACAACAAGATTCCAGTACTTCTGATACATTTAGCTGGCAAAATGATTCATTATGGTACAAAGATCGCTTATACCTCTATAAGAATTCCCAGCTAAAACAAAAGATTCTTATGGAATTGCACACTTCTCCCTTAGGAGGGCACTCAGGATTTTTAAAAACGTACCACAGGGTTAAGAAGGAATTTTTTTGGGATGGCCTTAAATCAGATATTCAAAAGTTTGTGGCGGAATGTTTGGTTTGCCAGCAAAATAAAGTTGAAACAATTAAGACACCAGGTCTATTACAACCTTTATCCATTCCAAGCCAACGTTGGGAGGAGGTTTCAATGGATTTTATCACAGGTTTACCCAAGTCTGAGGGAAAGAGTGTCATCATGGTGGTAGTTGACAGACTTACCAAGTATGCACACTTTTGTGCATTATCACATCCATTTAAAGCCAATATAGTTTCTACTGCATTTATGGAAACAATTCAAAAGCTACATGGGAACCCAAAGATTATTGTAAGTGATAGAGATCCCATTTTCACTGGAAATTTTTGGACAGAATTATTTTCTTGTCTTGGTACTCTGTTAGCTCATAGCTCATCTTATCATCCTCAATCTGATGGGCAAACTGAGATAGTAAACAAATGTTTGGAAGGATATCTTCATTGCTTTGTATCTGATAAACAGACACAATGGGTCAAATGGTTGCCTCTGGCTGAATGGTGGTATAACGCTTCCTTCCATACAGCAACAAAAATGACCCCATTTATGGCACTTTATGGGTATCAACCACCATCCATCACATCATATTTAAGAGAAAATTCTAAGGTTCAGGCAGTGGAACATCACATAGAACATCAACAACAAGTCCTCCAACTCTTAAAGGATAACCTCATGTTGGCACAAAATAGAATGAAACAACAGGCAGATCAACATCGCAGTGAAAGAAGTTTTGATGTAGGTGATTGGGTATTCCTACGGCTACAACCATATAAGCAAATGTCCCTAAAGCAAGCTAAGAAGGATAATAAATTATCACCAAAGTATTATGGTCCGTACAAGGTGTTGCAAAAGATTGGTACTTGTTATAGCTCCAAATCTCACTCTTATGGTTTGTGATGCTGCACTTATGGCCTAGGGCAACCCCTCCTTCCAGACCTGGTCCAAAAATTTAAAAAACAGTGTTTTATTCCC
Source organism: Pinus tabuliformis (assembly GCA_031772625.1). Taxonomy (NCBI): domain Eukaryota; kingdom Viridiplantae; phylum Streptophyta; class Pinopsida; order Pinales; family Pinaceae; genus Pinus; species Pinus tabuliformis. Next base: position 317,198,538 of record CM062820.1, on the reverse strand, counting down.
TATACGCGACTTTGCCCTGTGTTAAACGCGTGTACACGCGGGTATGTCATACCCAACCCGCGTGTATCTATTAAAACACTTAAAAAAATATATAATTTCCTCTTTTTCGGGCGGTGATCGCGGGTTTACCTGCTGGATCACCTGTTAGTGCCCGTGGCCCAACTGTTCCCAACCAACTCCTAACTAAAAAACTACTTTGGAGAGGGTATAAAAAGACATCAAAGGGAAGGCCAAGGGGAGAGAGAAGGGAGAGCAAGATTATTATGCTGAGATTTTTCCCTTAGACCAGGTCTGAAGTCCTTGGTGCATTCTGCACTTCCCCCATTTTGCATAGGAAACCCTTGTTTCCATGTGTATTGGTGATCATTCATCCTTGACATCATCATTGAGTAAGACTTGGAAGGAGCTCTTGTTGGAGGCTGGAGGCTGGAACGAATCCGGGAGGAAGCTTGCTTGGAGCCTGCTGAAGGTGTTCAGGTGATATCTTTCCGATATATGTACTTTATTTGCCTTTATATATAAAGAAACACGTCTTTTTTCCCGAATAATCTTTCTTTATGCTTATGAGATTCTTGTGTTGAATTCTTATGAAAGTGGTTACTTAAAGATTTTTTATAACTAACTTTATAGCATAAAGATGATTTATACATAAACTTCTATACATGTACTGTTGTGTTCTTTGATTTGTTTGTCTTGCAGGTCAAAGAAAGAAGAAGGGAACTCCAAGAAGGGTTTGCACCCTAACGGTCTTCTCGAACGTAGGACCTTAGGTATGTACCCTAAACATTAGAATTTGCTTAAAAGTAAAAAAGATGGCTGTGTGTGTGTGTTTCTTTGAATAAGCAATTTTTAGTCTAGTAGAGTCTTAGCCCAAAGGACCCTAGGGGTACTTTCCCTTCAACCAGAATTGGCGACTCCACTGGGGACAACACTCTTGTTGTTCCTAGTTTGGGTAGTCCTCAAGCCAATCAAGGCTCAGCCCCTCTGTTTGTTGGCTCTGACTGTCTGATCTTTTCTTGAAATCCAAGCTTTTCCAGTTTTTCAGTCTGTGTTTTTTTTATTTTTCTTGAAAGACTTCAGATACGCTCTTTTTCTGGATTACAGAAGCGTATATACGCAAGTTGCACTAAGTAAACCCGCGTATACGCAGGTTTCCTTAGTTACAGTCGCGTATACACGCATTCTGCAAATAATTGCAGGCGCGTATATCACATAATTTTCAAGATTTATAATTTTTCTTTTGCTGAATGTCTGTCTGGTGGTTTGGGTCAGTTTAAAGCAGTCAATTCCCTGTGACAGTTCTCTGTTTAACAGGGGGCATCTTGTTCTGAACTCTCTCTAGTTATAAGGAGTACTAGTCTTGTTTTTCGTTGATTGCAAGCGTCATTGATTTTTGACACACAAGATTTCTGTTTAAGAATCTTCATTGCTCTGTTTCGGCAGAGTGGGAAGATTGTCTTCAATATTTGTGTCCATTTTGTTTTCATGACATTTGTGTTTGCTTAACGAAATCATTTTTATGACCATTTGCTCCTTCGTTTCGGGAAATTTGTTTGTTACCATTTTTCTTGAAACTTGTCTTTTGATATTTTGGACTTTCATTGCTGCTTTTGATTGTCAAAAGCGATTTCGAACACATTTTATTTTTGTTGAGTTTTCATCATTTGAAAGGTGTCAATTCACAAAAGTGTTTGGTGGCTTGTTTATCAATCATTAGTGTCAGTATTTTTGAGAGCTTTCCTTTGAAAAAGACTTTTTGGTTTGATTGAAAGAAAATCTTTTGAAAGTTTTGAGTTTCGCTTTCTTAAACTTGCTTTTCATTTGATTTCCTTTTTGCGAAGTGAAAGTGCTTTGTTTTTATCTTAAAACTTGTTTTTATTGTTTGGACGAAATGATTGGTAACACATCATCTTCTATCTAAGCATTTTAGTGGCAAGACAAAATTTGGTAAAGCAGCAACTTTCCTTCTTTGTTTGCAGAGTAGTCTTAAAATCTTGCATTCACATATAGTTCTTGCATTAGCATAGCTTTGCATCCTCTTTTAGGCATGCATAGTTTTGTTAGATTTTGTGAGTGTGGAGTTTGAAAAGAAAGCAAAAAACTTTGTTTAATTTGAAGTACATCTGAACCTCATAGAAATTGCTCTTCATCGAAACGAAAAAGTGCATGTGCATGTAGTTAGGATAGTTTCTTTTTGCGTCCTAAAAACACCACAAGTTTCACCTCCATTACCTTTGACTTAAAGAACAGCCTAATAAAATCAAGCGCTTAATTAAAATCCACTAGAAATTTTTGTTTTAGTTATTACACCAACAAGTTTAGGATTCTAGGGCCTTGGATTAGGCGAGTGGAGAGTTAACTCTCCAAGGCCACACAAAACGTCAAACATAAGAGTCTGATTAAAGAGAGTAAATCCAATAGCGTTAGGAAGACCAGGAAAGCTCCGGATCTGGGAGTTAAGCACGAGGGTCTGTGACGACAGGGAAGAGAGATACCCCCTCTCCTACTTGTCCGAACTCACCTCATGACTGTTCCGCCTGGATTCTGCGACGAGTTGGTACCCATAGTTGCCTCTCCTAGGGATCTGCATAGGTGGCTGCGGAGGGGAATCCCGTGGCACCTGAGGTCGACGTTGTATCACTCTCGACAGTACTTCTGGAGGGCACCCTTGCGAAGCTTGGGGGCTTGCACCGGCGCAGGCTGTTGTTAGGAGGTCAGCGTAACTTCCTCTGATACCTTCGCTGATAGGACTGGGCCCTCATCATCCCAGACTATCTTCGGAAGGCCCTTTGACTCCACTTTCTTGTATTTTGGTGTCCGGTCCTCACCACCCGGAGCGGAAATACTTGGAAGTTGTTTGACTGGCTGTTTCTTTAGGGACTTTATAGTGAGTGCTCTTTGCTCCTTGTATATAGTTGGCTTTAGGTATTTTTGTCTAGTCACATTTGGACTTTGTGTTCTGAGTGACTGGCTTGCCACTCTACCAATCTTGAAAGGCTTTTGGTCGTTCTTTCAGAAGTTGCGGAGTTGCCTCCTCAAGGGCAAAGGTTTTGATTGCTTATCCATATTCTTTGAAGAGTTATTTCTATATTCCCGCAAGGGAAGGGTCTTTGGATTACTTAGATATGACTAATATTCCTGTGGAAACCAACCAAGGTACCCTTCCAAAAGGGGATCCTTGTGCTTTTCCTTTCTTTGGAAACGTTGGTACTCCCTTGATGGCCACTTTGAATATTCCTGGGTTGAATGTTGGACTACCCATTTGGCTGTGGTCCACTCCGAATATTCCGAATGCTCTTGAAGCTTCTCAGATGAATGCTTTATTTCAGGGGCATCATATGGGTGCTAATTGTTCATCTTCTTTCAAAGAGAAATTTGGGATTCCTTCTTCTTCTCCTTCTTGTAATAAGAAATCTAAAAAGAGGAGAAAAAGGAAGTCAAAGAAGAAGAATAATTCTATCCTTTCATCTTCAACCTCTGCGAGTCATGTTGGAGATGAGTCTTCAGCCACTGCAAGTCATGCTGGGGGCATAAGTCTAGTCACTGCAAGTCATACTAGCACTTCATCTTCAACCTCTGCGAGTCATGTTGGAGATGAGTCTTCAGCCGCTGCGAGTCATGCTGGGGGCACGAGTCTAGTCACTGCGAGTCATACTAGCAAAGAGTCACCGACCTCTGCAAGTCATGTTCAGGACTCTCCGCAAACCACTGCTAGTCATGTTGGCGGAATGGAGGTTGATAAGAAACCTGGACGTAGAAGTTTTAAACCTAAGTTCCCTTGTAAGATATGCAAGGGAGACCATCTTACTCATTTATGCCCTGGTATTCCAGAGGTTCAAAGGATATGGTCCGAGTCTGAAAGTACTTCTACTCCTAGATCTGATATGGTTTCTCATCAATCCCATCAACCATTGGTTGATAATGTGGTACAGTCAGTGGAATCGTTGGCCGATTACACTCCTCTTTTGGGGGGTGAAGTGCCTAACAAAAGAGTCTGTTTGATCTCTAGTACAAAGTCTTCTAGTATAGGGGGCATTCCGGTTTCTTCGAATGTTCCCCCTCCAAGTGCTAAGAGTGTTTCCTTTGATTGGGATAGTCTTGTTGAGCCTCGTCTTCCTTCCGCTGCACCTTTCCAAATAAAGGTCAGAGTTAATTCCACAAATGTCTATCGATGTATGGTGGATGAAGGATCCTCTACAAGTATTATATCCTCTTTGACTTGGAAAGCTTTGGGTTCTCCAAAGTTGTTGACAGCTCAGAGTCAGTTGTTAGCCTATGATAGAAGACCTGGTGAATCTATGGGTGTTCTTCCTCAAGTGCCTATCACTTTAGGTGGGAAGACTGTCTTAATCGATATGATGGTGGTTGATAGCCCTTTAGACTTTAATATGCTACTTGGGCGTGATTATGTCTATGCTATGAATACTGTGGTGTCTTCACTCTTTCGAGTAATGTGCTTTCCTCATAACGGGAATATTGTCACTATTGATCAGCTTGCATCTGATAATCATCACCCTAATTCGACTTTACTGCAGAATGCCCCTTGGTTTGTTCCAAGTGTTCAAGTAGACTCTACCCCGCCACGGGTCAATTATGTGGCATTGAATCCTCAATGTTCAAATGCTTCTAAGAAGGATCCTTTGACTCATTATTCTCCTTCTTGGGACTTGGTCCTGGCAGTTGACAGAGAGATTCTTCCTATAGGGACATGGGACCCTTTAATTCCCTCTTTTGATCCTTGTAGTTCTCATGATTTCTCAAATCTTGCTTTTCCTTCACAGGAGGAACTCTTTGAAGCCATGAGTTATGACTACCAAAGGAGCCCTTGGCCTGAGCCCTGCAAGGGGTTTGTTCAGCAGAACTATTATACGTAAGCCGCAAGGATGCGTGGTTCCCTGTACCATATTGTATATATGAGGTACGCATTTTCAAGTTTTGTATCTTATAACACAAAGATTTTATATGTGGGATGTATTAACTTCGTGTCTAGTGTTCCTATTTATGTTTACAGAACTTGGAAGATTTCTCCTTTGGAAGTTTATGGTTGGTCCGTTCTGACAGGTATTGGTTCTCGAAACTGGCATATAGGTTAGGTTCTTCCGCCTGCATTGTGCACTTATCAGTTTCCTTTACCATTTTGCCTTAGGATCGACCCCACCAAGTTATGGTGCGGAACCTTCTCATTGCTTAGAAGTATCATGACTTGTGTGGTAGAGCCTACCTTATCATGGGTGCCCTAGTTAGTACCTTATTGTCGCTTGGCACTCATGCAGATTTTTTATCCCTAGGCTCGGGAGTCCTCTGTAGTCCCGCCATGACTTATGCGTTGAAGACTCATTCCTCTGTGCTTCTTCGTTTAGTTCTGGCCTTATACCCTAGAGGCTCTTATGTGTGTTGAGTTGTACTTCTGCATTGCATGTTGACCATTTGCACCTTTTGGCCTATAGCCAGCTTCACTTGGACTCGTGTTTAAGCCCACTTTTGACCATGACGTCTGCAAAAATCAACCTTGCATACCCTTGACCTCTGCAGCTTGACATACCCAGATCCGTGGAAGGGACATACCTCTGAGTGTCACTGACCAGTTTTTCACCTCCCTGCATTGAGCATAGGAACGTTCCTTTCCCAGGAACTAGATCATCTGTTTCACCGACACTCGTTCTTTCCACTGTACCATAGCATTCTTTTATTCTTTTTCCGGCTTATCAGAAAAAGACAAAAAAATTAAATATTCCAAAAAGAGCGGGAACAGGGACATTATTTCCATTTATTGTTGGCAGCTAGAGTCAGTCGTGTCGCCCTTGAACAAAGCACTCAAAACAAAGTCTCCTCCGCATGGGTGGGATTTAGTTTGACTTAGGCAGGCCATAACCTTGTTATCGAGTCAGTTCTCCCCCGATTGGTTATCTCTTCCAATCATATGGAGGGTTCGTTTGTGCCTCCTGCATGACGAACTTATATAGATTCATTATATGCTGCCACATAGTCACATTGAGTCGTGCTTTTGTTCAAGGGAAGTTAGCCTGAGTCGGCCTTTCTGCGGTGTCTCTTGACTCATTTTTCAGTCGGCCATCCCTGGTTGTCAGTGTCATGTCTATCATCACATCAGTTATATTGGTCCTTCACTCGTGCCGGTTTGAGAAGGTCCCCATTGACTTCTTGCTGGCGGGTCTTGTCCTTATCGACGACGACACATTGCTCTGAGGGCAGACCTAGAGACCGCACCCTGGCCCTATTTTCATTATTGATAGGTCACCTTGTGCTCAGCATCGATCAGTATCATGGGTCTTTGACTGAGTGGTTTCCCTTGTGTTCGACATCAGCATACATTATCACACATTGGGATTCGTGCAGTACCTTGGTTTCCATTTGACCCTATTGGTGGATACCTCGCCTCTGTGTCAGCTTTCATTATTGGTTGGTTCAGAGGGTTTCTGCCGTGCGCTAGCCACATCTTGTGTACGCCGGAAACATACTTCGGTTGGGTTACTACATCTTTTTCATCCGATTCCTTCCACATTATTGGCCTACGGGTTACACTCACGCTAGATTGATGGAGGATGCCTTAATGCCTTCCTTCTAGCGGATCTTTCCCTATCGACTCCGACTCATTGCTCTGGGGCAAAGATCTAGAGTCCTTATAGGTGACAAGCTCCAAATTCAAACAATATTGCCAGAACTTGATGAGGAAGGAAAAATTATATTGGAACCGGAAGCAGTCACAGAAATAAGAACTTGACAGCTATGAAATCGATCAATTTTAGAGTATCTTATCAAGTGGAAGGACTTATCCGCTGAAGATTCCACATGGGAGGATGAGAATTTTATGCAGAAGTATCCAGAACTACTCAAGCGTTGAGGACAACACTTTTTTGAAGGAGAGGGGCATGTTGGGTCCCTATAATACTAGTGATTACCCCATTACTATTGTAGTTATACCCCTTATTTATATTGTTGTGCCCCTATTACCCCCATATTGTTATTTCTGTGCCCCATAGAATCCCTCTATTGTTATTTTTGTGGCTTTATATTATTATTGTTAGGTCGGCTGGATTATATTGTGACTCCTTAGACTCCTATATATAGAAAGGAGGTTTTGTCATTTCTATCATCCAAGAATTGTTCATTTATTTAATGTAAAGGAGGTTGCCCCCTCGAAGAGGCTGAATTCTAAGGCATTGATCTATCTTTTCTATCTTTTCTTGAGCTGGTTTCATAACAAAGAGCAACTCCATGGTGGTCCCATTTCATAGTTGTTAACCGGGTGCGATAAAAGGTTAATAGTATACCCGGATCAGTTACTTTTCCGTAAGTTAATCTATTGAATCCGAATAAAGAGAAACCTATGTTCAATAGATGTTGACCTCATTTTGTTACGAGTATGAGGAGATGGACTAAACTCTTTTTTTGTCGTGAATTTTTGATGAGTCACACGACGACAAACTCAATACCTTCATCAAATTTTAACAAGTCAAATGAAGGAAACTCAACGTATCTTTTTCAATTAGTGAGCAAGGAAAAAGAGGTAAAAGAACTGCTCATTCCTCCTTCAATGTTTTAACGAGCCTGAAGGAGAGAAAAACTCGGGGATTTTTCGATTTAAGAGCGAGAAATGGTCCCAAAAAAGAAAGTTCTCTGGTTGTTGCCGTATATTTTTAACAAGCCTGGTGACAAAAACTCGGGATTTTTCAATTTAACGAGCGAGAAAAGTACCTAAAAGAATGCTCAGGTCATCTGTATAAATGTTTAACGAGCCTAAAGACAAAACTCAGGATTTTTTCAGTTCAATGGGCAATAAAAAAGCACCTAAAAAGAACTGCTCAATTGGTCTTTTTCAGTTTAATGACCTAAAAAAAGATCGAAAAATAGTTGCTCAGACCATCGTCGTATATGTTTAACGAGCCCAATGATGAAAGGCTTGGGGATGTTTCTATTTTTTAAAGAGAAATAAAATATCCCAAAAAGTGCTCTATCTTTGTTGTAGTAGTTTAACGAGCCCAAAGAAGGAGACTCGAGGTTTTTCAGATTAATGAGCAAGAAAAATACCATAAAAATAACGCTCGATCTTCTTCATGGTAGTTTAACGAGCCTGAAGAAGGAGACTCGAGGATTTTTCGGATTAACGAGAAAGAAAAATACCATAAAAAGAATGCTCGATCTTCCTTGATCTCATGCTTGATAATAGAAGGGTCTATGCCATTCATTTCCTCATAAGACCAAGGGAAAACATCACGGAAGTCCTTAAAAGGGCAAGTGAAGCTCACAATTTCCTCAGGATTGCGATTGGCTCCAATCTATATGTTTTCCACGATTCCTGTCATGACAGAAATATCGATGAGCAATGTTTTTGAAATATTGCCCCTGTTTCCTTCCAAGTCCATAGGTTGAATATGTTGTAGGGAAAAGTATCCAATACGGAATGACCCTATCCCACTCTAAGGGTGATAGTACCTCAGCAACAACCGAAGCAAAGCTATCTAAGATTTCTTCTTCATGAAAGTAAAACAGGGGAGAAAGGGATCCACTAACCGATGTCTTTCGCTAGTGATTGATCCAATCTTCTCTCCTTGCTGCTTGCTCCCAGCTCCTTGCTCTTTCACTGGCCCAGCTACAAAAAGATCCTGCAAAAAGGCAAGAGAGGGAAACTACAAGAAGCATACATTCATAATTGATTCAAGGATTAGAATAAATCAAATACATAAGTATAACAATACACCATTGAGACACATGCATATAGAAGAACCTCAAATGCTTTATTAATGGAAGAAGTAAAGTTCAAGGAGTGTTACAACCATAAGAGGCCCAATCCAGCAACACCTCCCAGCAGAAAGAAATCTCCTCTTCACCTCCTTCAAAGCAATCACCCAATAGCTCTAAACTCAAACCAACAGCACTTCCTTACATTCACAAAATTCCAGCCTCCTTAGACCTCATGAGAGAGCTCTATATATAGGAGTTTTGGAGAAAGGATGAGTCAGCTTGAGAGCTGACTAGTGTCCTCTCCCACTTCAGTTATACTTCAGTTCTTGAGTCCACTTGGAGATCCTTGCTTCCACTTGGAGTTTAAGAACCTCTTACTCATCACTAGGCGAATTCCCTGATCCAAGTGTCATTTTGGAAGCTTCCTGGGCATTGACACCTTGAGGAATGACTGTGCCACTTGTCCAATCTCGCTCAGCGCAGGTAGCCTTTGTTGGATTTGACATTCAACGCAGGTACAGAGAGGGGCAGTTGACATTCAGCGCAGATGCTCAGTGGAGCAGTTGACATGATCCAGAAATTGCTTGTTTTTGAGTGTTTTCAGGTGGAGAACTGATTTTCAGTGCTGTGGTTTGCTGACCTTGTTCCTCTAGGGGTAGGAACAACATGTTTAGGGACTTTGGATCCCTTAGATTATGGACATTTCATGCTTCATGCTGCAAGGCACAAAAATGTCTATAACAGTTGCCCCCTAAAGCATGAGGTCGTTTATCGGGTGAAATGCTTTATCAGGAGGATCCAAAGTTCATTCAATCGCTGAGAGGTGACCTGTAATAAAATACAATACAATACATTATTTTTCATTCTGCTTTCATGATCTAGCTGAGGCGGGCATTCCCATGCTCAGCTTTATAAATTCATTTTGGTACATAGAACAGACGATCGTCTGATGGTAGACTGATAATTCTCTGCTGAAATTATCATCCTTTGAGTAGGATGATCGTCTGCTGCAATGATGTACATGACAAATGTCTTTATATCTCCTGAATATATATCGCAGCCCGGATGGATGAAACTAGATCCGGGGTCTTCAAACTCGTTCGATCTTCACTCTAAGTACAAGTCGATCCATGTGAGAACTGCGCTGAAGTCGAACATGGAAAGACATCGCTTGATTACCGGTCAATGATGTAAACCGTTAACAAGCGCGAGAGGAATCACCGATAATGATAATGATCCTCAAGGTACTGCAGTACAATTCACGTGGTGTGAATAAAGGACTTGGCGTCGAACACCACGCAAAATCTTCTGGTCGAAGGTCATTGATGTATACCTGTCGCCGGAAGTGAGAAACTTGCCATTGAGGCATGCAAGCTTCAAAGTACTGAGGGGGTTGTTCCTAGATCAACTTCTTGGATAATGAGCTGAAGTCGACAAGAAGTGATCCGTCAAAGGAGGGCCTTAATGAATCCCACATCAGTGACACGGAACGGAGCTAATGATTTTAGTGGAGGTGAAAACAATCTGTGACATATGATTCAGGGTGGCGGTCATGAAATGGATGAAGGATAATGTATGGCAGTGGATGGGACACGGTTGACTCTTTCTGAACGACATCTCTTGAACATATAATGACACTGATGCGATGGATCGGTAGCATTACCCCAAATGTGGATGGTTTGGCGAAGACCATGGTGATGAGACCGGTGAATGAAACAACCCAACCCGATGTGGTACGGAGTAAAAGTGTCATGTTCAAGAGCAACTTGCTACCATTAAAGCTTTGAGGTTCTCCCAATTTTTCCCCAGTCATTTCTGACCAGTACCTCTTTATTTTTGTCAAGCTTGAGGAGGATAACATATGCTTGTTCTATAACCTGCCCTTCGGGCAAGCCCATCGCTATATTTTAACGAGCCTAGCGATAGGGAAACTCGTTCTCGTCTAAAGACAAGTTTGTCGCTATTTAATCATTTTAACGAGTCTAACGACAAGGAAAACTCGGTCCTTTTCATTTTTAGAGAGTCTGAAAAGGTACAGAAAGTTAACTCCAAAATTCCTTTTTCGTCATCTAATCCCTTAAGTCCGAAAAAGTATAAAACAATACAGAAGGGATGAGTTTTCGGTACTTTTAACGAGCCGAACAAAACAAGCGCTCGATCTTTTTGTGCAATAATCCCTCAGGTCCAAAAAAGATTAAAATCTAGAGGAGGGATAGCTCTTCCGGTCATTTAACGAGCTGGAAGGCCAAAACTCGGCAAACTTTTCATATTTTACGAGTCAGATGAAAAGAGCTCAAAGAAGACTCGTCTTTTGAGGAACGAGTGATAAACAGGGATAGCAGCAGATTCCAGGTACAGGTTGGAATTTTCCAATCACGGCAGTGTCACAAGGATGGCTAGGTGAAATCACTCTTCGCAGCTGTTCCTCAAAATGGGTAAACAATCATATGGAGGTGAACGATCGGCCAAATGACGGTGGAGGTGACAGGTGCAAACACGACCAAGGCTTTTATGGCTGATGAATTTACGATCACAATGGTTATTTACCGGTTCATTTTTTCTAGATGAGATTGAACTCTAAGGGAAAGCCTGCTCACAATCTTATGTTTATTTTTTAACGAGCATGAACTATGTGCTAAAACTGCTCGAATCTTGCGTTTATTTTTTAACGAGCATGAACTATGTGCTAAAACTGCTCGATCTTGCGTTTATTTTTTAACGAGCATGAACTATGTGCTAAAACTGCTCGAATCTTGCGTTTATTTTTTAACGAGCATGAACTATGTGCTAAAACTGCTCGATCTTGCGTTTATTTTTTAACGAGCATGAACTATGTGCTAAAACTGCTCGATATACCAGTCATAAGATAAGAATGTCTCCTGTGAGATAGCTATTTTTTATGGAGCTTTATCTCACGAAGCTATGCTCCACATCCTTTCTTTATGCAAGTTCGGAAACGGCTAATCCCAAAAACAGATAAATAACCGCTCTTTGCTTGCACTCCAAAAGGTTTGCATGCCCCCAGGTATAAAATACAATTTCAAGGTTGCCCCTACTTATCCGATAAAACATTTGTTTTAAAGGGTGAGGCTTACCTCTTTCTGGTTACCCAAAGATTGTCTCGTTAATCTTTCAAACAAAACACTTCCTCGGCAATGCCTATCGAAATAGACAAGGGTGAATGACTGTTGTCAAACACGTAACTTTGACAAAAGAATCCTATTCTAGAACAACCCCTCTTCCAAATACGGACGGGGTACGGACTAGTCATATTCTTTCGCGGAAATTCTACCTTATACCCAGGGTTTCTTCTGCCCGAAGCAGACCAGGATGCATGCCCCCTGGGTTCCAGTCCCATCTTTCCGAATTACTCGCATTCATCGGGAAGGAGGACTGGGGGTGGAGACATTTCTTGATTGAATAGACCATTCAGGGTTGGTATTTGACTATTTGCGATGCGTGATCCTGGAAATGAAAGTTGGTCTACGAGCTTGACCACTCTTCCTTCGTGTGGAAAACACATTACTCTAAAGAGTGAGGAGACTATTGCCCCCATGCAATATATATAGTCTCGTCCAAGGAGTAGGTTATAATCCAAGGGTCCTTGAACGACCATCACGTTCATTTGAACGGTCTTCCCTTTCAATGTAACAGGCACATTGGGGAGGATCCCTAATGGTCGACTGGTTCCTTTATCAAAACCCGAGAGATTTCTTATCTCAGGCAAAAGCGCCGGGGAACCCAGTGCTTTCCAAGCAATAGAGGAAAGGATACTCACAGATGCCCCTTCATCAATGATAGTGCCAGCCATTACCATTCTGTAGATTTGGACTATGATTCTGAATGGTATACCGGCTGGCAACCGGGGTCTGCCCAGTTGATTCCAATCAAAGGATACAACCAGGTTGCTTGGTGGTGGAACCGAATATACGGCCGGATATGACCCTGACGATGTTCCTTCCTGCGATAAAGGAGTGGGCGCATTGCCCTGATGCTCATCAGAGTCTGTGTTGATGAAAAGAATCTGGATGGTGTCATCCTTATTCTCTTCAGTGAGGGTGTCATTTGAAGATGAGTCTTCAGTGACGGTGTCATTTGAAGATGAAACTTCTGAAGGGAGAACCGGGTCAACTGTCGTTTCGACCTTTGGACTTTCGTCCGGTCTGGATTCAGTAGGTTCATTTTCAGTGACTGACGCTTCAGCCGACCACTTGAGCGGGCCAGCTGTATTTTCAACCAACGAAGGACTTGGCACGAGTTTTTTGTATCCAGGAGGAAGTTTCAACAGTGAAACCGGATGATCTTCCACAACTCTTTTCGCTTCGTCTAAGAAGGGACAACGGTGGATGGCGTGATTGCCTTCACACAGTCTGCAGGGAGATCTTACTCCCCCTCTTTGTCTTGAACCTTCACTTTCGCTGGTTGACGGTAAGCATTCAACATGGCTATCAGAGGTTGATGCTCCCGAATTGTGCAAACGAGGGGACCAGTCCCTTAGTATCCGGGGAATACAGGGACAATCTCTATGGAAGTGGTCTCCTCTACATATGACACATGGCGATTTAGGCCCGGTCCGTGCTGTGTGTTGATTTTTGTCAGATGTCTTTTGCTTGCCCCCAGTCGCCTTAGGCTCCTTCTTTTTCTTCTCTCTCTTCTTCTTTTCCTTCTTCTCCATGGGAGCTTGGCTTTTGCCGGCTCTACCTTGCGAAGATGAAGGATTGGAGGAAGAGTTATAGGAAGTAGAAGGCTGGTGGGCAGCTCTAGACTGATCTAACTATTGACTCGACTGTTCAGGAACCATGGTGTTCTGAACTACATTGGTTGAGAATAGCCAAATTGGCAGGCCAATTGTTAGTCCTGGAAGCGACAATGTGGCCATATGAGGCGCACCAACTTCTCCCCAAGAGGAGAAAGGACTACTCGCTCAGCGCAGGTAGTCTTTAGGCTGAGGAGGGTTTAAGGATGAGCAGAACAAGATCAGCAAACCACAGCACTAAATATCAGTTCTCCACCTGAAAACACTCAAAAACAAGCAATTTCTGGATCATGTCAACTGCTCCACTGAGCATCTGCGCTGAATGTCAACTGCCCCTCTCTGTACCTGCGTTGAATGTCAACTCCAACAAAGGCTACCTGCACTGAGCGAGATTGGACAAGTGGCACAGTCATTCCTCAAGGTGTCAATGCCCAGGAAGCTTCCAAAATGACACTTGGATCAGGGAATTCGCCTAGTGATGAGTAAGAGGTTCTTAAACTCCAAGTGGAAGCAAGGATCTCCAAGTGGACTCAAGAACTGAAGTATAATTGAAGTGGGAGAGGACACTAGTCAGCTCTCAAGCTGACTCATCCTTTCCCCAAAACTCCTATATATAGAGCTCTCTCATGAGGTCTGAGGGGGCTGGAATTTTGTGAATGTAAGGAAGTGCTGTTGGTTTGAGTTTGGAGATATTGGGTGATTGCTTTGAAGGAGGTGAAGAGGAGATTTCTTTCTGCTGGGAGGTGTTGCTGGATTGGGCCTCTTATGGTTGTAACACTCCTTGAACTTTACTTCTTCCATTAATAAAGCATTTGAGGTTCTTCTATATGCATGTGTCTCAATGGTGTATTGTTATACTTGTGTATTTGATTTATTCTAATCCTTGAATCAATTATGAATGTATGCTTCTTGTAGTTTCCCTCTCTTGCCTTTTTGCAGGATCTTTTTGTAGCTGGGCCAGTGAAAGAGCAAGGAGCTGGGAGCAAGCAGCAAGGAGAGAAGATTGGATCAATCACTAGCGAAAGACATCGGTTAGTGGATCCCTTTCTCCCCTGTTTTACTTTCATGAAGAAGAAATCTTAGATAGCTTTGCTTCGGTTGTTGCTGAGCTACTATCACCCTTAGAGTGGGATAGGGTCATTCCTTATTGGATACTTTTCCCTACAACAAACTGGCGACTCCGCTGGGGATCGTATCTTGTTGGTTGTTTGTGTTTTTTTCTATTCATTTCATAAACACAGGGAGTACCGAATCGAACTGCATTTGGATCTTTCAAATGCAAAGTAGAGGGCAGCTACTCTAGCTCAGTTTCTGGGCATGTTTATTATTTGAAGAGCTGATCCACAAGGACTCTGAACAGCTCTTAGTGATAGCTTTTCATCCTCCTAATTACCCTTTAGTGTGTACTTGATTGATAGCTTCTGATTTGGTCAAAAACTGTGAATTTTTGAGCAATCTGTGACCCGGAAACCAAGAGAAACGAAAGTTTCATTCTTCAGTGCAGGCACTGTGAAGGCAGTCTGCATTTCAATGCAGTTCCCGAAGGGGCTACCTGCGTTGAATGTCAAACTGACAGTGTACTACCTGCGCTGAACCAGTCTTGCCTTGTGCTACTGGGGTTCCCTGCTGTTTCTTGCCCTGTTTTCATCCTTGTTTTTGCAGCCTGTTATCAGTCAATGTACCTATCTGAAACCAACTTTCCTTGCCACTATTCCACCTCGGTTGTATAAAGAAACTGTGTTTGTTCTTTGTGTATTTCTTACATCATTTACAGTTTCCCATAACGAAAAGCGAACTAGTCTTGTTGTGGCCTCTTAGATCCAGAACTGTGATAAGTGTTGTAGTGATCTTAAGAGTTAGTTTGTTTGTTGTTCATAGCTGATTGAGCTTTTGCTTTCGTCATATGGTTTGAATTTATATATTTCTAGTGTCGAAACAAGTAAATCTTAAGGTGTCTTTTGATTTTGGACAAGCTTGTTTGCATTCACTTGAAATTGAATTCAAAATTATACAACAGCTTTCTTTTTGTAATACATCAACATTAAGAAAGAGAAAAGAAATACCTGCATTGTGCATGTGCATTTTGACAGCTTGCATGTTGATTTAGGGAAAAGTGCATTAGTGTGTGCTCTATGATCTATGTGAAAAGATGATGTCTTTCTTTTCCCTCAGTAGTTAAGATTTTCAAAGTTGAAAGATTGAAAAGCTTGCTTATCATCTTAGACTGCATTTAGGAAGTTGTATATACATCTCGTGGTGATCCATAAAGGCAAACTGCTAAACAAGATCAACTTAAAATGAATTGAATCTACATAACAACGCTTTGAAACATAACGCAAACACATAGAGGTCTAAGCTAGAGACGTGTTCCGGCGTCGTTAAACGTGATATCTTAGCGTTGAGTGGTTGGGTGATTCCTCCACAGTGAAGCGATAAGTATCAATACGGACTTGTGCTCCCACGTACCGTCGCGTATATATTGGGAGACCCCTATAGGAACAAAGCCTTTATCCTTAGGAAGCCGTGTCGGCCGCCCTACTGATCGCGATGCAGTGAACACAGCATTCACGAAGATCGACCACCCGTACCGTAAAACGTATTCTGTGGTTTCGCGAAAGGTTTGGCACACCCTCTGCCTAGATCTCCAGAGCAGTTTCTTTTGGCCTTTTTCAAACTCTATAACTGAAAAAGTCCATCCGAGCATTTGTCACTTCGGGCTCGTTAAAACATCGAAGGAGACTAGAGTCATCTTTAGCTTTTTCTCGACTCTTAAAAAGTGAAAAAGCAAGTTGTGTCTAAAGCGTCGTTATAAAATTTATTTTAAACGGAACATAATCACCTCCTATTCCTGCATTGATCTGTAGGTTGAGAACATGGAACGCCCCAACCAAGGGATTCCCCAGTGGAGTCGCCAGTTTGTTGTAGGGAAAAGTATCCAATACGGAATGACCCTATCCCACTCTAAGGGTGATAGTACCTCAGCAACAACCGAAGCAAAGCTATCTAAGATTTCTTCTTCATGAAAGTAAAACAGGGGAGAAAGGGATCCACTAACCGATGTCTTTCGCTAGTGATTGATCCAATCTTCTCTCCTTGCTGCTTGCTCCCAGCTCCTTGCTCTTTCACTGGCCCAGCTACAAAAAGATCCTGCAAAAAGGCAAGAGAGGGAAACTACAAGAAGCATACATTCATAATTGATTCAAGGATTAGAATAAATCAAATACATAAGTATAACAATACACCATTGAGACACATGCATATAGAAGAACCTCAAATGCTTTATTAATGGAAGAAGTAAAGTTCAAGGAGTGTTACAACCATAAGAGGCCCAATCCAGCAACACCTCCCAGCAGAAAGAAATCTCCTCTTCACCTCCTTCAAAGCAATCACCCAATAGCTCCAAACTCAAACCAACAGCACTTCCTTACATTCACAAAATTCCAGCCTCCTTAGACCTCATGAGAGAGCTCTATATATAGGAGTTTTGGGGAAAGGATGAGTCAGCTTGAGAGCTGACTAGTGTCCTCTCCCACTTCAGTTATACTTCAGTTCTTGATTCCACTCGGAGATCCTTGCTTCCACTTGGAGTTTAAGAACCTCTTACTCATCACTAGGCGAATTCCCTGATCCAAGTGTCATTTTGGAAGCTTCCTGGGCATTGACACCTTGAGGAATGACTGTGCCACTTGTCCAATCTCGCTCAGCGCAGGTAGCCTTTGTTGGATTTGACATTCAACGCAGGTACAGAGAGGGGCAGTTGACATTCAGCGCAGATGCTCAGTGGAGCAGTTGACATGATCCAGAAATTGCTTGTTTTTGAGTGTTTTCAGGTGGAGAACTGATTTTCAGTGCTGTGGTTTGCTGACCTTGTTCCTCTAGGGGTAGGAACAACATGTTTAGGGACTTTGGATCCCTTAGATTATGGACATTTCATGCTTCATGCTGCAAGGCACAAAAATGTCTATAACAGTTGCCCCCTAAAGCATGAGGTCGTTTATCGGGTGAAATGATTTATCAGGAGGATCCAAAGTTCATTCAATCGCTGAGAGGTGACCTGTAATAAAATACAATACAATACATTATTTTTCATTCTGCTTTCATGATCTAGCTGAGGCGGGCATTCCCATGCTCAGCTTTATAAATTCATTTTGGTACATAGAACAGACGATCGTCTGATGGTAGACTGATAATTCTCTGCTGAAATTATCATCCTTTGAGTAGGATGATCGTCTGCTGCAATGATGTACATGACAAATGTCTTTATATCTCCTGAATATATATCGCAGCCCGGATGGATGAAACTAGATTCGGGGTCTTCAAACTCGTTCGATCTTCACTCTAAGTACAAGTCGATCCATGTGAGAACTGCGCTGAAGTCGAACATGGAAAGACATCGCTTGATTACCGGTCAATGATGTAAACCGTTAACAAGCGCGAGAGGAATCACCGATAATGATAATGATCCTCAAGGTACTGCAGTACAATTCACGTGGTGTGAATAAAGGACTTGGCGTCGAACACCACGCAAAATCTTCTGGTCGAAGGTCATTGATGTATACCTGTCGCCGGAAGTGAGAAACTTGCCATTGAGGCATGCAAGCTTCAAAGTACTGAGGGGGTTGTTCCTAGATCAACTTCTTGGATAATGAGCTGAAGTCGACAAGAAGTGATCCGTCAAAGGAGGGCCTTAATGAATCCCACATCAGTGACACGGAACGGAGCTAATGATTTTAGTGGAGGTGAAAACAATCTGTGACATATGATTTAGGGTGGCGGTCATGAAATGGATGAAGGATAATGTATGGCAGTGGATGGGACACGGTTGACTCTTTCTGAACGACATCTCTTGAACATATAATGACACTGATGCGATGGATCGGTAGCATTACCCCAAATGTGGATGGTTTGGCGAAGACCATGGTGATGAGACCGGTGAATGAAACAACCCAACCCGATGTGGTACGGAGTAAAAGTGTCATGTTCAAGAGCAACTTGCTACCATTAAAGCTTTGAGGTTCTCCCAATTTTTCCCCAGTCATTTCTGACCAGTACCTCTTTATTTTTGTCAAGCTTGAGGAGGATAACATATGCTTGTTCTATAACCTGCCCTTCGGGCAAGCCCATCGCTATATTTTAACGAGCCTAGCGATAGGGAAACTCGTTCTCGTCTAAAGACAAGTTTGTCGCTATTTAATCATTTTAACGAGTCTAACGACAAGGAAAACTCGGTCCTTTTCATTTTTAGAGAGTCTGAAAAGGTACAGAAAGTTAACTCCAAAATTCCTTTTTCGTCATCTAATCCCTTAAGTCCGAAAAAGTATAAAACAATACAGAAGGGATGAGTTTTCGGTACTTTTAACGAGCCGAACAAAACAAGCGCTCGATCTTTTTGTGCAATAATCCCTCAGGTCCAAAAAAGATTAAAATCTAGAGGAGGGATAGCTCTTCCGGTCATTTAACGAGCTGGAAGGCCAAAACTCGGCAAACTTTTCATATTTTACGAGTCAGATGAAAAGAGCTCAAAGAAGACTCGTCTTTTGAGGAACGAGTGATAAACAGGGATAGCAGCAGATTCCAGGTACAGGTTGGAATTTTCCAATCACGGCAGTGTCACAAGGATGGCTAGGTGAAATCACTCTTCGCAGCTGTTCCTCAAAATGGGTAAACAATCATATGGAGGTGAACGATCGGCCAAATGACGGTGGAGGTGACAGGTGCAAACACGACCAAGGCTTTTATGGCTGATGAATTTACGATCACAATGGTTATTTACCGGTTCATTTTTTCTAGATGAGATTGAACTCTAAGGGAAAGCCTGCTCACAATCTTATGTTTATTTTTTAACGAGCATGAACTATGTGCTAAAACTGCTCGAATCTTGCGTTTATTTTTTAACGAGCATGAACTATGTGCTAAAACTGCTCGATCTTGCGTTTATTTTTTAACGAGCATGAACTATGTGCTAAAACTGCTCGAATCTTGCGTTTATTTTTTAACGAGCATGAACTATGTGCTAAAACTGCTCGATCTTGCGTTTATTTTTTAACGAGCATGAACTATGTGCTAAAACTGCTCGATATACCAGTCATAAGATAAGAATGTCTCCTGTGAGATAGCTATTTTTTATGGAGCTTTATCTCACGAAGCTATGCTCCACATCCTTTCTTTATGCAAGTTCGGAAACGGCTAATCCCAAAAACAGATAAATAACCGCTCTTTGCTTGCACTCCAAAAGGTTTGCATGCCCCCAGGTATAAAATACAATTTCAAGGTTGCCCCTACTTATCCGATAAAACATTTGTTTTAAAGGGTGAGGCTTACCTCTTTCTGGTTACCCAAAGATTGTCTCGTTAATCTTTCAAACAAAACACTTCCTCGGCAATGCCTATCGAAATAGACAAGGGTGAATGACTGTTGTCAAACACGTAACTTTGACAAAAGAATCCTATTCTAGAACAACCCCTCTTCCAAATACGGACGGGGTACGGACTAGTCATATTCTTTCGCGGAAATTCTACCTTATACCCAGGGTTTCTTCTGCCCGAAGCAGACCAAGATGCATGCCCCCTGGGTTCCAGTCCCATCTTTCCGAATTACTCGCATTCATCGGGAAGGAGGACTGGGGGTGGAGACATTTCTTGATTGAATAGACCATTCAGGGTTGGTATTTGACTATTTGCGATGCGTGATCCTGGAAATGAAAGTTGGTCTACGAGCTTGACCACTCTTCCTTCGTGTGGAAAACACATTACTCTAAAGAGTGAGGAGACTATTGCCCCCATGCAATATATATAGTCTCGTCCAAGGAGTAGGTTATAATCCAAGGGTCCTTGAACGACCATCACGTTCATTTGAACGGTCTTCCCTTTCAATGTAACAGGCACATTGGGGAGGATCCCTAATGGTCGACTGGTTCCTTTATCAAAACCCGAGAGATTTCTTATCTCAGGCAAAAGCGCCGGGGAACCCAGTGCTTTCCAAGCAATAGAGGAAAGGATACTCACAGATGCCCCTTCATCAATGATAGTGCCAGCCATTACCATTCTGTAGATTTGGACTATGATTCTGAATGGTATACCGGCTGGCAACCGGGGTCTGCCCAGTTGATTCCAATCAAAGGATACAACCAGGTTGCTTGGTGGTGGAACCGAATATACGGCCGGATATGACCCTGTTTTCATCCTTGTTTTTGTAGCCTGTTATCAGTCAATGTACCTATCTGAAACCAACTTTCCTTGCCACTATTCCACCTCGGTTGTATAAAGAAACTGTGTTTGTTCTTTGTGTATTTCTTACATCATTTACAGTTTCCCATAACGAAAAGCGAACTAGTCTTGTTGTGGCCTCTTAGATCCAGAACTGTGATAAGTGTCGTAGTGATCTTAAGAGTTAGTTTGTTTGTTGTTCATAGCTGATTGAGCTTTTTCTTTCGTCATATGGTTTGAATTTATATATTTCTAGTGTCGAAACAAGTAAATCTTAAGGTGTCTTTTGATTTTGGACAAGCTTGTTTGCATTCACTTGAAATTGAATTCAAAATTATACAACAGCTTTCTTTTTGTAATACATCAACATTAAGAAAGAGAAAAGAAATACCTGCATTGTGCATGTGCATTTTGACAGCTTGCATGTTGATTTAGGGAAAAGTGCATTAGTGTGTGCTCTATGATCTGTGTGAAAAGATGATGTCTTTCTTTTCCCTCAGTAGTTAAGATTTTCAAAGTTGAAAGATTGAAAAGCTTGCTTATCATCTTAGACTGCATTTAGGAAGTTGTATATACATCTCGTGGTGATCCATAAAGGCAAACTGCTAAACAAGATCAACTTAAAATGAATTGAATCTACATAACAACGCTTTGAAACATAACGCAAACACATAGAGGTCTAAGCTAGAGACGTGTTCCGGCGTCGTTAAACGTGATATCTTAGCGTTGAGTGGTTGGGTGATTCCTCCACGGTGAAGCGATAAGTATCAATACGAACTTGTGCTCCCACGTACCGTCGCATATATATTGGGAGACCCCTATAGGAACAAAGCCTTTATCCTTAGGAAGTCGTGTCGGCCGCCCTACTGATCGCGATGCAGTGAACACAGCATTCATGAAGATCGACCACCCGTACCATAAAACGTATTCTGTGGTTTCGCGAAAGGTTTGGCACACCCTCTGCCTAGATCTCCAGAGCAGTTTCTTTTGGCCTTTTTCAAACTCTATAACTGAAAAAGTCCATCCGAGCATTTGTCACTTCGGGCTCGTTAAAACATCGAAGGAGACTAGAGTCATCTTTAGCTTTTTCTCGACTCTTAAAAAGTGAAAAAGCAAGTTGTGTCTAAAGCGTCGTTATAAAATTTATTTTAAACGGAACATAATCACCTCCTATTCCTGCATTTATCTGTAGGTTGAGAACATGGAACGCCCCAACCAAGGGATTCCCCAGTGGAGTCGCCAGTTTGTTGTAGGGAAAAGTATCCAATACGGAATGACCCTATCCCACTCTAAGGGTGATAGTACCTCAGCAACAACCGAAGCAAAGCTATCTAAGATTTCTTCTTCATGAAAGTAAAACAGGGGAGAAAGGGATCCACTAACCGATGTCTTTCGCTAGTGATTGATCCAATCTTCTCTCCTTGCTGTTTGCTCCCAGCTCCTTGCTCTTTCACTGGCCCAGCTACAAAAAGATCCTGCAAAAAGGCAAGAGAGGGAAACTACAAGAAGCATACATTCATAATTGATTCAAGGATTAGAATAAATCAAATACACAAGTATAACAATACACCATTGAGACACATGCATATAGAAGAACCTCAAATGCTTTATTAATGGAAGAAGTAAAGTTCAAGGAGTGTTACAACCATAAGAGGCCCAATCCAGCAACACCTCCCAGCAGAAAGAAATCTCCTCTTCACCTCCTTCAAAGCAATCACCCAATAGCTCCAAACTCAAACCAACAGCACTTCCTTACATTCACAAAATTCCAGCCTCCTTAGACCTCATGAGAGAGCTCTATATATAGGAGTTTTGGGGAAAGGATGAGTCAGCTTGAGAGCTGACTAGTGTCCTCTCCCACTTCAGTTATACTTCAGTTCTTGAGTCCACTTGGAGATCCTTGCTTCCACTTGGAGTTTAAGAACCTCTTACTCATCACTAGGCGAATTCCCTGATCCAAGTGTCATTTTGGAAGCTTCCTGGGCATTGACACCTTGAGGAATGACTGTTCCACTTGTCCAATCTCGCTCGGCGCAGGTAGCCTTTGTTGGATTTGACATTCAACGCAGGTACAGAGAGGGGCAGTTGACATTCAGCGCAGATGCTCAGTGGAGCAGTTGACATGATCCAGAAATTGCTTGTTTTTGAGTGTTTTCAGGTGGAGAACTGATTTTCAGTGCTGTGGTTTGCTGACCTTGTTCCTCTAGGGGTAGGAACAACATGTTTAGGGACTTTGGATCCCTTAGATTATGGACATTTCATGCTTCATGCTGCAAGGCACAAAAATGTCTATAACAGGATAGTCGTATATGGTGAGGAAACGATTTCATGTGTGTCAGGTGACAGGATTTGAAGAAGCATCATGTCTGAATCATATATCAAAAGATAATTGTTCGAGTCCTCCCAAGGTCACTCTTCTAAACTTGTGATCTCTCTAATAGCTTCGTCCATAGGTAGGACTTGATTGAGTGTATCAAAAGAAGGAGCTGTTATGGGAGGGTTATTGGTACGATTGGCCGAAACCAAAGTGACCGAAGATTTGGATGCAATTTGAATGGCTTCACAAGACAATTCAGCTGGTGACAGCGGCATTTGTTCTCTGTAAGTGTCAATGTATAAAGGAGCCGGTAGGATCCATGGATTAGTCTGTTCATGAGGAATAGATGAAAGCATATTTACCGTCTGTGAAACCTTCGGCAGCTGAAGAGGGAAATAATCGATGAGAGAAGAAGCCTTCAGTAGACTGATACCAATACTGACGTAAGAGTCAGGTACACCACCCACTAAGGATACAGAGCTGCTAGGTAACAGAGAGTAATCTAGGGTGCAAAAGGATAGCTGGTCTACTGTGACTATCTTTCCATCGAAGGGAAAGAGGATGATACAGAAGACCGAAGACATGACAACCTTCATGGCATGAGTCCAAGTGTGGCCCAAAAGTAGATTATAGTCGAGTTTATGATCCACGACTTCAATATATACCGTTACCATTTTCCCACTCAAGGTGATGGGATAGCTAGCTAGGTAACCTTTTGGGATGAAAGTGTGGTCGTCGAAAGCTTTAAGGGAATTCGATGGTGGGGTCAGAGTTGGAGAACCCAAGGTGAGCCAATATGAAGCTAACATGACGCAGGTAGAAGCACCTTCGTCATTGACAGTTCTGTGTATACCTTTATCTTTCGAAGTTATATGCACTTGAAATGCAAGCTGGTGAGAAAGGGAAGGTTTACACTTGTCCATGTCGAAAATAGCAAGCATGGAATCCTTTGAGTTGATACCCCCAATAGCCGAAAGCAAATCTTTCCATTGTGTTGGGAATGTTTGTAATACTTCGAGCGCCGACATAGCCAACGGCTCTTGCGCCAAGTCTTCTACAACGTTGTAGTTTTGGGCGGCACGTGCAGATGTATTGTGTGTTGTGCGTCGAAGTGCCCCTTTAGGGGGTCGAATTACAAGGTCAACAACTGGCCTTTTGATATGAAAATCGTTGGGCGGCGGTGGGTTTTGACTAGAGGAAAGTTCTGCAGGATGAGCGACAGGAGCTCCATAAGGTTTGGCTCTTGTTTGTAGATCTACCATTTCAAAGGTGAAAATGGTAGAAGATCCTTCACCAGCTGAAGGATGCTGCAAACCACTATTGCCCCTTGCGGGGTTTGGGGTTGGTTTGCAATAAGGTTTTACTTTTTCTGAGTGGGGAAAGGATTATTTAGGACAGAGGTGGTCTGGCCAGTATCCTTTCTAGCCATATATTTAGTGCATTCCTGAAGACGCGAACAATAATAGGTCATGTGGTCTTCAACACAGGTTTTGCAAGGAAATGTGGTGGGTTTATCCTTTCCCTCGTCAGTAGGCACAATGGCCTTTTGTTTTGGGTTTGGCTGCTTTGTTGACTGTTCCTCAGAAGGAGCGGTCATTTTCTTATTCTTATTTTTCTTACCACTGGGATTTTGTGTAGACTACACAGAGTTTATCTCAGTGGTAGGAAGAGAAGTCGATTTGGTAGTAGTGGAATTATTTGGGTTGCCAGGGGCATTGGGGATTATGTCGTAAAGAGTGTCAGACTGTGAATATATCAAATCTAAGTGTTGGGCACAACGTATGGATTGGTCTTCTATGACCGCACCATCTAGAGCGACATCTCTAGCGATTTGCGGAAGTAAGGACCTGCAGAACCAATCCATTAAGAGAAATTCTGGGAGGGGAACTTTGACTAACCTCCACCTACGTCTATATTCATGTATATGATCAGAGATGTGGGTGGCGATACCCTGATGAAATGAATTGAGGAGCTCTGTCCCAGTCTCATAGAAAATGGGTAGCTGGAAGTGCTTTAGGAATTCCATCGCTAAAGTGTCAAAGGTGTTTACTGACGCGCGTGGTAACTCAATATACCATTTAGCTGCATTGCCAGTGAGGGTGCAGGGAAAATACGTAACCAGACACTATCATCCACCATGGAGTTAGAAACACTCCAAATATAGTAGGCGGTGATATGGGTTCCCAGATCCTCCCCTTGCTTTCCATTGAACTTAGGGATGTTTGTTGGTATCTTATGTGGGATTGGTGGCCATTGTAAGTTATGATAGATGGGGTCATTTGTCAGTTTGTATAAGTCGGGTATATCCAATGTTGCCAAAAAAGGCAAAGATTTTGGTGCCCCTGACTCAGACCATGGCAATGACATATGACATGAGGATCCTTGCACTCCTCCCATCGTTTGGCTCCCAATATTATACATGGGTTGCGTGGTGTAGCAGTTGCCTTGAGGTATGGTGTTGTAGAATGGATTTCCATGAGGATTTTGATACTAGCGTATAAAATTGCCCCCAGGATAAATAGTACCCCCTTGACTCATTTGAATTTGTGAGTAGGGTGCCCCCATGGATTGGTTGGGACCTCCTTAAGGATTCTCGCCTGACACAGAACTAACTATTTGTCCTTGATTGACATAAGGGATGCTCATGTCAATTAGCGACTGACCATACATGCCTAAGAATGGAGGGGGAACTGTTACATTCCCTACTGGCATGTGTATATTGGGAACCCCCCTAGGTATATGAATCTAGGGGTTTGAATTGTACAACGGTGGTCGACCATATTGTTGGTAGACAGGAACCATGCCAATAGTGCCACATTGAGCGTTATAGGGAGCGTTGTATGTGGCACTTGTTGAAGGTATGCAGTTTGACACTAAAGGGGTGGAACCCGGCATCGGTTGGATTCCACTCGTAGATGGTGTCATGTGACTGGTTGTACCTGGGACAAATGGGATAGCGGGGTTCACCATCGACGGTGTTGTGATGACTGTCGACTAGGGAAGTGGTGGAGGACCAAAAGCGTCCACAAAGTTCCACGACCTGTTAGTCATCGACGGGATAGATGGAAATGTTCCAACTACTGAAGCAGGAAGTACAGGTACCACGGGAGCCAAGACAAGTTCCAATGGATTCGTGAGCAGAGGGTTAAAGGGAGGAAGGAATCCTTCGGTAAAGAAATCCTCTAGAAAACTTGAATCCTTGGTTGTCCAAGCAGATCATGTGTGAGATCTAGGAGACTGATCCCTCGAAGATGGGGAATCTGGTTCATTGGAACTCTGCGGATCCTCCACAATGTGTGGAGGAAGGCCTAGCAATCATCTAGAGTGATGACGAGGGGTGGATTTAGCCACAGTGACCGTTAATTTTATCAATAAATTTTATCGTGATATTCGTTAAAGTCTCAAATGATAGCATTCAGGTACCTAAAAATATATAAAAAAATACACTAAATTGATCAATCAGCAAACAGAGGGAAATGACCCTATCTGATAAACATCGATCACTGGAAATGAAACCCAGTATCTCAATGAATAATAGAGAAGGCTGGCCAGATGTACAGTTATGGTTACTCTAGTGCTTCGCCTGAACATCAAATTGAGGGGCCAAGTACTCTCATGAAAATGAGCACCCTCCCAAAAACTAAAGACAGAGTAGGTCCATCTATGTTAGGTACCAGGACAACCCGTCCCAGTCACCTTGTGTAAGTCCCTATAAGTTTGGCCACTAAAGATATCTTAGATCACAGACACCACCGAGGGGGACATAGTTGTAGATAGCACGTTGTGTGGGCAAGATACCTAAGTCCCCGACTCAGCTCCGAAATCCCCAAAGGGATCCCCAATACACAGAATACCCAAAGGATTTGTAAGAGAAGGTGGGCTACCTTCACTTACAGTCCGATGTTGTCTCATATTTAGCTCCACTTTTACTGGAGTGGTCTCGATAGTATGAGTGCAGAAGGAATTTTTTTGTCTCTTAATGACACTAGTTTGGTGTTCGATCTTGGGCAGTTTTACTCACTCTGCTTATCCCAAGATCCTAGCCTAGCTAATGTTTGTTTGCTCAATAAAGAGTTACTGATTGATTTTAGGTAAATTTTATGTGTACTTTATTATTGTCTTTGGTAGGGGAGTTGATGTATGAAATGTGATGAGACTCTGACTCAATAAATCATGAAAAAAACAATGCTTTAAAAAAATTTCAATTCGATGAAAACAAGTTGTATTCTACAAGTGAGAGTTTTTCACATATTCATATTATTTCCATGCATTTCAGTCATTTAACACATTCATAACCAAAGAACTTCTTTCCAATGTTTCTTAACAATTACTTGAAACCAAAAGAGAGCATCTTTTAACCAACTAAACAGAACAATGAATAAAAAATGTGAGTTGTTCTTTTGAAAAAAATGCTTTTAAGAAAGAAAAAAAATGATTTCCTAAAAAAATAATTTAGGACACCTATTTTGCTAGCAAAATGCAGTTACAAATCTTTCGTCAGTCCATGAGAAGGCTTCCTATCCCTTTTGTCTTTCAGGCACTGCTAAAAATAAAGGTATTGGGTGACTAACGCTCTGTAACAGTGGCTACAGAGAGTTAGTAGGCCCACTAACGCTCCCTGTGAACATGCACAGTGCTTTATAAAGCTCTATGTAGCCTACTAACCTGCGTTAGTGTAGGAAATCAGTCAAACAAAGGGTTTTCAAGATCAGATTCAAAGGTGAATACTTGTAGGCAAGATGCAACAAAATCTTTGGTGGGTCAGAAAGGGATTGTAGAAGTATAGGGAGTTCTTATAAGGAGGAGAAAACATAGAAGAGTCTAGGTAAACCGGGAACTAGATGTATAGTCCCCAATAGAGTCTCCAATTCTGCTATGGGGTAAAATGCACAGTGTATGGAGAATGTACATTCCCTCAAAGGTCTTCCTAGGACCTTCGACAGACTATAAGATTATCTGCAACTACACAAAGTTACGTGTGTGTTCATAGACAATAAGTAACTATCAAAGCATTAGAAGTAGATTACCTCAAGTCTCCGTGTAGATTTGTTTGGAGATCTCAATGCAGCCAAGTGGAACTCCCTCAAAGTCGGCTCCAAAGTCAAGTCCTACACATAGAAGAGACAAGCGTAATCACAGCATACAACTCTGATAACTAATACATGAATATATAAAAGAACATCTAATTGCATACAACTAAGCTACTTATGCTAATAGGCATTGAACAAACAACTAAATGAATGATAGTATCAACACCATGAGTAGACAGTACAACTATAGTTCTATATTAATGTTGGAAGAGTGATTACAACCATTTGTTGTATCAGCCTTCCTTTACCCCTCCAGATTCTCTCTCTCTCCCCCTTCTTGCTCACTTCTTATGATATGAGTCAATGCTCAACACTCAAGTATGATATCCTTTCAAATGTTCTGACCTCTTTCACAATAACCCTCACTTTGCTTATATAGCAATTGAGTTAAGGTTTCCAAGCTCCTCCTTGAGTTCACTAGGGCAAAAGCAATGGACTTTCCATGCTTTTCAGCTCTTTCCCATTTGCCTCCTTTTTTTAGATTATAAATCCTCCAAATATCTCAAATTTGGATGTTTCCTTGTTTTTCTTGAGTAATTTTAGGGACAAATATCTAGATATTTGTGAGTCAATTCATTCCTTTGACCCTTGGAACTTCACCAAGTTTCACTAACATTGTTCCCATACTAGAAACATGCTTTAGTAGGGTCACTAACGCACCTTCAGGCTTGGTAATAAGCTTTATAAAGCAGGTTGTTAGTGCATAGCCAGTGTTAGTATGGAATCAAGGCCTATGATTGTGATCTTTGTTTCAGCTATCATGTCTTTCCCCTCTGTCTTGATGAGGAGATAAATTTGTTGTATAACAATGTGATCAGAGATGTGGGTCGCAGTTTCTTGCTTGAGTGATGTTAGCAGATGGGTGCCAATTTCATAGTGAACCGGCAGTTGGAAATGTCTAAGAAAGGCCATAGCAAGAGTGTTAAATCATGATAGGTACTTCGAGGCAGTTCGATGTACCACTTGGCTACAGCAACCTATGAGAGTTCGTTGGAAAATCTGGAGATGAATGGAATCATCAACATACAAATTTGAGGAGCACCAGAGGTGATATGTCATCACGTGGGCTTGTGGATCCTCTTTCTCATTTCCTTCAAACTTCGAAAAATCGCTTGGAATCTTGGACGGAACCAGAGGCTAGTATGGCGAATGAAGAATAGGATCATTCTTGATTCTAGACACATCTGGCAACTCCAATGTGGCCAATAATGGCAATTGTGTATTGAAAGGCATTTGAGGCCTATGAGTAGGCATGGACTGCAAAACCCATCCTTCTTGGTAAGGATTTTGTCCCCATAGTGGAGGGTTTTGTCCATATGGAATTTGATTTTTCCCCCACTATAGGTTACCTTTCTTGTAGGGAGGATTATGACCTTGATAGCCTTGAAACTGTCCAACCATAGGTTGCTAATAAGCAACATATGGGTTAAAAGGTTATTGAACCTGTTGACCTTGGACATATGGATTTTTCACTTGCTACCCTTGGGCATAAGGGTGTTGAAAATGTTTCCCCTGGACATAAGGGTTTTGCACATGTTGTCCTTGGACATAAGGATTCTGGTCCTATTGCCCTTGGACATAGGGATTTTGCACCTACTACCCTTGGACATAAGGATTTTGAACCTGTGATGCAGGAAAGTGTTCCCTCTACAAACAAAGGCAACCCCTCTAGCCCTAGAGTGGGTCTAGTCACAGCAAGGACAAAACAAAAATTAATTCCCTTAAATAGTCATTGTTGGAGGCCTAGCTCAAACCGGTGGTTGATGAAGTTCTGTTGCGCTGCTCCAGCTTCCGTTTCCTTCTCCTTAATAAGTGATCAACCTGAAACACCAAAAAGAAACAACAGAGCATGTAACCGAGAAACAATAATGATCTATTTACTCATAAAGTCAAGAAGTCATGAGCTATCAAGTAAATTGCATACAAGACATAGGAAATCATCATTGATTGTATTAATAATAAATCAAGAGAAAATCTTACAACCAAGTCTTGACGTTGCAAGCCTTCTCAGAGGGTCTAACCAGTGTGTTTCTTCAAGAATTCACTCTCAAAGATGGGTCTCCCAAATAGCAATATATCTCTCTCTCTCTTACTCACAAGCTTTAACACAAGGTTAAGGGCACTCCACACCTTCTTGCAAACTATAAAGCAATCCCACACTTTTCACACTCACACCAAAAATATCTACCAAACTCAAAAGTAGCAGCAACACTATACAACCAAAATAACTAAAAACTAGCAACTAGCAGATCATATCAATGGTGAGTGATTTTATAGGAGGAGGAGACTCCATAAAATGAGGGAGAGGGAGGTTATCCTCAAGGGAGGTTGCAAAAGAAGTGGAACCACCATCCCAGAGGTGGAAAGGCGACCCAAACTGACCCAACAACCAGCTCCAGAAACATCCAGAAGGCCGATTGTTTGAACTAATTTGCCAAATCTGGATCATCGCAGGTCATGAACTAGGGACTAGCGACGACATCGTAATGATACAGTGCATGATAGAGGACCATCGCAGATTTTAAGGGTTTACTAGCGACGATGCAGGAACTTAGTAAAAAAGGGTCAATCTTCAGCATCAGAGAGCATTTGCTTAATCTTCTTACATGAGTGGGAATATATGAACATGTTTATTTGACACATGACACAATAGAGGGACTGATATGAGGACAGTGACAAATTACTGTGTAACAAATGCCCCCTAAAGCATGAAGCCCGAGAGAGTGGGAGGGATGAAATGCTTTACGAAACTGTCTGAACTGGAATACCACCTAGAAGAACCTGCACGTGCAAGTACAACTGATAGCTCTGATAGTGAAATACATGTAGTCAAGGCATGGGTGCAGCCATCCAAAAGACATATGAAACGTGGTCTGTGGTATGGACACAGCCATACAGCTAGTAAGACCATGATAATGATAAAGGTATGGTTGCAGCCATCCATCAAAGAGTCATGTATGTAATCACGAACCAATCCATGCAACCCGAACATATGTAATCTTAGTCCAGGGTCTTGAAACCCAACCAATCATAGTACAAATTCTAGCATGTGAACAGATGTGCTGAAGTCGAGCATGATAGAAAGTCGATTGATTATCGGTCAATGATGAAAACCATTAACAAGCACGAGAGAAACCACCAACAATGCCAATGGCTCTCAAGGTACTGTCCAGTACAATCCACGAAGTGTGAAAAATGAGCTGAAGTCGAACACTCATGGAATCACCCAATCAAAGACCAATGATGAGAGTCTATTGTCAGGAGCGAAGAACTTGCCATTGAGGCATGCAAGTTCCAAGGTACCAAAGGGGGTCTCTAGATCAGTCTCTTGGATATGAGCTGGCGTCGACAAGAGACGATCTGTCGCAGGAGGGCCATAATGTTTCCCCCATCAACGACATGAGATAAGGAACAAGCAGTAGATGGTGAAATAGAGCATCAGAGGAGGAGGTAAGGGTGTGAACTGCAGAAGGATTATACTCTTGAACATATCAGCGACACGACTCCGGAATGTGGCAGCATTTTGGTACCAAGGGATTGGAGGTCTGACGGAGAGAACATGGATCAGATGGAATGAGGAAAAATGGCAACCCAAAGCCCCGGAAGGCCAAATGACGATGTGTGGATATCCCAACCTAACAAGAAGCAAAGTGTCGATGTTCAAGAGTGACTAGCTACTGCAGGTAACCAATGATGATTTCCAAATTTTCCCCCACCATTGCTGGCAAGTACCCCATTTATTTTTGGAAACAAGCTTGAAGGGGATAGCATATGCTTGTAATGTAAGTTCGACCTACGAATGAATCCAACCTAGTGATAGTTTAATGAACTCTAGGGAGGAGAAGCTCGAGTCTCATCATGGCGACGAGTCCAATGCTGTCAAGGTTTAATGAGTCCGAAATAGGGAAAACTCAGAGTCTTTTTCATGTTTACAGAGTTTGAAAAAGACACGGAAAAGAAAACTCTAGGGGGTCCTTTTTCGTACATTTGTGTCCCTTGAGCCCGAAAAAGTGTAAAATAATACTCAAGAGAACCACTTGACCATTATGATCAAGGAGTACTTTTTGTAATTAGTGGCCTCGATCTGAAAAAGTAAAAAAGCGATCGAAGACACGTCGTTTTGTGACCAGTATCGAACCTGAAACAACAAAAGTTTGGCGATCTTTTCATGTTTATACGATCAGGAAAGAGCTAAAGGTGGACCACCATTTTATTCCATTTAACGAGTCAAAAAGGAAAAACTCGGAAATCTTTTTATTTTTTACGAGTCAGAAAAATAGCTTAAAGGTGACTCATCCTAGAGGAACGAGTGGTATAAAGGGTAGCATCTGGTTCCGACAATGGTGGAACTGCCCAAAACACGTAATAGTCAAGAGGCTAGCTAATAAAACCACTCATTGTTGCGGTTCTTCAAGAAAGGAAAAAAAACTAAGTGAAAGCATATGATCAGCCAAAGAGATGGTGGCAATGGAATGAAACAACCAAGGCTCATCTAGCAGAATTTAGTAGATAAAAAACAACAATCACGAGGTGTAAATCAGGTATGGGTTCACTTTTACACAAGCTTGAACCATGGAGAACTCTGCTTGGATTTGGTTTCATGTTTACACAAGCTTGAAACGAAAACTATGCTTGTTATAAGTTCGCATGCCCCCAGTATAATGACGCAAATCGAGGTACATGCCCCCTAAGCTTCATTGCATTCAACGAGGTGGATGGAATGAAGGTTCACTTTCGAGATCTTGGAAAGATTCGACCTAGATTTTACGAGATATTAAGCAAAGACTCGATTTGGAAAGGGAGTTGTTTCATTTTTTAATAAGGTTGACATAGTAAAATAACTATCCTCATAACCCTTGTTTCATTTTTTAATGAGCTTGACACAAGATGGGGAACTATGCTCGAGACTCCTTGTTTCATTTTTTAACAAGATTGACACAAGACAAGGAACTGTGCTCCATGAGCCTTGTTTCATTTTTTAACGAGGTTGACACAGGAACAAGAACACTCCTTAGGACTCCTTGTTTCATTTTTTAATGAGGTTGACACAAGATAAGAACCGTCCTCAGACACCTTGTTTCATTTTTTAATGAGGTCGACACAAGAAAAGAACTATCCTCGGACACCTTGTTTCATTTTTTAACGAGGTTGACACAAGATCAAAACTATCCTCGGACACCTTGTTTCATTTTCTAACGAGGTTGACACAAGATCAAAACTATCATCGGGACTCTGTTCATGGGCCGGATGAGAACATGGCTCCCAAGAGGTCTTCGCGGGAGGGAAGAAATGCACTTTGGGAGGAATACATGTCATGAGGTACCAACGATAGATCAGGTTCCAATGCCCCCAGTACATGATGTACGAGACCATTTGCATGATCATCAGCAGAGGTAGAGACAGAACGAGTAGCCACATAATTTACTTGTGGCTGGGAAGGCACTTCTTGTGAGTAAGAACCGAGAGGGGATGACAGCCGCGCAGGAGGCACCGGGGGACTAAAGAATGATAATTGATCTATGGTCACCATTCTTCTGTCGTGTGGAAAACAAACCACACGGAAAAGTGAAGAGACGAGGGCCCCCATGGCATAAACATCGTCACGGCCAAGGAGAAGACTGAAATCTAAAGCACCTTGGACAACCATGACATCTATATAGACAGTTTTGCCTCCGAAAGTAACAGGCAACTTCGGAAGGATCCCTAAAGGTTGACTAGTTCCTCTGTCAAATGCCAACAGATTCTACATGACTGGCACAAGCTGTGGGGAGCCCAAAGCTTGCCAAGTAGTGAAAGGCATGAAGCTAACTGACACACCCTCATCCAAGACAGTGCCAGGTACTGCCTTATCATAGGCATTACTGTAATCTAGAAAGGCACATAGGATGGAAGGCAGAATGCAATCAAATGACTCCAATCGAAGGAAACGATAGAACTACTTGGTGGGGGAATTGTATGATTGCCCCCCTGCTCTACAGGAACCCAAGGAGGACCCTCTTGATCAGCGGGGATAGGACGGTCGTTTTCATACTTAGGAGAATCTGATGAGATGAGAAGAACATGAGAATGATGCTCTTCCAAAGCAGAGTGATCAACAGGTGGTGAACCCAAGTCGACACTCTTTCTGACCAATGGTTGGTCAGGAACAGGCTGAGCATAACCAGGTTTGAGAAGAGAAGGGTGGACAAGAGAGGAATCTAAGTTAATCTCTTTGTCAATCAAGAGAGGGTCTGAAGAGAGCCTCTAATAACCAACGGGAAGTTGGGGTGAAGAAGCTGTAAGACTTTTCAAAATGGCGGAAGCTTTATCCATGAGTGGACAAAGGTGAAGGGGATGGTTGCCTTCACATAGCCTACAAGGGAATCGAATCTTCCATTTCTTCTTACTTTTGCCAATTTATAGGGTAGCATCGCCATGAGCTTCAGAGGATGACGAGGGACAAGCCAGATCATGAGACCATGCTTCTAAGATCCTAGGAATACCAGGACAATCACAAAGAAGGTGGTCACCCTTGCACAATTTACAAGGAAACTTAACCTTTCGCAAAGGAGCAGAAGGTGGTCCGACCTCAGATGTAATCGGAGCAATAGCTGCACAGGTGGCCTCGCGTTTATCGAGCTTCTTCTTCTTCTTAATCTTGTTCTTCTTCTTCTTAGTCTTCTAGTTACTAGATGTGGAACTTTCACCAGGTGAAGGAGGAGAGGAGGAGGAAGAAACAGGGGAAGAAGGCGTAGGCTCAACCTTTGAATCATCGTGTCGTGGTTTAGACGAAGGAGACAGTGGAACAGAAGTCATGACACTCGGGACCACCAAGGTTGAAAACAACCAAACGGGCAAACTGATGGTTAACCCAGGCAAGGACAGTGTTGCCATATACGAAGCACCAGTATTTGCAAAAGGAGGAAATGGACCAGGATTTCCATCTAGGGGAAAACCTTGACTGTTAAACTCGGGGACTGTTGCCATCGGGAACAATCCTGAGAAACACTCTTATCACAACTAAGAACTTGAACTGTTACCAGGAATATTTCGTGGGCAGTAAATTTTATGACACATGAACAAAACTTGACCTTTTCATGTTTCAAGAGTCGAGAAAAGGACGAAAAGTTGACTTTATCTCTTTCGAGGTTTAATGAGCCTAAAAGGACAAGTGCTCAGATGGACATTTTCTTTTAAGGAGTCCGAAAAGGAACGAAAGTGACTGCGCTAGAGAAACTAGGCAAACAGTTTACCAAACATCCCGTAAAACTGCATATACACCTTGGCATTCATATGAAAACCAAGGACTTTTTGTACGGCAGTCAATCTTCCCGAATGTTATGTTCAATGCGTTACGATTTGCAAGGCGGCAGACACAGCTTCCTAGGGATATAGGATGATAACCTAGTAGGGTCTCCCAACATATACTCGACAATACTGGGAGCACAATTCCGCACTAAACCGCTATTGAGTCACAGAAGGAGGAATCACCCAACCTTGAGTGAAAACAATAGTGACTAGGTTTAACGACACCATAACATGTCTCTAGCCTAGACCTCTAAATAGTCTGCATTATGTTCCAATGTGTTGTTAAGTTCATTCAGTTCATTTTAGAGTTGATCTTGATTTATGTTTCAGTTCTCAGGCCTTACCGTATGTATATCAAACCTAGGATGCAGCTAGAATGAGTAAAGCATCTTTTACTTCAATGAACACCTACCTACAGGAGGGTAGAGAGATCATTCCCAAACCAAGAAATCCAAGATAAGTGAAGAGACACAATGCATAAACACATCAACCCTATAGTGCATGGATACTACTGATGATAGATTTTATCATTTGCTTTCCAATATGCAAACTTTAAATGCAAATACACTTTCACTTTCGTATACTAAATGAATGCAGTGTTTTGATTTTGATTGTTTTGAATTTAAAAGAAACAAACAAGCAACTGTGAAAACCAGTCGATCCAAACAATTGTGATCTATGTTCGGTAGTGAAAAGAAATCAAATCAATACCAAAGATTGGTTCAATAATTGTCACTAAAAATCAACCAGAAAGAAACAAGCAATGGAGAAGGCTCAAACAAATCGACAAGAAGGTTGCAAATGAACCTTGGGCAAACAAGCAACCAAGCCAAGTAATTCAAGAACTTGAAAGAACAAACTAGGTCACACAACCAAAAATGCAAGATTCATTCAATAAAACCAAAGAAAGAGTACCTTAACCATAAGTAATCAAAAACAAGCTAATGGGCAAGAGAAAGAAGGCAAGGGATCAACAGGACTGGTGAATTCAAGAGGTAGAATTGAAAAAACAACTCTACAGGAATCGTCGCGGGCGTAACACCAGCAACTAGGGACGATCAACCACTAGCTGTGGCAATAGAGTGACATCGTCACGAGAGTACACATCTCTACCGCGATGGGCCGATTTTAGGAGTCGTCGCGACTGTACGACAGGATTTAGTGACGCACAGGACTTTGCAACAGAGACAAAGTGACGTCGGTGCCACTGTTAAACTATTTTCGGTGATGATCTTAAAAACAATGACAGATGAACAAGAAGCTCCCAAACAAAAACCAATCAATCCTACAGACAATAGAGGGATTTCCCAGATTGACCCAATTAACCCAAAAGACTAATATTTTATCCCCAAAATTCAAGAGACACCAATTCAAACCAAAACAAGAGAAAACAAGAGAAGAAACATGCAAAGGAGTCCCCAGTGGAGTCACCAACTTGTGATGCAGGAAAGTGTTCCCTCTGCGGACAGAGGCAACCCCTCTAGCCCTAGAGTGGGTCTAGTCACAGCAAGGAAAAAACAACAATTAATTCCCTTAAATAGTCATTGTTGAAGGCCTACCTCAAACCGGTGGTTGATGAAGTTCCGTTGCGCTGCTCTAGCTTTTGTTTCCTTCTCCTTAATAAGTGATCAACCTGAAACACCACAAAGAAACAACATAGCACGTAACCGAGAAACAACAATGATCTATTTACTCACAAAGTCAAGAAGTCATGAGCTATCAAGTAAATTACATACAAGACATAGGAAATCATCATTGATTGTATTAATAATAAATCAAGAGCAAAGCTTACAACCAAGTCTTGACGTCGCAAGCCTTCTTAGAGGGTCCAACCAGTGTGTTTCTTCAAGCATTCACTCTCAAAGATGGATCTCCCAAATAGCAATATATATATCTCTCTCTTACTCACAAGCTTTAACACAAGGTTAAGGGCACTCCACACCTTCTTGCAAACTATAAAGCAATCCCACACTTGTCACACTCACACCAAAACTATCTACCAAACTCAAAAGCAACAGCAGCACTATACAACCAAAAGAACTAAAAACTAGCAACTAGCAGATCATAGCAATGGTGAGTGATTTTATAGGAGGAGGAGCCTCCATGAAACAAGGGAGAGGGAGCTTATCCTCAAGGGAGGTTGCACAAGAAGCGGAACCACCATCCTAGAGGTGGAAAGGTGACCCAAACTGACCCAACAACCAACTCCAAAAACATCCAGAAGGCCGACTGTTTGAACTAATTCACCAAATCTAGATCATCGTAGGTCATGAACTGGGGACTAGCGACGACGTTGCAACGATACAATGCATGATAGAAAACATTCGTGGATTTTAAGGGTTTACTAGTGACGATGCAGGAACTTAGTAAAAAAGGGTCAATCTTCAGCATCAAAGAGCATTTTCTTAATCTTCTTACATGAGTGGGAAGATATGAACATGTTTATTTAACACATGACACAGCAGAGGGACTGATATGAGGACAGTGACAAATTACTGTGTAACAAAACCTATTGCCATTGGACATAAGGATTTGGGTCATGTTGCTCTAGGACTTGACCTTGACCTTGCCCTTGCAAAGTTTGACCCCGTTGATATGAGTACAAGGGTTTCTACTACCTGGGTTGAACTTGTTGCTGCAAGGGTTGACCTTGTGGCTATAAAGGTTGTCCTTGCAGCTACAGAGGTTGAACTTGCGAGGGCATAGGTTGGGAGGGTTAAGGAACATACTGCATTTACAGCTACAAGGTTTATTACGAATTTTGTAAGGGTTTCCCCTGCGGTTGTTTCAATTGTCCTTACTACTACACTGTCTGCCCTTGTTGCTACAAGGACAACTCTTGCTACTACAAAGGTTTCCCTTGCTTCTGCAAAAGTTGTCTGTGTTGCTGTAAGGGTACTTGGACAGTTCCCTAAAAGTTCCCGAACTGGATCTGGCCATATCCACCAAGTGCGACGGACGGACCAGGCTAAACATAAGGTCCAACTTGAGGGACGTAAGGTGGATGGACCATTGCTTGTGAACCATGTGGAACATAAGAGGTTGGTATTGAACCTGAGCCACATATGGCTGCTGGTTACTAGATGTTACTTGATCCAGTAGGACTAGCAGGGTTCAGAATAGCACCAAAGGAGGGCTAGTTCATTCCAACCCTGTGAGTGTGCGAGCCACTCACATTGGTTGTGCCAGACATCATAGAAACATTTGGATTCTGGCCCCTAGGTAGTGGCACGACCTGTCCACTTACTAGAGGGATCGAAGAACTAACAGAGACTTGACTTGAAATCATCGGTTGAATCGGATGAGTAACTTGGACTGACAAAACAAGTGAATTTGGAAAAATGGGTTACACAGGAACAGAAGTGACTACAGAATGCACCATCGACTGAGAGGTCAGGTTTTGAACAAATGGAACTGAGGTAGGCATAGAGCCAGATGACCAGATAGGGTTGTGATATAACAATGAGGCACTAGGTGTGCCCGTCACCAACTGAGCTAATGAAATGTAATCACGAGGTAACTCAGGATAAACACTGGTTAGAATGATTCCCATGTAAGGGAAACCTTCAGGAGGGAATGGATATCCCTGCTCATTGACAATGTGAGGAGTGTGTGTAGCATACACATCTGAGTGACCCAGAGAGGAGACTAGGATCTCACCTTCTGATTCCATTAGTGGAAACAAATGACGACTGACAACCGAATATGTTCTAGGGGATAATTCCACAGGAATACCGGCTGATCGTACGGACTATACAGACACTGCGGTGATATCACAACAAGATTGAAAAAGGATTCATAGGATAAAGAACCAGTCCTAGCTGACCTTCAGAAGTCGGCAGACTCTCGCGAGTCTAGATAGGATTATCCAGATATTTCGTGCCAGATTCGTAAAGTGACCTAGTATTTGAGGGAGGAGGAGGAAGTGATGAAAAAGGATGAATAATTAGAACAATTCCAAGTTCAACACCTTGATCCTCAAGTGACTGCAAAAGTTTAGGGAAAGGCTCCTCAGATGATCTTTCAAATGGAGGAGAGGAAGAGGACCTGCGTGAACCCGATGGTTCAGGCACGATGACTTTGTCTCAAGCAACAAGGAAAGAGAGATTAATTTCAAGGTCTTTAAAGTGTATTTAAAGGTATACTCATGATGTGGTCTAGAAAAAGACTAACAGGAATGTTATGTGATCATGGGTAACAATTTTTTAAGACTCTGAAACAAACTATTTCTTTTTCATGTTTTAGGATTCAAGAAAAAAGCAAAGATGACTCTAACACTTTTAGTTTGAAATGAGCTTGAAAGGACAAGCGCTCGATGATCTTTTATATATAGCGAGTCAAAAAGATCAAAATGACTGCTCAGGATAATCTAGGCAAAAAAGGATTACCAAGTAACTATGAACTATAGAATACCTCCCAGTGAACTAAGAAGTACAAGCAAGTAATCTCCCCAAATGTTGTGTTCGGTGTATCACGTTTACAAGGTGGCAGACTCGGCTTCAAATGGATAAAGGATTGCATACCTAGTGGGGTCTCCCTTTATATACGCGATGGTATGGGGAGCACAAGTTTGTACTAGCACTGTCTAGTGCCAAAGTGAATGACAACTGCTAGGTTTAAATATGTCGGAACATGTCTCTAGCCTAGACCCTCTAAATGTAAGCATTAAGTTTCAAATATGCCTTAGGTTAATTCAATATATTTTAAAGTTTATCTTGAAATTATGTCTCAGTTTTCATGTCTTATCGATGTGACTCGAAAAAACTTCTATATGAGACAAAACCCTTTCAATTCAATGAATGTTTACACTAATGAGAGTAGAGAAACCAATCAATGCAACAAAAAGCAACTAAAAGCAAGATGACCTTTTCACTACTTTGATTTTGAAAACAAAACAATGAAAGTTCTTTCCACTTCCTATCTTTCCTATCAAATTCACTTCAAACAGTCCTTTCAAGAGTAAAGAGAATTCATTTATTTTCAAATGAAAATGATGATGCAACTCTAGTTTTCAATGATGCTAGCTAATGTAACATATTGATTCGTAAACTAGAATTATGTATTTTCAAAGGAATGATAAGATGAATTTTTCACATACAATTCAATGAAAATTTTCAAACAATCAACATCAATCAAATACAAAGCACAAAAAGGGAATTCTTTCCAAACAAATGATGCAAAGACTCAACCAAAATTAAAATGAGAAACATAATATATGCCCAAAAAGAGACATTTAATCAAGAGGAGAAAAAACAAAACTTTTCAAACTTGCTTAATTAAAATCAAAGCGATAAAAGGACTAAAAAACAAAATGCATGGAGCAGCTAACCAACAACTTGACTTGCTGAGCACACTAACAACTGAAAGGACGATGACCTAGATGCGCTAGGGCCACTAACCATCCAGAGACTCAAAAAATCAAGTAAGGAAAAGGCAAACCAAACAAGCACACAAACTAAGCTAATGAAGCTTTCCAGTCAGGGAGAACACAAGCAAAATATGCTAAGAGGTAGAAATTAAGAGGGCAAGACAAACTGATTATGATCCAAGAGAAACCTTGACCTTCACCTATAGGAATCGACACGATTTCCTAACTAACAAAAAGCACCACAAGGGGGTACGACGTGACTGTCTTGAAACAAATCGAGCTGGTCGACGTGATTGACAGAAAATTAAACGCCCTAACTGAGGATTTCAAGAAAAAAATAAAAATTTTCAAAGGCAAAAATGAGACCTACCACTATAAATTTCAGACTCAGAGCATTAAACCAGGCCAAGCAAAGAAAACCAAATGGAAAAGGTGATACTACAAAAGTTCACACAAACCATGAAATGAAAATCAATCAAATGAGAGGATGGCTTCCCCAGCAGAGTCACCAATTTGTGGTGTAGGTAAATTCTCGATGCGGACAAAGACAATTCCTCTAGCCCGAGAGAGTGGGTCTAGCCACAAAAAAATAATCTAGTGAAAGCTCCTTAGGCTAGAATCAAATAAGAGGGCCTACCTCTTAGAACGTTGTTCCTCTTGGTGATGATCCTGCTTCCTTACTCCAGCTACTTTTCGTTTCCTTCCTTCTAATACCTGGAACACGCAAACAAACAACAACCACAAATGTTATAGCATACAAATTGCATTAAGCCTACTTAAAAGGTTAAGGAATCTTAAGCCATCAAATGTAAGATAACACTTAATGTAGTAAATCAATCAATAGTTGTATTCATGTATGTTTAGGAAGAGATTACAACCAATGCCTTGACATTGCAGGTCTCCTCCAATGTATCCAGGTTCCCACACCTCTGCTAGCATCTCATAGATAGCCCCAATAATGGAATTTTTAAGGCTTCTTCCCTTTAGTTCCAAACCAAACCAAACACACTATTCTCCCTCCACAAACATAAACTAGTAAGCTACAAGATATATATATTTTGTTGGTTTTCAAGCTCCCAAAAAAAATAAGACTAGTTCAGCTTGGAAAAGGAGTATTTTATATAGCTTTGATGGAGGGGAGATGGTTCCTCTTATGATGGGAGAGGTCCCATCTCTTTGGTTTGTTCCATATTAATAGGGAAAAGGATCCCAAACTGACTTCCTCGACTCCATCCAGCCTAACCATTTACCATACTTCAATTACGAAGCTTATAGACCTAGAAGCTTTGACTCCATATTTAAAAAACTTGCCAAAAGAGGATCAGCAGACTTATAAAAGGCTCATTTGTGCCATATGGCGCTAATCCGAGTTTCAGATTCTTCAAATCAGCGCGAGGAGGAAACGGGTCATCAGTGTTGGTCTTGTAAACTAGGGTAAAAGGAAGATTCTTTGGAAATGATGCAAAAGGGAAATGTTCTGCTCATGAAGAGGGACATAATGGGAGTTTCTTCATGATGGGAAAGCATGTGGGCTTTACTGTAGAGGTCCTCCAGGATCGAGGAACAGGGAGTACAGGGATAGTGATAAAATGTTGTGTAACATACACTTCACAAGGATAAGTGGAGCATTTTGAAACTCACAAATAATCCTTTTTTTAAGGAGTGGACAAAGCATATGGAAGTGCATTGCTATTGTATTCAAACATTTTAGCTAGATGCTAGATTCTAGGAATATTTCAGAATCTGAAAAACAGGAATGAGGTCAAACAATTGACTTCACTCATGTCTATCAAATTCCTAGAATTTGCAACCAATTTAAGTTAAGATATTATATTCGACAGTTTCTGGAGAATTAAGAAACAAAACTACAATATTGTGCAATTCTTGTAATAAAATCGATTTTGATTTAGTTATTTTACAATTTTGGGAATATGAATCTTTCCATAAGGCTTTTCAAAATTGAATCAATTAGTTAGAATAGTTTAATCTGCTAGTTTGTAATTTCTACTGCTATTATGGGAAAAATTTATATTATATATGTAACATGCTTTACCAACTATCAAAATATATACTAAAGTTTACACGTTGCAGCATTGAGGGCCTTGATTCCGAGCATATCATACCTCTATTGGGAATTATGTTCTTGCAACATGAAAGCATATGCATGTGTACACATGATGCCTCAATAAGTTGTATTATTTTTTACTCTTTAAATAAAAGCCATGTTTTCTTGC
The DNA here is from genome assembly GCA_031772625.1 of Pinus tabuliformis. Lineage (NCBI taxonomy): Eukaryota > Viridiplantae > Streptophyta > Pinopsida > Pinales > Pinaceae > Pinus > Pinus tabuliformis. The sequence goes on along the minus strand of CM062820.1, from coordinate 317,155,581 downwards.
TTACAAAATCTATCATGGAAGGGAGGAGTTCAGAAAAAAATACAAAGAGGATAATGTTGATGCCAAAGGGGTATGCTAGATTCAAAACCCATAGTTATAAGTTATAATTTTGTTGTGTGATATGTCATTTATATACAGAGAAGCTATGGTAAACCTGGTCTTGTTGGCCATTGGATATGTTTTGCATGTGTGAAGTGAATCTGTAGGAATTGAAGTATGAATTATTTCATGCAGGTTAATAAACAAGGAGCTGATAAATGGAAGTCAATGACAGAAGATGTAAGGGTACACTTTGAAAGAACAATTGCGTTTTTTTCTATTTTTAATGGTTGGATTTTGGTTTGGGTGTTGTTTGGTTCCATTTTAGGTCTCTTTTAAAGAAATTTGTGAATAATTTTATGTATCGTACAAAACCAATTTATGACATTCAACGCCTATTATAATGATGTCCAAAATTAAAGGCCTCTCATGAAAAGGATTGATTGTTTTTATTGATGATCATAATATAGACATCAACTAAAACATTGTCATGGATAAATTTCACATATAAAGTCTCTATCATTGTGTAGAATTTGAATAATAACCTTCAATTGAATAAAATTCAAGGTTATTTCCAACCAATATAGGGCTTCCTCACTTAGATTCAAACTTAGTTTATTCATTTAGATAGGCTTGTGGGCAGTGCCTCTAGGCTCAAGAGTTTAGTGGCAGTCACATTGACTTGATCCAAGACTTATTAGTGACAAGTAGTAGGTCTACAAATTCTCTTGATTAAGAAAAACCACCTTCACCTGAATAAACAACCCAATTCCACAAGGCTTTTTACAAAAATTTTGTTCGATTCTTTCCCCCGATGATGACTCATGATCATTGCACATGTGCTTAACTATGGTACATTGAACATGATGAACCATTAAGAGATATATATTTGAGAGAGATAGGTGTAGCAAGTGCTACTTAAAATTTTGTCATGTTTGTTGTTACATTTTTGGGGATGTCAGTGGCATGGAGGTTATATATATATATATATATATGGGTTATATATATATATATATATAACCCACTTGAATGAAGAAGGAAGAAGGGAAGCGTCAAAGGCCAGAAGCAAGGAGCAGGGGAGGGAAATTGATTTTGGTCTGGATTAATGCTTGTCGTGATTCTGAAGTAATCACTTATATAAACACCAAGGACAGCAGCAAGCTAGCGTTACCGAGGGGAACTTGTTCGGCGAAGAAAAGCATCCCTCCTTTAAGGCTGGCTAGCAATACATCCGGGATAATAAGACTGGGTATTACAAAAACCCATTCTTTCAAGCTATTTTCTTCCTACTCAGAATTTTCAATGTATAGAATAATGTTGTGTTTATAATATCTACATTATATTGTGAATTTCCAGTGTATAGAACAATGTCGTGTCTATATTTAATTTATATTGTATTGTGATTTATGTGTTGTATAAGGTAATATTATTAGTCTCTACATTTAATTTTTATCACTAACTTGATATAGTTGTAAGGTTAGCCATCTAGGAAGAAAATAACATATGTATTAATCTTTTGTAGTCTTGTAATGTTAGTCTTTCAAATAGAATAGGAAACCTAGATGACGTGATAAGTTTGAAATAATTAAAATATTTAACATGATAATAATTTTTGATATTCTATGTTTCCACGAGAGCCACAAAAACAGTGACATTGCAATCTTGTGGCTCTTGTTTAGTAAAAAAATTTCCAAGACTTTAAAAAGTTTTATAATTCATTGAAAGTTGTAGAATTTAAAATTTATAAAGTTTAAAGGTCTAATTTTTTTAAGTCTAATTATTTAAATGGTGCTAGCTTAATGGAAGAGCGCCTGCTTTCCGAATAAGAGGTTGGTGGTTCGATTCCATCGTGCCTTAATATTTATATAGAATGGTGATGATCAGTTTTTGGTGATAGAGACTCTTTTGACCATCACTAATGAGCTTATGGTGACATTTTTTACCCTCACCAAAATATGAAATGGTGACGGTCAACCAATGTCACCATACATATGCATCAATAGTGACGACCATGAAAGGTCCATCACTATAAATTGTTGTTGTTCATATGAAATGGTGACAGACACTGACAGACACTTTTTTTCATTATAATTATTATTCATGACGGACCTTGAATGTCACCACAACACCTATACTTTTTTTGACAAAGACTCTTTTGACTGTCACCAATGAGCTTATGGTCACATTTTTTGACCGCCATCGAAATTCAAAATGGTGACGGTCAATGAACATCACCATATGTATGCATCAATGGTGACAACTATGAAAGGTCCATCACAAGAAATCGTTGTTCATATGAAATAGTGACGGTCACTATCCTTCATTAAAATCACTATTCGTGATGGACCTTGAATTTCACTATAACACCTATAGTTTTCATGATGCCACCTTTGGTGACGTTTAATTTTTTGGTGACAGAGCCTAAGATCTGTCATCATTGCTCATATGGAATGGTGACAGTCACTATCTGTAATTATAGATCATTATTGGTGACAAACCTTGAATTTCACCACAACACCTATACTTTTGGCAATGCCACCTTTGGTGACGTTCAGTTTTTGGTGACAGAGGCTCTTTTGACCATCACCAAAGAGCTTATGCTGACATTTTTTGACCCTCACCAATGTCATTTTTTCTTGTAGTGCATGCACCCAATATGTGTGGCTACATCAAATATATACAATATGAAACATGACTTGGACTCCCATTCACCCATACATAGTAATGACAATACATGCTAGACACCAAGGGTATCTCCATGAGCGATGTGCCCAAAAGATGATACAATGAGAGTAAATGGCTTTTGCATATGCACACAATGGTTCTCTCATCAATACATGCCCAAAATGTGAAATATCATGAGTACATGGCAATAAGGAGTAATGAATATGCTCCATATGAAAGCAACAATAAAATGAAATCCATGGCATATGCATCAAGATACTAGCCGTCCATGATAAACAATATAATCTCCATTTGTAGCAGCAACAAATAGGAG